>OX453284.1:10654476-10763247 GCA_949710005.1 Ricordea florida
ATCAGAATGCAGGATTCTCTATAATCAACAGCGTAATAAGCCAATTCGGAGTTTCAAAAAACACGTGCGCGCGTCGGGATAAAAAGAAGCATATTTTTTCCTCCCTTGTCATGCAAAATACTTGCACGAATTTGCTTTCAAAATCTTTTGTATTTTTAATATATGCTTGATTTTATCACGACGCGCGCAAGTGTTTTTTGAAACTCCGAACTGGCTTATTATACCGATACACATATCACAACAACAAACCTACAGCGCTAAACGGTGCCTCAGCTGACGAAATATTGATTCTTAAAGTGAAGGATAAGTCATCCGGCTCGACGATAAGTCCGATGATATACTCAGGGGAGTCACTTCGAGCCAATCCACGAATAGTACACGCTTCATCCGGGACCTTGATAGCTGGAGTATCCTGCCAGCAAAAACGCATAACACATGTCAGTTGACGTTTCTAAAAATTTAAGTTTTTAAAAATAAGACGAAAGAAGATAAAGTGTATTTACGACTTCCAAATTAAAAGGACAAAAGTGGATGCGATTGAAGAATGGGATATTTAACAATTAGATTATGAGCTCGAGATTTCTATTTCCGATTAGTCGACAATGAGCCACTTATCGCGCAACGACAAAGGGATTTTGCAGCAAGTTCAAGTCACCCTTGTAAACGGCCTAAGAGTTTTGCGGCCATCTATATTTTCCAGCAAGTTCAAGTCACCCTTGTAAACGGCCTAAGAGTTTTGCGGCCATCTATATTTGTAAAATCAAGTGATGTCGAGCGCAATTTGGAAATCATAGATGCGCACAAATAAGCTTCCCCAGGAGCCCATACGACAAGTGTAATTTGTCAGTGTCTGAAAAATTAACGAGTGCTTATTCATTACAAGTTGCGCACTCCAAATCATTTTATTACTACTTGATAATACTATACGTACAAAAATTTTATTTCAAATTTCTGAACCATTGGAACTTAAGTAAACAGTGACGGCCTACCACGCTACAAATATTCCAGGAAAGATTGTTGTGTTATATCATGTGCGTCTGGTATAGAACGGAAGTGTATTGTAAGTAGAGTTATGTAATTTTGTCTCAAGCAACAGGCATTATGTTGTAACCTATGTACAGTAAATAAAATTAAGAAAAAAGAAAAGATTGACTGACTTGCCCACAGCCAATGCGAATGTTTACATTTTTGTATGTATACGAATTACAGCGCGAATTAGGGGTGATGTTGTTGGGGTGATTTGAGAAAAAGTATTGTGGCGATAGTTTCTAAAGAAACTGGTGCTGCGTCGGTGGGAAATTGAAACACAATAAATTGGGTAAATCAAGCGAAATTGGGTAAATCAAACGAGTTGATTAAGTAAGTTATACCACCGTAAAGTAAAAGGGAGGTGCTGACGTTTCGAGCGTTAGCCCTTCGTCGGGGCGAAACTTCAGCACCTCCCTTTTACTTTACGGTGGTATAACTTACTTAGTCAACTCGTTTGATTTACCCAATTTCTTGTGATTTGAGAAAAAAATGTGTTTTGGAGCAGGGTCATTTACTTCACGAGTCTGTACGCATGCAGCCAGATGAAGACGCCGCTGGGGAAACACCACTTTCCATAAATGTGTCAGTAGTTGTATTAGAGGTCATAGCTGTATGTGTTAATCTAGAATACAATTCCCATCAAATAATGCCCAACCACATTGAACCTAACGACCCCAAAACTACTTTGTCATCGATCACTGAACGCAAATCTGATGAAATTTTCCCACCAAACATTCTGCTGAAGGAACTGTTCGAAAATTACTGAAAGAACTCAATACAATACTTTTACTTTATTTATACACGTGACACCAAGGAGCTCCTGAGTGCTCGACAAAAGGTGTACGTGTGCATGACATGTGAAACCAGAGGTAGAGATACACCACCACACCGGGAACTACATCCCGTGGTCTTTTCGAATAGTGTGTGGGTTCTATAACGTCCCACAGATTATAAGGAACAAATATGGTGAGACAAGACCTAAATTCCTTATCCGAGAAGACTAAAAAGTCTGACCGTTTGCGAATGTCATTACAAAGGCAGCACTTTCTCCTCAATTATATTTCAAGACTCTGAGTGTTGGCCCGGCCGGGGTTTGAACCCGCAACCTCCCGCAAGGTGGTCCAGTGCTCTACCAACTGAGTTAACTGGTCGGCGATTAGAACGCTAAAAATTGCAACAACAGGCCTTAAACGTGACATATTGTCATATGCTGAAGGAACATTACTTACCTCTTCACTCCTTTTGGCCGAAGTATAAATGTCGCCAGTAGCTTTGTAGATATCCACACTGATGTCAAAACTTCGGTGCGGTGACTGTGCCACTTCTGTAAAATAATTCATGTCAATATATGTCAATATCTATCTCATTTTCAACAGAAAAGATGTGCAGGGTTATGAAATCGTGTAAAAAAAGATTTCCGAAAAATTACGCCTTTTTTGCAAGACAAACCGCACCTTTCTGAGGTTTTTCAGTCAGAAAAAGAAGTAGTAACACGGAGCACGATACAGCCAAAATGTTTAACAATATAGATACACGCATTCTGTCCCGATTAGTTGGATTATTCCCCAGAAAACAAAACAAAGAATTCGTTAATGAGCAAATTGAAACGAATGACGCAACGGCGAAAAAACGTTAAACTCGAGGAGTGCGCGCGATCATCTGAACGCGCGCATGTTGCGTGCGTGTGCGCGACAAGAAAAGAACAAGCTAGGGCTGTGTCAAGGATTACAAGCGATGTGTGCAATAATTGTATATTTAAGAGGGGTCATTATTCCCTTCTTTTTTTTCTCTCTTTTCGTTTTAACCATTAGCTCTTTTTGTTATCTAGCACTTCAATTTTGAGCAATGGTCTGGTTTTTTTTTAATATCTAGAGATCTTTCAATGTAAGACCATTAGACTATGTCAGTGCTTTGAAGGATAGACTTAATAAAATTAGTATAAATACTCAGGTGATTATACAAAATTGTGCGTTCTCATTGGTTCGCTATTCGCTGCTCTCTACTGAAGGTGTTTTACTAAAGCATCCATCGGGGAGAATGAAAAAGTCATTTGGTGACAGATCCTTCAGTGTGGCTGCACCCACTTTGTGGAATGCTCTTCCTGTTAGCCTCCGCATGATCAAATGTATTTCCACTTTTAAGTCAAATCTTAAAACTTATCTTTTTAAATTAGCTTTTAATATTTCTTAACTTTTATTGTAGATTTTAATTCTTGTACAGTTTTAGGTTATTCATTGTTGTAATGCGCTTTTGATCACCTGGTATGTTAAAAAGCGCACTATAAATCAATAATTATTATTATTATCTAAAATCATCACTTGCACAATGAAAGGAAGAACTGGTAGTTCAAATGACACAAGCATTTTTTATGCTCAGCTCTAAAGCGCATTTGTACAAAACCAGCTGCAGGTACCACCTTTGACCAATGTTTTGAATTTTAAATTTGCCTAGCTTCCACCAGTTAGGCAGGGAAACCACAACAGCTAAACAGCACTGATTACTGCGGTTCCTTTAAAATTCCAGACAGGATTGGAATTTAAAGGTGAACATTGGTTTGTATTGGCAGAAGCAGGATTGTGATCATAAGAGGAAGTGAAGACTGTTGCAGCTAACCGAAATAGGTGGGACGACTCTGTGAAACCCTTATGTGCCATGAAGTTCCAATAGGATTCATAATGCAAAAACAAGGAGATAACTAACAATAAACTCAACCCACATGAGAAAAAGGGATCTGAATCTAGGTCACAGAGGTGAGGGGTGAGTTTGCTCCCTATACATCACAAGGCTCACTCATTAACCGAAGGACACTTTGTAGGAGTTCTTTGTTCCACTGTAAAACTACTTGGAGACCCCAAACTCTATGGATCAAGTTACACATATTTGCCCAGGCAAAACCTACCCTCAAA
Organism: Ricordea florida; assembly: GCA_949710005.1. NCBI lineage: Eukaryota > Metazoa > Cnidaria > Anthozoa > Corallimorpharia > Ricordeidae > Ricordea > Ricordea florida. The sequence continues at coordinate 10,658,412 of OX453284.1, forward strand.
TCAGCAATTTTTTCGTAGAACAAATGGAAAGCAGTTACAGAGTATATGAAACAGTAAACCGTTGTAAACTGTACCTTCAATTTATCCCAGGGGATTAAGGCCATATATGGGCTAAATCAGTATGTGCTGCTGTGAAGGGTACAGCTACTCTAAGATAGGAGTGATTTGGGGGGTTTACTCTAGTACAGGGTAGCAAAATTCCGCTGAACCAGCTCTGGTATAGGCTAAGTGTTCAAGGGGGTAAGATTTCCTCACAGGTCCCTACTTCATTATGCATGCTGTAGTTGAATTGTCTTGGGAAGTGCGCATGCAAACATTTCTGAGAACGAAACCGTACGGCTACAGCATACATAATGAAGTAGGGACCTATGTGAAAATCTTACCTTCAAGGGTTCCAGCGGCACGTCTCCACCCAGAAATTCCTAAAGTACCCCCCCCCCCCCAAGGGCAATTTGTAAGGTAATGCATTTTTATCCTAAATATTCAGTCATTTCAGTCTTTTCAAATAATATTGCAAATTATAATCCTGTATAAGCGTTAGTACTTGCCTCACGCTAGGGGAAAGACCTGCAATAAAAATAAGTAAACATACCGCGGGTTTCCTGAAATTAAATCCATCAATCTTGGCTTTATCGAGTTCACTGTACAGTGAAGTTCCTCTTCTTTGACCTCATTTTGAACTTTTCTTTGTCGAAGAATTCCTTCCGGTGATACAAATCGCCACGATTGGAAAGCATCTTCCACCTTTTTTGTCAAAAGTACCTCGAAAGCCCAAATAATCCTAGTACAAACTTGAGCAGTTGCAGCGCTTTAAATCAGCCATCTTTGAAGCTGTACACATGATTGTATACTATACGCCACGTGACCCAAAAACTGCCCTTTTCAAATGGTCCATAAATGCGGGAAAATAAATTTCCTAGAAATTTTGGTTTTTTCACCAATGAAGTCCAGCCCTTCAGAAAACAAATATTCACTCCTCCGGGAAATAGTCCAGCATATTGAAAAAAAAAATCCATTTTGGGACGAAAGAGTCTTTTAAGTCACAAAAATGTCCCGTTGTGCCCATGTCCCACTCTGTTGCTATTGAGGCCAGGCATTGTGCTCAGTCAAGATGGCGGGTGTGGAGGACATGAGAACAAGAGTTACCCTTCGAGAACACGATGTTATTAATGTGAGCTGCAATCGGTTTGATGTTTGTTTTACCTTTCTCAACAAAGTAATGGAACTTAAAGTATTGACGGTATCTCGTTATATCTCTCTTCAGACTCACAGCACCGATTTCCCGGGGAATTACCCGGGGTATGATGACTCGTGGAATCAAGAAAAATTTGAACAAGTAAGACTTCATCGAAAAGAAAGGCGAAAGAGTTGCAAAGTTTTCTCCAAAGCTGATCTCCCTTACTATCCTATTGGCTATTCGCGCATCACAATAAATTTGATCATTTTGCACACCAAGCTGTATAGGGTTCCACACATTTAAATCTCCTGCAAATAAGTTACAGCGAGGCGCTTTACATCAGGTCTTCTTTTGGGTGAGATCAAAGCCCCTACCGCAACTCTGAGATCTGCGTCCCCTTCTCTTTGCGAGCAGTGTGTGCGTTCTTTAACGTCCCACGAAGTTATACGAACAAGGGTTGGGAGACAGGACCTACGGTTTATCGTGCTTATCTGAGACGACTAGAAAGTCTAACCATTTACAGATGTCATTGCAAAGGCAGCTCTTTCTCCTCAGTAATTTATAGACCCAGAGTGATGGTCCGGCCGAGGTTCGAAACCCACGACCTCACGCATGATAGTCCAGTGCTCAACCAACCAAGCTAACCGGTCAGCGGACAATTTTTGCTTCCATCACATCCTGCTGTAAACCCAAAATGCTGGATTTCACGCTAGCATGACACAAAAGTGTAAAACTCATTTTGAAGATCTGCAGCGCAACATATACAGAATGTCGCAACCCCAAACCCTCCCCCCCAACACACAAACACACACACTCACAACCAATACAATAAGAAATGGTTGAAAAAAGAGATGAGTATAATAGTAACATTCTCTGTCCACCTACACCTGTAACTCAAGTTTGCTATCTGTATTTTTTTTTTTTTTTTTTTCGAGAAATTTCGAATTGATATAATTCACATGGGCAAGACTGAAATGGAGTTTGATATGGTTGGTGTAGATGCTGCCATTGCCAATGCATTGAGAAGAATCCTGATAGCAGAGGTACTTGTTTTTAAGCTTTTTGCCTCAGTATTATTAAAGCTACAGTGTATGCTCAATGGTCTGATGATATTGAATGGACAACGACTTATCATATGATCATTGATACAATCATGCTATTTAGCCTTGGATTCTTAGGTATTATACAAGTCATGAAATAATATTTCTTCTATCTGAAGACCTTGTCAAATGGTATGTCATTGTATAGTAGCTTTATTTTGACCAATGTCGTCATCTTTTTTTATTAGGTTCCAACAATGGCTATAGAAAAGGTTTTTATTTATAACAACACTTCTATCATTCAAGATGAGGTTAGTCTGATGCTGGGAATTTAAAATGTTCTGTTTCAATTGTGTTGACAGTTTTTCTTAAGGTTGTAATATCAGATCCCATGTACACTTCCTTGGGATTAATAATTTTGGACCATTCCCCTTGCCTATCCAAGGTTCTCATCAATGATTAATTGACTGTTTAGGTACTGGCCCACAGGCTTGGACTTATCCCAATTTATGCAGATCCCAGAGAGTTTGATATGAAAACACCAGGTGAGACTATTGTCGTTAAGCCCCAGTATGAATATATACAACTTCTTCTTTGTGGTCTCCATATATTTAATACAGTACCAGTAAGGAGAGTTTGTTAGAATAATTGTCAATACTGTTTATTATTGCTGATTCTTTCATTGCATTTTAAAAAGCAGCATTGATTAAATCAATAGCAGTCGTAATCTGTGTTGTTTTTTTTTTGTTATGATTTGTTTTTGTTTTGTTTTTTTTCTTTCAAGGAGACGAGGAGGTAAAGACTGAAACAACTTTGCTGTTTGAGTTAAAAGTGAAGTGCATCAAAAATAAAAATGCACCTAAAAATGCCACAGACCCTGATGAACTATTTCTTCACTCCAAAGGTAAAATTATCCTAGACTTTACTTAAATATCAATTTTAGAAATTAAATTGAAACATGCACAGTTTTATTCACCCTTGGCACCTGTTGTAGTGTCAAGCCTAGTGGGGCTGAGTAAAGGAATTCAACAAATATTTCAATTAAAATTTAACAAGGTTAAGAATCCGGTTTTTAGCTGCTAATCTTTATAATACCACTCATTTATAAAGCACTCTTATCATGGCATTTTTTTTTCTTTTTGGCAGTCACTACAGATCACCTTAAGTGGGTACCTTTAGGAAGTCAAGCAAAGCAGGTAGTTTAAAACATTTGAGTGATCAAATTCTAACTTCTGTTGTTAGTATCTCTACATTTTTCAGCAAACAGATCAAGAGAATTAAGCTTTTTATGAACATGATGATCTTAAGTTGTTCTAACATCAAATTTTTGCAAACTTATGCAAAGTGTACAAGATTCACTAATGCATATTGCTGGTGCATATAGATACCTTCAGTTGTTCAGTGAAGACAACAAGCATTGCAGGCTCTTGTGTGTATTTTTTGTTTTGTGAAAACTACTGTCTTGTTTTCTTGGTGCTATGATGTAGGCATATTGTGGTGTCTTTTCCAAACTTCTTATTTGATGTCATTTGCACTATGTGCGACACCAGGGTAATACAAGTCCTCACTGCAGACGTATACGTAACATAGCAAAAATAACAAATATATAACACAGTGTACCATGTAATAAATAATTATTTTTGTTTTGTTAAGTATGCTCCCCAGGATATTAGACCTGTGCTGAACGATATACTGATTGCAAAGTTGAGACCAGGGCAGGTCGGTTGACTTTCACTATGATTCACTATAATGAACATAGTGCTTATATTTAAAATTCCTTTGGCTTCTTTGTGGTTTTCACAGTTACAAGTGTAATTGCAGGCGTTCTGTACTCGTTACTGAAGCCACAGATAACCTGACTAAATATACCCATTCTTAGTCACCATTCACTAGCATTTAAATCGACTCTTTCCAGAGAAATCAGCACCCTTTTGGAATTCATCTACCAATTTTGCCATTCTAATGTAATGTAATGTAATGTGCTGTAATCCTAGATTTCTTGAAGTATTTCAAGTTGTTATAGTTTCCCTTAGTATGTATTTCTTCTATTTAAGCCTTTCGTTATTAAAATAAAAATCGTGGTTTTGATCGTCATCATTTTTGTTTTACTTTCTCTGGTTATCGTCAGGAGCTTGATCTTAAAATGCATGCTGTCAAAGGAATTGGAAAAGACCATGCCAAGTTCTCACCAGTCGGTAAGGCCATCTGTATTCTTCAAAACACACTGATACAGGGATTAGGAAGAAAAACACGCAAATGAGTCTATGGTCCCTGTCATTGGAAAATTATGGGCCATTTATAAAACGTTTGGGCCATTAAGGTAATTAAATGAGCCAGGAAAAATTTCAACAAAGGTTACTTACTTCTTTATTGCTTGTATTTTTTCGGAGGCATGTTAACTTTAAACAAATGAGGCTAATAAAAGTTGCAAATATATTCAAAGCACGTAAAAAAACACCGAAAGCACATGGAACTCCGAGCAAGAGCTTTGTTCGCAGTAAAGTCCGAGTTGAGGATCTGGGGACAAAAATGAAGCAAACGCGAAGCAAAGACGTCGTGGTTTTTCTCTTGTTTGTTCGTCATTAAACTGAAAATTTTACAAATTAAAATCATTTTCACAAAGTAGTGTATATTTTACCTGATGGTTCGCGGCTTGGGCGCATCACAGGCCCGGGGGGGGACTCCCATATGGAATGGACGGGGATGCTCGTCGTCTCGCTTAGGGGTGTAAATTTCGGATTGTGGTCTCGCTTAGGGTGTTCTGGGCAAAATGTCATTATTTTTAGCCGTCAAGGTCTCGCTAAGGGTTGCACGCGAAGAAATAACAAAACAGAAAGAATTTTGATTCTTTATATTTACTAAATTCAGAATTCGATGATAAGGTCTTCGCCATCATTAAAAGTCACTGTACTTTTTATTTGTCTGTTTTGTAAACTGGTCTCTTTTAGGGGTCTGAATAAGCTTCGGCCACGCCCAGATTGGTCTCTTTTAGGGGTTAAATTCAAAATTTCCGACGAGCATCCCCGTCCATACCATATGGGAGTCCCCCCCCCCGGGATCACAGGCCCGGTAAGTTCTTTTTTAATTCGTAGCTTTATTCACAATATGCGCATGACGCACGGCCTTCGTAATCCCTTCTGATATCCCTTAAATCCGAAATCTCTTGCTTCGTAGCATTGCGAAAGTCACCGTGATTGATTATCTCCGTTTTATGATGCGATGATTGTTTTGTTAAATTTTCTCCTTTTTCAGGTTTTTCAACAGTTTTGTAAAGTAGCGGACATATTACTGAAAACACCGGACGTGACCTTTTTTGGCGCCGCAAGGTGCCTCGCAAGCGTGCAAAAACCATTGGTCTCAAAGTACCGGATATGGAATGGGAAACGACGGGACGAAACGTCCGGCCTCCGGTCACAAACGGAAACCTTGCATTTTTGATTTTTGTTTCTGTCTTTTATAGTCATTCGATTGTTGCCCCGCCAACTATATATCCGATAACCGATAAGCGAGTTTGCGCGAGAAATCCTTAACCGAATGGACCTGGTAAATTTTCTTTTTAGAATTATCTCTGTTCTTATGTGCAATTCAGAGATTGACTCAGAACACCACACGGGTGACCGTCGAGTACATAGTTATGTACGACTACGCACGGGCAACATAGGGCTACATGCCAGTCATAGAGTACACACGGATAGCATTCAAGTACCTGTACATACGTGTAGATACGAACGACACGCGAATTTGTAGACCCGTACGTATCCGTTTGTACGCCATTGTATTTACCCGTATGTAGTCGAACTTTACCCCTGTGCAGCCATATATTATCTGTATGTACTCGTAAGTTACCCGTATGTAGTCGAACTTTACCCCTATGCAGCCATATATTATCTGTATGTACTCGTAAGTTACCCGTAGGTAGTCGAACTTTACCCCTATGCAGCCATATCTTATCTGTATGTACTCGTAAGTTACCCGTATGTAGTCGAACTTTACCCCTATGCAGCCATATCTTATCTGTATGTACTCGTATGTTACCCGTACGTAGTTGTATGCGACTCTTATGGTGACCCACGTAAGATGACGAAACAGTCATTTTGCTGCTTACTCGTGCTCTCTGTGGTATGACCTCTCCACAGCAACGGCCTCCTATCGGCTCTTGCCGGAAATAACAATCGTTAAACCGTGCGAAGACGAACTAGCTGACAAAGTAGCCGACTGTTTCTCGGACGGCGTGATCCGAGTGGAAAAGAAAGATGGTAATCCCGCTGTTTTATGAATGTTGCAGTTTCAAACATTTTAATTTTTTTTTTGTGTGTGTGTGTGTAATTCTTGTCTCGACTTTTATTCATTGTAATGTGCTTTCTGGAGAAACCAATCTCACTGATAAGTTCCGAGTCGGTTTTATTGTGTATTTTCTGGTATATTTTCCAACATTTAGTAAGTGTAGCAAAACAAACAGTACCACAATATGCAACTTCACAGTAGCTCTCCAAAGAATGGTGAAATTGCATTGTTTGATCCTTTAGGGAAAAATATAGAACCACGTTGTATAGTAAAACAAGCAGTATCACTGTATACTTCGGTTCAATAGCTTTGTCCGGTGGCGCGCGCAGATTAAAACTGGAGAACCAACACTGCTATCAGAGTCAAATCAGAGTGCACGAGAGCTCGCTAAGTTTAATATAATAATTTGCAGGTGTGAAGCGTGCCGTGGTCGCGAACCCCAGACGGGACACGTGTAGCAGAGAGGTCTTAAGACACGAGGTTAGCGCTGCATCTTTTATTAAATTATTTTGTTTGGGTCTTCTTCTCGACTTTCATGCGCTTTAATTTCTATATTTTGTCCCCTTGCACTGCAGGAGTTAAAGGATCGTGTTAAGTTGTCTAGAGTTAGAGACCATTTTATATGTAAGTTGCTCATATCCGTTGTTTGATACACTCTAAAGTAATGATTTGTTAAACGTATTAAAGTTATTGACTTCATACCTTGGCGTGAACAACGACGGTCTTCGTAAAGTGCAAGCTCAGCTCTAGTCCGCTCCAGTCACTATATATTCCTGTTTCCTAGAATGGCAGCCGAACTACCACGGCGTTGCTGGAAGTTGGAATGAAACGGGTGTCTGTATAACGCAAACTCGTGGTAGGGACTTCGGCGTTGGGGTCGCGGGTTCTCGAGGTTCCCGTCTTGGAGTGGTGGTCGCCATCATGGGATCAAGGTCTCGGGATCGGAGTGTCGAGGTCTGGACCGCGGCGTCGGGTCTCGGGATCTCAGTATCGGGTTTCATTAAAACACTTACTCAAGGCTCATTGCTCTTTTGTTTTAGTTTTGTTTTACTCTTTTGTCGTATGTTGTAATCAGAGGAAAAAAAAAATTATCAAATGAAACAAAAAAAGTGGACCCTAGGCCCCAACGATTGTTTTAACGATGCCCGAAACAGACAAAAACAAGTCTATCCAGGGCATATAATTCATGGTAGGCCGCCAATGGACTCACACGGATATAATAGGCATTATTATGGGATAGCTGGGAGACTATATGGTGGCCTACCATGAATTATATGCCCTATCCAGGAGCCCATCAGGCCGCCAATTTTTTATCAGCCTTGTCTTGATGCGGACGTCACCGGAAACTGTAATTTTCGCGGGAAAGGCGTATCTAAAAATAAAACTACTTGTGAAAACGCCGTTGCGCGAATAAAGGGAAGTTGCTCGCTCCGGGTGATGGGCGCCTGGTCTGTCGTGTAACGTCTGAATTGGGTCGTGTCCGCGACTGTAAGCAGAGTCGATCCTACTCACTGGAATGTTTGTTGCAAGAGATAATACGTACGCATCAAGTGAATTCTGCTGTGTCGTCGTTCCACAACCGTGCTGAGACCAATGAAACGCCGTTTAATCTTCCGAAAAGAGACGTTGTCATGTTGTCGACCTCACTTCCACGGCAGTAGCACATTTGCATGATGACGTCACGCGCGCACCGCAGGCTGGTATTTGTAGTCAAGAAAAGAACAAAATGGCGGCTCGTACTGGAGGCGGGTTCACTTGTTGTGTTCCAGGCTGTATTGAAAACACTTAGGTGTTTACGCATTAACTTTATTAACTTTCTATGTTTGTTAGTTTCAGTTGAGTCCACGGGTGCCCTTACACCAGATGTTTTGGTTTGTGAGTCAATCAAAGTCCTTCTTGGAAAATGTCGACACTTTCTGAGTGAACTTGACAGTCAGAGTATGGACACGTGACTTCAGCTGTTACGTCATCGGTGTATGTTGAAAGTGATCAAGCGCCCCTGTCTTCTGTTCCCGCGCGAAGCCCCATGAGTTTATTTATTGCATTACTGCTCCCTTTTAATCCTGAGATCTGGGTACATGTATTAATTTTCCTTGCTGAATGCCATGCACTTCCTTATAGACACCAATGAACCACACTTTTTTCATGGGTAAGGACACACTTTTATAGACCATAGTAGTACAAAACTCAAGTGGTTTCCGTGCTACTAATATACATGCAAAAATTTCAAAACCCTGATTGGATGAGAACACGTCAATTAATCCCAAACAGTGCAGAAAGCTGAAATCGAGTGCAGAATTTTGAAATTAAATTTTTTCATGTATATTATGAACAAGTAATAACAGGTTTCGAATCCAATTTGGAAATTTTTCAAAGGCAAAAATTTACTTGTGCTTTATATATATTCCAAATTGAACTCGTAATCATTTGATAATCTATTCAGTCCAAAACAATTGAAATTTGTCGATGAAAAAGTAAGGAGGAAAAGTCTGAAGATTCGTACTTCGAGTTTTCAAATTTGTCCTTCAAGACATAAGCCCAATCCCCACAATTTTTTCCCAGACAAAGGCGACCTGTCTTCTGTATATTTTAAAGAGAATGTAATAGTCTGCGGACTCGTCCAAATAAATTTGCTTTTCGAAAATAAGTGCCATGCGTTTGGTTTAAATTGCGCTATTCCGTGGCCTTTTCTGTTGCAGACCATGATCCACTACATTTATGATCACTTGTGATAGTGGAAAAAAAATACTCTTAAAAAATTTGCATTTTAATAGACTTGAATTGAAACCTAATTGAGTAAAACTGAGGAGAGTGTGATACTCTAAATAACATCTCAGTATTTGCATATCGTGTCCTACTCGGCTACGAGCAGTTGATTGGTTTAGACAACATCAGACCCCCCGAACTGGTGGATATCGACTCCAAAACGAAATATTCGACGGAAGTGGTCGATTTGCGACGCGTTCTGATATCGAAATTGATGTAAAAAGAAATTACTGTTCCTCAATGAACCAAATTAACTGGAAACAATTTTTGAGGTGAAGGTCTTTTAATGTCTCTTGGTCTTAACACCCTTTAATGTTTATAGAAAGTCTAGCCGCCCATAAGTGCGTTTCGGCAAGCTTCACCACGAAAAAGCGCCCCACATGTTTTTTGTTGTTATTGTTGTTGCTTCCCTTTAATTTTTATGGAAGAATTTCGTAGATTGTCTCGCTAGTTTATACTGTGACACATTTTTATTTCGATTTCTGTGTTTAGTGGCTTTATGATAAGTCTGCCTCAGTTGATATAGATCAAGGTTTAATGAGCCGTAAAGGGCTAAGCTATTTCGACTTTTTGGACACTAGCTGGTATATCTATTTTTTCTAGCATGCAGGTGTTCGATCTCCGCCCTAGCTACTTTTTAAGCTTCTTATTCAGTTTCTCTTAGTCAACTTAACAGCAATTACATTGAACCGTGCTTCTATTTTGGGATATTGATATTGCAAAACAAATGACAGAGCTTAATAGTACTAATAGGTAGCTATTTAAGAACTGAAGGTCCGCCCAATATCCTTATGGTTAAAGGAAACAGTCATTGTGACCCAACCTTGTTTCACTGCGGTACCGTTAAGTGATTGAGATTTTCATTCGTCATTACTGTGTCTTGAATGTTATCAGGCTCTCCGTGTCTTATATTTGATGATCTGTTACCTTCAGTAATACCATTTGTTCGATTTACGAGTTGGTTCCTCCTACAGAAAATCGATTCAAAGGCTCTTCTGTATTTTGGAATTCTCCACGCGTAGATAAACGGATCTAGAGCGCAGTTCAATAAAGTAAATCTATCAGATGCGTACAAGAAAAGCAAAAATCCTCGCGAACTTCCACAGAGCGAGCAGAACATGCTAGTGTGGTAAAGAACATACAGGGGGGCAAAAGTCACGTAGAATAGGACTATCACCACTCGAAATGCTGAGGTGACTTTACGTTCTCTGCTTGCGTCCAAGTTCCTCTGCTCTCTACTGCAGTTTACCGTGTCGTGTACTTGATTATTTTGAGCGTGAATTGCCCGGCGGACTTTCCAAAAGACGATCACAAGGATCAAAACAGGAAGGGAAATATGAAGGTGGCAATACAACAAAAACAATACGATTCTCGGGATTTCCGTTATAAAAAGAAAACTAAAAAGGATAGAGTAAATCCAAACTAAAGCGATGAAAACCTTGATTCTCACTCGGTAATGGTTCGCCCTGTAATTGAGTGGGGCTGTAATGGCAGTCAAGCGATCGAAAGCCATAGCAACCGTTGTAAAGGCTCCCACGATGTTGGTAGTCAACGCGCCAAACAGCAATGGAACTCCCATTATCCGAAAAGTCTCTCGTGAGCCGGTCACCAAGATTCCGACGTCGTACGAAAATGCACCAAACCCCGACAAAATTCCGGACATCAGGTCGCAAACGCTCAAGTTTATCACTAACAGAGTGTTCGATGTGCGCCATATGTCTTTGTGAGGATCACGGCGAACCGTAATCAGTAAAATCACGTTGAAAATAACCGTTGGTACGGCCAAAATCACGCTGATAAGCATCCTGGGCAAGTGGTAAGAAAGGACAATCTCCTCTTCGAATTCTTGAGGACGGAGCGTCGACTCGTTGATAGACATTTTTATCGCCTTTGATTAAATCGTTCCCCAATGAGCGCTTAAACCAGAATGATGTCTACCCTAAACTTGCGGGGCTTTTTACTGTTTCGACCACACGGGAAAGAGGTTTTAACGACCAATGAAAGCGCAGGATCGAAAATGAGTATTGATAGCGAGTATATTTTGAAATTACGCTTGCTTTTTCCAGTTGCAAAGGAAATTTGCGTTTAGTGAAAAACATTGTTGATGTCAGAGAGCGACGTAAATGGATCGCTTTAAGGTGCAGAAAATTATTTCTCTCTAATTCAAAGTAACGTGCATAAATGAAAAGAAAGATAATTTTAAGATTTGATTCTTTTTCACGCAAACTTTAATTTACGGTTAATGGATAATGCCACCAAATTATTGGCACTTAAACGTTACTGATTTTCATGCTGTAAAGCGTTTTCAGTTCAAACACCTGGATTTCGGTGTTAGATAGACTTAGAAGAGAAGTAGCCAGGAAAAACAGTACAGAACAAACGAGAAGTACATCTCGTTTTTACGGTCTAATATTTTTTGGAATACAGTGTTTCACTCCTGAAAGCTTGAAAAGTGATATCACTTTTTGATAGGGATCAAGAGGGAGAAACTAGCCAGGAAAAAATGCAAAACTAACGTGAGCCAAATTTGGTTCTATTTATGTATCCCTCCAAGTCCAAGGTTTGAACGAGAAAATGTTTCGAATGGAAAGGATGCCTCTAGCTAACCTCGGAAATCGTGATTTGTGTTCCGAAATTCATTTTATATGCCCAATGAAAAAAAGTGTAGAAATGTGAGTTTAGAAAATGTATTCACTCATGCAAAGGATTTCGTGGGGTCTTCCAGTTACAGCGAAAATCCGTTATTGAGAAATGGTTCATCAATAGTAAGGTTAATTAAAGGGGAACTGACGTTGGTCAGAGCTGATGTTCAACCTTGAACTTCCCTCTGGTTTTATAAAAAGGAATACAAAATGCTGCCTTGTGTTTACCAAAACAATGGGGGAGACAATCTCGAGGGGAAGCAAAATAGACTTATGAACTTTCACAGTTTGCCCAGCTTCGCATGATTTGAAATTCCCTACCGTGTTTGTAGCAGTTTATGTAGTCTCCTATTGTTTACATATACTCACCACTGAGAATATATATTTTTTTTAAATTTTCACTGGTGATCTGGTTCATTATTAATGATTTCACTTATTTCCCGCAGTTTTCATGTTTGTGCAGAGACACTTTGTCTGTATGTTAAAAGCAACAACATTAAATGATAGCTTTAAGGTAATTTCAAATCCTTCCTAGTGGGGACTATAATGTTTTCATTTCCCGCAGTTTTAATTTGATTCGTATTTGTGCAAAGCGTTTGCATGTCCGTTCGATAAAAAGAACCCCAAGTGGTAGCTTGAAAATAAGAATTTTACTTCCATGTGTCAAAAACATTTTTTCACTTGCTCATAAAATAATGGTTCACCAGTAGAAAATATCAGTTGTACAGTTGCGCGACCATGTAATATCTCCTATGTGGAGGAAATTGAAGCATGTCAAAAACCCAAAAATCTTAGCTGTTTTTTATTTCAAAAGAACTCCGAGAGGTTGATTGAAAATATGAATTTTATTTTCTGTGCGGTCAAGAAAAAAAAAAACAACAACAACTAACATTTTGACCCCTGGAAGTATCAGTCGAACGCGTACGTGTGATGTCCTCTATTTCAAAGAAATTTAACCATGCCAAAAATTACGTTAGACAGAATGTGCTTTCTTCGCACATTGGTCTGTCGTGTTAATTAAGGCGATTTTGCCTGATTTTGTGATTTTGAGGAACGCGTACCCTGTCCGAAAAGCCCCAACATCGCCTGATCTAAGTTCGCATGAAAGAAGACGAATAAAATGGATGTACGTTCTTTACATCTTGTCCTTGTGTCGTGTTGAGGCGATTTCGCCCTGTTTGTGATTCGAGTGCAACGCTCGGTCGAAAGAGAAATCCTGCACAGGCACCCCAAAGCTCACTCCGTGTTGCCTAATATCAATATGTCTAAAGTGTATAACATTTCATATGAGAACTCCGGTAATGGTTTGGAAAAGATAAATTATTTCCTCAAGGAAAACACGAAAACCATAGGCACCGCTCAAATAATTAAATATGATGTAAAACATAGGTGAAATAAATAAAAATAAGAAAGTCAAAATAAAGCATAGACAAGTTCTTCTTAGCTTTCTAATCTGAGTGACTCCTAACTGACGGTTTGACAAATCAATTGATTTTTGAGGATGTTTTTCCTTTTCTCTCCTTATTTATTGATAAACAAAGGTCGGGTCAATGGCGGTGAAGAAAATAACATGAAGGAAAAGAAAAATCGGCTTCGGTTATATAATTAACAAGAAGACCCCTGAAGGCGTTTACGCGGGATATGTTGGTTTAAAATTGTTGACGCAGTATATTTTTTTGCCGATTGTGCGATCATGGATATCCATGGTGCAATCCAACCTGACTTGCACGTGATTCGGAGTTACAGCCAATAAAAGCCACACATTTTTTTCGGGACGGGCTCGGGTTACGGGAAAGTTAAAAAAACAAGGCAATTTTTGACTCCCAAGACGACGAAAGGAATGCGCTACCGAATTTTATACGCTGGCTGACTACGTCATCCTGCGTAATTAGCGGTTCATCGAGGGTTCGGGTTTCCCGGATTGAAAAATTATAGTCTAGACATGAACTGAACCAAAAGCGCGGTAAATCAATTTGGTTCAATTTCCGCGCGAGATGCGCGAGATTCACTCGTGTTAGCAAGGGATCGAGTTTGGGGAAATCAACGTTTCAGCTGCTCGTAAGGTCTTTTCTAATTTCATTTTAATGTTCGCAGAGAAATTTAATAAGTTAGCCTGACCTCAAAATGCGACATATGACGCCTATGATAGCAACCATTAATCATGGATCTTTTTAATCTTAATTCTTTATCGAAGCGACGATTTCTTTTCTGGTTTTGAAGCAAACACGCTAACATCTGTCGTTTAATTTTTCGTTTACTAGCGTAAGATTGCTTTTTCCAGAGCGTTTTTAACAATTATTCGGAACAGTTGATACATTGAGTCATAATCAGGTCACTTTTAAAAGATGAATTTAATTTTCTGAATGGTGTCCAGACACCTGCTTCAACTTGGAGGAAAAAAAATTAATTATGGATGCCAAGTCGCTTAAAGGCTGTTGCTAGTCATATAGTAAGCATACGAACACTATCTTGAAAGTGAAGTGATGATGATAACGGGTATGAAAATTATGTCAGTCGCTGTAGGCGTAAAGGGGCTGAGATGTATATATGGGTTATTGACCAAGCGTGAGGTCAAGATGGCTGGATATTGGCTAAGTTCGTTTTTTTTGCGTTTTTATGGACCGAGACGAAGTCGAGGTCCATAAACACGCAAAAAAAGAACGAGGCCAATATCCAGCCATCGTGACCGAACAAGCTTGGTCAATAAAGGATTTATTATATGGGATAAAACACCAAAAAATGATCCGTGTACGTGTTTTGTTTTCTTTGTTTTCTTTCTCGTTGACGCATCCAGTTTTCTCGTTTTCCAGCTCCATCGATACACAAACCACAGGAAATCTTTAACTGTCACGGAAAAGATTTTTCAGGGAAAAACTAAGAAAGAAAATTTTGGTAAACCGGCTTTCGCCTCGGATGAATTTTCCTTGCGGGACAAAGCCCTTATCCCGAGCGGGCAAGATAGCTCCATATTGCCAGCTCGGGTAGCCAATCACAGCGCGAGATTCGGTTCATCTTGCCCGCTCACGGAGCTAGTCATATAATAAATGGGAGTACGAGTATCTAAATCCCCCGATCTGTTTGAATGCAATCACGACATCTTTTAAACCGCGGGCCGGGAAAATTCTCTTTAATAGGAGTCCGCATATATATGGTTAATTCGATTTTGGTATACCGTACGGGACGCACAAAACAAAGTTTTGTTGACTTGAGTTGTTCAGTGCCCTTGTGGTTCTTGCGTGGGATTGTGTTCTAACAATTATAAATAGATCTTGCTTACCTGGGCCTGGCCACCTGGTCACAGTAGTTGAACGAAAAATGCACATTGCAACCTGCAGGTGAACAACCAGACAGAGTTTGACAGACGCTATGCTAGTTTGAAATAATGACTGTTACGTAAAAGTCTCAATTTACGCAAACCCGATTGGTTTATCGCTAAAATTCGCTCTATTCACGCCCAGAAAGCGCAGATAGGCCAGTCCGAAAATTAAGCTACCTGTCTGTAAAGATTACACCGAATATTCAAGTTTGACTGTTAGCCATGGTCAGTCTATGTCTACCCCTATTTAGCAATTATTACACTAAATCGAGACATACATGCGCAACGAGACAATAATTATTGACTGGAACAATTGCTCTAAAATAAACGGATGTTTTGAAGTGGCAGCAGTTTCACCCTATAGTGAACATTTTTATCACGTTGCAGTTCTTATCACACAAACGTGCATTTCACACGAAACCACACTAATGTAACTGTGCTGATAACATTAAAAGGGTTGATGACTACGTTTCTTTCGGTGTATGTTGGCTTGTAATCCAGTACCGATGGGAATTTGTGAAAGACGATAAGCTACTCTACATTCTTGTGCAGTTAATTTGTGCATTTTATTCACGAAATAGCAGCATGACTTGATTTAAAGTTGCTGGGCAGCATTGTTCGATTTTTCGTTTATGTTCCCATTGAAAAAAACATGTATTCTCAAAACAAGTTGAAAGTGTTGAAAAAGTTCCCCGCTGCTTAATAATTAAATAGAAATAGTTAATTGTTATATTATTAATTAATTATTAACGTTGTTAAATAACGTCCAGTCCAGTCCTAACTGTTCTCATAGTGAGGAGCATTTGTTTAAATATCAATACAACTTTTTTTTATGGTGATCATTTTCATTATT
This sequence comes from Ricordea florida, assembly GCA_949710005.1. NCBI lineage: Eukaryota > Metazoa > Cnidaria > Anthozoa > Corallimorpharia > Ricordeidae > Ricordea > Ricordea florida. The sequence goes on from OX453284.1 coordinate 10,674,490, forward strand.
CTCATAACAAGAATGGTTAATGAACGGTGAATATTGCAATGAGAAATTGGATGCTGGCCACTGCTGGGACTTAAGGGATTAAAAATATCAATTTGATAAATTCATCTTTGTAAAAAAAAAACAGATCGATAGTGCCATGAAATACTGCTAAGATGATTGGATCGAGTGGACTCTGTACAGTTTAATAAAGTTAACAAAAACAAACAATTCTTTCTACTGTATAAAATTGCTTATGTCACAAACTCGCATGGCAACTTAAGTAATGCCAGGAGCCCATTTATGCAAATTACAGAACCACAATTCTCTTCAAATTTACTCTGCTATAGAACCATTATCTGTGTGCCAACTTTATTCAGGTAATGAAGTTAAAAAAAGATAAAAGTGAAATTTGCTCATTATAACATTTCCTGCAGTGTTTTTAACTGGTGTGGTATCATACAGACCATAAAAACCACAAAACAATCATGTTTACCTAGAATGTTTTCAATCATTTTAGCAGACATTTGCACCCCGGGTTTTTTTTTATTAACAATAGAGCATGAGAAAGTTTAGCCTGCAAAGTAGGCGTTCCAAGAGCTGTGGCGAGAGGTGTTAAATCTAAAGAAGGAAAAAAAGAACGCGGAGGCGCTTGGAGACGCTAGGAGAATGGGGAAATGGAAAAAAAAAGGCTCCTTCAAGCTAGCTCATGGTATATGGTAATTATTCTATGAAGTGCTGCCTTTTCCCTAGACCATAAAGCGTTCATTTCGAATAGTTCGTTTTGCGCACTCTTGCTACAACTGATCGATTACTCGTCGTCCACTTTTAGGACTTTAAAACCCATTTCCTGTTCGTTCGCGAGATCTTAATTCAAAAGTGTATTGTGATCAAAGATGGAGCGAAAGGAACGAAAACCCGCCTTGACAATCATTGCGTCGGTCTCGACACAACAGAAGCTATTTTGCAAACATGTGCTGCCGCTTTATCTCAACCCCCCCCCCCCCCCCCACATATGTGAACATAAAACAAATGCACGACTTTGTGGACAAAATCAAACCTAGTAGGGGAGACAGGGTAAAACCTGTTTAATTCATATTTAATGCAAATTTAATGCATAAATTAATTGTTTAACGGGAAGGGAGTGACAAATCCAACCATCGCTACACGTCATGGTATGACGTACACACCATGAAGTGAATCAAGGGCTCCTTCGAGCTACCTCATGGTCTGTGGTAATTATTCCACGAAGTGCTTTCCTTTCCTCAGACCATAAAGCGTTCGTTCCGAATAGTGCGTTTTGTGCACTCTTGCTACAACTGATCGATTACTCGTCGTCCATCTTGGAGACATCGTCACGTTTAAGACTTTAAAACCCATTTCTTTGCCCTCGAGCATTCTTGAACACATTTCCTGTTCGTTCGCGAGATCTTCAAAAGTGTATTTTCATCAAAGATGGAGCGAAAGGAACGAAGACCCGCCTTGACAATCTTTGCGTCGGTCTCGACACAACAGAAGCCATTTTGTAAACATGTGCTGCCGCTTTATCTCAACCCCTCCCCCCACATAAGTGAACATAAAACCATTGCACGACTTTGTGGACGAAACCAAACCTAGCAGGGGAGATAGGGGAGAACCTGTTTAATTCACATTTAATGTAGATTTAATGCATAAATTAATTGTCTAACGGGAATGGAGTGACAAATCCAACCATTACTGTACCTCATGGTATGACATACATACCATGAGGTAAAAAGGAAAGAGGAAGGGGGGGAGGGGGGGGGCTGAAGAGAAAGGAAGGAACCTTCTCCTTTTCTCTTCCCATTGCGATGTTCTCGGTTTCTAATTTATTAGTTGGTTGAACGACCTAAAACCCTCTCTTACTCTCAAGTGAAATTTAGTTTTCTAAAGATATATAATGCCGCACATACATTGTTTCTATGCATACACATACATGGTTTCTATCAGTATGCATACACATACATGGTTTCCTATCTATCAGGAAACCTGCCAATACGCCCTATACCGGAATGTTTCATTTGTGTCACAAGATTCTCTTCTTAGCTTGCTTGTCTCACTAATAGAGCTCCTGACAGATTCAATAGCACTAATTGAAAACGCAATAATAATCAAATGTTACTGACAACAGTTTCCGACACTTCCTGCAAGCTAGGGAAAGTTGTCCGGTTTTTTTTATTATCATTATTATCTATGTGCTAGTGTCTACAGCATCTTGGCATTATTGCATCCCTAGATATCGCTCGAGTCGTTCGGAAGCATTTTGTCAATTTTAGAGCAAAAAGTAATTATTCGCCACTTAAGGTCGGTTACTTGATGCACTGGGTCATTAGAGAGAAGTTGTACTTGTTTCCAGGGTAAAATTAAATGAGTTTATTAGAATGCTCCTAGTTTTACAGTCTTATACATTTTACTGTGGCACTTGGAAACACAAACTTTACGACATGAAATAGAAATGGTTGCTCCATTGCATGTCTTTCTAGCTCATGGAAATTCTTCCGATTCAGAAATATTCATGCTCCACGACTCAAACCATTCCCAAGGGCACTCCAGAGGATCAATTACAAGAGCTGCATAGCCGTCACTTTTCACTTCTGTGTCGCTTTCACGGTGAACGTCTCCGCGCCAACAATTTTTTTCTGCACTTTCTCCCACACCGGTGTAAAATCCAAGCTTGCCATCAGATACGTCAAAGGGTGCATAAAAGCTCGTGGTTTGGATCCCTTCCAGGTATTTCCTTGTGACATTCCAGCCTTCGGGTTGTGCTTCAATGAGAGAATTGGCCAACTCCATTCTGTAACATATGTCATCCAAGGTGGACAATCTTATGAAAGTCTCCTTGCCTGGCTCACTGCATCTGTATTCCAAGCACGTGGCGTAAACTTGGAAGCGACGAATGGCCCAGTATGTCCAAGTTGCATTTTCATTGAGAGGTGTTTGCTGCTTGATTGAAAAGCCATACCGTTGCTTTCGGTCTGGAGTGTAGCTTTCTGCTGAAAGCACTGGCGCCGATTCATCCTCGTTACTATTTTCAGTCTTGACTTTTAGGAAACACTTCTTGACTTGTTTCTCTGTTGCCTTAAAATCCTCCAACGTGTACCAAGACAGTGGATGTCCCAAGGGTAGAGACCCAAACTCCTCTTTCTCTTCAGGTTCAGTGCCCTTTTGCCCATAAAATGTCAATGTTTTAAGGTTGTCGTCAATGCTGGAGCACTTGCCAAGTTCATCACCATTAAAGATAGGCCCCATGGACGAACTGACCAATGCCTTGAAGCGAAACGACTTCGTTTCATTTCCTTCCACGATATCAACCTGCATATCTGAGGGATAGTTTTCGATCGCGTTACTATCCGGAAGAAGGTAGTAAAATGATCTGCGCTTAAACGTCTTCGCTGCCGTTAGGTCAAGATTACGTTTTGCTGCCTGTAAATACACAGTGGAGTTGCACCATGCTGGGACGCAAGCGACTCCATGCTGATTGGTAATTGTCTGTGTATAGCCATAATACTGTTCCTGGTCGTCGTCCTCTGAACCAATCAAAGTAATCTGGGCGCCCTCCAAAGGTTCAATACCATCTTTGCTTTTTGCCAATGCTTGCGCTCGAACATAGCACCGTCTCCACGCAATATCAATATTCACAACAGATATTCTATCGGTTTGAATCTCTCCGATATAAAATCTTCGCCCGCTTGATGCTTGTCGTTTGTCACGGCTTGTGCTGCGTTCGGCGAGTTTCATTTCTCCCATGTCCCGCCATCGTCCAGTTTTTTCATCTAACCACCACAGTTTAGGAGCCATTTCGCCGGTTGAGTTTCTTGGTAGTTTAATCTGATGATATAATTCAAAATGAAGTATCTTATAACAAAATGGCATACTACTAAGTTGCATCCCACAAAAAATAGTCACATTTTAGGAATTTAAAACATGTAGTCAATTTATAGTGATATATTCCCTCCTTCCGATTTGAATAAAGTTTTTTAAAGGATGATTTGTGCTTTCAGTAGCATCAAAAAGTCAATATATTCCATTAATTTGGGTTGCGCTGGTTTGGCGAAAAAACAGATTGGAGCTTGCAGAAACACTGGCCATGAATTCAAACGATGCTCTGTCTTAGCCGAGATCAAGCTCAGATCATAGAAGGTCATAAATAGTAGGTCCATATTATGCATGCCCGTATACTGAATGATTTCAACTATGTTGGTAGATGGGTAGTTGGGTTTTTGGTGATTTGGTGGGAACAGGAGCCAAACTGATTGGTTCCTAGTGGAGACTAACAGCAACGCCGGAGTCACCTCCCAGATCTATCGTTGTTTTTTTGTCCGTTTTCTCAAATGTTAGAGTTTGTTTTATTCCAAATAATGAAGATAGTACTCGGTTTTGTCTGTTCAAACGTACCGTGTCTGCATCCAGTAAGAGATTTAGATTGTCAGCCAGGGCGAGCTGCTCATTGTTTTCGTCTTCAAGTTTGATTCGCAGTATCCCATAAGTCTTCAGTGGCTGAACGTTTCCTGATTGGTCCACTGTTGTGAAATCCCCGGGAGCAGATAACAAATCAGTGACGTTTCTTGGATCTGTTACACTAACTCGCAACTTCGCCTTTCCTGTAAACGAACACCACGTATTTACATAAAACAACTATTGCAAAGTAAATCAAAGTAGGACTACGGTGAATTCGTGGATACGTTTACAAAATAGAGAAGTTAGATGAGAGAAAAAAGGAATAATTTTAAAATTAACGAAGTGTTTTTTCATAGTTGTGATTGAATGAATTATGAAGATAATTCTTATAATCTATAATCACAACATAAAAGTGACCAGGGAGCTGAGTAGCTTTTTGAAACAAACATACAGCGAGTACGTGACGCCAATCATTTGACTACATTAGGCATCGGTTATAAGGCAGGTGGCAAGCATACAGTTGTTAAGAAATTTGGTAACTTAACATAGGGGTACAAGATTAAATGGAGCCGAATGTAGTTCTGGTATTGTGCTGCTCACTGTCTGTGTGTTCAAAGTTTCTACCACATGTAACAGGGTCCTTCTGAATAAGGTCTGACTTTTGTTGCCATGACATTGTCAATTTTATCATCATTATAGCTTTTGTTGTCTACAAGTCTATTCAATGTTTTCAACAGAAATATCTACCTTGATTCTGCAGCTGATAATGAACAAAACCATGTATGATTGCCCAGGTGACGAATCATACCAAAAAAGTCTTTCTTGATTTTTGCAAAGTATGTTAGTGATGATCTTAAAATCCTTAAGACTCTCAATCCTTCATCAAGTTGAATTAGTTTATTTACATTATCATCTGATTTTAGGTCATCAGTGGTATATTTCTTCCCTTTGGTGTTACACTTTCTTAAAGAAATACTTGCAGTCTTATGAATTTGCAATTTTTTTAATTTGTACAAAATGTTAGGTACTGACTTGGCAACTCATCCATCTTAGCCATTTGCATACTGTGCTGTAATGCACTGATGTTGTTCTTTCTTGGTTATCAGCTCTGGTTTGTCAACAGTAAACTGTAGGAAATGATACGCATTCAGATTCTTTGTCCATAAATACCAGTAAACGTCTGTTTCCTTCACCTGGAGCAAAACTAATTATCTTTTCAACATTTTCAGTGACATCTGGTTCTTATAATAGAAGTATCTAAGGCACCTGAATGGCAGTCCTTGACTTTGCACTATCCATCATCAACATCATCTTTTTTTAGAATCAGTAATATAGCTTCAATTGCTCAGTTCTGTTGGCATGTTCTTCTATAGATTCCTTGGAATAAGATGTATCTATTTGTTTAGTCCTGGAGTTTAGAAACTCTTCCCAATCATTGTGTTCATTTATGGCTGCGCTATTTACATATTATTCAGCCATTTCGCCTCGACGTATCAGTATATGCTCATTTTAAAAGAGTTTACTGGTTTCAACACTTTCTTGGTCTAACAGTTTGAAGCCTATAATAGTGCTTGTGACTATTCAATTTGTTAAGAATTGCTTATAATTCATTTACAGGTGACGGCAAAGTGTTAACAACTGAATTCACATCAGCTGGTAAATTAACAACATTTCTATCATTAGAGATAATTCTCCAACTCTATTTAGGCATTCTGGTTTCACAGGAAATCACATTTTGGTAGCCTAACACAGACACACTTGTATTGGACAACACGCAGAACAGATTGGTAACTTCCCATTGCTTACATGGAGGTTTGAATGGCAGGTTAGCTAAACCCATTCCATATTTTCTACACTAGTTTTATCAGTTATGCATACAGCTAGTACATTTTTGGTGCACTGACTTAGTGTATTTGTTATCATCACACTTTGTAACTGATGATCTATACCATAACTGATCACAGCAAGTCCATATATATTCTAAAAGACTAAATCACCCTTGCCATCATCAACACATTGTGTTTTTACAATGTAAATATGACGAAAGTAGGCAAAACAGGTAAGCCTATCTTTTCCAACATGTCTACTTCAACACAATCTAGTTCACTTCAAGGTAAATTCGGAAATCGATAGAAAACTTTTCATTGTAAAGGCTTGTGGTGTATAATATAACGCTTAATACATTTTCTACACGACTTACTCTTTTCGAACCCTTTAATGACTTTCTTACATTGTAACCTTGATGGCAGGCGCCTCCATATTTACAAGTAAACGTTGACATACTTCCTGACCGTCCCAATACTTCTCCAACTCCATTCCTGTTACTACTAACACTTAAATCAGTAGAAACGTCCTCCATGCGATGTTTCTTATCCTGGTTGGCCACAGAAGTTCTTCGGTTTTACATCATGGATTCGTCAATTTATTCTGTTTTCAGTAGTCGTTTCGTTCAATAACAAGTGCTCATTTCGCTAACTTCTCATTGAATTGCTCATTTCGCTCTATGAGTTCTCATCAAAGCCAACCTCGTCCCCAGGGTCTCTCTTCTCTCGCTCTGGGGAGGAAGGGGGGGGGGGGGCGTAGAGAGACCCTGGGAACGAGGTTGCATCAAAGCTTTCTACATTAGCAAGAGATTTTCTCATCTTCATATCACTTTTGAGCCAACTGAAATTCATATACTGTCTGTAATCTTGGGGGCGGTCGACGTCGGGAGAGCGAATGCCCGGAAGCGAATGGTTATCTTCTCGTCAAGTTTAGCACCTGGCCTAGTCAAAGGCTCATGAAATTCTGTCTCCAAGTTGGCCATTGTCCTAACTAGAGACAATTAAACTCCTTTTGATTTTAATAAGACCGCTAATCGTCCTGTTAAGCTTCAAAATCACCACAAACTCAGGCAACGGTACGATACACTTTCAGCGTGAACTTTGATCAGTAGACTCCGGTCACGACAATTGTCGTCTTCATATCGGTGCTCCCGAGTTTTATCCGACTAATTACGAACAGTGTCTACACCGGAGTGAGTGAGTGAGTGACAATTTGCATATCGGAGTCCCCGCAAAAAAACTTGCAAATACGCTTCGCGTATCCACGAGTTAAAAAGAGCTCTTTACGACTATGATCAATCAAATGCAACTCAGAAAACTATAATTAAGGGACCTTTCATTTTTTACAAGAGAGGGAGGGTTGTTGGGATTTGGGGGGGAGGGAGGGGGGAAAGCATGTGAACAAAAAATCTTTTTAAAGGAGTAACCCCCCCCCCCAAAAAAAAAAAAAAAAAATTAGGGAAAAGGGCTTCACGTGAAATATTTTAGCAATGCTTTTATGTCATAATTTATTCCAAATTTGACTTCTCTTTCTTTTGATTTGTGCTCTCTGATAAACAGCTCTCTGTGGTACTAAAAATTGGGGGGAGGGTGTCATCCAAAAAAATTACGACTTCAAGGGGGGATCATGCAATTTTTAAATGGTGCTTCCCGAAACACACGAGTCCCTCCTTCCTCGTAAAAAAACTAAACGGTCCTTAAGTTGTTTTACAAAGCGATTCCAAATAACAATGTCAAAGGTTAACAAGTAACTTAAATGCTTAAAAAATGGTCAGCTTTGCCCATTCTGACTACTGTCGCTGTCCAAAACACCAAGGCTAGGAAACCGCGTAACATTTTCGAACTCACGCACGTAGAATGATCGTACTTTTGCGGTGTTTAAATACGATATTTCTCAGTGTCAGAAATTCCTTTAGAACACCTTAGTTTATATAACAAATAATTTTTTGGTTTGTTAAGAAATCTAGCTGTATCATTTATATAACCTTATCGTTTCTAAGTAGTTTACAGACGTCAAATCTTGACTTTTACGGATTCCATTTTCTTTCCCATTTTTTGTATAGTTGTTAACGTCTTTTTTGAACAAATGATCGGGTAAGTTGGCGGCATATGGATTCTGCATCTTTTAAATTATTTAGTTGGACTTAATTAGCCAGTAAGAAGGGCCTTTACCCTTAAACATAAAAGAAGACCGATGTCCTATATTTTCCCAGTATGGACCGGCGAAAGCTTGGTCATCGAGAGATTTCTTAGCTTCACGACTAGAAACTGAATTAGGAATTGGTATTCTGAAAAATGCTTTCCCGAAAACTTAACGAAACTAGGTCGTACTGTCCACCATCTTCATTTGAAAGACGAAAATCTGACGTTGAATTGAGCAGGATCATTCCGGGCGACACCCGGTCCAATACTGTATACTTAATGTATGGTCCCGGGGGAAAACAGTTAGTTTTGTTTTCCCGAGAGTCCTGATATTTCCCTCGACTTCGTGCTCGAAAAACATCAGGACTCTCGGGAAAACAAAACTACCTAGTTTCTCGAGGGTCCATACGTTAAGTGCTTTGTTATATATTTAGACTTTCCCGTAAACATTCCTATAGCAAAAAACAAACAGAGATGGCACAACTGGCGCGCCGGCAACAACTGCGCAATTGTATCCCGGTTGGGATACATTTGAATTTGGTCTGGGGCACGTGACCTAGGATCAACCAATCACAGTGCTTGTTTTGTTGAGTGGAAGTCTAGGTATATAACAATTCTCCTTATGGACTTCTGATACGGGTGTACCTCTGAAGGGTGTTCCGTTCTTGTGTAGCAAGTTGTCAGCAGGCACCTCCAGCTCCGCCATACTTTCGCCCGTGTGTCCCACTGGTACCTTAAGCTCTTGTGTACTGTCGAACTCAGTTGGAGGGTCCTCAAGCTGCAGTGTCACCAGGTGAAACACACTTTGGCCCTTTTCAAATGGCAAGGTCATAGTCGTGTCAAAGAATCGATCGGTGAGATCTTGAAAGGTAACTGTCAAACGCTCAAGTTCATCAGGCACGATAATAGAGAATTCCCCCTCTTTATTACTAGTTGCAAGGGATATATTCTTCCACATTACTCTTATCCCACTGACAGGGTCTTGGTTTGGACCACCGACAACCACACCTGCCAACAGAAACCAAACAACTCATTAAGGTTTTCTTACCGTCGATGTAAGGACAGAGTGAACATCCACCAGTTCAATATACTTCTCTAGATTACAGTAGAGGTAGACCATCAGAGTCCAATGGAATCTTGGAGGTTTCTGAGTCGTGATATACCGCGTCCTGGAAGCCATGACTCGAGACAAGTACGCTACTCATGTAGTATACTTCATTTTTAAAGACAAGCGCGCATAACATGTAATTTAACTCTCTCGGGAATCGAAGAATTGTGACCCCATTCGAGTCAAGTCGCATGTATTGGACAACCCTCAAAGTGGAAGGCAAAGGAGACTTTCTGTTACATAGAAAAGCCCGAAAATGAACAATTAAGCGCTGATCACCTCAACCTCTGATACTAAACGTGGAAAAGAATTGAAGGAATAAGTATTTCTATTCCACAGAGGGTGGCAATTAGCTGTCCAATTCTATGAATCTGAGGTTGCCTCAAACACAAACATCAACGTCATAAAGATAACAATACCTTAGGTGATTTGGTGTAACTTTGCCATTGGCAGAAACGTTTCCAGGGCAAATGATTGAGTCCAAATCGGAACAATTACCTTTTTTGTCACCTCACGAAAAATTGATTTAAATGCAGGGAAAAGATGGTTTCCAACCTTTTATCAATGTTTCCTTTATTACACACTTGGTACACCCACATCTTGCAACACGTTCCATCTCCATATTTAGCAGCCCACACCTTATTACAGCCGGCGAAGTCTCCACAGGGCCACAGCAACAATCTTCGTCAGCACCACATCCCGTGATCGTGCCGTTTGTGCGCGGTCCACTACTTGAACAGGGCCCGTTAGTACAGCGTCCTATGTCAAGGGTGTTCTGATCTGTACCAAAGACCTTACAAGTAGAGGGGAGTTGCAAAATGTTCTTACTCGGAGTCGAATTGCAGGTGTCTTCAACTGGCTCTGTCAATGAAACCAACAGGTGAAACAGAAAGTTTCCCTGAATGTAAAATCCTATAGCTAGAAATCACTCTTTACGTTCGGGCGTTAGCCCAGAAACACACGAAAAACCACAAGAAGAAAAATTATTTCTTTCAGCTTTGTAGAAATTGAGCCTACGACCTCGGGAACAGATTTACCGATACTCTCCTGACCGAGCTACGAGATCAAAAGGGAGAAAGTCGTAGGTGATTATGAGAGTACGGTAAGTTGCGAAGAGGAGATTGTAAGTAATTACATTTTATTTACTGTGTTCGCGAAGCACTATATGCCTAACGGAAAACGGTGAAAAGGTAATTTTAGTGCTTCAAATTACTCCTTAAATTCCTACTGTTAAGGTAGCAAACAAAGGGTAATAATTTTGGTTTGATGAATATTGTAGCGTCGTGAATCGAAACGTAAAGATCCAAAATTTAACATTGCATTTATTACATTTGTGGGTGCAATTAACTTATTGAGAAAACTTAAAAATTACGACTTGCGTTCGAGGAGCCTTGCTTAATGAATCTTACATCAAAATAAGACAGTTTTCGATTTGTTCCTTGAGAAATTTATGTCGCCCTATTGACGTCTAATTTACTGTACAAAAATGTGAGTATGGCGGTGAGTGAGTATATTCAGAGTAAACAAGCAAGTTAACCTTCGACAATTAACAGGTCAGCAGGACTGGATATTTCAGATCCATAATCGTTTACTGCTTTGCAACTGTAAGATCCTTGAGTACCACCCACGTCAGGGATAATCAAACTGGAATTTCTCCCTACACTTGTCTTCAGCAAGGTTCCTCCATTCTTGTACCTAAAAACACCAAGACACCCAGTAAAGAACTGGAAATACAGGTGTAAAGAAATTTGTCACGAAACAGAACTCCATTAAAAGTTACTTAAAACTTATTACTTACTTACTTACTTGCTTACTTAGTTGCTAAGTCTAAGAAATTTTCACATGTTCATACTTATTCCTCAGTCTACTTACTTATCTTCACTTCACTTACTTACTTCGTTTACTAGTTTCTTATTGTAACTAAATAATTTACTCACCACATACTTATTAACTTACTCACCGACCTACTTTCTTTCTTACTAAATAAATAAATAAATAAACAACTAATTAACTTACTTACCTTATTTAAATCACTTTCGTACTAACTAACTCACCTAGTTGCTACATGTAACTTTGATTTTTTTAACTAACTTACTCACGCACCTACGTACGTACTTACATAACTACTTGCTTTACTTTCTTACCAATTAACGTAAACACCTACTTACTCACTTAAGTTTCTTGCTAACTAACTGACTAATAAGTACTGACTTATTTACTTACTTGCTTCCTTAAAAGTAAATAAGATGGTAGGCCATTTTACCCACCATATGCGCCTCAGTGCGCATATGTGTGGCTTTAACTTACCCTTATTACATTTTGACGTTGTCATTTCAAGCCACATCCCACAACCCTACCATTTATCATCACTTTGACATTCATAATGTGGGAACCCAGAGCTCATCTGCTAGCTGTGCCATGCTGATGAGGCCTAACAAGGCCGAAACAGCTGTCCATGGCTGCTGGTAGCAACAGGGTTTAATCCCTTCTACCACTGTCGCCTCAGTGCGCATATGTGTGGCTTTAACTTACCATTATTACATTTTGACGTTGTCATTTCAAGCCACATCCTACAACCATACCATTTATCATCATTTTACCCACCAGTATATTGTTATAGGATCAGTTCCTTCTGCTTTGCAAGTGAAGTTTGCACTTTGGCCCCTGAGACGAATCTTACTCTTTGGGTTTAAGGTTATGGATGCTGGTTCTAGATAAAAAAAAAGAGTTTTAATGTTTCTTTAAAAAATGCCACAAATTGAAGGCAAATTGAAAGTTTTGTTTACGGGCTTTATTTCAGTCAGGTGGAACCGAACCATTACAGCCAGTGGTTTGCGAAAGCAGTGTTTAAACATAATTTGACAGTGAAGACAGAAGCTAGCCAATAACAGGAGTTGAGCTAGAAACATACTAACACCAAACTAACTACAGCCAGCTCTCTCTCAAGCGACCACCCTTGGGGCTAAAAAAAGTCGTTGCTTAATGGAGGTGGTCGCCTGATAGACAAGTCAAGAAAATAAGCCAAAACGTGCATGGAATTCACTTATTATTACTATTTATTACCTTATCAATTAAAACGAAGCACATATACGAAGCTCCTCTGAGAAAAAGAATAATTCCAATTTCATGGCTTAGGAAAAAGATTACTTACACTGGTGTATTTCACTTGAAATAGGAGTTTTTTATCATATATTGCAACCCCTTTTTAATGCTATGCGGTCATCATCTAGCAGTATTCTTTCAGTTGAGTCAACCATATTTCAGTGCCACCTTAAAAACTGAACTTCACGACATCTGAGTAACACAAGGATTTTTAGTGGTCGCTTACCGGAAACACAAAACAAAAGAATTTGTCAAGTTTAAAGCCTCAAAAGAGGTCGCGGTCGCTTAAGATATCCGAGAAGTGACGGCTCTCATGGAGAGCTTCTGAAACAGTGTTTGACTGAAAAGTGAAACAGTTCTTTACAAGGTGGTCGCTTAATGTAGAGTGGTTGTTAAGAGAGAGCTGGCTCCACTTGGAATACTTCCTACTATACATGTATTTCATACATGTGCACTGCGTTAGAAAGATATTAATAAATGAAAGATCTTAGCAGTTATGTATCGCAATGCATATACTATTATCGTAGTGTCGTGGGTTCGAAACCCATTCAAGCCTAAATTTTTCAGCTTTTATCTTGGCAACTATGCTGCTTACATAACTGTGATAATCTTTCATTTATTAAACATCCATGTATTTGTTGTATCACCTGTCAACCAAAGAGAAAAAAAGCGCGACCTGGTGTGGCCCGCATCACGTAGTTACCTGCATCTTCTAAGTGGATAAGTAGAAATGGATTCTCTCTCTTGATGGCACTCTCTAGCAGGATCGGTATATAACCATTTTTCTTCACTTTATAAGATTGCTTTGCAATACCACATTTCTCAGACAACCTGAAGTGTCCGCTGCTATTGGTGCTCGCTAATTGAGTGTTGGGAGCTTGTAATGAGGCAATGTTGGCCTCTCGAAGGGGGCTTCCAAGAAATGACACCACTCGTCCTTGGATGACATTTTCGGTACAGCGGCACACGCAATGAATCTCGTCAAGTCTGCCCGCTGGGCAGGTCTTCTTGCAGGCTTAACATAAGAAAGCAATAGATATGACATTGAATTCTATACTGTGAGAAACATTTTATAGAAAGTTCAGTTATTGGAATGCAACGGGAGCTCATTATCTCCCGCTAGCTTACTACACAGACCGTCGTCCTTTGGGCTCCGTCATACGTTTAAGGAATGCGTGACGAACCGACCAAAAGACAGCCTGCGTAGGACTGGAGACAGGCTCCAGCTTACATTGAATTTACTTTCAATGAATTTATATTATCTTTCTAATGTGGTGACTTGATCTGACAAAAAAAGAAAAAAAACATGCAGATTTATAATGAGAATTTAAGCAAAAGAAAAACAGGAATTGTTAATCACTGTTAATGGTTAGGAGACTTTACTCCACACTGTCAGCTCTCACTTCTGGGGTACAAAGGGGTACTGAAGGTGACTAACATTCCATCCAGGGTGAGTAACAGTAAGTTCCTACTTGCTTCTTGCCACCGAAACCGTGCTCTCAGTGATTCCTCGGACCAGTTACACTCGATAGAAACAATCTTAACTTTCTACTAGGTTCATTGATTTAATTTAATATGATTTGATTTGATTTAATTTGTGCTTTGCAGTGTCCCCAATTAATACGTCTGTGCTAGATACAGTTGGCACTCAAAGAAAGTTCATTATTATTATTATTATTATTAATAATACTAACGCTATCGTTTGGGACATCTAGTTCAATTTGTTTAAAGTTCAACTCGCCTTGGCATCATTCTTTACATCTGAATTAGGATTAACAGGTTCATATTCATTTCCCCTTGTTGACGCTTGCCGAAAAGCAGAACAGGAAGAGAACGTGAAGTGACTGTGAAGAGTTATAACGACTGGAGTGAGACACTTTGATGGTGTTAAGATAAAACACAAGTTTGTTTTTTCCTTCTTCTAAAAATGGCAATTTGTTTTCCCTTGCAATTTCACAGACACTTTGGTTGATGTGACACTTCTAAAATATTCAATACAATGATGATTTACACGTTTACCATTTTTTAATCGGCAAAAATATAAAGTTATATGCCAGTTAATTGACATGAATAAATTTATGAATCCTTTTACCTTGCAAATTTTTCCTGGAATTACTTTGGGATCATTTCAGGGCCAGCGTGGATTAAATGGGGATCATTTCGGGGACGAGATCATTTCTGTTTCTGTACATATCCAATGGTACCAAATAATATCACAGGTGTGTTGATATAAGTGATATCCGCACACGTGTAATGTCACTGTCGAGGTAGCGTGTTAACGATTTGCTGCCACTAAATTATAAATATTAATAACCAAAGGAAAACCTACATGGTCACTTCGAGATATAAAAACTTCGCTTTTCGTGTTAAAAATATTTCACTCGCTCTCTGCCCTCACTCGAGAAATATATTTCAACACTCGCACAAAATCTTCGTTCTTCCACGCGACCATGTGATTTCCTGTGTATCTTAGCTCCGCCCTGTAATATCCGCTATTTATGATGCTTCTTTTATTACCTGGTATCTTGAAGCAATCGATCCATTCCTTCCTGGTCACAGTCTCACTTTGATCCTTGTCGCACTGTTTCAGAAATGCCAAGTTGCATTCTCTTGAACCTGGGAGGTACCTTCCTTTTGTAACGCCTTCGCCGTTGTCAATCAGACGGTTATTGCTCCTGTCTAATCTACGGAATCCCCACTTGGTATTGGGGAGAAGAAGATCCAGTGACTCAAATTGCCAGTGTGAAGAAATTACAGTCAAGGTTTACCACAGCTATTATCACTGCAGTAGGCATTTAATGTCATGTAATGTCTAAAATTTGTCTTAAAAAGAAATTTAAGAAAACTGCATCAGGTTTACGGGTACGCTCTATATGAGAAAACCAGTGTCTGAGGTTCACATAATTTATTTTATCTACATGTAAAAATGTCAATCCGTTGATAGCTGAGAGCAAGTAAATTAATCCCAAACAGTGCAGAAAGTTGAAATTCAACGAGTGTAAAAAGTTAAAATTGATTGCAGAAATTTGAAAATAAACAGGTCAATGTTTCAAAGACAAATTGCACTCGCCGAGCAGGCTCAAGCAATTTTTCAGTTTTTGAGAAATTTACTTCGGCTCATTTATTCCAAATTGTACTCGAAACTATTTGATTACCTATACACCGTGAACGTGCCTCGGAAGTTTTTGGACAGAATTCGAGTAGTGAATCGAAACGCTTATGTCGAGTGTTTGATACAGGTTTTCAAACGAGCTGCTTTTCATTAGATAACAGTGCTGGATGTTAGGCACCGTTCATTTCTCGTGAGGGAGAGTGGGCTGGCATCATTCGAGAAGCACAACTTAAAAATTGCATGACCCCCCCTCAGCTTGCCAATTTTTTCACATGACCCCCCTAATCCAAAGAAAGAGCAGTCAATTTCGAATAAAAACATTATGACATAAGAGTATTGCTAAAATATTTCCCCTTTTGCCTAGTTTTTTTTTTGCATTACCCCTCCCCCCCAAAATCTCACCAGCCCCCCCTCCCTCGTAAAAAATGAACGGTCCCTTATTTGTATTTCTCTGATGCATTATTGATTATTTAAAAAACTAAAGTCAAACTGCTGTTTTTAGACACTGATCGTAGCAGCAGCCTTTAAAGTTGAGATTCGTGTAACCATGTGTTTTATATTATTTTTCATTACGTTACGTTACATGAGAAAAGTGTAACGTCACCCGTTTTCATCCTCACACTGCACCATGAATTTTAAAAATGGTTAGATGTACTTTAGGCGAATGACTATATTTTCAAACCAAATCCAGAGTAATACCTCCCGGTGGCCAATACAGATACACACGGTCCAAAGGACCAATCAGAACTCAAGAAATTACATATCATGAGAATTAAGGGAGGGGAAAAAGCACTCGGAAACAGAAGGTTCTGTACTATGTTCTTTATGACTTCAGTTTAAACTGCCTTTATAGCTCTGATAAAGGTGCTTGAAGCATGACAGCCGCCGAAAAGTCAGTATTATATATCCTTATTGAATCGTTATCATTATCATTGCTACTGTTTTTTTTTTCTTCATATTTTTATAGACAAGATTTAAATATGCACATAGTTTAATTTCATATAGTGCATTCCAAATTATATTCTTCTGGGTGAGATGCAAAAGCGTTTTTAAATTGTAGCTTTAAATTGTCATATTGTTATGTCCAAACAGTATATGACGGATACAAGTAAGTCCGTCGTTATCTTAGTCAATTTACTCACCAAAACAAGTCTTCGCTTGAAATTTGGGAGTTTGGTTTCCCACCTCTCGAGGCGTTTGTTTAGGTAGATAACCTTGCCAAAGTGTTCATTTAGGAGCTCAATATATCGAGTAGAGATTCTTGACAACTGAGCGGGAGAACAACCGGACCCTGTTGGATTAAAAGAACGCGTGTCTGTAGACATGAAAACAAACGTGTTTTATATGTCAGGTCAGCTCATCCCAATGAAATATAATCCTGTTCTCTAGATTCCAGTGGAGTCCATGGGAGTCCACATGAGATGCATCGCGTCAATTGGAGTTTCGGGAAGTTTAATCTTGAAAAAGCTCGTCCTGGAAGCCATAACACCAGACAAGCACGCTACACATGTAAGATATCTCGTTCTTTAAGCCACGACCAGAGACAAGGACGCTTCACATCTCTCACGAATAGAAACACTGTGACTCCAGTGGAGTCTGAAGTCTTGTATATGGACAAAACTCTAACAACACGCTTGGTTTTTTGATTGATATTTCATGCTTACTTAGTTTACTTTACACACTACTAGAATTTCAAGATTGGGAATACGTCTTACAAATTAGTTGTCAAATTGAAATTTGATTAGAGACCAATTAATGCATGGAAATTTGTGGTAAGGAAGTGATAAAAACATTCCGGTTTGCCAAGCCAGGATGTATAACAAAAGGCACGTATTAAAACCAAATCCCTGGAGTTTGGACGATGGACGATGCACGATGGACGATGGACGATGAACGGTAGAAACTCAATAGTATTAAACTCAAGTTAGTCACGCGATATAGTCACATTAACTTAAGATGGTCAAAAGTGAGCACACGAGGACGATGAACGATGAATGATGGACTACGTCATGGTAACGCAGGGCGGTCACGCAAAGAAGTCACGAGGAAAGAAAAAGTTATAACAGTTATAACATTATAGTCCGGTGGCATAACTTCTTGAATTCACCTGCAGCAACAGACCATGGACGTTGCGTTAGTCGTCACGCAATCAATTCTTATGGACTGCTTTGTTGGGGGTGGGGAGAAAAAAATGAATGCCTGACTGAAGCATTACAGTTTCAAAAGACACAAAAAGTCAATTTTTTGGATAAGGTTTGTTCAGTGTATTTCTACTAGGACTATTTCATGGGTTCTATTCTGAATTTTAGGCGAACGATACAATATTCACCAACCTCAGCTTCAGGGAAAAGTGCCCTTGAGACGAGGTTTCTGTCACACAACACATTCCTTTTTTTACGCTGAGCACATTTTATGCCATCGCTATTGTATATTCATAGTCACGTAAGACAATTGCTTACCCCGCTTCATAAACAACACCTCATAAATTTTTTAGGACTTTCGACGTGAATTGTTATTACAGATTATGCTTCTTGTCATCTGATCAGGGTTGAGACTCCACCTTCTGTCATCCTCAGAGAATAGACATTTTGGACGATAGCACTAGGCTAGTTATCGAATTGTGCAAGAACAAAAGAACAGAGTCGAGACTCAGAAGACTGGTTTTCCCTGGTGTACTAATTTTGCATAAATCGACTCACTGAGGCCGTTTTTAAATTCAAATATAAAGTGATATTGCGTGACATATACCAAAAGTTTACTGTCTGACATTTCCTTTATGCATACAAAAAATGGCACGCAAACATATTATTAGCAATTACGTGTCAGAATACCACTCGCTTAAAATTACAGTGAACCAATCCCTGGAGAAATCAACTGAACAATCCTCGTATGCTCACTTTTGCGTGACTACATTGCGTGACTATCTTGCGTGACTATCTTGAGTTACTATTTAAAACTTTCTACCGTCCATTGTCCATCATCCACCGTCTACCGTCCATAGTCCAAAATCCAGGATCCTGGTTCTAGTACATGCCATAACAAAATGACTCTTTTTCTTTCCACTGAAATTTGAAAAAAAGTATTTTCTTTCAGAGCAGAGAACGGTAACACGCGAATGTCACCAGAAGCCCATTACCATGGCTCATGATGTCACTCAATATGCCTTGCGGGGAGAATTTCTTAGGACCAGTGAAGGGATTGTGCTAATAGGAAGGACGTTCCTTAGAGGAATAGGGGGTGATAGAATAAGGTGATCCTAGGGATAGACGTAACTTTATAAGCAAGAAGAAGTTAGCCTGTCGACGTTTCATCACAAATCAATATTTTTGAAAGACTGCCAAGGAAAGTGGTTATGAGGGGGTTGACCACTGAGGATGAACCATTCCATTTTTGAATGGGGGGTTGTGCAATTACCAAAAAAAAATTCCTGCATAGCAAAAGCATAGAAAAAAATCATGCACAGTGGGCCAAGGAAAAAAAAAGGCGGACATTTGTATGTTAAAGTACTTGTATGTTAAATATTCTCGCACAGCCCAAATGTTAAGAACAATTCTCAAACAAGACAAAATTGCCCCCCCCCCCAACCCTTAAACAATAAAATGGTCCATCCCTAACTAACGTCAAAGCAGGCAGTTAATTAATGACATATCGATATTTTGAAACACTGCCAAGGGGGGTAGTGCGCACGCCAATGTTTTTCACTAAGTACTGTGACGTCAATGCAGTATGCTCGAGTCCTTCTCCGGGAGATTTTCTTATGTGGCACTTCACTTAGTTTCATGTTTGCTGTTCGGATTTGTTTAAGACAGTGAGAAAAGCCATTATAACGACAGTCCTCTAAGTGACAATAAATACAAGATATTTTCACATCATGAAAAAAGCTATGGCTTTACCTTCAGTACTCCTCTCCTGAGCCTGAACAGTTGATAGTGCAACCTAAGTGAGATGAAGAAAGAAGATTGAATACTTAGTAACGCCAACGAATGCTTTTCTAATGGAGACGCATCGTACCATTGCAAATTTTTACGGTCGCTGCGCAGGAGGCGGAATTTCTCTAAGGAAGTTTAATTTTGTTCGGGAGATTTGTAACGGGCTGTAACGACATTCCTTCAGAAATCTTGGCCGGAATAGCGAGATTGAAATTCTGCTAGGGTATTTCCAAACAGCCATTACTAGGATTGTAAACGCAGTAAAGGTTGAGATTTCTGTGCCCTGCCACGGGCACACTGTCTGTCCTTGCCTGATATAAAATTCACAGCAAAGCTGAAAGTAAATCGTGCTTAAGGACCCCACACGGGAACAAGACAACGAAACAAGCACGTCGACTAACTAAGGGTCAGTAACCTATCTAAATATTGAAGAGAGAGCTACGGTAGAAACAATAGCTTTGTATCTGCGCTCTTGACTTGGCTGAGGGTGAGTTAGCCATCATTCAAAACGCTACAAACATTGCAAATATCACCCAACGTTGCGTTATTGCTGTGGCTTCACTTGCTTCGGTTATAGGTTTTTGTGAGCGATGTGATGGAGGTTTTTTCGGTAGACAATGAGTGCAGAATAAAACTAAGGCTATGAGTAAAAATTGTAGCATACCATGAGCATAAATGGCAACACAGGAAACAGCAGTACTGAGGTCATGTTCACGGCTGGAAATGAGCGAGAGCTGCTCTAGTGCAAACACCGTCGAATATCCACCTAGAAAACACCCTGCTCTCTGCCAGCGCTTTAATATATGACAGAATGAGCTTTGACCCTGGCACAGTGCCAATGGACCGGTGCCACTAAGCTCGATGAATACGTCTTTCTTTGGCAAACTCGATCACCGCCAAGAAACCCCCTGGTAGACACTCTACTCTCTGCCAGCGCTTTATAAAATAAATTTGACAGAATGGGCATTGACCTCTGCTCGAATAATTAATTTTACTGCTTTAAACAAGAGCTGTGTAAATTCAACAACGTTAAAAGAAGCCGTTGCAAAGATCATGACAGGATTCTAACGTGCTAGCCTTCGCGAAAGAGTTGGCAAACTGTTCCATAACATTGCACAACGATATCTAAAACTGTGCGCTACCTAAAACAATTACCCTATTTATGACCAAAATCTGCGATTTTCCGTATCCTGTTTATCAGTGACCCTACCAAAAAATTTAGACGTAACTGTATAAGCAAGCAGAAGTTAACTTCTAGAAGTTTTACCACAAATCAATATGTTTGAAAGACTGCCAAGGAAAGTGGTTATGAGGGGGTTGGGTTGGGGGGTATTGCACGCGTTCACGTTGACCACTGAGGATGAACCATTGAGCACTTTGAAAAGTCATGGGGGAGAGAATTATGGTTAATTCACGAACTGTGCTCGTTGGTACTGGTCGAATCATTTACGCCAATCTTAACTCATTCCAGGTTATTATTGAAATCGTATTCGCATTAAGAGACAATTGTTAAGCCGAGCTTGCTTCATTCGTTTCCCAAATAATTGTTTTTCAGTCTTCGCAGCGTTGAAAATTTACGCTATTAAGTGGCGGTTGAAACTGAGACATTGAAGTCAAGTAATGCAGAGTTCCGGGGGGGGGGGTAGTACCAGAAAAAGTGGGTAGTGGTGTCAAATCAAATCAAATCAAATAAATTTATTTATACACGTTTTCTCATCGTATAAATTTAGTAATACATACATACTTATGAATTAAAATATTTACTTGCTTATAAAAGTATTTACTAGATATTTAATAGCTTATTTACCACTTAACATATTTACTTACTATGATTACTTGTGGTATCATCAATCTAAAACAAACTACGAATAATTAAACTGATTTACACGAGAGCCGTGTAAACTCAACAACGTTAAGAGAAGCCGCTGCAGCCAACATGAAAGGATTCTAGAGTCCTAGCCAGCCGCAAAAGAGTTGGCAAACTGTTCCATAACACCGCACAACTATATCTGAAACTGTGCGCTTCCCAAAACAATTACCCTATTTACTAGTGGTAACCACAGGTTAGAAAGTGCGGGCCTAGATGCACTTACCGTAATTTCCGGCCGTTTACCCGCGCGGCAGATTACCCGCATCAGTCGGTTTTTCCAATAGCGAGAAAAAAAATTCAAGAGATTACCCGCACTGGCAGATAACCCGCACCCCAAAACAACTGTAATTTTAAAATAAACTAGCGAAAAGCGACTTTCAAAATCATCTTGAAACTCTGACGTGCTCGTTTTACACCGGGCATATTGACTCAAAACTGCACGTGGTTACACTTATCGTAAATCATCGGAGATTGTAAATTGTTGTCAGTTACCCTTTTATAACGTTTTGAATCTAGTAAAAACTTTATCCATTGTCTTTGTTGACATGGCATCCTTTTGCGTGCAATTAGTAAGTTTTCACAACCATTGTTTTCGATATTTCATTGAGAATAATGGCTACCCTATTTATGACCAAAATCTGCGATTTTCTCTACCCTGTTTATGATGTGACTAAAAATTTGATTTTCTAGTATGCCCTGACCCTTAAATCAATACCCTGCCTTATAGTTATTTCCTAGTTCAGACCAATGTTAAAGTCAATGTTTATCTGCCTTAAATAAATAAAAATAGGTAGGAGGAGAGGAAAGCAAAGCGCGGATGGAAGGAGGGGGCATGATGAAGAAGGAGCTTCTAAAAAACGAATTCAAGATTAGAGTGCAAAAGTCAATACCCTATTTATTACCAAAACGGCAGCAAAATGGCTAAAATCGATGCCCAATTTATGATCAAAACGGCTGAAAAATCATACCCTTTAGGGCCCCACATACTGTAGCCCATATAAGGGAGTATCCCACGGGAGTTTTGGTAACATGAGATGTGTTGACCGCTTTGAAACATGAACTTCCTAAAGCGCGTTATGAGTTTTACAACGTGACTATTTATTTTCAATAGTTTAATGGTGATGACAGTACAGGAGCCCATCACCATGGGTTCCTGACGCTGAACAAAAAATCAAAGCGTGCTGTGAGGCAACTCGTGAATGGTGAGATAGAGGAGCTGTGGTCAAGGTTGTGGATGTAGGTGAAGATAAGTTCATAAAGAATGTTAAATGATAAAGCAATCGCCACCTCCTATTACATAAAGTGCAGTTCTACGTAATTCACACAACCTGGTTTCTAGTAGTGAAAATGAACTGGTATCTGCACTACAATGATCTGATGGCCCATGGTTCTCTTCCACTTGACTTCACCACTTAAAGAGACCAGTCTACCAGACACATCATAGGTTTTAAGCCTATAGTGTTTTAACTGCTTCAATAATTTGCCATCTAAATACATGCAAAACAACAGGGACGGCGGAGCGTATTTTGAAGTGGGGGGGCTGAAAACGAGCGCGGAGGCGCGAGTTGGTAGGGGGGTCTGGGGGCATCTTCCCCCAGAAAATTTTGAAATCTAGAGTCTTGGAAATCGTATTTACAACATTCTCCGCGACATACTTCTTGAAATAATTAGCCCGGATAAAGCGTAAAATGAAAGGTACTTTTAATGCTTACAGCAATATTTTGGAGGTTATTTCTCAGCCTTCCGGTCTCCAACTGCGGTTTTTGGACACAAGCTTCCCGTCTGTGGGAAGGAAGCACACGCTGAGAAAATGTTAAAAACACGTAAACGCGAAACGTTTCCGACGAGGCTTGTATAAAGTTGTAGCTTAAACACAGTAAAATGTCATCCTCCAAACGATTGTGCTCGGACTGCATAAACTTAAGCTTCGATGAATTTGGAATACACTTCTTAAGATATGATTTGGCAACATCTCGAATTATTTTTGTCTTTCTAAATTGATTATTTTCATGTAGGGAATTCTGGAAGGTTCTCTTTCACGTCTTCCTCTGGAATGCAAGGTAGAAACATACCTTACCCGTGATCTCCTACACTTCATTTCATTTGAATGCAACTCATCAGCGCTTGTTAAATTATCAGTTGGTGTGTTACGTGGTGATCAATGGTCGGGACATTCATTTCAGTTTGTTGCAAGCTGTTCATTCACAGGATTATTCTCACGTCTGCTCACGTTCACCACCGATTTTTCCCGCTCACTGTAAGTTTGTTTTGATTTGCCGTAGCTTTAGTTTACCTTTGGGGTTGATTTGTTCGTCTTTAGCGAGGATTTGTCTGTCTCGTTCGCATTTCTTTACACTTGGCGAATATTTTGGACCATATTGGTAAGATTTCTGCACAGGTCCCTACTTCATTATGCATTCTGTAACTATATTATTTCGTTCTTCAAACACAAGAAATATTTGCACGTGCATTGTACCAGACAAGACAGCTTCAGCATGCATAATGAAGTAGGGACCTGTGCGGAAATCTTATTTTCACAATAATTGGAGTTTAGTTGTAAACTCGTTCGTGTTCGCGTTCGTGTTCGCACAGTATTTGGGGTACATTTGTTCGTACGTACCGTAGCTATGTTCGTATTTCACGTGGATTCGTGAATACTTTCATACAAGACACAGAAGACAAGATGGAAGTCCATTCGCCGCGCAGTTTACGACGCCAAACCAGTGAGAGTACTTCCCTAGGTAAAAGAAATACCAGACAACTGAACAGATCCCTCCAGAATAAAAACTATCGCCACAAAAAACCCGTCGTTTCCGAAGTGGTGCTCTAGAACGACTTCGGTTACAAAACAAAATTTCTCCATCGTTTCTACATGTGAAGTAGGTATTCCGAAATTCTGTGAGTCTGCGGTCAATTTCCGATCATCGGAATCGAGGGACCAAGTGACGGAAGTGGCATTTCTCCCCCACTGCTATAACTCGTTCATTGCTTCGCATTCACGAGTTAAAAAGGGAAAAACTATAATATACCTGGCCGTCTATCAAGTTATGTGGCTTCTTATCACTAACGTTATTTCAAATTACTACACTCTCCGAAATGAGCTCTTGTTCTGCACACTGCAATATATACTCTAGGTGTATACCAAGACTCGCGCCCTTGGGGGAACACGCCCATATTGCCATATCTAGCACTATTTTTGCTCTTTATTTCTAATGGAAGAAAAGTTTTCTTGTTGTTGTTTATTTTACTCTCAAGTCCAGTCATCTCGGATAACGGACCACCCCTAAAGTGAACATTTTTATCACGTTGCAGTTCTTATCACACAAACGTGCATTTCACACGAACAGGAGCGAATCACCCCTGACACGAAACCACGCTACTGATGTAACTGTACTGATAACCCTAAAAAAGTTGATGACTACGTTTTTTCGGTGTATGTTGGCTTGTAATCCAGTACCGATGGTAATTTGTGAAAGACGATAACTGCAAAACTGATGTACAAAAAAGAAAGGAAAGTGACTAAGCTACTCTACATTCTTGTGCAGTTAATTTGTGCATTTTATTCACGAAATAGCAGCATGACTTGATTTCAAGTTAGTGGGCAGCATTGTTCGATTTTTCGTTTATGTTCCTTTTGAAAAAAAACATGTATTTTCAAAAAAAGTTGACAGTTTTGAAAAAGTTCCCCGTTGATTAATAATTAAATAGAAATAGTTAATCGTTATATTATTAGTTAAATATTAACGTTGTTTAACAACGTCCAGTCCAGAGTCCAATTCTTTCTTTTCCAGATGGCCCTTTACGACTACCATTGAGAAGCCGTGGTGATTTCAAGATTGTCCAACAGTGTAACGTAGTCAAATAGCTTGCATTCGGGTATTTTTCATGTATGACTTAGACGATAAAGGCGGAGTGCTTTTATTGTTTCGAGGTGTTTGGAAACCCGATAAAACACGAAACACGAGTTTTTGAGATGACTTCTCAAACGAAACAATAAAAAAATATGCAGTGATACATTTTTTGGCTATTGTCCTCGCCAAATGAAATAATGATAATTTATGCAGCGATGCAATCTTGCCATTTTCTGTAACATTTGGTCAACATGCATAATTAATTATTTGGTGTAGTTGGCGTCTGACCATGAGTGAAAAGGGAGAGGCAAGATTTAGGGAGCGAAAACGGTTTACGAAGAACGCAAGTTAGTCGAAAAAACTATTCCCTCTTCAACCAAATATAAGAACAAATGGGCGTTAACAAGTTTTTGCTGAAATGGATACTGTTGCTGAGCTATTGGTTTTCCAAATTCCTGGAGGTACTTAAAAAGTCCGGGGAAAGATGTCGTCCCAATCATTTTAGCATTAGAAAGAAACTTTAAATCCTCTGGACGCTCTCGTATTCTGTATTTAGCATAAAAGATCATTAAAATTCGAGTGTCTTGATCAGTTTTTGAACTAACTCGGGCGTTTCTTGATTTGTATTTTCATTGGGTATCAAGATACATGCACCTGACCAAAATGGAACACTCCGATTGGCTAAGAAAGTTATGAATTATTAATGAGTTTGAGATGATCTTGTAAGAGAAAAACTGCAAAATACCCCGCCCGAGTGGGCATGAGTCTTGTTACGTAGCCTGCTACTCGGTAGTCAGAGAATAATTCTATCTGGAAATCAAATTTTGCTTAAGGCTTTCTACGAGCTCGCTGTGCGGAACTTAGAGATTAATTGAGTACGTTGAACAAATAATAGGGAATAATACGTTGGCGCGCAGAGATACGAAACTTCTTTGCGAGTAATTAAATCAATGTACCCAAAGAGTGAGAGATCGATTTGAACGACGCAGTTATATTTTTGCTTTCTTTTCAAGTGTTTCTCTCCACTAAAATGGATTTGCTTGGATAACATCATGGGTAATTCAGACTATGTCAATGAATTAGGCCCGGTGTACTTTACTTAAGGTTTCTTAGTCAGGGACGGACTTTAAGAAAAGTGATGGGAGAGGGGGGTGGGAAAAATTTATGCAACGGAAAATGCTAAGAAAAAAATTCGTGCAAAGAAGAAGGTAAAGAAAAAAATTCATGCAGAAGGAAGGTCCAGTTGTGACTCTTTATTTAATATATAAAATTTGCCAGTATCTATTAAGAAAAATTCTTATTCAAAATATTTTTGGTGCCTTACCGCAGGCCCTGCTATATTATTATTAATAACTAAAAACATCTAATAGTGTGCTGAAGTGTTTTCCTCACACTGCATGAAATGACAAACATAAGGTGACATAAATTAATTCCTACTACAATAGGCAGAAATGTCATTCAAAATTCAACAATATTACCAGGCACAATATGAATAAACAAAAATCACTTTTACCTCATGGTAGGTATGTCATACCATGAGGAATAGCAATGGTTGGATTAGTCACTCCATTCCCGTTAGACAATTAATTTATGCATTAAATCCGCATTAAATGTGAATTTAACAGGTTCTCCCCTGTCTCCCCTACTAGGTTTGTCCACAAAGTCGTGCAATTGTTTGATGTTCACATATGTGGGGGGAGGGGGTGAGACAGCGGCAGCACCTGTTTACAAAATGGCTTCTGTTGTGTTGAGCCCGACGCAAAGATTGTCAAGGCGGGTTTTCGTTCCTTTCGCTCCATCTTTGATCAAAATACACTTTTGAAGATCTCGCGAACGAACAGGAAATGTGTTCAAGAATGCTCGAGGGGAAAAAATGGGTTTTAAAGTCTTAAAAGTGACGATGTCTCCAATTTGGACGACGAGTAATCGATCAGCCGTAGCAAGAGTGCACAAAACGAACTATTCGGAATGAACGCTTTATATTGAAAGAAGACAATTGTATCCTTTGATCTGTTGTGAGTGTAGAAAGCACAAAAACATAGATAATGAATCAAGATTTCCCTGTTCCAAAAAAAGCAATATTTGTCTGAAAAAATATTCGTGCAAGCTGAAAATTCCCCCCCCCCTCCCCGTCACTTTTCTAATGGTCCGTCCCTTAAGGAACGCTGCCCTTCGGCCAATCATCCTTTTTCAACTTTCGACGGAAAAACATCGATCGAACCTTATATTGTGAACACTTGGATCATAACTGTGCTTTTGAGGAGACAAAAATGCTTTTTCAAAGAAACTGTAGTTGAACCTTTTTATTATATGTAATGGTCTTAAATTTTCCTGTTTTTAAAATACAAAAAACATATGCATCACAAAACAGCGATGTAAATATTTAGAAATTATCAACAGAAAAAAAACTGTTGGAAACCGCTTCCTGCTGATAAAACAAAAAGCAGCTCAGTTTAAGCTTTTGATCCTGAACGAGTCATGCGACAATGCAAAGAAAAACAAAACAAAACAAGAACACATAACAAGACTGTGTATGTGCTTGATAACATGATATCATTTTTGTTGTTATGTTATCGAAAAAGAAAACTAACAGATCTCGGTAGAGAAAAAAAGTTAAGTAGTGAGCTAATGCTCTGCTCCAGTCACCTGTTCACTGACCGAGGTAATATTGTTAAATGACGGGTCATAAAGGGCACACAACAATACATGAAGCCATTAAATGAATCACGGCATGATAAGAGAAGTATGCTTTTATTAAGGCTAGCCTAAATCTTTATTAAAATTGTTTTGGTTAAACAGCTCTTTGCTACCTTATCTTTGAAGTAACCTTCACACGAGCTGATTCCATAAGTACAATTGGATTTTCGTTAAACATGATGAGACTAAACAATTTAAGCATACTTGAAGTTATTATCAAATATACAAATGACCTTAAAAGACACTTTTACTCCACAAAAGGTTGTAGCAAGATTTAGGTAGTCCTTTAGTATTACTATAGTATTTAGAAAAACTCTTTTTGCAATTTTTACGAGGACTTATTCATTTGACTCGCAGAATTATACCGTCTGAAAGAGACTGCGTTGTTGACTCATGAGATAATTCTCACATACCATATGGGTATTTTTTCTTGTAATTGAAATATTTCCTTTTGCATGTACAGCGAAAAAGATGCTGATACTCGGAGTTATCCGGTTGACAGTAGGACATGAAAAAAGAAAAAACGGTATGTGGTGTAAGCATAACATGTTCGACATGCTCTTGTAGAGCACATTCAATAGACAGTAACATGTGAAACCCAGTGAAACATCTTTTTCTAGGTGTAAATTCCACCCAAACTGTTTCTGGGTTTTTTTCTAGGTTGAAAGCGTCCATTGCCTCTTTAGTCATCCGCGTGTCGTATTGCACACGCTGTGCACTGAGACTAAAATTACTCACAAGCTTCATTAGTCTGCTGCGTTAATCTTTGTTTTGATCGTAATATGTGCGTTTAAACGCAAGATTGTGACGCGTTTAGCTAGCCAGAAAAGTCTACAGACGGTCAAATACCCTGTGCGTAGAGGAAAACAGTGTTACAGGGTTTGTAGCAAACGCTAGTAAGATTGAGAGAAAAAGGCGACTATAGACGGTACATAAAGAGCATCGACTGAGAACGAAAAACGCGCGGCCAGGTGAAAGTGGTGGGTTATTCATCGCCGGCTTTTGACTTGTGTCTGTTGGTTGCTCTCCAGTGCGTGATATAGTGAGATTCCGGGAGCACGTAAGTTTCAATGCCACCTCATCGCTAGTACAAGCCTTTGTTATAGAGCCAAAGACTCTTCAGGCGATTTGGTTTCTCCATCTCTTAGTCGACGCGCATGCGCACTCATGGCGGCAGACATGCGTTTCCGAAAATTGCTATAATAAAAGGCATACAGGATAGGATTAAGCATAAGTGATGTTTTTGCAAAAATGCTACATGCGCTTATAGCAAGGGATTTTAACTTTACACCAACAACTGTTAATAGGGACACGATGGCGTACGGAGTCCAAGAGAGAAGAAACGCAGCTATTATGACGAGGAAATACATGGCTGACTTATGTTGATTCCTCATAAGAACTTTCGTCGAGGAAACGTTGGTTCGACCGTATGTCTTATTAACAAGACATTTCGTCACTTTGTGGATTCTCCAGTAGCAAAAGGTTATTACACCAATGGGTAACAGAAAACAAGCGGAAAACACAAGCCCGAAGTAAGCTTTATCGGCGGCTCGAGATGAATTCCATTTGATAGAACATGTCTGGTTGGTTCCTTCGAGTCCATACTGAGACCAGCCAGCCAAAGGCGAAACGCTAAAGGTCAAAGAATAAATCCACAAGGAGAATATTATACACAATACTTGCTTTCTGTTGAAGAAAGACTCGTTGAAATAAGACCTGGTGATGGTGAGGCATTTGCCGACAGAAATGGCGGCCAAATGTGTCATGGATACGAGCGCGAATTGGAATATCAAGAAAGCGTGCGCCTGACATCCCGCCATTCCAAAAGGCCACACTTTCTGGAAGTGGTTAGCAATAGAAAACGGAACGGCCACAGCACACGAGAGAAAATCACTAACTCCAATGCTGAGAATGAAATAATTGGTCGGCGATGAGCGATGCAGGTTTTTAGAAACCGTCAAAATGACCAAGCCGTTAAGAAGAACGCCCAGGAGGCAAACCACCGATTGAACGGCCAAGAAAATGATATTCCACATGGTCAACAAACCTCGTTTGTTACAATTCTCTTGAATCAGGCTATTTCTTCAAATAAATTTGCTATGCTGAGCCATGATATCCATTTTTTTTTTATCTTACTTCTCTATCAATTTGTTCGCGGCCTTTCTGTTAGCGACGCTCAGGCCCAGCAATCATGACTCAAACTGATTTATGAGCGTATTCAAAGGGCTCGTTTGTCAATAATTATACGAAGATCCAGCCCATTTTAGCAGGAAATTCTCCTGAGATGGTTCTGGCCTTCAGAAACAAAACGGTGGACAGACTGACAATAAGTGGCTATCTTTCTAAAGATGTCTATCAACCGAAAGTCACAATCCTTGGTCAATCGATGCATTACAATAAGCACAGTCTGTTCAGACAAAGTTAAAACAACCTTCAAAAGTTGTAGAAACGGCGAAGCTGAATCGAATGATCTAGTACGCGCAATTATGTACTGGAACATTGCCCTTTGTTCCGTATTTATAAACTCACATGAGCAAACTTAATGAATATAGATCATCAATTTTCTCTCTGCCATGTGCTATTTCGCTGAAGTTCAATCAATCAAGATCAAAACCGTCATAAAGTCGTCTTGCCCTCAAACTTGGTGTCTTTCATTACTGTTTTCCACGATGGTAACTTTTAATGAATTTTGTATATTAAGGAAGAATATTTAATCCGTTCGTGTTTGGTTGTATAAATAATTTTCTGAAATTAGCGCATATTTTGTCTAAAGCGACCAACTGTGAAATTTATGAAATAAAAGTTAATTTATTACCTTGCATTGCTCGTTGTATCCTGTCACTTTCTTCTTAAAAAACGGTTTTGAACGATTTGCAAGGATTTTGTGTCGGCTGTTGACTTGGTCATACAAGTACAGAGCACTTTGTGAAATAACTGTATATTCGTAACGAACGTACGGAAATACTTCATAGATTTACCCCACAATCCTGGCATAAATGGATGGATTAAGTGTTCCCCTGGTATCAGTCTCATGAATATTAACAATACTCAACGGGTTCTTCTTTATATGCCATTAAATGAAAGCTAAAGGTACTTTAAGGAAACGCGTGGCCAAAGCAAAATTGAAAGGCAATGACTGATGGCAGACATAATTTTGATAACAGTTTCCGTTTTTATCCTTGCCCTGAATCTCTTAGCCACAATAGTTTGAGGCCATAATTTTTGTGTTTTGCTCCGGGCAATTTGCTCCCTTATTAAATTCTGTATTGAACAAATTACACACTGCATCTGAGAAGAATGAAAATCAGAAAACTGACCACATTTAATCAATTCGTTGAAGTTAAACCTTGTGAACATATAGTCTTTATGACAAACGTTAAAGGGCAAAGTGTGGTCATTCTTATTGTAAGTTCCAATATGAATAATAGATAGTCCAATTTTTTTCCTAGTTTTAATCAGAGTAAAATACGATAATCAATAAGATAGTTGAAAAAAATATTTAAGGACGCTAATTTCTATTCAGGTGAACAAGACTGGAAGACATAGCAAACCCTCAAGGATTAATGGAGTAATGCAGTGCGGAATGTTCAAGAGTTACACCTGTTTTCAAAATCCAACATGGCTCTAATTTTACAAAAGGTGACTGCGAAGCAAGAGAGAACTCGGGAAACGTTTCAATATATGAAAACTCTGATTTTAGCAGCAAAAATAGGGAAGAATTACATGTTTCAGAGGAAATTGCCAAGGCTCAGAAAAAGAATTGACTTAATTAGGCCTTCGAAAAAATATCGCACATATTTGTGCTGGTTGAAACTACGAAAGTTGAGAGTTTGAGTGTGATGGTGTGATAGCCGACAGGGTGCAATAAAGAAAGTTCACGCTTGTCTCCCTAGAGAATCTTGCCGAAGGTAAAAGGAGTATTAATTTTTTTTCCACTCCAATATGGCCACATGGTCTGTTCCTAGATTAGATTTGAAGGTTTAAAAGTAATGTTATCGAATTTTCAAAGACAGGTGGCTTTGTTTAATTTAACGCCAATTTCTCTTACCAATGCAACTCCTAAAAATGTGTAAACAAGTTTTAACATTTCACTTGGTCCTGAAGACTGAAATTTCTGTGAAATTTCATGACACAAACAAGGAATCGAATCTTAACTGTGCCTTGATACAGCTGAAGTTATGTCATAAAAAAGAGGCTAGAGTAAATTAAAGTTGCAACCTCAAAAGCAT
This sequence comes from Ricordea florida, assembly GCA_949710005.1. Classification (NCBI taxonomy): domain Eukaryota; kingdom Metazoa; phylum Cnidaria; class Anthozoa; order Corallimorpharia; family Ricordeidae; genus Ricordea; species Ricordea florida. The sequence goes on from OX453284.1 coordinate 10,706,745, forward strand.
TGAAGGATTGTTTACTCTCATAACGACGCCGTTTCACCGGCGTTTTTCTGGGTCACAATCAGTTAAATGTCCGCTAACTTCTCCAAGTTATACACGAGTTTTATTAACTGATCAACTAAAATTCAAAAAAAGAGAGCAGTACTCTGCTAATGTTTAACAGTTTCACCAGAATCTAAACAATTTTGAGAACGTTTTCGCTTCGTATTGCACCGCGTGGAATCAAACATTTTTAAGACCTGTGATGTTTGTACTGCGAACAATATTGAGAACTAATTTAAGTTTGCCCGGCAGCCATCGTACTATCTTTTCTCAGCGCAACTGTATTAAACAGAATGGCTGGTATTTCATCTAAACATGCTTTCGACTTAAGATAACAAGCAAAAATCCTAGTCAACCCAAGTTTAATTATGGGGAGTCTAAGCAATCTAGAAGACGATGTCGAGGACGGCAGCATTGTTAATTTGCTTTCGTCCTGTATTGTTCAGTTTCGCGTTTTGTTTCCGTTTATCATTCAAACTGTAGAATTGTTACTGTTCCGAATTTCTCAAGACAATTATGCCATTGTACATTCGCGTCTTCTAGAAAACTGGGCAAATGGTAATTTCGATCATTTACCATTTACCACAAATTCCCGGACGTTCCTGTTGGGATGTAAATGGTAAACGTTTTTTGGTTCTCGTGTCGGATGAGTTCGATGATGGTTCTCTTCTTGTTTCGAGGGTTTTTCACCCGCTTCACCGGCTTTCCTTCTTACTTTAAAACCACTGAACATCTCCAAATTCCAATTCGATCTGGAAATTTAAAGCGACCACAGTAATTGCCGTTCGTTGTTGTGGCTAGTCTCACTGCCTGAAGCCAAACAAAAAGCTGGCACGTACAAGGCGGGCGGTTTATCGACATTCAAGGATAGGCGAGGTCAACTTGATAGGCAGTGAAGTGACCAAGCAATAAAGCGTTGCGACTCAGGTTGCTAAAAAAAAAAAAAGAAAAAGAGAACATCCGCAGACAGGTGATTAATGATGAACAGAACTTCTATCTAAACAGTTTATAAAACTGATGATCAAATCGAAACGAAACGCGCTCGAAAATTACTTAAGCAAATAGTACTAACATCTTTGCTTCATTTGACATGTCCTACACATCGGCCGGGGCTTTCTTTGTTCCTTCTTAAGAGCGGAAGATACCTTGCGTCAGCATATGCGATTTAAAGTTTATTAGTAAATGCTAAAACGCGGTGTTTTCTGCTGGAGTCTTATCAAATGGGATGTCTTAGCCTCTTTTAGGAAACGCTAAAACGTGCTTCCATTTAATTTAACTTTTTTGGATCCGGTTTTTCTGACATTAACTGGTCATTTATCTGGACCTGTTTAGAACAAAAAAAAAACCGCTTTTTTAAAACTCTGAAAAAAGTGGGATGAACTTGATTGATATTGGGTTACTTTCAACCTTTGGCCCCTTTACGGGTAATGGCCGAACATACTCTGACATAACTTGGAGTTGCTTTGAGACTTGGGACTCTATGGGTGACAATCAAACAGTCAGGACAATCATGGCGCACAGGTGAAAAAGAAATAATGAAATAAATTGATAATTAATAAGCTCTCAGTTAGTAAGCACTGCGACTGGTCAATTTAGCGGGCCGTATACCCTAATATGGCCCACTAGCGAAATGTGGTACTTTTTCATGCGGTCAAAAAGAGATATAATAAATTTCTTAACCTCGATTTTTCTCGATCGGTACTGTAAGTCACGGATCCTTGTATTTTCCTCTCGATTTATTGTCTTTACGCTTCACGTGTGGGCAACAAATCGAGGGAAAAAGACTAGGCCCGTGACTTGCTGTACGGACCTCGAACTCAGTTACTAAGAGGTATTTATTCTCTGAATTCGAAGTAAATATGGCAGAATATTTACCGAGCCGCGATGCAGCGAGGTCAATATTTTTAAAGAGGAGATTGAATAGATTAAGATATACCAATGAAGCAACCTCAGTCACCGACTCAGCCGAAGTTGAAGACGAAAATTGACGCTGGCCGTTTTTTTTTCTTTGACTAAAACTCACTTGCACAAGGCTTTCCCAAAAGGTAATATAATTTCGACAACGCCACCTCTAATACACAGAACACATCAAAAAAAGATCTTCGAAAATAAGCTCGTTGAATTTACATATCAATAATGCCTGAAGGATTAAAGGCGCTCAATTCATAGTTATGTTCGATTGAATGACGCGAACTTAACACACTGTCAAAGTTAGATTTCCTTGTGTTTGGAAATCCACTAATTTTAAAGAAATTTTGTTTACTGGATATGTTAAGTTTAAGATGGATTCCTTTGCAAAGAAGTGTTTTTACGACAACCGCACGAAACAGAACTTGACAAATGGGATTTTTATAATCAGTTAAAATCCATTAACCAAAATGTTCTCTTTACAACAGCAGGAAACGAAGCTGGAAGAAATTTAAAACGCATTGCTGAAACACAAACTAAAGCAGTTGTTGTAATTATAGTTTTAGGATTGGAAAAAGATTGCGAGAGACGTTTCTACAGAAATTGGCCCGTTGAATACGCATTCGGATGTAAGCAGGTATAAACACTTAGTACTAAAGATTGCTTTTTAATGGCGACAGTCTAACCCTTATTCTGTATCCGCAGGTAAATACATGATTTATATCATACATTCAAAATTTTAAATATTTATTATTAAATATTTGATAAGGTGTAAATTAACCGCAGTTAAAACGCCAAACGCGAACGTTTCGAACGTTTGTCCCACCTCTTCCGCCGTGACGAAATGTTGACGTCCGAAATGTCAATTCCTTTAACCTTTCAACGGCAATTTATTTACCCTTTACCTATAGTTGATAACGAAAAAAGCTTTCAAAGATTTTAGTTTCCTGATGTCGCTTCCTTTGAAGGGCAAAAGCAATTTACAATTACTTTTATTAATGGCACAAATAATGTGCGTTTTCTCGTTCTTGAAAATCTCCATTGTGTAATCCTGTCTCTTTTAGCTATGTAAACCTCTTTACGTTTCTAGTTGATAAAAAAATGCAATTTCCAAAACTTACTCAGGGCTAAAGCTATTATAGATAACGAATCATGAAAAGATGGTCGCCTAGTGTTTACCTTTTTTACATACATTTCATTTTGCCCGAAGACTCATCCCCATTCGAACGCAACTCGCCCATATTCTCTCAAAACAATTTACTGTTCAAATAGATCTAATTTTCATCTATACTATACTACGATACAATGCTTTCGCTTGAAATGCGCCGTTCTATTGTCCCGGCTTTGTTTGTACATTAGGCATTTCTGATGCTTAGAAGTACATGAACCGCATAGAAATATAGTTGTCCAAGTTAAACCACCATCACCCTAAAAAGACAGCGACGAATATTTTCCAATTTTGCGGGGGTAATTTTTCTAGTTTATTAACGCTATTGATGAGGCAAAAGTCGAAAACTTTGGATTCTTATTCTTTCTGTTTAGCCAAAAACGCTTTTCGCTTCAGGTGAAGTGAGGCCGTATATTATTCACTTGGTACAATCGTCTGGCACGCTAACTTGTAAAGCTGAATGTCATCTAGGCTTCCTTTACTGTGTCGTAAAAGTGATCAGAACCTAACTTCTCCTCACCGTTTTAATGCATTTTCAAGGAGCAATTAATGGGAAAAAGAGAAAATTAGCAAAAGGACGTTAATGAACGGATGAAAAACCAAATTCTCTGAAATGTGTGTGTGTGTTTGTGGGGAGGTGGGGGGGGGGGGTATGTGTGTGTGTGTGGTGGGAGCAATAACAAGAGGCAGTGTAGTTTCTACATTCTGCTACCTTCTGTTTAGCTCACTGAACATTACTTTCTGCTGGTTCTCGTTGCATTGCTTTTGATTTTTACTCTGATTTCATTGGCATTAAATATGTGGATTCTTTGAACGCGACATTCAGCAACCAATCACTTCCGACCTAAAGGTAATGGCAGTCCAGATTTTCAATGCTGCCTGCCGCCATTCATTTGTCCCTTTACATGTTTCCCCACTCAACCGAGTCGGCAAAATGGAGAACATAAGAAAGGTCGCGGGCTCACTTCACGTCACTTATTTATTTGATGCAACCACGTTCATGGAATGAATAATATTATTTACATCTCGGGTCAGCGGATTTCTAGAGGATCGTGAAGCATCGTCCGCAATAGATCAGTTTCGCTCGGTATTGGATTGGTACTAGCTTGCAATGGTGGCTAATGCTGGTCAATCTTTTCCATGATATGCAAATAGTTTTAACGAATTCCCCCGTATTGGTCTCCACTGTAAGCTAGTTCCAGTCCGATACTAAGAATACGAAACAAGTGTATTTCTACCACGTCATGTGGTAGATTATTCCAATCTCTAATTGTGCGTGACGCAAAATTGTACAATTAAACGAGACTTACCTGTAAGTTGAAGTTTGATGGAGATTCTACTGACTTGTCATGCGGGAACAAGGTGGTCACATGAGATTGCGAAGCATACCCAGGATTCAGAATTCAAAGTGTGCCCAAACACAACTTCATTGGGGAGGGAAAAAATGCCTTACTATTACATCAAACAGCATCTTCCACAGGGTGGGATGTGACCACCTTGTTCCCGCATGACAAGTCAGTAGAATCTCCATCAAACTCCAACTTACAGGTAAGTCTCGTTTAACTGTACAATTCTACCTCCTTGTCATGCTCTATCACAAGGAGGTCACATGAGATTTTAAAGCCCTGTGTTTGGGTAAAAATGTAAAAAAATGAAACAAAAGCTGTGCAACCAAAAAACGCAATTTATTGACTGGTGGGTAAAGTAACCACTCTAAACAAATGGTGTCTAATTGCAACATGCTAGCACAGCCTGTCCAAACCGTCTACCTTCCAATATAGGCTTGTTGTAAAAAGTAGCAAATGTTATAATGCTAGACCAACCAGCTGCAGATAAGATGTGGTCCACAGGCAGACCAGCCTTCTTAACAGCAGAGGTAGATGCTGCCCTGGTACTGTAAGCAGAAAATCGGGTCACATCAATTCCTGATTCCTTCATAACAGTTCTTATCCATCTAGAAACAGTGTTCACAGATACAGCCTTATGAGGCCGAGAAAAACTAATGAGACGTTTACTTTCATCCTTTCTTAATGATTTAGTTCTCTCCAGGTAGTCCTTGAGAATTGAAACAATACAAATAGCTCTATCTTGTGGATAAGCGGGCAGCTCCAAAGGCACCTGATGAGTGCCTGGTCTAGTGTGTTTAAGAGGCTCCCTTATAACAAAACAACAGGTTCTCCCACTAAGTGTGAGGAAGTTGATGTCTAGTGAAGCATGGGTCTGAGTCCTCTGCCCAGACAGGAGCGCGAGCATCATGGTAAGCTTCAAGGTAAGTTGTTTCAATGAGATCTGGTGCTCAGGAACAAGGCTACGCAGATGATTAAGGACTTCGCCGACATCCCATGTTTCAGTGTAACGAGGAAGGGATGGGCGAGCCTGGAACACCCCTTTCATGAATCGAGAGACCAGTGGATGCTTGCCAATGGGAAGATCCCTCGCCAATGTTATCACAGATGAGAGGGCAGACCTTGCAGTGTTCAGTGAACTGTATTGCTTTCCTTCTGCATAAAGTTGAGTAAGAAAATCCAAAACTGATTTCAAAGTGGGAGAAAATGGATTGTCCTGTTGTTGACGACAGAAAATGAGCCACTTCAGTAGGTATGTTTTGTACTGTTTCTTAGTTCCTGTTCTCCAAGAACCAATGATGATATTGGCTGTTTCTTTAGAAAGGCCAACGTTTTACAGCGATTGCCGGACAAGTGGCATGCCATCAGTTGAAGTTTTGGGTGAAGCGGGTGAACCTGTTTCACATAGAAGGGTAGGAACAGTAGTTGTTTGCCTTTGGGTAACAGAAGTGGATGGGCAGTAAGCATGGACATCAGTTGTGGATACCAAGCTTGAGTTTCCCATAACGGAACAATGAGGATTCCCTCTGCCAAGTCCTCTTCTACTTTCTGCAGTACTTTGGTAATTAGGCTAAATGGTGGAAATGCATAAAATAGCAAGTTAGCCCAATTAATTGTAAAAGCATCCACTGCCACAGCATGTGGATCCGACCTCCATGATACATAGGGCTTCATCTTAAAATTTAATCGTGAGGCAAACAAGTCAATGTCTGGCTGACAATATCTGTTACATATTTGTAGGAATACTTTGTGATTTAGGGCCCATTCAGTGTTACTGTGGAAAACCCTTGATTCGTGGTCTGCTTCCTTGCTCTCAAGCCCGGGGATATGAGCGGCAGAGACCCAAAATTGGTTCTCAATGCACCAAAGCCAGAGCTGTCTGGCCAACTTGTTACATCCCCGGGAATGGCTGCCCCCCATATTATTAGTGTAATCCGAGACTGCTGTGGTGTTGTCAAGTTCTAGTCTGATATGATAGCCAGAGAACAAATGTGAGAAAGATTTTAAAGCAAATGATGCTGCTTTAAGTTCCAAATAGTTGATGTGAGCCTTTGCCTCTGTTTCACACCACTTTCCCCCAGCTTTAACTCCTTTAAAACTTGTGCCCCAGCCAAGGTTAGAGGCATCTGATTGCACAGACAATATGAGTGGGATTTCCATAAGAAATTGGTTTCAAGGCTCCACCAATGTAGTCAATCCACCACTCAAGGTCAGAGCGAGAGACTTGAGAAAGTACCAGTTTCATATCAAAATTTCCTCAATTTTGTCCATTTCAAGAGCTCTGTAATACAGCTGCCCATATTCAACAGCTGGGAAACTTGCTACCATTAGGCCAACAACGTTTTAACATGGGCAACTTCCCGAATAGTAGGAGAGTTGGAAGCAAGGAGCTTAGAGCAAGCACTCTTCAATTTTTGAGCTCGTTCAGATGTTAATGACACTGTCATTGTAAGGGAGTTTAACACAAAACCCAATAGTGTGAGTTGCTAGGTTGGTTCAATAACTGACTTGGTATCATGAATTAAAAACCCAAGCTGTTGGAAAAGCAAGGTGGTAGCAGATACATTTGCCTGACACTGACTGTATGTGCCACCTTGCAAATAAGAGTCATCTATGTATCCAAATGAAATATGCCCCAATCTGCGTAGAGTAGAGTAAACTGGTTTCAACAGTTTTGTGAATATTCGGGGGGCTGATGCAAGTCCATTGGGCAGGCAGGTAAACTGATAGAGTTGATTATGCCACATAAATTTAAGGTACTTTTAATGATCAGGATGAATTGGGACAGAATAGTACGCATCCTGTAGGTCAATTGATGCCATCAAACAGCCTTTTCGCATTAGTTGCATGGCTGTTCTAATGGTTTCCATTTCAAAATGGTGGTAAACTACAAATGAATTCAACTTTTTAAAGTTGAAAATCATCCTATGTGAGCCATCTTTTTTAGGCCTTAGGAGTATTTTTGAAACAAATTCCCCTTGTTCATGGTGGGACTTGATAATGCCACCTTTCTGTAACAACTTGGCTACCTCAGAATCAACAACAAGGGATTCTCGAGAGGAAAACTGTGCCTCTCCAGGTGCCCTAAACTGAACAGGGACAGATGAAAATTCTATCTTAACACCAGATATGGTGTCAAATAGCCACGGAGCGTCAGAATAAAGTGACAACCTGCCTGCTGGACAGCTGACATTGGATTTGCCCCCCAACAGAATGTGGGAAGAAGTTAAACAACTGACCTGTCTCTCTTTGTCAGTAGTTTGATTGAAGTCAAGCATCATGGTGTCTGGGATTTCCGTGCACCCCCTTTCTTCTTGGGGAAGCGCTGGGGGCGATAGCCCTTCCCCCTCTCGTTTTTTGGCCTGTGTGACCGGTGATGATAGCTGGAGGACCTCTCATGAGAGACTTTTTGACTCACTCGGTTGGTTGCTGTTATGTCTTGCAGTGTTTTGTTGAGGTCATCCCCAAATAGTTGGTTTGTGCAAGGTGTATGCTCAGCACAAAGTTGCTGGAATTTGTGGTTTAAATCAGGTTTGATGACCTCCCGTCTACGGAGATTTAATTCATAATTGGCCTGTGACAAGAGGGAGACAGCATCAAGACTCTGGCGAATGACCTCACTCTTTTTCGCTTCGTCAAACTGAGTATTGTCCCAGTTGAGCATGGTATCAGTAATGCGAATGATCGGCATTAGCCCTTTCAGCAATAGACCCAGAACCTTTTGCATCCGAATGTCTTTGGACCTTGTATGGCTCTGTAGCTGAGACCAAATTTCAGCATTTACACGAGTTGCGACAAGATTATCACAGTTTTGTGGCCTTAAATGGAGGCTTTGTTTGTCTCTTAGCTTTTCCTCGCTCATTTTTGTTCGCAACATCTTGTTGACAACAGAAGCGAGCTTCTCAGAGACCGCCGGTCCACAGGACTCGTCCGAGTCAAGTTCCTGAGCCAACTCATTCAGGACATCAGAGGTTTCCCGCCCTTTTAGGCTGTTCGTTACAGTTTTCGATGAAGAAGTCAACAAATCTTCGACATCCTTCGACGCGTCTTCCGAGGCCTCCTTTGCCTGCTTAGAGCGTTTAGATGCCCTAGATGATTCTCCATCTGAGTCGCCAGGGGACTCGGAGGAAGAGGATACTGCAGGACTTCGTGAACGTTTTCGTGTACTTGAGTGCAATGCCTCAGTGAGCGTCTTGCCGAGAGAAGAAAATCCATTTTCCAAATTTTTGGAAAACGATTTAAACTGTCCACTAAAAGTCGCTTGTATTTGCTGAAGCAACTCTAGAGTAGTCTCCGGAGGGCGACTTTCTGTAGCGGACAACAGAATATCTTCGCTCAAATTGTCAAGCGCGTCCGCCATGTGGGCATGGATTTCCAGAGCTTCAAGCCAGTCGTGGGTTAAGCAATGGTGAATTATGAACCCCGCACTAATAAGGGAGATTAGGCTCGAAAAAACTCCTCGAAGGGTTCTAAGCTGAGGAAAAAGCAAAATTTTTCACAGTTTTCCCCCAATTTTGGCGCTGCAAAATTGTTCGCAGCTTGCGAACCAAAGGTTAAACCGCGCACTGAATCCTGGGTATGCTTCGCAATCTCATGTGACCTTGTGACAGAGCATGACAAGGAGATAGAACTGAATTTGAACATGTTAGTGCGAGCATAAATTGAGGTGTAAACGCCCTGGCAAAAGGTTTCAACATTTGCTCCAACATTCGTGCGATTTGTTGAACGATGTTGAGCGATGTTGAACGCTGAGTGGGCAACGGTTTCAACATTTCATTCAAAAAAGTTTCGTCGAGGGTCTGGCAGTCAGTCCCAGGGCTAATAGAGAAACTCGTTTTCAACAACTGTACAGTGTCGGCCATTTTAAGTTGAAAATGGATCCCTTTATTGTTTTTAATAAAGTCCGTGCGATATTGGCAGTGTTTGTTGCCGTTGAAGTTCTAGATGAGGAAGAGAGAAAACCAACTAGGGGGAAAAACAAGGCACTGGATTAGAAAACGAGATGAAAAAGGCTATTCTAACAACATTGTTAGGGAATTGGCGATCGAGGATTCGGCTGAATACCAAAGAAGTTAGGTGATCGATATCCTTTTGGAGTAGATCACAGTCTTGGACGTTCACGATTGACCTGTAACAGATACAGTCGTCTGCAAATAGTCGGATTTCCGATTCGACCTCATCCACAATGTCATTGATGAATATAATAAATAATACCCGTCCCAGGACCGTTTCTTGAGGAAGACCTGATACGACTGGTGTCCAATCAGATTTTGACCTATTGACTGCCACTCGTTGATGTCTCTGACATAGAAAGTTGTTAATCCATGCCAGTGTTTCATCATTTATGCCGCAGCGAAAGAGTTTCACTTTAAAACGTCCATGGGGCACACTGTCAAAAGCCTATGCAAAGTCCAGGATAAAAACGTCAGTTTGAAGGTGTTGATCAATAGTTTTGGACCAGTCGTGTATTACTGTACATGATTGTGTGGTACAGCTACGGCCTTTATGAAAGGCATGTTGTCTGTTCGTTATCAACCAGTGTGCAGCGAGATGGTTCATAATGTTTGAGCACACTAGGTGTTCTAAAACTTTAAAGACAACACTCGTTAGTGACTCGTTAGGTTCAGCCAGTAACTAATATATCACGGGTAAATTTGATGTATTCCACCATAGAAAAAAAAACTAGACTGGTTATTCTACCTTGCCTTGCTAGCTAGTAAATTCGCTGGCGTACAGTTAGGATGTCAACATTTGACTATCAGCTTAAAGGAAATGGTTATATTTTAACGACGTATCATAGAAAACTACAAATGCGAGCTTTAAAATAATTACAGTAATAGGTTCTGTCCTCGTATACCGGTGCACGAGGGAATAACCATTATTTTCTTTGTTTAGGAGTCATTGTTGAGCTCTAATGTATTATTTGGTCTTTGGTATCGGCTGTTGTGTACCGGTACACGAGGACAGAACCCAACGATGAAATGATGTGTGAGTGACTGATTGACAGAATGATTGATGGGTGATTGGCTAAATGACTAATTGACTGACTGACTCACTGACAGGCTGACTGACTGACGCATCAACAGTTTCATTACTTCATTGATTGACCGACCTTTTGACAGACTGAATGATTTACAGGTTTAATGATTAATTGATTGACTGACTTATTTACGGCTTGATTGGTTAATTTACTGACTGAACTATTGACAGGTATGATGATTGACTGGCTGACTTATTGACAACTTGAAGGATTGGTTTACTGAGTTATTGACAGGTTGTATGATTGACTTACTGAATGAATGAATGAATTAATTAATGATCCAAAAATCATAAATGAATTTCCATACTTCTGGGTATTCCTGGTCTGAGAGATCCACCGGGCCCTCGGGGATTTAATACATTTCGCGGAATCCCAGGCCCAGCTGGTTTGCCGTGTGTGCGGGGATCTCCCGGGTTCCAGGGTCCACCGAGTCCTCAGGGATTCAATGGATCACAGGGAACTCAGGGGGCACTGAAGCCCCGGGTCCTCCAGGTCTCCCTGGTGATGCAAGCTTCAGTCACTGTGAGAACAATCTGAAGTCGTCTACCACGTGCACGACACGAGGACCCTTTGCCAGTCAGTCTCCCCACTTTAGAGGAGGGAAAGGTAGTTTTCATTATAGCTAAGATGGTTGGTAGAGTATCGCACTTGTACATATGTTGCGAAGTTCACGTATTTAAATCTCCTTGAAACGTAATTGAATCACTCGCGTCAAAAACTTCGATCTTTGAGGGTTGTCCAATACTCCCACAAATTTATGCAATGTATTGTATTGTATTATATGGCCATAACAATATAGTTCAACAATGCATTCTAGAGCGACACAATACAACACAATGCAATTTAATACAATGCTGTGCATAAATTTGTCAGAGTATTGGACAAGTATGCGATCGTTGAATCATCTGTTCAAAGTGAGCTCGAGTGATTTAAAAGTTAAAGCGCATTCCTGACTGCCGTTTTGCCTGATTCATTTTTCTTGAGAGAATTCAACTAAGTTTACGACAGTCTCCAGATATACTTGTGTAATCTGATTCGAAGAGAAAGGTCCCATCCTCTACAATACAACCTTAAATCGTCTTGATGGCACGTGGACTAGTTCCAGTCAGTCTCACCACTGGCACCACCAAAGTCATTCTCTATCATATTTCCTTTTTCAAGTGGGACCAGCGAACACTTGGCACGTAAAGGACGTACGAATAATTCATTCTAGTACTAATAATATACATGCAAAAATTTCAGCATGCTCATTGGTTGAGAGCACGTCAATTAATCCCAAACAGTGCAGAAAATTGAAATTGAGTGCAAAAAGTTGAAATTGAGTGCAGAAAGTTGAAATTAAATTTTTGCATGTATATTATTAACAAGTAATCACATGATTTGTCTCGTGCAATTTGGGATAAATCAGCACTCGTAAATTTTTCAAAGACTACAAATTGCACTCGCCCTACGGGCTCGTGCAATTTGATTAGCCTTTGAAAAATTTACTCGTGCTGATTTATCCCAAACTGCACTCGAAATCATGTGATTACCTATACAAATCAACCAATCCTCATTAACTATATTGTTTTCTAATAAAATTTAAGCCAAGACTTTTATGCACATCTCTTAAATTCTGCTATACCTTTGACACATTCAGTAAGAAATTGAACAAACTTTCTCGTAATATGTTACGCGTAATGTTTGGCCATGGATTCAAAGTGCTCAGTCTGGAGATACTGTACTTGAAACGTGTCTAACGCGTACAACTACAATTGCTTTCGATCACCCGGTTCCGTGTAGACAGTTCTGAAAAGATCAGTTGTTGACGTTGACTGACGATGACTGTTTCAACAACTTGAGCAAAAGTCACCATCAGAGTCATCACGTGACTCTCACTCAGACCCACCTTCACCTGGGCGATCAAACTCGACAAACAACTGCTTAGACTCCTGGGTAGATTTACATGTTCATGATCTCTCACTCGTCTCCTAGGACAAAAGCGTCATTTGTGTCACGTGCTCAAGAGACGATGCCGGACCGCACTTGCTGTCAAGTTCTATTCAGTCTGATCATCTTAGCGTCAGTCAGTTGACAACAGGACTTATGAATTCTACATGCACTACTGGGAGTGTACGCTGCAAATATAATGCTGCGGGCCGATTATGTACCAAGGGATACAACTCAGTTAGGTAGATAAGCGAACACGGCTTTCTCAAAGCAAGAACTCCTTCGCTAAAGCCTATCTGTGATAAATTAAAAGTATAAGGATGAATATGGCACTTACTAAATTGAGATTTACTGGAATTACTACTCCGTCTTGGGAGTGAAAAGACGAATTATAATACTAACACGGTTCACCCCACAAAGTTCTAAGATATGAAAATGGACTTGAAACGCATGATAAACAAAAAACTTTATAATTTACTCTAGCCTGCCTTATTAAACGAGACATAATTTAGGGATTTTTTGGAGTAAATGCCGTTGTCATGCAAGAAGAAAAAAAATCGGTTTATCCCAACGAGATCGGAACTCATATTAGCCTCATAAAGTTGTTCGTGCGATGTTCATTAGAAGTGTCTTGGAGATTTTCTCACTTGTAGAGATAGAGTTCTGTCGTAAATTCATAACTAGAACACTTTTTGCAAGCAAGTACTGTACTCTCATGGTAAGAAAAGAATGTCGAATGACGCAATGGCGACGACTTGTACAGGGTTATGAAAGTGGAAAAAAAGACAATTTTTTAGATACTAGAAGCCATTTTATTCCTTTAAATTACCTCCGTTGGTATAGAAACGCGATAATTACTGTGTTCATTAATATTTATTTGGTTCTTTCCAAAACGGTCCTATTGTTTGATTCTGTCAGCTTTCCAATTAATTTTTCTTGCTCGACGAATCGGATGCAATATTGCCCAAGGAAGAGTTAATTTAAAGGAAAAGTTAGTTCAGAATAAAATTGCATTTTAAATGAATTAAAAAATGGATTTGAACATATTGAAAATAAATCATCATAAATCAGATCGATCTCGAGTGAGAACGATGATGTTAAACTTCGGCAACTATGGTTATTATTCACGTTCACTTTTCTTTTCAGTTAAAATTCATATGCTCGTTGAATGGCAAGCGATAAGTCTAACAAGAAGATTGGCGTTAACTTGAAGCATGTTGTAGGACGTCATTTTAAAATGTCATATTAAAAAAGAGTTTAATCGGAAAATTAAATCGTTTCAAGATGGTCTGGCAGACATAGATCGACTTCGGGTAAAACTAGTAAGGTTACTTTGGTTACTATGGCCTGTCTGGATCTTTTCAAGTTTCTAGTTTCAAGTTTCATTTTTGTTCATCTCGATGCCTCCTTCGCCTTTCTTACATCAAAGATGAGGGATACAAAATCAAAGGAGTTCTGATTATCAATACAATGTTGCTTCAGCTGAGAGTTGAGACAAAGCTAGTAGATCAGTATAACAAGCGGGAGTTTGTTTTGAACATACACAGCTAACAGAGAACGAAGAGTCCAAAATGATGAAAATAACGACAGTTTTGCTGTTGAAACAAATTAAGTTCTCTTTCTGAAAATGGCAGGTAAGTGCTATGTAAAATAATTATGTCCAAGGAACAGGTTACAAATAGTATTAACTGGTGCTGGTCTATGTTGATTATAAAGGTCTCACGGAAAATCGCTCAGTACCAAATGATATATCACCGTCAAACTAAAGTATGTGAATCAATAACATTAAAGAATCAGAACTTAAACATTTCTGTAAAGATTTAACAAATTTCTTCAAATCTAGCAACGGTGTAGGAGAGTTTCAGATCAGAAGTGATTTTTTTAAGAGGCTGAAGAGTTAAACTGAGGCACTTCTTAAAGATCACGATTTGGTTAAACGAAAGAACAGTTTTGCCATGCCGCGTTATTCGACGGTTATCTTTTAAGACGACGTTGCCTTGTTTACGCACTAAAATTCTCGGTCAATGGTAGAAACAGTGCAGACAAACAGAGAAATTAAACGTAAGCAAAATTTAACTTTGACACCGAAATTGTAAACGGCGGAGCATAGTGTTATTAGCACAGTATTAGAGAAAAGGCTAAATTTTAATATATTCGTGAGAGATATAAATTCAGTTAGTACAAGGGTTCCCATTCTGGGCTCTCGTCGGGTTAAGCTCGGAGAAACCATATTTAATTAAATAGAGTGGAGCGTTTATCCTAAATCGTTTACAGTTATGGGTTGAAACAAATTTTTGATTTTAGCCTGAGGCAATAAGAATCAAATAATAGAGTTCACTTCTTTGTGGGACTGAAGTTGAGAGAGCAGAGTAACCTCTCCTGGTCAAACGAGCTGAGGAGCAACTGCGGTCCTTGTTTTTGCAAAGACGCGGTTGCTTAGTCTTCCATGTCTGACTCAAGTTTTCATTTCCTACTTCATTTTTAACCGGAATATTTGTGTGACTGTGACTGAAGACGCCAGTGATAACTCTATGGACATTGAAGAAAATCACCACTGACAATAGTATTTCGGAGGTCTCTTCAGAAGCAAAGAAGCCAAGGAAAGGGGTTGGAGGCGGTATTGCGGTTTAAAATGTGAGGGAAAATGCAAAGGATTTCCACTATTTCTTTCTGGGCTTAAAATGCCTCTGATTAATTCTTTTTTGTTTCGGGTAAGGTGGATTTTACAATTAAAAGATCCGAGAAGTTCTTTTATATTTTGCTCTTCATGCGTTAATTTAAGTCTATTTTATGAGAAACAGTTTAGAGATTCCGTCGCGGATTTTTAGGGTTCAAGGTTTCTTCAAGAGATTTTTTGGGTTTCAAAATAGTTATTCAGGGACCTCCTTCATCGCTCCCTTGCATTATATATCTGGAAAATCCATATTTGGTTATTGCGTATAGAGCATGCGGGTTATAGTAACAAAACGGTTTAAGGGTTAATATTAGGGACTTTAAGCAACGAGAACCGGAACGGGAACGGTGACGTCGGAACAGCGAAAAGACTGGGGAGAGAACGCGGTCGTGGTGCGAGCTTTAAAGCAGTTAAGTACGATACCGCGAAACTGGGACGGCAGTCATGGCACGCCAGTTAACCAGTTAAGGTCGCCCGACAAGTAGAGGAGTTGAAATTTAGCAAAACAACGTGGATTAGAGAACTGAGAATTCCTTCGGTCCTTATTTCAATCACATCTACACATACACGAAATAAATAAAACAGCGAAATATAAAGTTTACAAACAACAACACAAGAGTTCTGACAGGTGAATTATCGAAGTTCAATTTTTAGATCAGGTCTGTTGTCAAATGTAACATGTATTCGTAGCACACATTATAAAGTTTGATCAGAAATTTTTCAAAGACGCTTCAGTGTATTTAATTCCCACGATTTGCAAGTTAACTGAAAATAAAATGGGCCAAGCGACGCTGTTATCACCTTGGAACTTGGTCTAGACAGCGACAGAAAGGTTCTGGCTTTTAAGTCAAATCATTTTAATCAATTCATGACTGCTTACTTTATATAACTTCAGTTATGTAGCTAGACCAAACAAACGAGAAAAATTCTCTACGGGTAATTTCATTTTCAAACAAAGAGCTTAATTTGCTTTGCTTTGGTCTTCAGTTGCGCTTTCCCCTTTACCAAGGGGACAAACTTTTTCGATAAAAAATGATTATAAAGTATATTTAGACTTTTCAGCAGTCACTCATTGCTTAAATGTCATTACTTACGACAAAATAGCAAAGAAAATAGGATTTTAGTACTCACGTTTTCACACAACCGGAGATTGCCTTTATTAACGTTCCGACGTTACGGCAACGGCAAGATATTTTCCGCCAGACATGCGCATTATGAGATTTGGGTTTTCCCGGAGGACTCTCCCGTCGCCGTTGCCGTTCTCGCTGCTTAAAGTCCCTATTGTCAGTGGGACTCGAATGGTAACGTTTGTACCGAAGCCTGTAAGGGACATTCGAGATGCGACTAAGTAGGAGAAGAAATAAATTTCTGGAGGTAAATGCGACATAAAAATGCGAGATGAGAGATAAAAAAATGCGAGATGCGAGATAAAAAGGCCCGTTCCCAGGGCCTTCTCCGCTTTCAAAATGGCAGACGCAGAAGCGGCTGCTGATAATATTAGTTTATAAGCGACGTGGCTGAAAATATTCTTCTATAAGTGTGTTCCCTTTTACGACACAAAGCAAATTGAAGACGTTAAGGAAGCGACCAACAAAGAGATTCAGTTCTTCTCAGAACTACTCAGACCAGTACAATCAAACTATACGAACTACTGACACTCCTGGGTTCAATACATTTCTTCTTAAAAGATAAACTACGTAATCGAACTTCTGTCTAATCGAATACAAGTAAGAGGATACGATCTTGCTGGGCATTTAGGGATGGTGCTGGTATGTAGCTGGGAAGAACAGCATCCACACAGTTCGTCAAGTGAGAAGGACATGCAACAAGAATACCAATAAGTACAGGCAACTCCATTTTCCATAACCACAACGGACACAAAACACAGAGGAAAATAAGCAGGCAGGTAGCTTATAAGCCAATATTATAAGCAGCCGCTTCTCAGTATGCCATTTAGAAAGCGGAGAAGGCCCTGGGAACGAGTCCTATTTCGCATCTCGCATTTTTTCCTCGCATTTTTATCTCGCATCTCGCATTTTTTATCTCGCATCTCGCATTTTTATGTCGCATTTACCTCCAGAATTTTTTTTCTTCTTCTACTAAGTCGCATCTCGAATGTTCCTTACAGGCTTCCGAACGTTTGAGTATTTAACTCCATCTACTTCGATTTTATCATTGTGAAGACTTTCTTAGTCCCCGCTGTTTTTTTTATTCTCAGGTTTAATGGTGTTTCCCAAGGGATTTGCCACTGTTAAGAAAATAAGTTTAATCTCAACATTATTTATTGTACTTGTTCTGGTTGTTACTATAAACCAAATATACCACAAATTCATTCGCGCACATAACGTAGACCTTGTCAATAAAAACATTCCAAGACGAATGTGCGATGCGCAGCTATTTACGGGTGAAATGTGTCCCAAGTTGTACACGGAACTCGGAGGAAAATGCGATTACGGAAAAATTGGTCTCAATTGCCCCGACATTCGACACAGAGCAAAATCACCGCAAAGGCAAGCTCAGATTGTGATGACACGAATGCTGCGAATATTTCATCTGATTGCTAAAAAGTACCGAATTCGTTATTGGTTGAGTTCTGGAACGCTGCTCGGTGCTGCGCGTCACAAAGGCTTCATCCCATGGGACCATGACGGCGATATTGAAATGCCGTTGGAGGATTACATAAGGTTTTACAAACTTGGCGCCAAGGACTTGCCGCGGGACGTCTTCTATCAGAACTCGAACACGGACACATTTTTGCGGCCGGATGATCCCGCAGACGAAGCACTCCTGAGCCACGAAGAAATAGGACTTTACAAAACTCCATGGAACCATCGCTTGCGAGACAGGACCAGTTGCTATGGACTCTGCCTAAGTGAAGGCTGCCAGTGGCATGACGGTCTGATGGTGGACTTGTTTGTGAGTGAAAGGAAACCTGAGGACGTGTTTCCACTGAAAAACATGGAGTTTGAAGGGTTCGTATTTCCAGTTCCTAATAAATGGAGGAAAATTCTTCAGGAAGATTACGGCAGAGAGATGATGAGAATTCCAGACGAGGAAGATCGTATCCCGTTCTTCCTGCCCCATCCATCGAAAAGCTGTTCGCAACTCTATCAAGATGGCTACTAGTTTAATTAGGATGGCGACAAGAATTACCGTTGTATCATTATCGTTTGTTTTGCTTTCTACTCCACCAAAATTGCCGAAAATTTTGAAGCGACAGCGATCGGAAAAAAAAACTCGTGTAAGTAACCCCATATGTACTGGCAAAAAATTTCAACGTGTTAAATTGCCGAAAGCACGTCATTCAATCTCAAATTGCACAACGTGAGATTGAAGGCGAGAAATTAAAACTGATTTTTAAACTGATTAATTTTTGGAAGGATGAAAATTTTGAACATGAAATTTGAGTGCCTAATTATTGCAAATTGAATACGAAATCATTTGATTACTTGTTAATGATACACACGCAAATATTTCAACATACTGATTGGCCGAGAGAGCAAAAAACTAAGATTGGGTGCGGAAAAAGTTGAATTTGGGAATAGAAATTTGAATTAAACTTGTGATGTAATGGCGTCTTAATGTAAATATATTTTTTGCAATTGCTAGTAAAGAAATATTGGATCAATGTCAGTATCTGGGCAACTGGACACCTACCCCGCCCCTAACCCAACAAGTTATAATAAGTTAAAAAGTTAGCGTTAATGTTGGGGTAGGTGCACAGTTGCCCAGATACTTACATTGACCCGAAATATTCATTCCATCTTTCAACAGACTAATTGCCAACACAACTATTTACCAATGAGAGCGCGTTTTATCCATGTTACTCCTTAATTTTATTTCTGATTCATGAGAAAGTGGTGCGAAATTCACTTATCTTAGGGAGATATAAAAGGGTTAAATTGTACTATCCGAAGCGGCTCTTGCAGTTTAAATGTTTCAATTTGTGATTTAATTACAAAATGCTCAGTTGTGTAAATAAATCACAAATTGAACTCAAAGTAGTATGATAACCATTACTTATCACTCAAGACACCTTTACAAATAGTATGTGTATATTCTAATGTTTATCCTTTTCTTAACGTGACATTTTTCAAGTTAGTCACTTCTCAGCATGCATCTGGTTCTTTCTTTGTCAGCACCAATGTGAAATCCTCCACTAAATAAACACCCCATACCCTTACCCCAGCCTTACGTCAAGGCCTTACCGCGGCCTCGGTCCGACATTTCCTTGTAATGACCGAACGGACGAGGTTAATAAGTTATTTATTATTTGACTTTTTTAGTACTGAAAAAAAAAACAACGGAAGGATTTTTTGATATCCGCTTGCGCGCGCAAGATGTCATTCTTGATCATGTTCACTCAACCGAAACACACCTGACCTAGCGATAGAAACCAGAAGTGACAGAAGAAACAGTTTCTCTGAAAATGAGACGACTTTTGTCAATATTGGAAAGTTTTTGAAAATTTTTCATATTGCCCGGTCATTTCAAGAAAATCTTGCCCGCTCAGCAGCCAATCAGAGCGCGCGTACTATTGCAGCCATATAATAGAATTAGATAATATGTATCGATAGGGATGCACTGCGGCCTCGGTGGATAACACCCTTCCGAGATCCGCTTAATTCTTCATATCCTACGAAAGCCGAATTCATTAATTGCTTTATTATTTATCAAAATATTTTCAAATTGGAATTCAAATTCTCTATTTACGGTCATAGAAAACGGGGAAAGGTTAATTAAATTTTTCATAATGTGAAAGATTGATTATAAACAACTGAAACCTTTTACAGTACATACCAATTTTATGTGAAATGGCCACTAATGGCCACTAATTAACAAAAATGATCAACCTTGTCAAGCAAAAGTCGGGAAAAGCGACAATTAGCTGGACACGAGGAAACGCGTGCTCTCATTGGTTCCCTACTCATGGGCTATCATCTTCTATAACATGAGTATAGTACAGAAAAAGGCCATGTAAACCATAATGGCGGAAAGATTTGTTGAATTAGACGAGGGGGAAGAATATACCAAAAAATACACTCAAACAGGAGTCCATCACCCTGAGCGTTCCTCTGTGTTGGTTGGCGTTCCCCGCACACAAGCAGATGCGGTTATTTTTAGAACTCATATTTCCCGCTGGACGATGGCGGGACATGGGAGAAATGAAACTCGACGAACGCAGCACAAGCCGTGACAAACGACAAGCATCAAGCGGGCGAAGATTTTACATCGGAGAGATTCAAACCGATAGAATATCTGTTGTGAATATTGATATTGCGTGGAGACGCTGCTATTCCAAGCATTGGCAAAAAGCAAAGATGGTATTGAACCTTTGGAGGGCGCCCAGATTACTTTGATTGGTTCAGAAGACGATGACCAGGAACAGTATTATGGCTATACACAGACAATTACCAATCAGCATGGAGTCGCTTGCGTCCCAGCATGGTGCGACTCCACTGTGTATTTACAGGCGGCAAAACGTAATCTTGACCTAACGGCAGCGAAGACGTTTAAGCGCAGATCATTTTACTACCTTCTTCCGGATAGTAACGCGATCGAAAACTATCCCTCAGATATGCAGGTTGATATCGTGGAAGGAAATGAAACGAAGTCGTTTCGCTTCAAGGCATTGGTCAGTTCGTCTATGGGGCCTATCTTTAATGGTGATGAACTTGGCAAGTGCTCCAGCATTGACGACAACCTTAAAGCATTGATATTTTATGGGCAAAAAGGCACTGAACCTGAAGAGAAAGAGGAGTTTGGGTCTTTACCCTTGGGACATGCACTGTCTTGGTACACGTTGCACGATTTTAAGGCAACAAAGAAACAAGTCAAGAAGCCGTTCCTAACAGTCAAGATGGAAAATAATGACGAAGTTGAACCGACGCCAATGCTTTCAGCAGAAAGCTACACTGCAGACCGAAAGCAACGGTATGGCTTTTCAATCAAGCAACAAACAACCCTCAATGAAAACGTAACTTGGGCAGACTGGGCCTAGCATCACTTCAAAGTTCGCACTACAAAGTGCTTGGAATACAGATGCAGTCAGCCAGGTAAGGAGACTTTCATAAGATTGACCACCTTGGATGACCTGTATCACAGAATGGAGTTGGGCAATTCTCTCATTGAAGCATAACCCAAAGGCTGGAATGTCACAACGAATTACTTTCATGGGTTCCAAACCACGAGCTTTTATGCACCCTTTGATGAATCTGATGTGCAAGCTTGGATTATACACCGGTGTGGGAGAAAGTGCAGAAAAAAATTGTTGGCGCGGAGACGTTCACGGAGAAAGCGACACAGAAGTGAAAAGTGACGGCTATGCAGTTCGTGTAACTAATCCTCTAGGGTGCCCTTGGGAATGGTTTGAGTCGTGGAACATAAATGTTACTGAATCGGAAGAATTTCCATGAACTAGAAAGACATGCAATGGAGCAACCATTTCTATTTCATGTCGTAACGTTTGCATTTCCAAGTGCCACAGTAAAATGTATAAAACTGTAAAACTCGGAGCATTTTAATTAACTCATTTAATTGTACCCTAGAAACAAGTACAATTTCTCTCTAATGACCCTGTGCATCAAGTAACCGACCTCAAGCGGCGAATAATTACTTTTTGCTCTAAAACTAACAAGAAGCTTCCGAACGACTCAAACGATATTTAGGGATGCAATAATGCCAAGATACTGTATAAAATAGCACATAGATAATAAAAATAAAAAACCGGACAACTTTCCTTGGTCTCAAGAGCAGTGGCGCGAAGAAGAATGGGAAGAGAAAAGGAGAAGGTTTCTTCCTTTCCCTTTCCCTACCCCTCCTCTGTCCTTTTTTTCTTTTTCTTTTCTTTTTTCTCTTTTCATTTCTCCATTTACCTAGCGTCACCTAGCGCCTCCGCGTTCTTTTTTTTTTCCTTCCTTAGATTTAACGCCTCTCGCCACAGCCCTTGGAACGCTTGAAAAAAACCCGGGATGCAAATGTCTGCTAAACTGATTGACAACATTCTAGGTAAACATGATTGTTTTGTGGTTTTTATGGTCTGTATGATACCGCACCAGTTAAAAACACTGCAGGAAATGTTATATTGAGCAAATTTCACTTTTTGTATACCTTTCTCTGTATAAACTTCATTACCTGAATAAAGTTGGCTCACAGAAAATGTTTCTACAGCAGAATTGTGGTTTTCGTTTATCTGTAATTTACATAAATGGCTCCTAGCATTACCTAAGCTGCAATGCGAGTTTGTGACATAAGCAATTTTATACAGTAGAAAGAATTGTTTGTCTTTGTTTACTTTATACAACTATACAGAGTCCACGCGATCCAATGATCTTAGCAGTATTACACGGTACTATCGATCTGTTCTTTTTTTTTTCAAAGATGAATTTATCAATTGATATTTTTAACCCCTTAAGTCCCAGTAGTGGCCAGCATTCAATTTCTCATTACAATATTCACCGTTCATCAACCATTCATGTTATTTGAATAACGAAAATGATCACCAAAAAAAAGTTGTATTGATATTTAAACAAATGCTCCTCACTAGTACCATAACAATTATATGAGAACAGTTAGGAGAAAATGAATATTGATATCGGGGCTAAAGAGTTAAAGGCTTGGTTAGTTAAAAGAGGAAATGTTTAAAAGAAGTTGACAGAGCGTGCATCAAACGTTCTATTAACCTTTGACATGGTTCGTGACTCTGCTGAGAGAGTCACTCCACGCATAGAACGAGGAGTGAGCCAGATGATTTTGTACAGATAAGTTAAATAGTTTATTATAATTATGACATCGCAATTTAGTTTAGGAATACAATTGCGCTACATCGGGCATTTCAAAACAGATTTCGTTCTCTGCAACTGGCAGGAAATGGCCATTTGTCGGGTTTCCAATGTAAATAGAAAAAATGAGTTTAAAAAGAATGCGGCGGATAGAACGTGCACGCATACGTGTAGGAATGGCACGAGAGGAAAAAGTAGCGTGGCATGGCCATGTCAACCTGAACTTGATCAAGACTTTGACTAATGAAAACAGGAGAATCATTGAAGACGACGAAAATAACGAAAAACTTACTTCTCGTGATTCCTATTACTAAAAAGATAAATTTCCATGACAAAGGAAGCGAGCGTATCGAGCTAAAACCACCAGCGCAATATCCAAATAAAAAATTTGTTCCAGAAAGGGGAATCAAAAAAAGGTGGGTTTTTTCCTGTTTCTGTCTGGTCGCATGTGAGGTTGGTACAATTCGAGACCACGGTGAACCGTAACCACAGGAAAATGAACCTCTCCCAGGACCCATGTAGCGTTGTCTGTTTATTTATGTTAAATACGCTTTTTGCTTTGTTTACCCCTGAGGCTCGGTGTTGCCAAACTTTTCTAAGACCATCGTACGGTGCCAATGACGTCACATCCGTTGGTGGAAGTTTCAAATCGTCTACCCTCTCAGGTCATGTCAGAGCATATCCACGCTCGGATTATATCCTTTTAAGTTCAGTTTACTCTTGCGGTTTGGTCGTCCAATTTTCCGCTTGCAGAATGAATGATGACGTGAGTAATTAGAACAAGCCGACAACACAACATAGCTAGCAGGTAAACGAATTTTTCTTTTTGTTTGAGCTTAACGGTTGGCTGTAAAATAAACATTGCTACATGCACTTTCTGATCAAACAGGCCACGCTGTTTATGTAGTCTATTCCAGACGGCAGTTGCAATATGCAGGCATCTGGCAAGACGATCGTGGTAAACCCCTCTTACGAAAACTGGTGTTACGACGACGAAATGCCAGGGAAGGTGAGGCGCCATATTACCTACCACATGGAAGAAGAAATCCGCCATGGTGCGCCAGACAATCCTTGGAAAAACGAAGCCTTAAATGTCGACATGAGGAGCTCAGATGTTGCGCGACCCAATAACCGCCTCATTGCAACACTCTTAACTTGCGTGTGTTTTATTTCGCTGGCTGCGCTTGTTTTGATCATTCTTTTGATGTTTGGAAAGATAGGCGAGCGGTGCGGCTGCCCAGAGGCTGAAGGTAAGATAGTGAATCATAAGTTCAAGGAAATAGGTTAAAAAGGAAAAAAAAACTAAACAAAACAGCGACTGCGTCGTGCGCTTTTCGGTTTTAGCCCGATAAACCACGTTAGAGTGGAGCTGTTTAAAAGACAAATGTTGCAACATACAACCGTATAGCAATACACTGATTCCAGCATCCCCAATCGGGAGTAATATTTGCGCATTTCAATAGAAAGGAATTTGCGTAGAAAGCGCACAGGTTCTCCAAGAATGTTTCAAAACCAGTTTTGCATTAATTCAGAGAACACGGTGAACACGACCATACGCAAAAACTTAAATACAAGTCCTTGGCTTTTACAGAAAAATGCAACAAAATGCTTTTCAACGGGCTCCTTTTAAAGAGAATAGAGATGTTCTTTTAACGTTATGTGGAGCTTGCGCCTTTTAAGGTGGTTTTTGATACGGTGCATTAACTACGAATTTTACCTTGCGTCAAAGAATGAGTGTGATTCCTTTGTTTTTACTATTAATTACGAGCTCAATTTTCCTCGAGCATTCAGAGATCTTTCTGGCTAAAATGTCTCTCTTATCATCATCAATTGCTCCTCAGTTTGGAACAATAAGTCCGTACTAAAACTTTGGGAAGCGTTAGGCAATGTTGCTCCATAAGGGAAAGTGACCCGTTGAATATATTCTTATTTATTGACAACACAACCGCATGGCATATTTTATATTAGTTCACTATCGGATAATTCATGTTTAAATTTTTGTGATAAGAAGATGCTAGTGGTTTGGGTTTCAAGTGTTGAACTTTTTCGACTGATGCATTCATAAACGCTGAAGAATTTGTTGACCAAAAACAAATTTTGGAATGCGTCCCATTTTATGTTTCTGTTTTGAACGTTTGTTACAACGTTGGAACAGTACACAGCAAAAGAAAAAAAAAAAAAAGAAAAAAAAAGAAAATTAGTCAGACCAAGTCAGACGAAGATAGGTAAACGTAGCCACAAATTCTTCGGATTCAACAGTACACGCTTTAAAGACAACCAGCGGTTGCCACCTGTGAAACCAAACTGGGCAAGCATGGCAACTCATTTTATGTGGAGCGGAAAAATCATTCATCTACTGATATTTTTTGAGGTATTCAGAAAGTTATTCTTGTTAGCGCTACAGATGCTGAGAATTAACGTCTTTCTCTTAGAGTTTGAATTTCTTTGTTTCTAGTTCTCACTTTGTTATATTCCTTTGAGTCAGTATCAAACAAGGCCGCCCTGAATATGAACAGTCGACGGGAGAACTATTCATTTGATGTCGTTAAACCTTTTTTTTTAATTATCGTTATCATTATAAATCTATGGAGCTTTAACAATCGGATCTTTAATTCTCAAAGAAATTAGGCTCAACAAGTTTTCATTTGATTTTTAAGCCCAAAGGATTATTCGAAAATAAATAAAGCGCTTCCAATTAGTTTGCGGTTATATGTGATAAAAAAATGAAGCTATGTGTATTAAATAGTCTTATCAATAAGCCGCTATGTACACATTTAAATTAAACTATAACCGACTACAAACCGCGCAGGCTTTTGCGAAAATTAAAGTATGGCCATATGAAATATTCTAAAACAATTGTTTCCCTCAGAAATCTCTCATGGTAGAACTATTATGCAGTAAACCATATTTTTATAACAAATAGTTTAGATGAGCCTTGTGAAATAAAGATTATCATTACTGTTGGAATTATTAAAGTTCTTTGTAGGAAATGCTCTTTGTTCTTATACAGTATGTACAGTATGTACATATATAATTCTACTGAAAATACTATAGATTTAATTCGTTTCTGGCGTAAAATTTTACAACTTAAATATAAAGGAACAGTCTGACCTCGACAACATTTGAATGAATTCCGCAGTGGAAATTGAAAATGTGTCCCAGATAAACCCGGGACTGGTAGGGTGTGGTACTAAGGAAGAACTTTAACGGAGTTATGTGTCATCCATTCTAAGACGCCCAACAGGAGTTAAGCCCAATATATTTGATTTTGGAAATCCAGTCGAATAAAAGCAGCAGTATAACCCAGCCTGATAAACATTTGTTATTGCAGAAAATCATCTCAAAGATGGCTTCTATTTTTCAGTTTATGTGGTACGTGTCTGTGGTACTTAATCCCCTGTTCGATCTATCGATCCACTATGCAGCCGCTAAACGCGGACGGTAAAGTGACCTTGCTATCGTAAGGCATGCGTCTTATTTCCAGGTCAGCCATAAAAAAATCTCTTCATTAAAAAAAATAAATAAATAAATAAATAGTATAAATGCTTGTAGTAGTGAAATATGAACCTGCCTATCTATACGAATTTTTTCTAATGTATAGGAATTTTTTTATCTGTGTATTTTTTTTTCGTAACAGCCTAAATCTATAGCAAAAACATTCCATAACTGTTCCAAAGTCGACGTGTGTGTGTTTTTCTTACTTCCTGTGTGTTTTCGTTTGTATCTCTTACCACCTGGCAACAGCCAGACGTAAACTTGGCATAACTTGAGACTCTCGATAGGCGACACCAAACTGAAACATTTGTTTCAGTTCGATTTTGACCTCAAAAACAGATAGTATCACGTACAGCGGAGCTGAAGATTTTGTCAGTAGTAAAGTTGTTCGTTTTGTCAGTTTTCAAAACCGACTCCTGGGAAACGAAGAGTCCATGAGCAATTCAATGGCTATGAAGTCTGAAATGTTTCGATTCTGGTCTGTTTTCACAAAAAGCTAGACACATGCATAGTATGACCCAATGACAACTGTTTTCATTTGATAAAGCCTTGTGACTCTGTTGTCTAGTCAAGCTACGTCACATAATAGTGCAAGCAATCCCAAAAGAGACTAAGACCCTATAAGACGCTCAGGCATTAAGATCAGTGGCCCTTTGGTATGACAAGCTATATATAGTCTATGAACGAATTCATTTCCTTAAGAATGCGTTACATAATGGAATAACATAGAAAGCTCCACAGTTTTAAGTGCTGGATAGCCAACTTCTCAGAGTCGACTTTCGGTAAAACGAAGTCAAAAGCAATGTCGCATCTGTAACATGCTACACCATACAAATCTTTCTCAGAAGTTGCCTTTTGCTGAAGTGGTTTTATGACAGTTTAAAGAGTTTGATTTCATAGCTTTCTAAAGAGCCCGACCTCCCATAAAAAATGAGATTCTCCAGAAACAGAAAAATATTTTGACATTCCATATTAAAAGTACAAGAAAAAAAGTTAGGGGTTGCCCAAATGCTTTAGAAAGTGAGTCGCTCTGAACTCCTGTTCAGTTTTGTTCTCTAACAGTCTGAGAGAAGTTTCCTTTTTTGTGATTAACACAAACACTTAAATTCGATAACCTCTCAGTCTGACAAAAACTGACAGGATTATTCCAAATGACGACTAATTTATCTAGCTTTATTTTTGTAGCAGCTCCTATCGCTTTGGCGACTGGTTCGAACAGCGATCTTTTAGCCAGACTGAAGATACTGGAAGATAACGTGACAAGTCTTCAAGCCGACATGGTAAGTATCCCTAGATGTACCACCCAATAAGAAAAGTAGTAATAACAAAAATAATATCAATAATAATAACAATAATAATAACAAGAGGTATAGCGATAACGATTCAAGTATCAATAATGATAACGATGACGATATAGACTACTATCAAATTATTAATTCCTCGCGAAGCGAGGCCGAAGGCCGAGCATAGCGAGCTTACTAATCGTGTCGCTTCCGGTCAGACCACGTGGCTTGCAAGCCCGAGTAAATCGAGCCGAGAGTTTTTATATATGTATATATATTTTTATTATATCTGCAACCCTTGTATATGAGCAAACGCGCCCTCTGATTGGTTCCCTACTCATAGTATATCAGCTCATATACCATTGGCACGGAAAACGGCCATCATGGAGGGATGATTTCTTGAATTAGACAGGGAGAAATTCAAGTCAAGCTTAAAAATCATACACCGAAGAAATACTACCGAAGCAAATAATTATGGGATGAAATTATTCGACGGTAAGTGAGCAAATTATATTGCGAAATTGTTTATTACGAACGAAAGTGAAACTCTTACAAACAGCCGCCATTTTGAAAGATCTGTGAAGCCCGTAAACTGAGTTTTATTTTATTTCTGCCTACTTTTTCCACTTAAAAATTCTTAAACTAATTTGCTAACTCGAAAAAAAATTGACAAGTACATTAAAGAGATGTTTAAAAACGAGCCGGACTCGTGTTTCAAACTTTTTTACACATCGGCTCTACAATATGTCGGCTCGACAACTGACATGGTTCTGTTCAAAAACAATAACAAAGTCAATTCTTGTCGTACAAACTAATTCCAGTGTCTCATAAGCGAGGATTTAGAGATATAATTCCTCGCGAAGCGAGGCCGAAGGCCGAGCGTAGCGAGGTTACTAATCGTGTCGGTTCCGGTCAGACCACGTGGCTCGCAAGCCCGAGTAAATCGAGCCGAGAGTTTTTATATATGTATATATATATATATTTATATATTTATATATTTATATGTATATATATATATATATTTATATATATGTTTATATATATCTATATTTTAAAGGTGTCCGTTCGCAGGCCAGGTTACCTGGCAACATTACTCCATGTGAAATTCCGACATTACGAATTCCTTGAATGATGTTTTGAAAATAATGCGAATTTTGTGGAAACCGATTTCACTCGTCTTGGAAGTACATCCCAGCAAGAAGATCTCCGACATATACAAGAAAGAATGGTGAGAGATCGTCGTCGAGTAAGTTTGAATGCCGCAAAAAATGCACACGGGAAGCGGCGACTCAAAGCAGAGATTGAGAAACGACGGTAGGGACGATAACAAGAGACATCGCAGCTAAGACAAGAACTGCTCGCTCAAAAAAAACAAAGGAATCAGCAAGGAAAAGGACCAGGAATACCCTCAAGTTACCATCAAGTTAGATTGGATATTGAATTTGTTATGGATAGAAACAAAGACTCGTTTTAGGTATACAGGACATGAGCAAGCGATTACATAACGAAATTGGCGAACAAAATTTAGCAAAATGACTTAGAACGGAAACCGAGTAGGAACGACTTCCAGCATGCAGACAGAATCAGGGCTCCTACTCCGTGTACCGGCACAGATGACGTAGCGCATTGTTTCATCATTGTGTGTAAAATTATTCAGTAACATGTTTGTTATTGTCTGGCTTTGTTTTACGTCATCTGTGCTGGTACACGGAGTAGGAGCCAGAATCAGAAGACGAACGACAAAACAGATTACCATATCGTCGTGAAAAAAGTGCCAGGAAAGGGGAAACAGAAACCAACCGCAAAGGAATGAAAGATGACAGTCACGTAGTATTAATACTGCAATGAGAATGCAAGTAGGTATTTTTCGTAGTGAAACGTTTGCCTTCCATTTGAAAGAAATTCCCAATACAGAGATTGCAGTTGTGATAGCAATTATTTATAATTATGTGATCTGATATCATTGCAACAGTGAAAATATATTGTAGATTTGTTTGATGTAGCAGTTATGTTCAGCATTTTCAACAGAATAGATACCAAACAATAAGTTACCGGTTCTGCAATATTATCACTGTTCAATGCAATTATTTGTAAATGAAGCAGATGTCGTTACGGACTTCTGAGTAGTATTTCTCTTTGCTCTATTTCTTTGCTACATATATGTATTACGTAATTAAAAAGTTTCGTTGGGACAGACAAGTTCCATAGCCATTTCAAAATGGGTTTTTACCTTTGAGTTCCATGCATTCCTGGGAATTACTCTCTTAGCACCCACCCTTTTCCCACAAATGAAAAGTTAATTTAAGCCCTAATTTGCAAAATAAGACAACATCTTAACCTTTTTCCTTAATGCTGTTTAATTCATTTTAATGATGTCAAATACAAATATTTAATAACAACCACAATATGCAGTTGACCTTTTACATTGGAAAAACTCTACAAGGGAGAAACTAAAGTTTGAAATGCTAAAAGTTTTAGCTGTTTTTCTGTTTGCTGTTTTATGTATTCATTGCAAGGGTGCTGTATGTAATAACAAGTCTTTGAAGTTTCCTAAATGCCCTATGCTTTCAATCATGATTTTCCACACTAACTGTATGGACAAATGACTGCACTGGCATGATTGCCACAGGTCAGAAAATGGTAAGGGAAAAAATTCTTCAAGGTCAGTGAAAAGTAAGGGAATTTCAAATCAAGTCAGGGAAAAGTGAAATTTAATACTACTAATTTATTTCTTGCCAATTCAGCTTTGGTTTGGTGTGGTCAAGAATGTGACATGAAATGTGTTGGATTGGTAGAATTAAATGACAAGCTGATTTTGGGTTTCCAAGAAAATCAATCCTTTTTCCATGAATTGGTTATCGTAAGAAACTATCAATCCACGTACACTGTATGTGACTTTCTGAAAGCATATTAAATAAATGGGTGGAGAGGTTGGTTGTGAGAGGAGGTTGGAGGTCACTACCAGGACTAATTTGTGACTTTTCTAATTTAGTTGGTAAGGGAAATTTTACATTTGTCAGGGAAAAGTCAGGAAATTTAAAGATCTTATGGCTGTGGCAACCATGACTAGATTCTAAGCTTAAAAGAAGAAATGGTATTGTTCAGAGTTGAGTAATTTTTACTTCCTATGATACAAACCCTATTCACAAGAAAAACAGAATTGCATGTAGTTGTAGAGGAACAATACCTTTTCCCAGATTAGGACATACACCCCAACCCAATAACAGTATATTATGTTAAACATAAAAAATAACAATACTAATAATAATATCAATACCAGTAATAATATTAAAAATGATAATGATAATAATACGATAATAATAATCATGATAATTGCAAAAAATGAGAAAGTACAAAAAGTAAAAATAATATAATAATAAGTAAATACGTAAATTGGGGTTTTATACCTCATAGGAAAAACCATTAGGAGTCCTTTACAAACTAGCTTCGCGAGGTTTTGCGGGAGTCGTATTTCTAGTAAAACAATTATTCCACTCAATCTCGTCGTATATGAGCTATAGCCAACTTGGCGCTACGCGCCTCGTTGGCTATTAGCTCATATACGACGAGATTGAGTGGAATAATTGCTAAATATATATATATATATATCTATATTTTAAAGGTGTCCGTTAGCAGGCCAGGTTACCTGGCAATAGTAGTGCACTTGAGAACTGCTGAATCGCCATTTCGAATTCGGTGATGCCTGTTTGAAAGAAATGTAAATTTTGTGGAAACCGATTTCACTCGTCCTGGAAGTACATCCCAGCAAGATGATCTCCGAGATATTCAAGAAAGATTAGCTCGAGATCGTCGCCGAGTAAGTTCGAATACCGTGAAAATCAACACAAGGAAAGCACGACTCAAAGCAGGGATAGAGAAACGACAGCGGGGAGAATAACGACAGACATCCGTCATCGCAGCAAAGACAAAAACTGCTCGCTCTAGAAAAAGGCAAACGAAACAGCAGGGAAAAGGAACAGGAATTCAACCAAGTTAGTTTGGAATTTGAATGTGTTATTGATAGAAATACAGAACATGAGTGAACGATTACATAACGAAATATATTAGTGTAGTAAATTTAGCAAAACGGCTTAGAAGGGAAACCGAGTAGAAACAACTTCAACAATTGGAGATGTCTCTGGAAAATAATTCTATTAGTCTAATCAAAGTAGGACTATGGTGAACTCGTGGATATGTTTACAAAACAGAGAAAAAAGAAATAATTTAAAAATTACCGAGGTGTTTTTTCAGAGTTGTGATTGAATGAACTTGAAGATAATTTTAATAATCTATAATCACAACATAAAAGTGACCAGGGAGCTGAGTAGCTTTTTGAAATAAACATACAGTGAGTACATGACGCCAATCATTTGACTACACTAGGCATCAGTTATAAGGCAGGTGGCAAGCATACAGTTGTTATAAAATTTGATAACTTAACATAAGGGTACAGGATTAAATGGCACCGAAACCAAATGTAGTTCTGGTATCCTGCTGCTCACTGTCTGTGAGTTCAAAGTTTCTAACACATGTAACAGGGTCCTTCTGAATAAGGTCTGAATTTTGTTGCCATGACATTGTCAATTTTATCATCATTATAGTTTTTGTTGTCTACAAGTCTATTCAATGTATTCAACAGAAATATCCACCTTGATTCTGCAGCTGATAATGAACAAAACCATGTAGGATAGCCCAGCTGACGAATCATACCAAACAAGTCTTTCTTGCATTTTTGCAAAGTATGTTAGTGATGATCTTAAAATCCTTAAGACTCTCAATCCTTTATCAAGTTGAATTAGTTTATTTACATTTACATTTTAGGTTATCAGTGGTATATATATTCAGCGTTGCACTTAAAAAAAATCACACTTGCCATCATTAATACAGCAATACATATTTGTTTTTATCCTTATAACTTCTTGTTTTTACAATGTAAATATGAGTCACACAACAGTAAGCAAAACAGGTAAGCCTATTTTTCCGACATGTCTACTTCAACACAATCTAGTTCACTTCAAGGTAAATTCGGAAATCAATACACAGAAAACTTTTCATTGTAACGGCTTGTGGTGTATTGTATATAATATAACGCTTAATACATTTTCTACATGACTTACTGTTTTCGAACCCTTTAATGACTTTCTTACATTGTAACCTTCGTGGTTCTCCGTCACGGCAGCCGCCACCATATTTACAAGTAAATGTTGACATACTTCTTGGCCGTCCCAATACTTCTACAACTCCATTCCTGTTAGTACTAACACTTAAATCAGTAGAAAAGTCCTCCATGCGATGTTTCTTATCCAGGTTGGCCACAGAAGTTCTTCGGTTTCACATCATGGATTCGTCAATTTATAGTAGTTTCGTTCAATAACGAGTACTCATTTCGCTCATATAAGTTCTCATTCAAGTGCTAATTTTGCTCTATGAGTTCTCACCAAAGCTTACTACATTAGCAAGAGATTTTCTCATCTTCAGATCACTTTCGAGCCAACTGAAATTCATATACTGCTTGTAATCTTGGGGGCGGTCGATGGCGGTCGATGTCGGAAAAGCGAATAGTTATCATCTGTTCACGTTTCGCGCCTGGCCGAGTAAAAGGCTCATGAAATTCAGTCTCCAAGTTGGTCATTGTCCTAACTGGAAACATTTAAACTCCTTTTGATTTTAGTAAGACCGCTAATGAGGCCCTGTTAGTGAGGTTCTTTATGTCGCGCGTCTGAGTTTCAAACCTTTTCACGTCGCAATTTCGGAAGGTCGAAGGTCGCTGTCATAATTTCCCGTGAGCGGCTCGTCGTTCGTCGCCATTTCAGGTCCTTTATGTCGCCGTTTCAAGGCCATGTTGCTTGTCGAAATTTACCCCTAACAGGGCCTCGCTAATCGTCCTCTTAAGCTACAAAATCATTACAAACTCTGGCAACGGTACAATACACTTTCAGCGTGAACTTTCATCAACAGACTTCCGTGACTTCGGTCACGACAATTGTCGTCTTCATATCGGTGCCCCCGAGTTCTATCCGACTAATTACGAAGTGTGTCTACACTGGAGTGAGTGAGTGAGTGAGTGAGCGAGTGAGTGAGTGAGTGAGTGAGTGAGTGAGTGAGTGACAATTTGCATATTGGAGTCCCCACAAAAACTCGCAAATACGCTTCGCGTATCCACGAGTTAAAAACGGAATCGGAAGACGACCAACAGATTACAAGAGAATGTAAGTAGGTATTTTTCATAATAAAACGATAGCGTTTCCATTTTGAAGAAATTCCCAACACAGAGAGTTGAGTTGCAGTGTAATGCCAAAATGTTTATGATCTTTCTCACATATTCATTGCAAGTGTGCTGTATGTAGTAACAAGTGTTTTAAGTTTTTTAAACGCCCTGTGCTTTCAATAATGATTTTCCACACAAACTTTATAGACAAATGACCGTACTAGATTCTAAGCCTTTAAGAAGAAATAGTATTGTTTGGAGCTGTTTTGATTACTACCACCTCTGATGGAAAGCCTATTAAGAAGATTTTTGTATTGCTTGTAGTAGTAGAGTAACAATACCTTTACAAAGGTTAGGACATGCATCCCACCCCATAAAAATATATTATGTTTAATGTAAAAAATATAACAATAGTAATAATAATAATATTAATACCAGTAATAATAATAGTAATGATAACAATAATGATAATAATATAATGATAGTGCTTCTCATTACTATATCTCATTGGTTACAGTTCAATACCTCTGGCTGCCATGACTTTTTCGATGAAATGCCATCCTTATATCAAATCTTTCTTCTGCAGTTTTTATAATAGAAATTTGCATATATTCAAAATAATATAATCTTCTCTTGTTGGGTATGGATATTTTGCCTGTTTCTGTAACAGCACAATTAAACTTTCATGTGGTATATACTTTTGACTGATTGATGTTGATTTCACATTATTTTTTACAGGAGTACATAGTGCAGCAATCTTTTTCAACATATTTAGATTTCAATAACTCTTTCTTACATGTATTGTTTTTATGATATGACCTAAAAATAGCACAACCACATACTATACAGTCGGCACTCACTATTACCAAACCTTTATTCAAAGTTTTTGTAGAATCCAATTGTTTTACCCCCAATTTTTTTTTGGATGTAATGACATTGTATCTCACACTTCTCTTGATATGGCATCTCTTTTGAGGGAAGAGGAGTTTTTCTATCTACCACTAGGGGTACCATTGCAACTGAAGAGAGTACACAAATTGAAACATGCACTATTCATAATGCTCTCAATTGTGGATACGTAGGGATGAAATAATGACTGCAGTAGACAATAAAATATTTAATCAGAAGATTCTTCTTACAATGAATCTCATTCAATTATAACCAAAAAACATAAACAAAAAATAATTGGAGCATTCAACTCATCCTCAGTGTAAGAACATATTGTGTTTAAAAGGGGTGTACAACAAAGAAGACAAAGCAGTAGAGACTAAGAAAATAAAACTAAAAAAAACAGATTTTTACACCATGGTAAACACAAGCATTCATATCAACTCTTCAAGATTTCACCTGCAAAAGATTTACAATCATTTTCAATTTGTGTTAAGTGAATATTATTGTGGTACTTCATTGACTCTGTATTCCCTGTCAAGATAATAAATAATTTTACTTCTATTCCCTCTGGTGCAATCTCAGTGGCAGTGAAAGAGCTAAATGAAGGTCAATTTTTAAGCACTGAGTTGACCGGTGTACTGATCATGTAATTTGTACCAGGTGTCACTAATAATGTACCAATTGTGTACTAATTATGGGTGCTTCTTGCCACTGGAATTTTGTAACCAGCCTATAGAATATCCATAGCAAGTGATATTTGGAAAGTTGCTGGGTGATAAAAACTGAATAAAATATAACAGACTTTTCTGCCCCATAGAGATTCCATATAAATTCAAATGGAAAACCTATGGAACTTGCAGCAGTGTTTTATTTGCTGGTATGGATAATCTATGGAGCATTACAATGTGTACATCCCATATCACTTCCATAGATGAGGTGGAGCAAGCAAATGTCTCATTTCTATGGAATACATATGGGCATCTTAGTCCCATAGTTCCCCCATACAGTGTATGGCATAGTCTTTCCTTCCCATACATTTTCCATAGCTTGAAATTTGACAAAAATAGGGCCCATATCAGTTCCATACCATCATCCAACCTTCCCGTACCATTTCCACATATGGGTCAGATATGGCCCAACATGTGCCATATCATTCCCATATTTTTGCTTTGGTACATATGTACCAAACACAGCATAACAAATAAAATAATGGGGACTACGCTGATATAAAAAATAAAATATAAAATAAAATATAAAAGCATTGTGACTTCTTCAAAAACTAGCTTCGCGAGGTTTTTGCGGGAGTCGTATTTGTAGTAGTTGTATATATCACTTCTGTATTCTATATCACTTCACAGACCATCGCACGGATTTTACACTTTTACAAAATGAGTAGCTCACAAACCCATAGCCACGCTACGACAACGACTGATCAACGTCAAAGACAAACAACATCCTCACGACTGATGGTCCCCTCCACAGCCGTTATTAGGATCGTCACGCAACGCTTCTCCCCCACTAACGGCTGCTAAAACCCGAACACTTTTTGTTTCCGCGAATTAGCCAATCACAGCATGCCTCACATATTCCTGAGGCGGTCGCGCCAAGGCTAAATTGTCCAATCACAACTAGTGTTCTATCGGCTACGGATAGTGAAAGTGGATTGAGGAGGGAGAATACCCCATCGTTTTCGGGTCACCAGGAGCGTGGCTGTTGAATGGTCGTTGGAGAACCATATTCTGCTATGATGTATACAGTAGAAAGTTATGTACCATGGCTATGATGAAGCTCATGTTATAAAGCAGTGTCAATTCCGCTTCTGAAGTTACATTTTAGATAGGAAATCCTGTGTGAATTAATTTACAATTACGGTAGGCATTGAAATCTTAAGCTTGTAAATTGATGACTTCACTTTTCGCGCCCGGGATATTTTTATTAAGCTTGCCTGAGAAGAAAAACAAAAAGCATAAGCATAATAGACAGGCCGGAGACGTATCGATGAATAGTGGATTTAAGTAATTCCTATGTGAATTTCCTTTACAACTCGCTCATACATCATTTGTTGTACACAATAAATACTTGATTTCAAGCATTAGTTTATGCTCGAGTTTAAAATGGTATTGCTGGTAAATTGTAAGGGGAACATCACAAGATGTCAAGATGGCAGCATTTCGAGACTGTTATTCTCATCTTTCCTCGACATCGAAGGGTTGTATTTTGAGCACAAGACAGTAACTTCTTTTGACGCAATCTTCAACACCTTTTCAATTACGTGTTGTGAAAGTGGTTGAGAATTCATTATTCGGCTTCCCAACGCATCCGAAGAAGTACAAGTGGTATCGGCAGATTGCAGAGATTTAGATGGTTTTCGTCGATGTGATGAAGTTGATGTATTTTGGCACCTCTGTCGGCATTCTCATCTAGATATAGCAGGCATTTTGCCCTGTTCTCTTGCCTTGAAGACTTCTTCGATTTCTTTCTTTAGCTCCTTCAACTTATCCGATGCCCGATTAAATTTTATCAAACGCTAGTAGCATTTGTCTCTACAGACGAACAGTTCGCTGTTTTCTGTGTAGCGACTCACGTCCACAGATAGCGAGGATCGGATGACTTCAGCAATGTCGAGTGAACTCTCACCGAAAATGAAGATTTTGTTATTCTTGAGGAAAGCCGACGAACAAATGAAGCACCCAGAGCCGCTTTTGACTATTTTCTTCGGAGTTAGATCCATAGGAAATCTCTGAGATTTATGGCAACATCTACCAAAGGAGGCGATGAATTGACGCGGGAAACTGACATCATTGACAAACTACTGATACGTTTAAAATTGGTTTCAGAGTTGACAATAGGCAACGCGTGATTGGTGCAATTCTGTAAATTTCACGTGAACTCTAAACAAAGGGAAACAAAAAGAGTTCGGGTTGAAGCAGCCGTTAGTGGGGGAAACGCGTTGCGTGACGATCCTAATAACGGCTGCGGAGGAGACTAAACGACTGACTGAGAGCAGTACATAAGATCAAGTGTCACGACTGCCAAGCCAAGTATATTGGTGAGACTGGCTTTAAGTACGATTGACTGAACACAGACTTGCGATGAAAAACTACGACACTAACAACTGACATAGATGAACGTTCAGTAGGCTGGGGATTCCGCTGAATGTGTCACGTACAGTACTAACGACCACCAACGAATCACTATAGTTCGCTGGTTCACTAACTTGCGAGAAACGCCACGGAAGCGTTGCTAACGACTTCTTGCGCTGTACAAATGTACAGGGGGAGCAGAGTTGACGCAGTGGTGAGAGCGCTCACCTTCCACCAATGTGGCCCGGCTCCGGCGACACATGTGGGCTGAGTTTGTTGGTTTTCTATTCTGCTCCGGGAGGTTTTTCTCCGGGTACTCCGGTTTTCCCCTCTCCACAAAAACCAACATTTGATTTGATTTAATTAGATATGATTTGATTTGTAGAGGGCCACTAGGGAGAACACTTAAATAGTAATAGGTGTTACCCTCTTTAAATAAAGGTTATTATTATGATGATGATGATGATGATGATGATGATGATGATGATGATGATTAAACGACTCTGCTGATGACCTCCGCTCAGGTTGTTGAAACTTTAGTCAACAACCGTGAAAGTTTTCGGAACTAGTACGTACACCCGGACGATCGAACTCCACAAACGACTACTGAGCCTTTACAGTATTCTCAATAAGTCGTCAACTTTTTTCTTGATAACATCATTAATTGTTATTATTATCATTATTTCTATTATGATTTCAACGGTAAATTATCGCAATGTCCAAAATGGCTCTTCACCTGGTAGACAAACTACATGTTGAAACTAAGCATAAAATACGTTTTTTATATGCTTAAAACTGCTCGTAGAAATAATTAGGATACATTTCTATTACAGCAATTGTATAAAGGAGACTGTTTTTTCAGAAACGAATGCAGTTATTTGACATGTTTGAAAAGCAGCCGGAAGTGAATAACATGAGGAAGTTGTAAAGTCTGTGGCGTTAACGGAATCACTTAATGAACAGTATTGCCAGAGGTCAGAGCGGATGGTTCGCGTAAGATAACTGAGAAGCTGACTTTTGATGTCCTTTTGTTTTGAATGAAAGGTGATGAAGACAAACGAAATAAATGACGTCAGAGAACAGGTGCGCATGCTTGATGACAAGTGCCGTGGTATAGCCGTTAAGGTGCGTAACTTGGTTAGAATATTAGTGAAAATACCTCTTACTAACTTCTTTACTCTCTTTTTTTTTGGTTAGTAACTGTGGTATTGTAAGCCGTAAAGGTGCAAATAAAAGCTTTTATTATTAAGTAACAACAAGTACGCTCGCTTGCTTTTCCCGCTCTCTATGACCTACAAAACTCCCGGATGAATATTGTGGATACAGCTGTAAAGCGACAAATGACGCCATCAACTGTTTTTTTCTTTTGAAGCCATTTAGAATTTTTTGACCAAAACTCGCTTGCGCGAGGATCACCTAGAAGCCTCAGCAGTATTCACCTCTTTGGAGGTGGATAATATTGAATAGCTCGAGGTGGAAAACTAATCAGATTGTTCAAAATGCCAAGGTTGCTGAGTTGGTACCAAACTACAATAAAGATTATCATTTTTATTATCATTATCATTATCATTATTATTATTATTATTATTATTATTATTATTATTATGAAGAACGATACGGACCAAGAAAATCTCCAAAGAACCCTCCGCTTTGACGGTTAAGCAAAATTGAGCAAGAAAAAAAACTTTTTAGCAATTTGAGTCGTTGGGTCGCCAGATAATCCTTCAAACCTCTCCTACGTAATGACCCTTCAAATGGTGTCCCCAACAGGTACTTCCTTTTGCGACCAACTTGGATCTTTTCTTTTACACCGCTAGTGAGATAAACGTATATTAACAAACTCTACTATTTCCAGTTAAACGCAACAAAAGATGAACTGCAGTCAGTGGATGAGGGTATCTACGATCGCATCCAAAATGTCAGCGCAAACATTCTCTATAGAGTAAGTGTAGCTATGTCACTGATGCCTGATTAATCTATCACCGCTATCAATGGACACTCTAAGGGGGGCAACCTTCGCTATCGATGCAGAATATCTTACTTCTATACCAGACAGCAGTTCTGTTAGAACATAGCAAAATACTAGGAGTGTCCCCTCCCCCCCCTACCTCATTCTTGACGGCCCACCACCGATTTTCCCTTGACTTGTTTCAATTGCGGCCACCAGGAGCCCATCATAAATGTGTACATAGCGGCTTTTTTATAAGGCTATTTAATACACATAGCTTCATTTTTTTATCACATATAACCGCAAACTAATTGGAAGCGCTTTATTTATTTTCGAATAATCCTTTGGGCTTAAAAATCAAATGAAAACTTGTTGAGCCTAATTTCTTTGAGAATTAAAGATCCGATTGTTAAAGCTCCATAGATTTATAATGATAACGATAATTAAAAAAATGGTTTAACGACATCAAATGAATAGTAGTTCTCCCGTCGACTGTTCATATTCAGGGAGGCTTTGTTTGATACTGACTCAAAGGAATATAACAAAGTGAGAACTAAAAACAAAGAAATTCAAACTTTAAGAGAAAGATGTTAATCTCAACATCTGTAGCATCAACAAGAATAACTTTCTGAATACCTCAAAAAAATATCAGTAGATGAATGATTTTTCCGTTCCACATAAAATGATGGGCTCCTGCGGCCACAAGTTTACTTTTGACCTTCCCATCTCTTCCTGCGCTCTGTACAAGCCTTAACAAGATGTTCAGTACCAG
This sequence comes from Ricordea florida, assembly GCA_949710005.1. Classification (NCBI taxonomy): domain Eukaryota; kingdom Metazoa; phylum Cnidaria; class Anthozoa; order Corallimorpharia; family Ricordeidae; genus Ricordea; species Ricordea florida. The sequence goes on from OX453284.1 coordinate 10,747,310, forward strand.
GTTATGGGCAACTGACACACTCATTGTTTCGGTATCAGATCTTTTAAAGTAGTTAGCTGCACATTAATTCCAAAGGAAGGAGATTAAGTTTATTGAAGGAGTTGAGTAATGTAAGTTACATAGATGTAAGGCAAGAGAAAATGAGGAAAGAGAACATGACCCCGTCTGATATGATAAGGGAACAGAATCTATTTTTAGCGAGGAATCTAGTTATATCTCTTTCCACGGCTGCGCGGTTTCCACATGGCGCATTGAAATTGCAACGACGTGATGAGAAGGACATCAGCCATTGGTCAGTTAAAGTAGTTTCCGGATCTAAAAATAGATTGTGTTCCCTTATTATAGTAAAAGAATTCAGTATGGAAGATACGTTCCCTTACCTCATTTTCTCTTGTTGTAAGGGGATTCGAGTGCTGACGCCTCGACACCGGATTTTCAAAGGGCTAACACTCTGACGAAAGTCGATGGTTATGGCTCAAAATTTAGCTTTCTTTATATTGTACGATGGTACTTACATTTGTTATATAGCTGGCTTTTTTCCCGCTACAGCGCGCCCATTCATTGGCTAGTTCATGGTCGCATGACGTCTAACAATAAAACTGTTTACAGCCAAATGCCTTGAGCTGGCAAAATTGCGAAAACAGTTAAACGGAAAACAGTTCACTGTTACCCGCGAAATGTTGACTGCCGTTGCACGTGATCAGTCACGTAAAGACTGGTCCCTTGGCGAAAAGTTAATTTTGTTTCCTCGAATCTCAACATTGAGATTCTTGAGAAACAATATTCACTGTTCCCCTCGGGACCAGACACTAAGTGTCAATAATTCAGAATTGTTCGATAAACCCATTTTTTTGCGTTTTCTATTTTCCCACTGACGCAGAAGCAACCATTTTAGTCTTACAATTTGCCATTATATTATGCTGTTGGTCATTTTGGTGTTTCCACTAGCTTGTGCTAATATTTTCTACTGAATGCTTTCTAAGAGGAAACAGGGCATTACATAATCGAAATACAATTTATTACTTTATGTGACATTGCAGCTTAATAAAACGGAAGACAAACTTGAGATGTCTGACATTAACCTGGCTGCATCCCTAGACGAAGCGAGCACTGAATTGGAGAAAAAGGTTTGTGCTTGAGAAACTTACCCTTAAGCCAATCAGGTGATTGAAATTCGGTCAAAGGATCAAGCAGCGATTACCCTTCCGAATTTCCTTTTTAGAATTATGGTTACTTTGGCATGAGGCAAAATGGAACCAGATAGAAACATATGGCGGAAAACCATACAGACTAGTTCCTTGGGCCCCTCTTAGATCAGTTTTAAATAGATTTTAGTGATGCAGTGCAACATTTGCATTTTCCGCACTAATGTAATTACAGTCGTTGGGTGCCTTGTCGCTTGCGGTTTGACACCATCCTCAAAATGCATTTTTTATTTCTTTTTGCCTTAATATTAATTTTTTTTTGACGGCAGGTTAACGATACGATCCTGCAAATTCAAAATTCCGAACAAAGGTTGCATGGAATCGTGGAAAACTCTAACTTGACACTTACTGAAAAGGTAAATGAAACTGTTCAAAAGGAACCTCGTAACCAGAACTCACTAGAACAGAAAGTGCACGGAATGTTTGAGCAAGAATGGCTTCAAATCCTGCTGTGCCTAATGTAATTACACATAAATATGGGTTGGGTCAATTAATCGATAGAACAGTTAATGTGAACAAGTGACTAGTACGTATCTTGTCTCCTAGAATAACAGTTTTAACTCCTTGTTCGTCGAAACCCGGATGCCTCTTCTCAAGTATCTGTATGTTAGAAGTTCTGAACAAAACACGTTTTCTAGTTATTACAATGTTCTGACTATTTACTTTAACAACTTTCCATTCTTCTTATTTTTCCTCTTCGTTTTTAATTTATTATCATTATTGCTATTCTTATTAGTTATAATTTTATTACCATAAGTATCATTAGCTCTTATTTTTAGCCTCAATAGGGACCTTCGGTGGCCTTAATAAGTCGCCCCATATCACAGTTGATAATCTAATAAGCCAAATTAATTGGCCGAAGGCCATGACGTACGCAAGCGATTCATCAAAGGTCCTATAAACTGACCTTGTGTTGGCTAGATATTCCAAAAACGTGTGCTATTGTTGCAAACGTTTTTCCCCACACTGATATTTGTTTCTTTGTTTTTGTTAGATTAACACAGATATTGACTCCCTAAAAATGACAGTAGCTCAATCAGTGAGCGAGCTGCGAGGGAGAGACGATGAGTTTAACACAATTCTGATGATGATAAACGACAGTTTGAGCGAAAAGGTAAGATTCACAACTGACAAAGCTATGGTTACTAACACACTGCTTGTGAATATGGCATTGCAGCGTGGCCCGCTTATCTACCGTTAGTTAAATTTGCAAATTTCAGTGGCGGTAAATCTAAAAACATTTCCCAGCAACCTTGCGCCTGTTATCGAACTATATTCACCGAAATGCAGAGCCTTTAAGTCGACTATCCTCACCGAAATGCAGAGCCTTTAAGTCGACTATCTAACTTTCGATAAGAAGCAAGAGCGCGCCTTGTATTTAGTTTGGTAAAATCCACAGACTCCTTCTCCTAATAAAGATAATAACAATTTATTTATTTATTTATTATTATTATTTTGCCATACACACAAAATATAACGTAAAGTTTAAAAAGATGAGGCAAGGAAGCCCAAAAAAGCCAATAAGGCTTATGGATAGAACCACCTTTTAAGATTATGTTATCTAATTAATAATTTCAATGCTGACATCGGCAATTTAACTACGCATATTTGTTTTGAACATAGAAAATAATCATTAAAATAGGATAAAAATAGAAAAGGCTCAACGTGTAAGTGCAAAAAAAAAAAAAGACGAAAAAGAAAAGGCGAAAAAATTAATGCAAGAATAAACGAAAAAAAAAAAGCGAAGAAGCGAAAAACTACACACAAGCATTAGGAGAACTAAATTGTGCTTATAGCAAGGAAAAATTACTTAAGTTTAGAATTGAACAAAGCAGTACCAGAGGCATTCTGAATTTCAGAGCTAAGGGAATTAAATATTTTGGGCCCTTGAAAACGAAGTGAAAATTTCCTTACGTTTGTCCTACAGTAAGGCAAACGGAAGGAATTCTTACTTCTAGTGTTATATGAATGTATGTCACAGTAAAGCAAAAACATGTCATTGAAACTATCGGGAAGCAATGGTTCAATTCATGAACAGATTAGATGTACAACGTTGTATAGTGAAGTCAGAGGCCTTTCTATATCTACCGATCGAGAGATCACTCCTGAAAAACTTTTTTTCCGGAGAAGAACGCAATCTCTCAATTAGTCTGAACACATTTTTGGACGTTGATGACTTGTGAGTAATCATGTAACACGATGTTAGAGTTACTTCTAGGCGGCATGTTCTCTAACAGTGTTTAAACTCATTTTTGTCATAGCTCATGCTGACCTCAGCGCAACTGGAAAGTACTGACGAAGAACTCCGTCGTACGCTTAAAACTGTCAATACATCACTTCATGCGCAGGTACCAAAATACACGGGGAAATACAGTAGAATGTTCTTGAGTTTTACTCGTTGTTAATGGCGCATCGGTGACTGAAGCATTGTTCATTACAACACCCGTCACTAAGAAAGAACACTATTTTTTGTAAGTTAAGTATCTTTCGATTCACTGCCTTTCACGCTGACGGCTGTTGTAATCTGATGATGACTCTGGGGTCAATCTTGAACCTGTCTTTTTAGGCGCTTTGTGCAACGCCACCGAAGCTAATAAAAAATCTCACCAACACAATAAATATTGAATAAACAAGCTCTGGTCGTTACCGCATACATGACCATCATGCGGCTCTTATGTGCTTTAGGGACGGACCATTAGAAAAGTGATGCGTGGGGGGGGAGGGGGGGGGGGTGGGGAAAAAAAAAACAAAAAAAATTCATGCAAGGGAAAATGCCAAGAAAAAAAATTCATGCAGAAGGAAGGTCCAATTGTGACTTTTTCACACGTAGTAAAAAAAATTCGTGCAGAGGGGTTCACCTGAAAAAAAAATTCTTGCAAATTCGTGCAAGCTGAAAATTCCCCACACCCCCCCCCTCATCACGTTTCTAATGGTCCGTCCCTTAGCAGTAGTGTACAGCTATTGATTCATTAGATTTATTTAAGATTTTATTTTGAACCGTAGATCGATGGAGATGTAGGCGCCCTCAGAAGTGACATTAACCTGACGAGGTCTCAGCTGCAGGCAGCGGACACTGACTTACAAGACGCTATAACTTCTGTTAACACATCTTTGATAGCAACGGTTAGTAGAGCACTTTGTTACCTATATTTTAGTAAAAGATGAACTCAGTACATTTCACAATTTTTATTCACTGTTCATCGTAAATACGTATATTACAAAAAAAAAATAATTTTTAAAGTTGATTTATGATACAGCGAGGATTTTGGATGACGGAATGCAAAAACAATCGACATTCTATTAATAAACTTTCTTTTCATGTTCGGACTTCATGTTCGCACGGCAAAAACATTTATGTTAAATATGTGACCTGATGCGATGTGCTAAATTCTGTAACACTCAATTTAGTGTGCTCCATTAGTGTGCTCCATCAGTGTATGCACAACCCCAAAAAACAAACATACTGTAGGAACAGTTTTTTTTATGGTTAGACGGACGCAGCAATTAGTGCGCTACGAAGTGAAACAAATTCAACGAGTGATCAAATGCTAGCATCGGATTCTGATCTTCACGAAGCTTTAATGGCCGTCAACAGCCCTTTACATACCAGTGTAGGGGGCGCTGTAAGAGATTTTTCTTAGATCAGGGCTCAAAAAAAAGACAACATTGAAGGTAGAACGCTCCGTCTAAGATCCTTAAGATCACACAGGAACCTAGGATTGGTCTAAGACGTCATCCAGTTCGCATAGCAACCAATCATGTCATCAAACAAACTCAAGTTGATTTTGCAGGTGCTTGTCAACGCGCACGCGCTATACCTTTAGAATCCTTATTCGTAACGTGCCACCGTTTCGTCTCTACCTTTATCGTTTCGTTTACCTATGATCGTTTCGCGCTCTACCTTTAGAATCAGTTTGTAAACCATTTGAAATATCCGCATGAAAAATAATTAACTTGATCAACTTAAATCGAAGATTTGCACCCACACAATTTCGAGGCAACTTAGCCTGCATTAAATAAAAAAAGCTCTAGTGAGAATCGAATCCATTAAACAACATTTGCAAAGTCTTTTCGTCATTCCTTGGTCCATCAATGTTTGATAAGGAATTCCATTCTAGAAGAAAAGTTCAAGATTTATAGTTATCCTTCATTTTTAAAATCAATTTACGAATCGTACCATACTTCACTGAAGTTTTATTTAAGGTGGCCATGACAGTGCCTCAGAATATAATTGCGGTGTTGTTTTTAGATCCAAGACGTTGGTGATTCTCTAGATATATTGTATACCTGGACTAATCAAACAAAAGAGGACTTAACCCTATTCAAGAACAGTACCGACCACGCCTTTAGAGTGGTAAGTCCCAGGGCTATAGATGCTATTCTATTCGAAGCCGATAACGGGCTAATTTCGACGAAGGACTAACGCTCAAAACCTCAGCTTTCTTTATGTTTTAAAGTGGTACAGCTTACATTATCAACTCTTTTGATAAACCATTTTCTTTCGTGATTCAATTTCCCGCCGATGCAGCACCAGTGTCTTTAGCAACAAAATTCTTACTATATTAAATACCTAATGCATGTGCTAAGTCATAAATCGAAACACCTCGTGTCAAAACTCGTTCGGTTGTATTTCAATATGTGATGAATCACTGTTCCTCGTATTTGACATATTATACTTCTGGGATAATGGTGGTTGTCATTTCTTTGCCATGTTTTAGACGCACGACAGGATTGATGCGTTACAAAATGAAACAAATTCAACAAGAAATCAACTACTAGCAACAGATTCTGATGTCCAAGAAGCCTTAATGAACATCAACAGCACTCTAATAACAAGGGTAGGTAAATATTTATTTTAGAGGTTTATTTTATATTCGAGTTTTTCACTCATTAATCATTCAGACACAAGGCAAAATTATGAGCTAATCGATATTATTTTTAGCGCGTCTGTTTAGGTTAAGGTAGAACTGAAAGGGAATTTAACACAATGATTATAATTTCACGAATCAAAGAAATCACTTTTAAAAGATGTTCAGAACGTTCGATTAACATTGTTATCTGTCCAATCGTTCAAGATTCAGGAGGTCAGCGATACTTTAGACGTTGTGCACAACCTGGCTAACCAGACAAACGAAGAGTTCATTCTCTTCAAGGACAGTACCGACAACACCCTCGCACTAGTAAGTCCTTCGCTAAAGTCGCTAATGAAATTGTGATAATGTCGAAAGGACGGAAATTATCAGTATGGCCACTTTATCAAACCTTCTAGTATGTCATCACTTGTTGAACTACATTGAAAGCGGAAACACAACGCACGCATTTGTAGTTCATTGAATTTATCTGGGGTTGGAAGAACGACCAAGGAAAAAAAGATTGCATTTTTTAAGAGCGCTATCGGCCAAAGATTCTTTTATTATCGCGAGTCCTTGAAAATATCCATGTGGATACATGCAAATTTAACATATGTGAACTGTGGGAGAAAGATTTAATTAGTGAAAGATTTTGCAGTTATGTTAACAACTTAGGCAGTTGCAAAGATAAGACGGATCAATATAAGTTTCTGGGTAACTGTGCACCTACCCCTCCCCTAATCCAACAAGTTATAATGAATTAAAAAGTTAGCGTTAATTTTGTTTTAGGGGAGGGGTAGGTCCGATAAGACCTGAAAAATATCAGGCTTGCACGAGACCCACGCGATATGCGATTGCATATTCCTGTTTAAACATTCAACTTTCTCATCATTTAGACGGAGGCAAGGATTGACAATCTACAAAGTGAATGCAATTCAACGAAGATTGAACTGCAAGATGCAGACGCCAATCTATTTGTTGCGTTATCAGATGTCAATATCACCCTGACGTTGAAAGTAAGCGGAAGTGTTACTGTATTCATTTGAATAAGCGCCTAGCCCTAACCCCACCCTCCCCTGTCATAAAAACGTGTAGGGCACAAGAGGCGTAATGGTTATCATTTTCTCATCGGCTCACAATCTTTAAATTCATTGTCATTACATTTTATGAGAATGTTTGAATTTTCTTCAAAGCAATGTCCATGTAACTGATAAGCGCCCACCTTGAATCCAAAGGTCCAAGAACTTAATACTAAGGCCTAAGGGTACGTTCATTTTTTACGAGGGAGGAGGGGCTGGCGTAATTCGGGAATGTAATGGATTTCGAACCCGCACCCTGCAAACACTGGGCCAGAACAGCAGTCTATCACCCAAGTCCAACACTGTTAATGTCTGTGCTCTTTTCTTGTTTCGTTTTTTAGTTATTTTGATTTTGTTTTAACTTTTGCAATAACGCATACATACTAGACATTTTCCAAAGAGAGCCTTTAAAAGGGATTTTGGAATTTGTTGACTACTCTTCAACTGGAAAACGAAATGAAAAAGTAGGTTTATCCAAATAGTTACTTTAACAAATATACAGCTTCTAACACAAGAAACTACGTGACCGTCTCTTCTGCTTTTTAAAACTTTCTTTCTAAATGATCGATTGATTGATTTACTAACAAGTTTCAAAGTAAGCTGATTTAAGACTGACCCGCCTAGATCAGCCACTAGTACCAGCAGGCCAGTCCACTATGAAAATGTAAAAAAATTTGAAATAAAATGAACAGTACAAGTACTTGTCTTTGTAAGTATTTGAACTATTGACCACCATAGGTTAAATCTGATCAGTGCATACTGACTAACCTTTCCTATCGAATACTGACTCTCATTGTCCAATTTGCAGTTGGAGAACGTTAGCAAAATGGTGGGCCCTGTAGGTCCCCGTGGTTTTAATGGCTCACAAGGTCCCATAGGCCCAAAGGGTCCATCAGGGTTCAATGGTTCACAGGGAATTCAGGGACCAACTGGCCCACCAGGTGTCAATGGCTCACAAGGTCCCCAAGGATTCAATGGGTCGCAAGGTGTTCAAGGTGCCACTGGCCCAGAAGGACCTCAAGGGGCGGGGAATTTCAGTCAGTGTCAGTACCTGACAAAAGTCGCCTCAGTCACCCGGGGCATCTCAGCAGATGTCTTAATTGACGTCGACGAAGAAAGTGTAAGTTTTGAACCGAAGCGTTTGTTTGTGCTACCAAAAAGTCCTTAGCGCTCAACAAAACTGTTGTTAAGAGTCACTGTATGTTTCTCACCTCCCATTTGAAATTGATTAGGCGCACCACCCCTCCCTTAATTTTTGCTGTTGTCATGGTGGATGTGAATTAGATTCCATTGTTCGTTACTCCATTAAGCTTTGATGGAAAGGATGGCAGCAGTTAAAAACTGACAGATTTAGGCTAAATTATGTTAAAAAATTTAATTAGTAATTTCGTTTCACACAAGAGATTGGTTTTGTTTGGTATAATACAATAGCTCGATGCTTTCCGTTTACCTCTGAACAACAATTAGGAGCACTCTCTTCCCAGGGTCCTCGCCAGCGTACCCCAGGTTCGCTTGCGTTGCCTCACCTGCCACGAGATAGCAATATTCGTGTTCCGGTTCGGCAGAGAAATTTACAAAGAACCTCCTCTAATCACTATTTATAAAATTTCTTTTATACTTTAAATTAGTCCATTCTAACCGGTCGGGAGTAGTAGATTTGCTTGGTGTTCTAAGCGGACCACGCGGTGTTTTATGTTCTATTTAAACAATAGAGTGTTTCTGTCGAGCCCCGAGGATCGGGCGCTTCTAACGGACTCTCCTTATCTCTGAGGATCGGCTTACCCATGTCCAATTGCTGTCCACTTTCTCCACTTCGTTCGACAAAGTTCTCATTTGAATATTTCCTACAAACACAAAGATCTGCACCAGAGGCCGTTTCACCCTAGCTCGCGCCGAGGGCTGCATCACGACCTCCGCGCCCTCCTACGCGTCGCCGCCTCGCTTGTCGTTTGAATGTGCAACGTTTGTTTATGTTTTGTAGGATAAAAAGATCCTTGGTGTAACGTGCTCTACAAATGATGCCATCCTGACTGAATTGTCAAGCACATTCGTTTCAACTAGACGTCGGTACATCTGTAGATGTAAAGGAACTATAAATCTTCCGTCTCCTGCACCCTCAATGATATGTACCATTCATTACTGGCAATGTCCACTCATCACGTGAGCTCACAATAAGAATACTGCAGCAACCCAACAATTGAACCTATTTAAACGTAGTACTTCCAGAATACAACATGCTCGCATTTGAGAATTGAAAGTCGGTGTGGCAGTCTGTCGTGGTCATCAACCGAACGCCGTAACACCACTGAGTTCATACTCTGGCCGGTGATGGCATTTGCACCCAGTGCAATTAACCAATCAGAACTCAAAGTAAAACAACATAATCCAGTCACGAGCGGCTTTCAACCGACTGTCGTTACGCCAAACTCAAAGCAATTACCTTTTTAACCCATCACAACAAATCCGAACAAGTCAATAAAAGGTGAGCAAACACATATTGTCAGCACCAAGCGTCAGTGAGGTAAACTTGTTCGACGTCGTCACAAATTAAAGCTTTCAATCTAACTTCTGAGTAGTTGAAGAAATGACACGAGATTCTTCAGCCAATGACCTGTCGTAGAACTAAAAAAATATACACTTGCTTATTTTTCGAAATGCTCTCTTATTTTAATTGTCAATGGTGGTGATAAAGTGGCGCGTGATCATTTTCGCAAACCCTATATATGCAGTTGCCACATTTTTTACGGCAGTGGATGGAATACCGCTCAGTTGCATGCCTTCCTGCATAGACTCCAATATATATCCAGCGAGGGGAATAAACTAACCCAAAGATGAGGGAAAGGCTTGTTAAACAATTTTTCTAAAAAAGCGCAAAAGTGATTTGATACCGGTCGTTAGTTGAAGTCGTTTACTAGTGAGAGATTTCAAACAGAAGAATAAGAAGTTACAGGGTTGTATTGCTATGTTCCTTTACTAAAATCCTCGAAAGAAGATGACCATTCAAAGAAGAACCACGATCTTGTTGTATAAACCTTTTTATTTGTCTCACGAGGCAATCTTGGATACGGATCGCGGCGATTCGACGGTTCACTGCTGGTACCATCAAATCCACATGACGGTGCTCCGTAATCAGTCGACCTCATCACCTGCAGAATACCAGCAGCAGCGGCCAGAGCGTCGTAATCCACAGCCAAGTGACTACGCTGTAAGGCAAACGAAGAGTTTTGTACATCAACTGCATCATCCACGATGACTTAGTAATAATACATTCCATGACAATCACGATCCTACATGTAAGTACATTTGAAGGACTCGCAAAACTTCAAGCACTCCTTGGGTCGGTTGTTCGAAAGCCGATTAGCGCTAACTTAGGGTTAAAGTTTTAACCCGGGTTTCTTTTCCTCTTGTTAAAAAAACAACTTTCTCTATTTTTTCAGAGCATACCATCATTAAATTGTATTCAAAAGAGAATCATACTGAATGTGCTTTTTAAGCTCTCATATCTGCATTTCAATTTCGCACTAACCCTGAGTCACATTAACCCTGCTTCGAACAACCCGGCCCTGATGTGTAGATGCAAATATGCTGACGACAGCTGCACGTGTAATGTGATTATATTGGTTTTTGAAAAAGATATATGTTCACTAGGATTGACAGTATCAAATCTTGAAGATGCTCAAATGTATAATTTGAAAGCGCGGACCTCATTAGCCAAGAGCACAAATAGTTTGGCTCTTTGGAAGGCTAACAGGGGGGGCTTTTTCAGGCACTGAAATATCGCTACCATAAGCTTGGGACTATAACGGCTAACGGTTCCAAATAATTTAACTGAATCAATGTCAGCGCATGCAAATAGAATGAAAGCGCGCGTAACGCACACGACTGGGATGGATGTAAATGATGGCCCTCCCGGAAGCTGAACTGAAAAAAATCTGATTGGCTGCTTTTAATCATGGGCCTCGGGGCGCTCTGGTCGTGCAATAAAACTGATATATAACGGTGGCAAATAACATATGGTCATGCAGGTAAGTTGTATGGGCGGCAGATACTTAAAGCATCTAAAATGCTAAAAAGGTATATAGTACAGGTCAAGAGAAAATGAGGAAAGAGAACATAACCCCGTCTGATATGATAAGGGGACAGAATATATTTTTAGCGCGGAATAATCTATTTATATCTCGTTCCGTGGCTGTGCGGTTTCCACATGGCGCATTGAAATTACAACCACGTGATGAGAAGGACATCAGCCATTGGTCAGTTAAAATAATTTCCGGATCTCAAAATAGATTGTGTCCCCCTATCATAGTAAGAGAACCCAGTATGGAAGATGGGTTCTCTTACCTCATTTTCTCTTAGTACATGTAAAATCCTGTTCTCGAGTAACTGTAGCTTTAATCAGTAAATGACTCTTGATAAAGGAATGCATCTTTCCAGCGTAGTTCGTGCTTTTTGCTTTACTTCTCCTCGCACGAGCGACATAACGAGCAGCAATATTCTGGATTTGTTGTAACCTCTTCACTTTATACTTTGGTAGATAAACGAGTAGTAGATTATTGCAATAGTCTAACCGTGTAGTTATAGATGCATTTACAAGTTTCAAGGCAGCCTTCTCGTCAACATATCTACGTGATTCTAAACAAATTCGCTAAGTGGTTGATCGGAGATTTACAATCATGGTCAATTTGGTCATCAAGGGTCATGTGCTTGTCAATGATAACTACAAGGCTTGTTACTTTGTCAGGTATGGATACTTAATCACCTCCAAATTGCAGACATTCAATTAAAGGTCCTTCACGAGACCGTGAGTAAATCAACAAAATATCCGTCTTCTCTGGGTTTAGCTTTAAATCATTTTGTCCCATCCAGCAACTTATTTTGGACACAGCTAACAACACGATCAATAGCAGCTAAGCCACATCATCCGTTTTGAAGACCAGGTAAAGTTGAGTATCGTCTTCAAAAAGGTGGTAATTAACGGTGCGTTCCTTTGGTATGGCCCTGATCTGGATGTGATCTAAGATCAGACGGACCATGGCGCATCAGAGGAACCGCTCTGGACAAGGATTTATCAGTTCCTTTGATACAAGATCTGAGTGATCTCGGATCACAAATCCAAATCTAGATCACTCCAACGGAACGCACCTTAAGATGGCCGGCGATGACATCAGAAATAGGAGCAGTATATAACAGGTAAGGTCAAGGTCCCAAAACCGAGCCCTGTGGTACGCCGACAAGCAAGTCATGTTTCTTTGAATTAGACTGATCGATGCTGACAAATTAATATGCGCGACTCTAGCTACAAAGATAGGATTTAAACCAGTTAAGAACGGTGCCGGTGATTCCAAAGCGACAGTCAAGTCTGGACAAAAGTAAGTCATGGTTAACACATGAGTGTCCAAGCTGGCTGATAATTCTAAAAGAACCAGTATCACACAATTTTATACCCTTCCGTAGTGTTGTAAAAGTTAACACAAGCGTATGTTGTAACATCAGGGACGGCGGAGCGTATTTTGAAGTGGGGGGGCTGAAAACGAGCGCCGGAGGCGCGAGTTGGTAGGGGGGTCTGGGGGCATCCTCCCCCAGAAAATTTTGAAATCTAGAGTCTCGGAAATCGTATTTACAACATTTTCCGCGACATACTTCTTGCAATAATTAGCCTGGATAAAGCGTAAAATGAAAGGTACTTTTAATGCTTACAGCAATATTTTGGAGGTTATTTCTCAGCCTTCCGGTCTCCAATGCTAACCTGCGGTTTTTGGACACAAGCTTCCCGTCTGTGGGAAGGAAGCACACGCTGAGAATATGTTAAAAATACGTAAACGCGAAAAGTTTCCGACGAGGCTTATATAAAGCTGTAGCTTAAACAAAATAAAATGTCATCCTCCTCAAAAGTGGGGGGGCTAAAGCCCCCCCAGCCCCCCCGGCTCCGCCGTCCCTGAACATATCAGTCCATATGCCGTGAATATGAGCAAACGCCCGCTCTGATTGGCTATATATTAGCTCATGCACGACTAGATTTCGTTAAATAATTGTTAAATGCTTGTGTGGAAAAAATAAGTCAGGATAACGATCCTATTACCACTGTTTAGGTCTATTTTAGCTAAAGCGAACCCAACAGTTTCCTGAAGTAAATTCATTACCCATATAACTCTTGGTGCTCCCCTCTAAATCTGCAAAATAACCATATATCAGTGACCGTATTTAAAACTTGCATAATAAAATGTTAGCGACTTATGTTGACGTGTTCTGAATTAACTGAGTGTGTATTTGGAGAGCTGCATGGATCTCTATCCGTTTTCATTAAAAATACTGACCGGCTGCCCTGTTGTATTTCTTTCTTTAAGGTGCCTCAAAACACTTTCTCGATTTTTCCAGCGTGCTATGGGTAGCTACGAATTTGTTGAAATCTTAACCAGTTACATTTTAACTCGTCTTAATCACAATATTCAGTTTTCTCAGAATCTGAAAATTTAAAGATTACAGCACGATAACATAACGGGTTAACTGAAAACTTTGAATTACAGTGTACAATGATTGTCTCTTAGTTCATGATTAAATACATTTTTATAGCAAAATTTGTGTTGATTTATACGTTATATAGGGATGTCAGTATTATATCCTGCTTGACGCTTTTAAAGGGAACGAAATTCAGATTAATCCTTGGTAAAACAAGTAAACGGGACTATTATTCCTCTAGTATCCGAGGAGCAGGTAAGGAACGCAAAGCTGCCCGGTGTTATCATGTCAAAAAACTAGCAGTGCCCTTCTAAAACAAATATCATAAACTGATCGGCAGTATTGTATTGCCTATCAATAGTCTGGGTATGGAATTCTGGTATGTGCGATATTAGAGAAGTCATTATATTATTATTAACTACTATTGATATTAAATATAAACATACTAGTATGTACATAGTATAAGAGATTGGGTAAATCAAACGAATTGATTAAGTATGTTATACCACCATAAGGCAAAAGGGAGGTATAAGTTACTTAATCAATTCGTTTGATTTACCCAATTTCTTGTGTTTCAATTCCCGACCGACGCAGCATTAGTTTCTTTAGAAACTACCTCCACAATACTATGTACATAGTATATCTAGTAGAGATTAAATGTTATAAAATCAATGTGGAATACCCAAGATCAAAGTAGCCATCCTCGTTAGCAGTTCTTATACGCATTCTTGTAAGTCTGACTAGAGAATCTGATGCTAAATTAACCAACTCAAAAACCTCATTTCACAAAATGATAAATTCTCACTAGTTTGTGTGCTTACCAAAGCATTTGCGGAAGGATCGATCTTTGTTTACAAAAATCTCCTCATTAGCATATACGTTTCAGTCTGTCAGTGATGGAGCTTCATACGCCGGGGTAAGTATCACTTCTGGATATGGAAACTGCATAGCGTAATTAACTTAGCCGATAGGGTAAACACTTTTTGTGTCGCGCGGTTTTAAGACGTATGAACTATTTCTAGCGTGTTTTTGGTGTTATCCGATCGACTTATGTATGAACTCATCAGCATTTTTGCCACCCAAGAGTTGGGCAACTATCGCAAGCCAATATCTCCTTCACTATTAAACACAACTTACTGAAAATGACGCTAATTATTAAGTTTTATCAGCTCTTTTGAGTACTTCAAAGTAGTTCCATAAATCAAAGCAATTTTTTAAAGATGTGTGTCGGATAAAGACGCGGACTGTAAACAGATTGCGTCAGCAAAGATTCGCCTATATTGTGAGGAGAATTTACTTGTTGATAATAATTACTCATGGGGATGAAAGAGTTAAGTGGTGGAGGCAATGAGCGGACATTCCCAAAAGTGAATGAAGCATTCAAGAGAGGGTTTTCCAGATACACTTCCTTCACAGACACACCGGTACAAACGACCAGAGGAGCCACTGACAGAACTAGAAAACAGAACTTGCTGCCCATCGTTCGTTGAGCATGTAACACCAATTATTCTCTTATCCTATAAGAAAAACATACATAAAGATAAATAACATAAACATAAATGGATATATAGCATAAATATATTTGGAAACATTGTAAAGTTATATGCGCTGTCAAATTGAATTCGGGGACGAGGGTTTCGAGAAAAAGACAACGTCCACGGACAAAATGAATATACATGTATTTTGCATGCCAAATTTGAAAAGCTGTCGTGCTTCTTGTTTTTGTCTTTTCAATATGTTCGCACCAGTAGCTGTCGGCGCATGCTCTTTTCGAAAAAGGTTACCGCTGAAAAGCTTTCTGTTGTTCTCTGTCAATTTATGACAGACAAGCCAAAACCTATTCCTAAACAATAGACCATTCTACACTTGCCTTTGTATAGAAGTAGGGCTTGAGGTTACCTTGTTTTGTTTACAAACCTTCCTGTTCTTCATATGTAAATTTGCACATGAATAGCGGGGATGTTTGTATTTGCACATGAAAGGCGGGGATTGTTGTTGTTGTGTTGTTGTTGTTGTTTGTAACCAAGCAAGGTCACCTCCAGCCTCACTTCTATACAAAGGCTAGGCTCTTAAGGACAAAACTGTAAAATAGTCTATTATGTCCTCTACATATCAAAATCATTGCCCACAACGGAGGACATTAGATATTGGCGACTCCTACATGACGTATTTACGATTGCGCCTGCGCGGTCCAGTGCAATTCCAAGATGGCGGACAGACCAAAGAGGAGGGTGCTGCCGCCGAAGCGCCTCTTAGACGAGTATAACGACCTGAAACGTCCAAGCATTAAGAAAAACCCCAAAATTGACAAGAATCTATACGAAGTAGAAATAACTGAGGTAGATAAG
>OX453284.1:11468447-11480947 GCA_949710005.1 Ricordea florida
ATTTTAATTACAAGAAGGAGAGGATATAACTAGCATACAGTACAGTCCTCAGTTCTCATCACAGATTAGGCATGAAACCAACAGTATTGCATATTAAATAGACTGATGTTGATTATAAAAAATAAAAAAATTCTATATCTGGAAAACAAACAAGAAGTACAAGACCAAAATTATCTGGCTTGCAGATTGCACAAAGGTACAGTACAATCAAATTCATGGAATACTCAAAATAGGTTTACTTAACAACCTTCCTCTTTGAGTCTATAACAGATTCACTATCCACCAGCTCCTCTTGTAACTTGTCTATTTCCCTGAAAAAAAAAAAAAACAAATGTCTTTCAAATGCATTGTGATCTTAAGCAATCACATATAGCCATGCCAACTTCTGAACTATATTTACACTCTCTCTCGACTTATAGGGGCTCAATAATGATCATTATTATTATAATTATGTAACTTTGACACTTATGCTCTAGCAGATGCTATACCGATCTTACATCAAAGAACTGAGCCATAGCCAATATGGCCAATGGTCCTATGGGCCACTCCTTCTCCTTCAGCTTTCTAGCACCTTCTTTAGAATCCTTGCTGTTTGTAGTGAGGCTGTTTTCTGCAACAATCCCGTATTAATGGTAACTCCTACATGTAGCTTTGCAAGCCGTGCATCTAGAACATTTAGTTACCACGCCAAGTGCCAGGGTTGTCACTAAGGGCTGGGGGCCGGGGATTTCCCCCGGCTACTCGGAGCCTAAGCCACGGCTACTTTCATCCTTAAAACGTGTTGTGTGTGTGTGTGTGTGTGTGTGTGTGTGTGTGGGGGGGGGGGGGGGGGCGACATGACCGCTTGCGACTTCCCCGGCTACTAACAAAAATTACCCGGCAACTTGAAATCTTAGTGACAACCCTGCAAGTGCACCAACAAGTATAGGTACCTGCACGTCTAGGTATCTGATCCCCCATAATTTTCCATTAATCTCTCTCTTCAGCTCCTGATATTGCTCAACCTTTTCACTTACTTTCTTATGCACCCTTGGTCCCACAGTGATGCAATATCCACATGATTGGATATTATTATTATTATTATTATTATTATTATTATTATTATTATTATTATTATTATTATTATTATTATTATTATTAGCATTTCTTTGGGGGTTAAGGTTTACAACTTCCAGCTAAGAAGTATACCTAGTCACCCACATAATACAGTAAAACACCAATGAAGAAAAACCTAGGATTTAAGAACCTGCTGGCAGAAATGTGTCATTTTAATACTCCAAAATATAAGAACCAAATCAGGCAAGAAAAATCAACAGGTTTTTATATGTGGTGTTAGACTACATATAATATCTATAATAAATGTGTAATGTATACAACTATTGTTGAAAACTGCCTATCTTCTAGCTGTTAAGCCAGTTCTGTTAGATTTTTGTTAAATAAATGCCTATTATAAAGGACAAATACCATTTATAGCATTTTCTTGTAATCAACAACAGTATCCTTCTTCATAAAAACTAAGAACCTAATTCAGACCCTATTTAGCATAAACGTCCAATTAGTACTCCAAACTATAACAACCTATTTTGTCAAACTTAAAAAAAATCTAGGTTCTTCTTTGTGGCATTTTACATAAATCATCATTTTGGTGTGACTTTTGAGGGAAGGATGGGGGTGTCCCTAATTTTGAAACTATCTTATCGATTTATCAGACATTGATTACAGAAAATTTTACACTTACTTTCTCTTCTCAGCATTTGTTTTTCTCTGTTCTTCAGCCTTCTTCTGAGTGTTGGCCTTCACATACAGACAGAAATATTCAAACAAATGGTTCAGCTTCACTAAAGGACCATCAACCAGTTACATACTTGGATATAATTTAAATTGTGAAAGCTAGTTGCTACCTGTCACTGAGGCCTTGTGTGCCAGAGGGCACTTCGAAACGGATAACAGTTGCTGTAACTGTTACTATCATTTGAATCATATCCTCCATACATGTAGATCACAAAAACCCACAAAGAAGTTAAAGCCAGTCATACTTTTTAACTCGTGGATACGCGAAGCGTATTTGCGAGTTTTTGTGGGGACTCCGATATGCAAATTGTCACTCACTCACTCACTCACTCACTCGCTCACTCACTCACTCACTCACTCACTCCAGTGTAGACACACTTCGTAATTAGTCGGATAGAACTCGGGGGCACCGATATGAAGACGACAATTGTCGTGACCGAAGTCACGGAAGTCTGTTGATGAAAGTTCACGCTGAAAGTGTATCGTACCTTTGCCAGAGTTTGTAATGATTTTGTAGCTTAAGAGGACGATTAGCGAGGCCCTGTTAGGGGTAAATTTCGACAAGCGACGTGGCCTTGAAACAGCGACATAAAGGACCTGAAATGGCGACGAACGACGAGCCGCTCACGGGAAATTACGACAGCGACCTTCGACCTTCCGAAATTGCAACGTGAAAAGGTTTAAAATTCAGACGCGCGACATAAACAACCTCACTAACAGGGCCTCATTAGCGGTCTTACTAAAATCAAAAGGAGTTTAAATGTTTCCAGTTAGGACAATGACCAACTTGGAGACTGAATTTCATGAGCCTTTTACTCGGCCAGGCGCTAAACGTGAACAGATGATAACTATTCGCTTTTCCGACATCGACCGCCATCAACCGCCCCCAAGATTACAAGCAGTATATGAATTTCAGTTGGCTCGAAAGTGATCTGAAGATGAGAAAATCTCTTGCTAATATAGTAAGCTTTGATGAGAACTCATAGAGCGAAATTAGCACTTGAATGAGAATTTATTTGAGCGAAATGAGTACTCGTTACTGAACGAAACCACTACTGAAAACAGAATAAATTGACGAATCCATGATGTGAAACCGAAGAACTTCTGCGGCCAACCTGGATAAGAAACATCGCATGGAGGACTTTTCTACTGATTTAAGTGTTAGTACTAACAGGAATGGAGTTGGAAAAGTATTGGGACGGTCAAGAAGTATGTCAACGCTTACCATTAAATATAGAGGCGCATGCCGTGACAGAGAACCAGGGTTCGAAAAGAGTAAGTCATGTAGAAAATGTATTAAGCGTTATATTATATACAATACACCACAAGCCGTTACAATGAAACGTTTTCTGTCTATTGATTTCCGAATTTACCATGAAGTGAACTAGATTGTGTTGAGGTAGACATGTTGGAAAAATAGGCTTACCTGTTTTGCTTACTGTTGTGTGACTCATCATATTTACATTGTAAAAACAAGAAGTTATAAGGATAAAAACAAAGATGTATTGCTGTATTAATGATGGCAAGTGTGATTTTTTTTAAGTGCAACCCTGAATATATATACCACTGATAACCTAAAATGAGATGGTGCAGTAAATAAACTAATTCAACTTGATAAAGGATTGAGAGTCTTAAGGATTTTAAGATCATCACATCAGCTGGGCTATCCTACATGGTTTTGTTCATTATCAGCTGCAGAATCAAGGTGGATATTTCTGTTGCATACATTGAATAGACTTGTAGACAACAAAAACTATAATGATGATAAAATTGACAATGTCATGGCAACAAAATTCAGACCTTATTCAGAAGGACCCTGTTACATGTGTTAGAAACTTTGAACTCACAGACAGTGAGCAGCAGGATACCAGAACTACATTTGGTTTCGGTGCCATTTAATCCTGTACCCTTATGTTAAGTTATCAAATTTTTTAACAACTATATGCTTGCCACCTGCCTTATAACTGATGCCTAGTGTAGTCAAATGATTGGCGTCATGTACTCACTGTATGTTTATTTCAAAAAGCTACTCAGCTCCCTGGTCACTTTTATGTTGTGATTATAGATTATTAAAATTATCTTCAAGTTCATTCAATCACAACTCTGAAAAACACCTCATTAATTTTTAAATTATTTCTTTTTTCTCTGTTTTGTAAACATATCCACGAGTTCACCATAGTCCTACTTTGATTAACTAAATTGTGCCTTAATAAGCACAGCCGTGATAAATGCTCTGGAAACGTAAATAGTAAGAGTGATAAATTCAAATTTTTGGATAGATACAGTATAATTATACATGTATAAGCCTAAAACTAAATAAAGCCTGTAAACCCAGTGCTGAAAAGCACTACATAATCATGCCAATATCATGATAGCAAATAGTAGATAATTATGCATAAATCAACCATTTCACTCTCACGTTGAAGTGGCATTTCTCTTTAGTGAACATAATGCATTTCTTCATATGTTGGTTTGGAGAATTCGCTGTTTTGTCAATAATTACCTAAAACTCTTAAGTTGATAAATTGCTCAATTCTCACATTCAGTTACTTTACATCATACTGATATTGTGAGAAGTTACATTTTAATTACTGAAAAGAGTTAACTGCTAGTCACTAATTGTTCCTACCACAGACTGAATTAACTTTTCTTTCTCCAGTCTAGCTTCCTCTCGTTCATGAACCAAATCTTCTTTCAGCTGAACAATGGAGTCCTCAAGGTCAATAATCTGCACAGAAAAAAAATTGATAAATCAAAAAATAAAACATATAGTCTAGTATATCATGAATGGAAAATTTCTGGCTATGCATGTAAACAGCTTCAAAAAACCGGTCTAATGCATGGTCCTATTTTAAGTAATCTGACTCATAACTTTTAAGAGTTCTTGACCAGAAACTGCTATACATTTCCTTTTATAGTACGATGTATGTGTTTGAATGTGATTGTTTAGATTTCCTTGAGGTAATTATTCTTTGGCTTAAATCATCTGTTTGTTTGGTAATATATCATTGGCACTGCAAGTGAAAGTTCAAAATACACTGATAAAAAATACGTAAATTTAATACAAAGAATAAATATTCAGCTAATCATGGAACTTCCTGAGAAAAGTAAATTTAATAAACAAGTGGATATGACCAGGAGAGCAGTTTGGGCCAGTTGTTTAAACAAGGTTTAGACCTTCTTTAATATAACTGTTGTCTAAACCGAATTCAGGCTGCTCCAACTTAAGCTTTAAATCTTTTTTATATGACACCAGAAAAAGTAGAAAATTTAATACCTGCTCACTGAAAATGAATTGGTTTACATTTCATTAAATCAATCACAAATTGGTCCAATTAACCTTAATTAAACTGCAACACCATTAGATAACTGCAGCTCTCTGGGACCATGATAATATATAACAACATCGGCATTGAAAAATTACACTTGTTTTAACCCTTTAAACCCTAAGAGTGACTTTTTACTCTGGCCAATGGCTAATGCCAAACAAGTTTACTTCTCACAGGGCCTTAGGCCTAAAAGGGTCAACAGGTGTTGTCAAAAAGATTTTAAAGCCTTTCATTGTCTATTATGCCTATTTAAATTACAAAACACATGTACTAGTAATAAAAATTATACAATACTTATGAGCATCTCTTACCCTTTTATAGGTCTCTCTGAGTTTGTCTCGAGTCTCATTGAGAGTGATTTGTTTGCTGCGGAAATGAATAAAGATTGATTGGTTACAAGTGTGTCAATATTTAGCTCCATAATTCTGGAGAAATTTTGGTGACCAAACAAACTTTTGAATTTACTGGGCTGTACAGTGAAGTACGGCCTGCTAAATTGACCAATCACAGTGCGCGTACTAATTGAGAAACAATAATAAAGAAAATTATCAACCTGAGGATAATGAATTAATCTAATACCAAATCCTCCAAAGTAACAGGTAGGAAAGTATATCACACTTACAAAGGAGAATCACTACATGGATTTTGGGTGTGAAAAGAATCAACACCCATAAATGAATGAATATGTTATTTACCGTATGGCAAAAAACTGTGCCTAAGGTCTAGATAGGGTACAGCCTGAGGCCGAAGACCAAGGACACAGTTTTTTCTATATGGACCAACCTAGCCTGATTAATAAATTATTACTTTACTTTTTTTTGGATGTCTTTCTTTTAAAGTAAGAAAAGAGATAGGAAATTGCTATAGCGGGAAAACAATTGGGTCGTATTGTAAAAAGCTGGACCGGTCAAGTGTGCGTGATTAGCCAATCAAATTTGAGGATTTAGGATTCCAGCCCACTCAGATGCTTGAGAAAAAATAATATATTATATTATAGCATTACTTGCCAAGAGTGAGGTCCAGCCATCTTGACCAAACAAACTAAGGATTTATTATTAATATGACCATTTTGTTTGATTAATTTTTTGGTTTGTGGGTTAACCGCTGGGAAATCCAGAGTGGGCAACATTTTAGGCCTATCTTGTCCTCTCGGGTAGCCAATTAGAACTCAGGATTCTCCTCATCTTTCCCACTTGCAGAACCAGCCATATGATAAACATAACATTTAACAATTAGACCCGTAGCCCTTGAGGACGAAGGGTCTAATTTTTTTAGTATCACCCAACTAGTCGGACAGAAAAAGCAATAATAAAGTTAGCAAATGCTAGTCGAAGAAAGATTTATTTGGGAATAAAACAAAAGAAAGCGCCACGAATTTTGCTACTCAAGGACTATTACTAACAGTCCTCTAGTAGCATAGCCAATCAGATTGCGGCATTTGAATTAGTCCACTAGTTGAGTGATACTAAAATACCTTATCCTATAATACTATTAATATTACCATTGCAATCAATTATGTAATTATGATTTATTTAATACAATATTGTAACAGCCTTTTAGAATGTATACATATGTTGTAGTTCAGTTTTAACCTTGGTTCAAATTTAGTTTTCTTTAGTTTTGCTTATGATTACTTAATGATAATGGGTTTGAAACAAAGGAATATAAAATTTGAATCAAGGATAAAATTGAACCACAACATATACATGTGTGATAATTATATGCCACACCAGTACTTTGGCCATACATATTATCAAACACTGTTTAGTACTGAAGGTAGTATATTTTCTGACTTAATAACCAAATCCTGCTTTGCAGTTGACAAATTTATGCTCTCAAATCCTGCCTGTTTTGTTGAATTCAAGTTTTCACTTACAGTGATTCTACCATTTATTCTATTCTTCAGTAATTCAAGTGATGAATAAAAATCACTGTTTACCTTGCTTTATCAGCCATCTTTTGATTGAGAAGGGCAATAATCTCATCATGCCCAGTTTGCATGTCATTTCTTTCAGGCCTAAAGCAGTTGTGGAAAAAAGCAAGATACAGTTACTGTATTTAAGATTTTATAACCTTTAAAACCCCAGAAAAGCTCAGAATAAAACTTTGAACCTCCTTTTTATTTAAAATATAAACTTAAACAAGCTAATACATGGTAGACAGAAGAATTGAAAATTAACGTCATTAGCTTAATAAGAATATTTCATCGATTTAACAACAAATTCTTAAGAAAAAAAAACAAAACAGAAAAAGAAGTGTAAAGAACCATTAACTGATTGAATCACTTGAGCGAAGTATATTTTTGGTGACTGTTTTATTAAGTTGAGTTTCTGGGATTAACTTGTCAGTTCTCCTTCCAATTTACCTTGTATTTGCTTGGAAACTGAAGGGAGAAATTGATACTGGATCAAGAGTCACTTAGGGCTTTATTCAACACAGCCTTTCAAATGTTTGGTCTAACCCTCTTGGACCCATAAGTGACCAACAGGAAAAAAATCCATGTTTAACATACTGTACTCCACTACATGTAGATTCCAGTAGAATCTGTCTGAGTCCACTAGACTTGTTCTTTGAGCCGATGACATGAGACAAACATGAGTGCTACACATGTAATTCCCATGTCTCTCACAAATAGAAAAACTGTGGTTCCAGTGAAGTCTATTTATGTGCATTGGATCACCCTCCTGTGGGACTTTTGCTTACTATTCATAGGCAATACTTTTATTCTGCCTGATTTGAAGTTTACTGACTGGCACATGGTCTTATTTATAAACAGGTAATTATTATTAAGAACAATATTATAACAATAGCTCAAGCAATTCAACTTACTCCAGTCTAGCATTTTCTTTTAAAAAATCCTGGTGCCTCATTTCTAGGGTCTTAATGTTTTTTGTGACTGTGTTGAGTTGATGCTGGAAGCAAAGAAATGGCATGATGGCACACATAAATTACTGTTCCATATTTACATATAGCATCACATTGCAAGGCTGCACATATTTTTTTTTCGTAGGCAGGTCATTTGTCAGGTCAGAGACCAGACCTGACCTGACAAGGAAACAATCTGGTTGGACAAAAAAAATTCCAAATGAAAGAGCAAAATTAAGAATTCAACAAAACAACCTATTTCACTGCTTTAATTCCACAATATTAATCACAGACAGGAGCTGTAACAGTTGTATTAGTTCACTGATCAGTCTTCACTGATGTTGCACTTAAAAAGACTCTCTTCAGAGTAAAGTATGATAATTAAAAGTTTAATTTGGATCAAAAGTGCCCGGTCAGAGTGACAGACCAGACAAATATACATAAGTGAAAGGTCACCACAGCTATATTACACAGTTGCGAAAGTAATGCCTGATAATTGTTTTGATAAGAAGCAGGGAACCACTGGATTTGCAATCTGGAGGACTCAAGTTTAAGATACACTTTTGACCATGTTAATGTGCGTAGTTTATAAATACTGTAGCCAACTGAATCACCTATGTACAGCCAGTTGGGATTCTTTGACCTTGTTATGTTTCATTTGAAACTTAACTTGCTAGTTATTAATTTGCTTGGCCCACTAACTTTGGCTATGACACTATCAAGAATAAATAAAGGAATTTGTTCTTAGGGCAAATATTGCAGGTGAGGAGGTTTGAAGATACAAGCATACAATATTTTAAACTGTCAGGGCTTTGGTTGGTCTGATGTCCAAAACAATTGCCCCTCTCAAAATTCAGAGGACTGCTGAAATTGGACAAGACCACACACTGTGGGTCAAGTCCAGTTTAGTAATCAGATATATTATTCAAAATACATTATTCCAAATTAGACAAACAATTCAGGGTTCGTACACTTTTTTGGAATAAAAATTCAAGGACTTTTCAAGGACTTTCAAAGACATATTTTCCATTTTTCAAGGACTCCACGCACTGCAAAATCAAAGGATGTTCAGCTTCTCACAGTAGCAATTGTGCCCAGCTAACAGACAGCTAAAAGTCTATGTCTTTTTGAGTTCATCCACAACATATTACATGTTGCTACATTTCTGCCATTAGAATATATTTTCATATAAGGCACTCTAGAATCTAAGTTGGATGAAAGTAGCTACAAATTTCAAGGACTTTCCAGCACTGACTGCAATTTTCAAGGACTTTCAAGGCCTTGAATTTTTATTTTGAGATTCAAGGACTTTCAAGGACTTTCAAGGCGCGTGCGAACCCTGAAACATGAACAGTGGTTCCTACCTAAAATTAATTACATAAGGTTCGTGTAAATCACACTGACTCAAAACTGTCCACCATTTTAAATTACAACAGTAAAACAAAGCAGACAATGATAGCAAACAAATACCACACACATTGTACCAACAACAAAGTTAGACACTAATTGGTTCAAATCATATTTCTACTGTTTTTGTGTGTTTTGATTGGCTACTAAAACAACCATCCAGTTATTCATCCAGAAACTGCTGTGGAAAATGTTGTACAATAGCCATTCATATATAAAATTAGTTTCATTCTTAATTTGCAAGCACATGGATTTAAAAAAAAGACCATACATGGTTTAAAAGGATTACAAGTATAGTATAAAAGTACTAAATGTATTATTTAACAAATAAAGACATTTGTGATATAGATTTTACACGCTGCGAGTAGAAACAACAAAGCACACAGATAGACAAACTGATGCCACTTAATACCAACTTCTCAACTTTTTTCACTTCTTCTTTATTTGTTAGATTAATCTCAGCTTCAAAACTTTCTGCTGCCTTGTGGAGACCTCCATCATGAATTTCTTCAGAGAAAATGTATTTTGGCCATCTCTAAATGTTGATTAGAGATAATGTGGCAAAAAAACAATAAAACATACTGTACTTCTTCTATGTTTTATACTCTGATAAAACATGGGTTTTGGACCAATCAGAGTGCCCACAGGGTCCTATCTATATTATAATAATACATGTAGATAGATAATCTAATTAGATAAAATTTATTAACACGTCAAACCTTATAGCGTGGGAAAGTCCCATACTTATTTGAGGACACAAAATAAATGGATAAAAAGAAATGAGAAACTACATGTATGTAAAATGTTTAACAATAGTAAAAGAAAGTCTAACATCAATCATACTAATCTTAATAAGCTAGTAATATAGGTGATTGTGACCTAATAATTCAGTGAAATTGCTAAAAAAAGTTGATGTGCAAAAAGTGATAGAAATTATGCTAGTCATATCAAAGTTTACCTTAAGCTTCTTGATTTCTGCTTCATTTGACTGTCTAGCTGAGTACACTGCAGCTACAAATGCAGGAATTGAAGAAGATAAAATTAATGGCATGCTTGTTTAACAAACAATCCAATGAATCAGACATTAAATCAAATATCAGTGTTTGTTGTCTGAGCTCTAACATGACATCATGGCAGCCATGTTGGTGTCCCCAAACAAAGAAAAGGCAGCCATGTTGGAGTCCCAAACTGATCCCCCAGGAATTAAATTCTATTCTTATGCAAGCATCTTCTTTTGTTTACATTAAAAACATGGAAATAAAAGTTATTACTAATATTTTATCTTTTTACCTGTACATACATACATGTATATGTGCATCATTATTAAACAGCTGGTTTTACAAAAAGGCATTAAGATAAAGCAAATCCTGAGTTCTGATTGACTGCCTGCGAGGGCAAGATCAGTGTATCTTTCCTGCTCAGGATTTCCCGCTTTGCCCCACAAAAATAAATAAAACAAGGCAAGATGGCCATAAAATAAATCCTTTATTGAACAGTGCAAGCTTGTTTGGTCAAGATTGGCTATTGCCCAAGATGTAGTCAAGGTCATTAAAATGAAAGAAAGAACTTGGCCAAAATGCAAACATCTTTACCTCATTCTTGGTCAACAACACATTTTTAAAAATACAAGTCATATTAAGTGCTTACATGTACCTTGTATTTCAGATTTGATGTCATTTGGAAAGTACTGCAGCTTGTAGCGGAGCACACTGGCTGTGATTGTTTCAGTTTCCAGCAGCTCATGAAGTTTTAGCCTTTCGGTTTCCTGGTTTGTTTGAGGGAAAACATCCATTAATAATTATTTGAATGAGTACATTTTTTACGGAGACAAATTAAAAGACATCAATACTTTGGCTGAAATCAAAAATCAGAAACTTTGGATATGACTTCAACTGAATAAGGAATGTGTTGACCTTGCAGTACTGTACTTTGATTTTTATCCTGTACTTCCGTTAAACTGCATGTTGACTGTGAGATCAGTGAATCAGGAAATCAGTTCTAATTTTCTGTAATCTGTATACAGTAGACATTTAACTTGTCTCTTCTATAAAGACCGTTAAAATAAAATGTATGTGCAGTTTTTCTTTAAATTCTTCAATGTTCTATTCATGTGCAAAGTCAATTTCGATTAAAAAACTAGACACTTCCCAATGAGAAATTTTTGACTCTTCTACTACCCAGGAATGGGATGTTACAAAACCTTATTATTCAATCTCCGCCTATCATCGGTCAAGTGGTCGCTTACGGGATGTTAAAAACAAACAAAATTCAAACTTTTAGCTCTAGAAGTGGTCGCGCTCTCATACGAGAGGTGGTCGCTTACAAGAGGTTCCAAATACACTGATTTGACTGGGAAACTTTTGGGATTTTTGGAAAACTGGTCGCTGAGGAGAGATGCTCGCAACCGGAAGTTCGACTGTATTTAATAAAAGAAGGATTCTCGCAGTTATGTAAGCAACATGGTCAGTTGCCAAAAAAAAAATTGAGTTCAGCCTTGAAAGGCAACAATTGACTATGTTGCTGTTACATAACTGCGAGAAAATCTTCCAACCGCAGTGCACATATAGGAAATTTTTCGTATACATACATTTAAGTATCTAAGGGCTGGTTCACACTTTGACATAAGCATAAGCATAAGCATAAACATAAGCATAAGAAAAATATGTGTGAACCGGGGTTACATAAGCATAAGCAGAAGCATAAGAAAATGGAAAAAGTTCCATTCCTTGTGCTTATGCTTATGCTTATGCTTATGTAACCCCGGTTCACACATATTTTTCTTATGCTTATGTTTATGCTTATGCTTATGCTTATGTCAAAGTGTGAACCAGCCCTAAGCTTTAATCATCCCTCCTATCAACAGTATTAAACGACGAAAGCCCGCCTTACGTTGGTACGAAAATGTGTGAATATTTTAAAGTTAAATTATTTTATACAGCTTTGAATCCCGATCGAACGAAAAGTCTCTTGCAAACCTGCATGCAAAAAAAAATAGAAAATACCGACATAATTTGTAACGGTGAAATTACCAAATCTTTAAGAGCCTTAACCACCATGTCAACTCCTGAAGTGTCAACTGGTTCGACGCCACACCTGCTGCTACGAACA
>OX453284.1:11485947-11490947 GCA_949710005.1 Ricordea florida
GTACTTGACAGTCATTGCTTAAGTGTGTTTAAATTTTAAAGCTCTTGTAATGAATCTTATACCACTGTCTACACACTGTGACGTGTGCAAACTAATCTGTCTACATGTTCACATCCACCTCAATATGCTGCATGTCAGATAAGCCTCCACATTTGCTCACCACTCTTGCTACCGTGATGCTGCAGTGCAGACTTGTTTTCAGGTGGTTCATCCAAATTCTGTTCCTTTTTAACCATTCTCTGCCAGGTAGTTTTGGGTCGTTACATTTCTGTTTGACTTCTGGTCTTCATTCGAGGGCAACATAGCCATGGTGATCAATTTGTTTGCAGGCAATTTGGACAATAAGCCTTCATCTCTTTTGGTGTATTTGTGTGATGATGGTGTCTGTGGTGGTCAGTCTCAGTGCCTCTTGGCTAGCTACCCGTTCTTGCCTCTCGATCTTGAACATGCTCCATAGGCTCTTTGTCTGGAAATTACCCAGTGTAAATGTCAGTGACTGTATAACATTGTCACTTTTGGATGCTGCATTAAACTGGGAATCATTTTGTTTGAGTGGATGTTTGTCAAAACTTCAATCTCAAATTGATGTCCAGACTAAAGGATACAAAATAATTAAATTGATCAAAGTCCAAATTGTCCCAATTAACGCAAAAACAGTTTGGTCTCACAGCAAAGGGGAATGACTAATAAGAGATCTTGGAAGTGAAATTTTTAAATTTGTTTTTAAAAGTGGACAGTGTTGGCATTGTGTGGTGTCAATACCCTCTGTGTTGTAAATTGATTTATTGACAGTAGTTTTATGCACTGTACCATCAGTACTTATTACATCTTTGTTATATTCACTAAACTGCTCTTTATGCCAGATGCTGTACATTTCCCTTTGTCTATGTGCTCTTTCAGAGGCTTGTACATAAATAACTTGCTTCTTAATGAGTGATCTGCTCTTAAAAACATCTCTGATAATAATGGCATGGAATTCCTGCATTATTTCATTTCTTTTTTTGTAGCATCTTCCTCTTTCCATCTAGAAGTCTTTGGGCGTCTGTTCTTGTTACTTTAATCCTTCTAGGTCAAGCATTAGCTCTACTGTTTTGTCACAGACAATGGAAAACATTGTTACTGAAGAAAAGGGCAGGTGATGTCTAGATCTAATATTATTAATAATGTCTTAAATTAATACCAGTCATAATGGATAATAATTATTTCTTTTAATAATTATCAATTTTTGGCTGTTATTTCATTAGGCCTCTGCTAATAAGATTTGCTCACTTTTGTTTAGTGTATAACCTCCTTGTTAATAGACTAGGTGGTCATTCAGTTTTTTTACACCTGGACCTGACACACTAGTTAATGCACTAGCAAGTAGTGCATTGGCCACTGTCAATATGGGCACTCCCTTCAGATCATTGTGGTTTGGCTTCAGTTGAAGGATGAAACAGAGAGTTACATGTAACTCTGAGTGTAAATTTTAGTGCTTCAAATCACTTCCTGAAATTGGCACTGATTGTTAACCAAAATATTGTGAATACGAGGATCCCATGTTATCAAGAAAAACGTCTTTGACCTTGACAGAAACAAAATCTGTGACCTCCAGAACAGATCTTCCTTTGTCCCAACAGTGCTTCAATCTAAAATCCAAATCACCTTTTATACCAACTCTCACTTATGGATCCTTCCTGGTTAATTAAGTTAAACTTCTGCCAATTTTAAGCTCAAAGACAATTACTAGCATCGCAGGTGCCATCACAACCCCATTAGAATGGGAAGCCTTTTTGGCTATGAAATCCTATATTCCCCTACTATGGGAGAAGCTGCTCTGACTAGCATGCTGTAGCACCATTTGTCTCTGGCTTCTTTTATGCCTGAAAAAGCTTGTGCTTAAATGAACACCAAATTAAAGAAAACGTCTGCTCTCTTCTCCCTCTATCAGCCACCCCACCCTTTACAACTTTCTTTTTTCCAACTCTTGTCACAGAGCATCCAGGTACAGGTAGTTCTGAAAACACCAACAACAGTTGGTGAGAACACCAACAACAGTTCTTTTGAGAACTACCCTCACCCGGACGATCAAACTATACGAACTTCTGAAAAGAACTATTGTTGACATTTACTCGTGTGATGCTCCTACAACCAGGGCGAAATCAACAAACAACCAGGGCAAAAGTCACGATCACCTTTAGTGGGTTATGTGTTGTTTGTCAAACTTGCTAGGGACTTTGGCTCAGGTTGACAAAACGTCAGTCAATCTTAACATCATTTCCTTTCAGAACTATCTGCATCCGGCGAATGCATTGAGACTCCCGTTTACTGAGCAGCAGCGATTTTATTTTTTTAAACGAGAAAGTGCTTGAATTCTCGATTATCCACCTTGACCACCATAATACCAGGGAAAACTGCTCACCCCTTTAGCCAAAGTGGATATGTTCCATTGACGAAAATTAAATTGGAAAGTTTTTGGTGATTATTTCTAGCTTTGGTCATTTCTTTGTAGATTACAAGAAATCGCAAAGAGAGAACAAGAAGAAATGGAGAAGGTGTTAAAAGTGTCACTGGAAACTCAGAGGAAGCATGCTGCCGAGGCAGAAAAACTGCGCGACGAAGTAAAGCAATCTGAATCTGAGGCTGTAGTAAAGCCTTCTCCCCAGCCCACCCCTGTAGCAGCGAAAACACCACCCAGAGCTACACCTGAAAAAAGTAAGGCAGCTTCCGAGGCCGCCCCTGAGAAAAGTAAACCGGCGCCCAAGCCCACCCCTGAGAAAAGTAAGCCCGTGTCAAAACCTGAGCCCAAACCTTCAGAAAAGTCTGCGAGCCTCCCACCAATAGCAGGAAAAGCTAAGAAACCAACTAGCACTCCATCAGATGCGGCCGCGGGCTGGGTAAGCAGTGCTAAGAGTGATGCTGACAGCAGCTCCAGTGCACCGTCTGCTGAGGTAGGCCGTGACACTCCAAGAATACGCAGTCCCACTTTTTTCACAACATCACACTTCCTTTACACAAGACCTTTTACACACTATTTTAACTATGTAACGCTACCATGCCTGTCACACAAATTAGAAAATTAGAAAAAAAAATTAGAAAAAAATCCAGGTTGTCCGTATGGCAACGGCGTTCAATTAACGGTTACAACCTTCCATTTCCGTTCTTTTACAAATTGTCATGGATCCTCATCCATCTATCAGTATCAGGAGATAAACCTCGCATTTAGAGCTGTTTCCGTGTCTCAAGTGTATAGCTTCTGTTCTTTATTCTGTTACGCATCACAGTAATGTAAGTACTTCAATTTATTCTTGGGTTGTCCGACGAGTTATTCTCGGGCAACTTGCCCTTTATTTTTCCTAACAAATGGTTGCCCGAACGAAGTTTGAGTTGTCTCGGGCAACCGGGCAATCATGTTTTTCTCACGCGCACTGCATTTGGGCTCGTCACATTGACCTGCCTATGTCACGCAATACCATAGTAACAGTGACAATATCCTGCCTGCAACGATATTAATTAAGCTGACATAAATGACAAAGTCATGCAACTGTCCCATTGAAATGCTAGCGTCATACCATCAGACTCAATGCTACACAAGCATACTGCTCTCACGCAAACTGATCGTCAACCAAGTTATTGACATTGCCAGCGAAACTTACTCTTTTAAGCTTGATTTCTTTGACATCGGTTGTGTTACAGGCGGCGCAAGTGACAGAAGAAGAGCTCAGGAGACGCGCTGAGTACTTGAAACAACAGCGTGACAAACTACTGGCCCTTAAGAAACAAGAGCGCGAAAAACGTTTGACGATGTATACCGAGCAACAGCCGAAGGCACGACCGACTTCTGCCCGAACAGCTCGTCGGGTAACGGCGGGTGAGCAGATTGATTCGGGAGCTCCAAAGAGCAGAGAAGATGACGAAAAGAAATTGGCGATGCGGAAAGCCTTGGCAGAATGTTTAAAACGAGAAGTCATTGACAAGAATTAATAGGAAATTGTTTCTGTCTCACCTGAGGTAATCTTGGGTCTCAGATTAGAGAAATATCCTTTTTTTGAGAAATATTGCACCGAACGAGAAATCTGTAAATTCTATGACCTTCAATTCTATGAGCAAGTTCAAAGTTTTCCTCAAGCCCTAATTTTTCATTGGAGAATTGTCCAAAATTGGTAACCAAATGTAAAAACGGATACCTCCAGATTTTTTTCTTACTTTTTTGTTTGAACCGAAAGAGGGAAACCGATCAACCGATTGGCAACAGGATAGAAAATGAAATAGAAGGACAACTAATCCTCATAGAAAGAAAGAGTTTGGTTTAATAATGGTCTGAAATTATTCATATTAATATCTGCTTGTATGACCTAGGATATAGGAATGGATATAGAGCGGTACCTCTGCGATTACTTTGATACTTCATTACTGTGATAGGTTACTTAGCGCCACTTTTTTAACCAATCAAAAGTAAGACTGAAACCATTTCGCGAAACGTGGTCGCACTCGTTTTCCCGCGCTTTTTTCTGACTGCCTCGGCTACCCCCGAGTTTAAGCTGGAGTAATGTAAAATTATTTGATGATTATTCAAACTCATATCCTCAACTATGCAAATGCTTTTTTTTAATTTGATAGTGCACTTTTCGTATGAAAGGATTTTTGCTTTTTTTTTGTTTTTTTTTTTGGCAATAAAGAAATTTTGATGAGCAATTTCTTTCTTTGCATCTCCACATTTTTCATTAAATCTTGTACTTTAACTGGGTAAATTCTATTTAAGTTGTCTAGGTAAGGTTTGTGTTTACTGTGCATTTTTGTCTTCAGTCTTAGTGTTCCTTGAGTTTGTATGGAATGGTAACTACGTGAAAATAGTTTTACTTTCAATTTTGTTACTTGTGTCGGAATGGTCGTTGCTCAAAAAATAATGTTTCATCTTGTATATCAATTGGTTCTGGATTTCGTATCGTTCAAAGCTCTGTCATTGCTCCTCATGCTTACTTCTGAAGCACTGAGTGATATAAAGAGAAAATGAGGTAAGA
>OX453284.1:11495947-11508447 GCA_949710005.1 Ricordea florida
ATCAGCTGATTCGAAATTCCGCGTAGCATTACACAGTCAAATTTTTCCGCGTACTTGTTTGCTGTTCAGGATCTCCGTAAGTTCTTCCCATGGTGGTGGGTTTATTTTGAGATTATTTCAAAATTAATATTACTGAAATATCATATATACTAACTTTATTTATCTTGGAAGCGTTTTACTGTGTGTCATGAAATTAAGACAAAACAGTTTTTCGTCGGCGTCGAGAGTTTTGGCGAATCTAATCAACTCGAAACAATTTGCTTGACGGAAGACAACTACAGCCTGCGCATAGAAGCATCTTATGGCATTATATCGATATACTCTATAAGTGTTTAGTATAAATATTTTCATTTCTAATTTTTTTTTCTAAATTTGTAGCTTTGACGTATGCTCGATCGCAAAACGTATCTCGCTCTTCATGAAGTTCTTCGTCAGCAATCCTTTCAAAATTAAAAGAAAAGAACGAATGATAAAAAAGAGAGGGTGGACTTTAAACGATTACAGCTTGATTTTTTTTTTAAAGAAGTTTATTCATTGTAGTATTTAGAACAGTTTAAAATAACGGTTGCTACGGTTGAAATAAAAATATTAACCGGGGAATAAGTTATTATATTTTTTTCTTAGCCCGTGAGCAAGCGGAATTTTGAAAATCCTACAATCTGATTGGTCCCGGGAGTGGGCGGTATTCCCCTATCTTTTTAGGGACGGACCATTAGAAAAGTGAAGGGGGGGGGGGGGGTGGGGAATTTTCAGCTTGCACGAATTTTTTTTTCGCTCACTGCTTGTGCAGGAATTTTTTTTTCAGGTGAACCCCTCTGTACGAATTTTTTTCACTACGTGTGAAAAAGTCACAATTGGACCTTCCTTCTGCATGAATTTTTTTTTACCTTCTTCCTTGCATGAATTTTTTTCTTGGCATTTTCCTTTGCATGAATTTTTTTTTTGGTTTTTCCCCACCCCCACCCCCCCCCCCCCCCCCCCCTTATCACTTTTCTAATGGTCCGTTCCCTACCATGGTCAAAGTATCCAAACCAGTGTAACCAAAGCAAAGTTACAAATTATTTAACAAATGTAGTTGTATTTTCTTAAAACAAAACGTTAACGTCAAATATGGACTCCGGCGATTCAAGCTATCAAAGCGAAAGTGAATTTTACTACGAAGACGAATTATGTGGGAACACAGACTAGGAAAACAATGAGGAAAACCAACCGAATTTTACGATGACTCGGACGTACAAAATTGATCGTGGGCCAGCGACGTGAATATTTCAGTGGAAGAGGTACCTAAAGAACTTAACGACAAAAGGGAAATTGAGTCCATACCTGCCACTGAGGTAAACATAAACTGACATCTTCATCTGTCGGTTTTTCATAGGCGAAAGAAAAAAAATGGAAGTCTATACTAACCCTCCACTCTGACGTCGTTTCAGAGAAGTTTGCAGAGATATCTGAGCAATAAAGGCTCCAAACTTAACATACTGAAAGACCAAGAGTTTTTCAAATCTATAGAGGTCCTTTTGGCGAAGAAAAAGCAACTTGTTGTTCGAGATCCGTACTGTAAGCAGAAAAGACGAGGATCCGAGAAAACGAGGTTTGTAAGATATTTATTATATCTCAAAATAAACTTTTGAATTTAGCGGCCGTACAGTGAAGTAAGGCCCGCTAAATTGACCAATCACAGCGTGCGTACTAACTGAGAGATATGATAAATACCTCTTTTAACAACAACAACAACTTTATTTTTACCCTAATAAATTACAAGAAAGAGAATATATATAGTATAAATAAATAAATAAATAAGTAATTAAGGTTCTGGCTGCCTGAAATAACTGTAGAGTTAAAAAGGGCAGGCAGCCAGTGTTACAATTATGTAATACAAATTTAGGTCGGTAAAGTACACAACAACACAGAACATTACAGAACATTACAGAACAAAGGCAGCCTTAGAGTTGATCAATACAGGCGCCAGCTAGTATCTTTCGAGATACTCAACTTGCATTTTTTTCTTAAACATTGATGCGGATGATAACTTTATATGGTCATCAATGGAGTTCCAAATAGAGGGGCCTTGAAACCTAATGTTAAACTTGCCATAATTAGTTCTTACGAAAGGAAGATAATAAGACTGTTTTGCTGCAAGCCTAGTATTATAATTATGAATATTAGTTACTCTAGTAAAAAAAGAATGAAAGGCAATAGGAAGGAGCTCGTTATGAAATTTGTACATGAATATAGCAATATAAAATGTGACAAGATCAAAGAATTTGATAACTTGGAGAGATTTGAACAAAGGGCTGGAAGGACTATCAAATTGAGAAAAAGTGATAGTACGCATGGCTTTCTTTTGTAGTATAAATATTGGTTTAAGTGTTGATTCATATGTCAGTATTGCCCCAAATGATAATACCATAGGTCAAAAAGGGGTAAATTAAGGCATAATATAATTTTAACAGAATATTAAGATCTACATGATGTCTTAACTTAGATAAAACGCCTATACTTCTAATTTTCCTAGCTATAAATTCTACTTGATGTTTCCAACTTAGGTGTGAATCAATTAGTATGCCAAGATACTTAATACAATACTCTCTTTTCAATTGTTTGTGATTTAAAAGGAGATTAAAAGTGGAATCCTGTAATCTTTTTTGAGGCGGATGAAAAAGTATGAAATTTGATTTTTCTATATTAAGTGAGAGTTTGTTAGCACTTAGCCAAGTATGAATGTTACTAACCGAGTTCGAGGTTCGTACTGTAAGTTACGGCCGAGTTTTTTCGCTCGGACTTATGGCCCAAGCGCTCGGGCCATGAATCCAAGCGGACAAAACATGTTAGATCTCAAAACAAACTTTTGAATTTCGCGGGCCGTACAGTAAAGTACGGCCCGCTAAATTGACCAATCACAGCGCGCGTCCTAAGTAAGAGATATAATAAATAAATGTTATTTACCGGGCGGGAGGTCTATATGGGAAAAAACTGCCCGAGGTCTTGAGTACTCAGGACCAAGGGCACAGTTCTTTCCCATACGGACCGACCTAGACCGGTAAATAACTTATTTATTTTTTCTGTTTGTTTGCTTTTTTTCCGCGTCGTTTCGTTGGGGGTTTCTTCTTCTGGCTAGTAAAATTCACTTTCGCTGTGTACACTCTCGTCTGAATCCATTTTCTTCTGAGTTTATATTTTCCTTACATATTTCCACGGGAAGTTGTTTACGAGTAACTGTTGCCTTTGTTTGTAAACTTTCGCAACAATTTCAATTTGCCGCGAATAGCGCGGATAAAAATCCGGACCGTGGTCCGTATCGTAAAAAGCTGGACCGGTTACGAGCGCGCGATTAGCCAATCAGATTCGAGGATTTGGGATTCCGGCCCGCTGAGATGCTTCAGAAAAAAATAAAGAAAGTTATTTATACAAGACAAAACAACATAAAATTGTTTTATTGCACTGCACTGCTGTTAAGACAACTAAAGAATGAAAGAATGGAATTCTGGAGAAAAAAAGGTTATTTACAGACCTAGGGTCGGTCCGTATAGGAAAAAACGGTGCCCTCAGTCTTGGGTAGGGCCTTCGGCTTTCGGCTTCGGGCCCTACTCAAGACCTCGGGCACAATTTTTTCCTATAAGGACCTCCTGGCCAGTAGATAACCTATATCTCTTTGTATGTTACGCGGGAAATATTGAAAATGGCGCCACGCACAAAACCCCGGCCCCCCTTCACTATGCTGTGGGCGCCCCCTAATGTTTTGACGGACCTTGCAGAAGGAAGAGCAATACAGCATGGCGGATGCATTTGAAGGAGAACTTTGACAGGCTTTTCTCATGGTGGACGATGCGAGGACCGTTCATTTCTTCGATAATTTAGTTGCCAATGATTATGGCGAGTACTAGGCGCCGTGTTAAGCTATATACTCTTAATGAAGACCGACAGTGGGATGACCGTGGTACAGGGCACGTGTCCTCATCGTATGTTGAACGTTTACAAGGGATGTCGATCATGGTTCGATCCGAGGAAGACGGTTTGTTGTTTTTGGGTTGTGTTTTGAGTATATTTATTCTATCCTTAGACCTTTGTTTTATCGGTAAAGTCGACAAAACCTGTCAAATTGGCCTGGTTGCTTCGTTTACAGGTTCGATTCTGCTTGAGTCGAAGATTCAGCCGCACACTGCATATCAAAAACAGCAGGTAGGTTTGTCGAAAATTGGGCCGGTTTCTCATCAAAACAGGGCTTTAACGAAATGTAATATTCCTTGTAGGAAACTCTGATAGTGTGGTCGGAAGGAGACAACTACGATCTTGCCCTCAGTTTTCAGGAGAAAGTAGGATGCGACGAAATCTGGGAGAAAATTTGTCAAGTTAGTGGTACCCGTGTTTCGTTTATGTTGTAGTGTAGAACTTTTCGTTCACAAACTTGTGCTCGAACACTCTGCGACCTTTGCTTGTTTGTGTACCAATATTCTAACTCATCTTAAAGAAAACACTTAGTTCTGTTTGTGTTGAGCGGGTCCGCCGTTTTGGCTCAAAGTTGTGAAATATTTGTCATGGGGCCTTTTCGCGAGAGTAACGTTTGTTGACATTTGTTCGACAGATCCAAGGGAAAGATCCATCCGTAACGATAACACAGGATATACCCGATGATGACGACTCCGAGGAGCGATTTGAGGAAGTTTTAGACACTACAGGGCCAATTGAACTGCCACCTTGCGAACTGAGCAAACTGGAGGAAATCGCAGAGTTATTCAACAGTGTATTACCCTCGCCAATTCGCCGGGAAAAATTAGCTTTGGCAATTGAGCAAGACAATTATATTAGGAAAATGCTTGATTTGTTTCATATTTGCGAAGATTTAGAGAACCTGGACGGCCTTAACCATTTGTACGACATTTTTAAAGCAATGTTTTTAATGAACAAGCCATCTTTGCTGGAGATAATGTTGAGTGACGATTTGGTATTCGACGTTGTGGGCTGCTTAGAGTACGAACCTGCGAAACCTCCTCAGAGGCATAGGAGATTTTTGAAGGACAGTGCTAACTTCAGGGAAATCATTCCCATAACGAACCCCGATATTATAAACAAGATTCACCAAACTTATCGCGTACAGTACATTTATGATGTCATTCTACCTCCACCGACCGTTTTCGAAGAAAATATGCTGGCTTCTGTTGCTTCTTTCATTTTTTTTAACAAGATAGAAATCGTAACTCATCTGCAGGTAAGTTCCACGTTCATTTGTCTTTCTGGGTATTATTTTAGTCTTCCTGTATTTGTACTACCGGATTTTTCTCTGAAATTTGAGCCCATTGTTGATTGTGATAATTTTGTTGCCACCATCTTCAAATAAACAGTTTTGACAGCAAGATAGGGCTTTATTTTCAGCATAAGAAATAAATTACTATTTCATCAACATTGTAGTTAGCATACCAAATTTATTATTATTGTGTGAGAAACGCGTATTGTTTTATTCCAAGAATGTCGGTTTTTAATTTGCTATCCGCGAGAAATCACGCGCTTTAAACGTGGTTTCTACACGCAATTTTATGAAAATGTTGGGCTCAAATTAGTTCAAGAAGACAATTATTTGGTGTCATGTCACCTCGGTGTTCGTTTAGTTGTTGTGTTCAGTTTCGCTTGTTTTTTTTTTTGGGGGGGGGGGAACGTTTGTTTTGCAGAAAAGGTAACTGGTTTTAAATCCTCCATCCAGCCATAACCAGGTGTTTTAGTGAGATTAAAATTTTCTGTTATCATGTCTTTTGTATTGTAACAGCGCTGCAGTGTTTCTCCTTTGTATTTGTATAGCAATAAACATACGGTGCTTCATTTTTGCTTATGCTCAACGTCACAAAAGAGAAACAGCAAGATTCAAATTAAAAACCACACTGTACGTTGACTCCAGGGATTTTAATTAAACGAAACCAAAGGTCAACACGAAACTCTAATGTCAGTAAAATCTTGCAAGCAGCTGCTATGGGAATAAATGTCATGCTATACAAAACATCCTTAAATAACTTTAATGATTTTACTTGATAATTCTATGCGCTAGATGTTTAAGTCTACATGTCTTTCTGTTGGGTTTGAATTACTTTCTCATGTTTTCATTGAACCGTTTTGCTTTTTCTTCTAACCGAAGTCCCACCAGGTAAAAATATATATAGAAAAATGTTTGAATAAAAAAAGAGAGTTTTGATTAAGGAGATAAAAATATAAACAAAGGAAAAGAAAACAGGAACAAAAAAATTTAGCAATCAAAATGAATGTTTGAACTTGATAGTTCATCTTTAATGTTTGGCCTGCATTGTATATTCCTGTCCAAAAGCTATCAACTTTAAGGCTGGCTTCTTTCGTTTAGGATGTTATTATAGACACCTGCATCAAACTCAGCAGAGAGATAATTAGTAAATTTAAAATGTGTTTGGCAAATGACGGTGCAGTTGTGCAAAATAAAACACCAAGAATAAGAATTTTGAAAATGAACTATGAGAGAGAAGATATATCCTAAATATATTGTGATATCAATTGGGAAGACAAATTTTGCTTCTTGTGGCTTGTAATGATTTCCTTGTTTGCCTGGGGATGTGTTGTAGATGTGCATTATTTTTGTTAATATGTAGGCCTATATTTTTAGCTTCTTTTCCAGATAGTAAAATTATGATAAAGGCCTGTTAATAGCATCGGTGAGGCTGCAAGTTTTACTTCTGGAAAATTAGTTTTTTGTCATTCAAGATGAGAAGAGCTTGCCGTAACTTGTATCAAAACTATGTTTAAAAACAATTAGTGTGCATGACAA
Source organism: Ricordea florida (assembly GCA_949710005.1). Taxonomy (NCBI): domain Eukaryota; kingdom Metazoa; phylum Cnidaria; class Anthozoa; order Corallimorpharia; family Ricordeidae; genus Ricordea; species Ricordea florida. Next base: position 11,502,726 of record OX453284.1, read on the forward strand.
GAATACATGAAAACTTTCTTCAACTAAGATATTGCTATCAACACATCTCTTATCAACATAATCGAGATGAAAAAGACAATAGTGTTTTTGTCTTCAAACCATGTTTCATTTTTATCTATGTGATTTCATCATTTTTGTTGAGTTTTGTAGAAATTGTTTCACCATTATTTTCATGCCCCGAAGGTGCTCATTTTTCTCTCTCCCGTCTCGTTTTTCTCATCATCTAATAACAAAAAAGGGTAGCTAGAGTTTGGAAAGTTTCAAAGTTTGCTACTCTTATTTGTGGTGTTAAAATTCATTTTTCTTTGTGTTATTGTTTTTACTTTATTCATTAGTGGCCTAACCATTTACATTTTGCAGTAACTGTGAGTTCATGCATGCTCGTTGATTCAGAGTTGTGATCAATTCAATAGCTAGACAGCAAGCTTTGGGGTTTCTATCAGCTAATATTTGATTACAAAGACACAGGTTGCACACAAGAGTTGATAGTGAGCAAGAGTTACTTGTAGCTTTGCAGTTGTTTTAGCATAATCTACTGACTGATCTAGCCTCAGTTACTTACTTGCTTACTTAGGCTCTTACTGTAGCTCCGTTCTTAGCATAGGCCATCAATCACAGTTCTCCAGATCTACTCTTAGTTGCCTCTAAGTTGATCACCCCAAAGTAGCCATTCAGATTGTAAATGTCTAATGGCCAGTCACTGGGTTATGTTTTTGATAGATAGTTCATGCAGTGATGTACAGTTGTAACTTTATGCAATCATAACTAGAACAAAATTCGCAAATCTGATTGGCTATCAACTGCCCTGATTTCAGCCTTAATACGGCAATTTAAATAGGAAAGTATGCATCACCCCTGAGTAATTGGACAGTACGTGCCATCACACGCACTTAATGGCCTTTTTTTTTCGCTGATAGCAAAAAAAATCTTGAAATTTCATGTGTTTTGATTTAAAAAAAGAAGTTTATATATCACAAATTTTGGTTTAAGTTATGATCAATTGGTAATAAGACTTCATGTTGTCCAATTCGGTCTGCAATCATACTCGTGATTAAACAAATCGGACTCCCGCTACATGGTCATCCAATTTTGTTTATCACTCGCATGATTACTTACAGACCGAATTGGACTCCACTCAGTCCTATTACCATTACTAATTGTTAATCACTCGTATGATTACAGACCGAACTGGACTCCACTTGGTCCTATTACCATTACTAATTGTTAATCACTCGTATGATTACAGACCGAACTGGACTCCACTTGGTCCTATTACCATTACTAATTGTTAATCACTGGTATGATTACAGACCGAATTGGACTCCACTCGGTCGTATTACCATTACTTATGGGTTATTATTTTGGTTTGTCCACCACATATCTCATTTAGTTTAACCTGAAGCACTTACTATATCTAATGGAAAATATTTTGGGGTTAAAGCTCATGTGTTACACTACGAAGAGGATAACTAACATCTACATATAAGTATATGTTGTGGTTCAATTTTTACCTTGGTTTAAATTTTATTTTCCGTTGTTTTTTGGTATTGTAATGTATGAGTATGAGTTTGAAATGAAGGAAAATAAAATTTAAACCAAGGATGAAATTGAACCACAACATATATTTCCACATCACACAATCGGAGAGATGGTGTGGTGGTTGAAGGCGTGGGTCAAGGCGGGAGAGAATAGGGTATGTATGTAATTACTTGTCATTTTTTATTAGCAATGTTATAGTATTTAATTCACTGGAATTAATTGACTTTTAAATTGTTTTTTGCTCTTTTGCCCGCCTCGAATAGTCCTCGCTAATCGCGGGCAAAAGCTCTCTAATGTTAAATTTTTGTTTAGATCTAATGTTTAGATCAATTTAGATCAATAAAGGATTACGAATGCTTTCTTTGCAGGAGGATGACAAGTTTTTAGCTGATATGTTTTTGCAACTAATGGACGAGGATACTACAGAGGATAGACGGAAGCAGCTGGTAATTAATCTTTTGAATTGCATATCAGTTGGTAGCAAATCAATTAAAATGCTGGTCAGTGATATAATACAAGTGTGATAAAATATACATGTATAATATATAATATTATAATATAAATTTGAAGTGCTTTTAAATTTTTATTGTAATAAAATCCTAATTCTTATGCTCAAGGTAATAAATAAAGTTAATAATTTATTAAAAATGAAATATAAAAATCATATCACTCAAGTGTGATATCATTTTCATTGATTTGCTACCACTCACTATGCCGATAAATTGTATATGATAAAGAAAGTTTTTAACTGACAGTACAAAAATTTATTCAGGCCTTCTGACAGGGTGCGGGGAAAAAAAGAAAATTGTGCGGGTTTTGGAAGGCAAATTGTGTGGTAAAAAACGGTGATTGTGCGGGTTGCCCAATCGTGTAAACAAACAAATATTCGATCACCGGGCCCAAAAAAAAAACCCGACATGGAGGAATGTCTGGATAAATGAAAAGTGCAACAATTGTGCTCTTAGTCTGGCAATTAAACATAAACCAAATTTCTATTTTGCCGCAACTTTGGCCAAAGGTTGTATCAACAAAATCATGTTGCGTGACACGATCGATTAAGTTTATTCAAAACCGTAATTCCCGGGCGTAATTCCGCATCGAAATAAAATGTTTTCGACCAGAATAAGTTACTTTATGAAAAATCCCGACATTTTTGTACTTTCCGTGATACGTAGAGTGAATATTATCTCGTTAAGGTTTAAAACTCTTCACGCTTGAAATTGCTACTAAAAAACAACAACACCCAGACAAATGCAAGTGCGGCCTAATTTAATTTGGTATAATTCTATTTTAAACTTAGAAATAAAAGTGTAAAACTTGTATTTCCTGAATGAAAACGTCCTTCACTTGAATACCAAAAATATACCTTGTTTCATGACGAGAATTATTGATTTTCTGTTGCCCAAAGTTGCAGCGCTTTCGTTTTCATTTGCAAAACAATATAGCCGCAAATCGCCAATGAAAAATAAGATTAGACTGAGACTAGTGCCCAGGCTGGCACGGAGCAATGAAGCGCTGCCTTGTTGTTTTCATATCCGCTCAGGCTGTTCAATCACGGAAAGCGGCGGATTTATCGATTGTTTTGCAATGTAAATAGCCTAAATATAGCCTCAAAAGCTTCTTTAAACCCTGGCAATCAATGGGAATACCGATTTCATTAGATTTTAAACCAAATCTTTCCATATTGTGCGGGATTTCGCGGATTTTCAGAAATTGTGCGGCTTTGATTGAATTGTGCGGTCCCGCACCCGCGCACCCTGTCAGAAGGCCTGTTTATTGCCTAGATGTTTTCTTTATTGAGGCATTTTTTGGAATTGATGAAAAGTATGTTTGAATTCTCGGTTTTCATGTAACGTAATAACATTTCAAAATAGGAAATTGCCAATATTTTTGAATTTTTAGCTTTATCAGATAAAAGACCTTCGGTAAACTCGTCGATTTACAAATATTTAGCTCGATAGGTTTCTTCGTTTTGTAATAGCGTGCGCATGAATTTCAAGCTTTCGCCTTGCGTGACATAAAATGTCTATCCGAAAAGGCTGTTTCGTAGGTGAAAAGATGACTTTTCTTGAAAGGTTTTTGCTTTTGGAAGAGCTCTTGCATTTAACCAAGTGTTACCTTGAGTGTATACAGTCACTCGAGTGATAAGGTATCGATTTTATGGCAAACTCAACAACAGCTGTTTTGAACACTTTACTGTCGCCATATTTGTGCCCCTTGAAGGGGCACAAACATGGCGTCTCCATACAAAGCTCTATCAATTTGGTTGAAACATTTAAACTAATATTTCATGCATGAAAAACTACACAGATCTAATTCTTTGCAAGGCTTTTTACATGGTAGAAATCTATCATATGCCAGATTCTTGAGTTCGTTTGTTGAGTGTTTTCGATTTTATTTTTTATCACGTGCCATGTGAAAACCACCAATAGCACTACTTATGTTTGACCTAGCGGTCCTATCCTGTTGGCTTTTGGGCTCATTAGCTTACTGGTAATTTGCTTGTATTTTTGCAGATTAGCTTTTTGAAGGAGTTAGCCAATTTCTCTGTACATCTGCAACTTCACCAGAAAGATGAATTTTTTAAGGTTGGTATTAAAATAATCTTTCCTGCTGTAACATATTTTGTAATATTGTAATATTTTACCTTTAAGTCAGTTAAGAAGGACTTCCTTGGTATGATCCAGATCAGGATTTGTAATTAGAGGGCGGTCAGATTTCTGAAATGTATGATTTTCAGCAGCTTTATTTCACCTCATAAAATATATGACTGAAAGAAACATTTGAAGTGTCTCGTGTCCTATTTAGGAACAAATACAATGTTCATTTCCAGCTTTTTAAAGGCCATTAAGCTTACAAATGTAACACAGACTACGAAATTTCTAAGGTCATTATTTTTATGTTAAATTTTTTTTTTGTCTCTTTTGAACTATAGGCACTATCTCATCATGGGTTACTCTCTGCACTTGAAATGCTGCTGGTAAGTACAACATTCACCATAGTCATGTATATTATGCCTTTTCACAATTGTGGACTCAGTGTTCTTTGTATAGAAGGGGGTAGAGTTGGCCTTGTTTTGCTGCAAACCTTTCTGCCTTCCATGTACAACTCATTTCACAGTTGACAAAGAATTCACCTCCAGCTTCTTTCCCTTAAGGCTACAGCACTGAGCTTTCAATAATGGGCTTATTTTAGAGTTGTTCGCCTGACAATTAGTGTGAAAATTTTCTCTTATGTCCTTCTACATGGTTCGCACGGGCCTGGAATACTCCTTAATTTACTGCTAGGTCCTTGAAAATTCCTTGAAAATGATTTTCTCCTTGAAAACCCCTTGAATTTGTAGAAGCAGTTCTTGAACATTATGAAAAAGTCCTTGAATACTTGAGAATACAGCAAAATAAGTTCATTTTGACATCAAAAGATTGAAAAGATTGCATTAACATCTAACATCAGTTGAAAAACGCATTTATAGTCTCAAAAATGGCGAAGCTTTTTATAGCAGGACAATTCAGTGTTTCTTATTCAAATTACCTAAGTAACCGCGCCTTTAATGGGGTTTCCCAGGTGTATTGTGTAGCCCCCCTCTAAGCAAATAAAACAACGAGGGAAAACGTAGCTCAAAGTGTGAAATTTATTCGACTTTGGTCCTCTTTATTGTATCTTAACCCTTTACCCCCTAAGAGTGCCATATGGCACTGTTGTAGTTGCCAAGTTCCAACCAATCAAAAGCACTGTTACAGTGGTTCTTTTGTTGCTAGAGCCCCTCAACCAATCAGAGAAAGGGTTAGAACACTGTTCTAGCATGTCACCTGACAACTGTTTCATACAAAATATGCAAGCAAATTTAGTGTGAAAATTTCTCGCGTGTGCTGTGATGGCGGCGTCTTTGCCTTCGGATACAAGTGATTTAGAAAGCGATAACATAAGCGAAATTGCAGAAAGCGACGATGAAAGTGATATTTCTGTGTCTACTGTTAATACAGAAGATCTTTCAGACTTAGAATTTTCAGAAGATGATGAAGAAAACGGCGAAATCGGATGGAGTTGCGATCGAGCTCCCGTAAATGTTACAAATTTCACCGCGAGAACCGGACCTGTGAGTGGGGTTGCTGAAGACGGCACTGCAAAAGATTTTTTCCAGCTCTTTATTCCCAATGAACTGTTTGACATGATCGTCGAAGAA
>OX453284.1:11513447-11548447 GCA_949710005.1 Ricordea florida
TGGTTTGTCAGCATCTTATATTTTCCTCTATGAGAAACACCTATTCAGTGGAAGCAGACACTAGATTATATTTTGTTGATTTCTATTCTTAAAAACCTCTGGTCTAAGGCAGGTGTTGGACTGAATTTGTAGTGCAGCTTACTTCCTTAAAGGATTCAATTGAACCGTGATAAGTCTATACATTTAACTGTCAATAGACTATGAATTACACATCTTATATCATTGTGATTATCATCCATGATCAAAGTTTACCATGTTATTCCTGTTATAGTATAGAGAAACAGTTCAGTGTTAATCATTAACAATAATTGCACAATTTTTGCAAACCCTTCTGATGTCCTTTGTTAAGCCGACACTTGGGGTGACCCAGAAGGGGTTGCTTCAGAGACGTTTCACTGTGTTTATATAAATGTTACATAGTTCATATGCTGGTCATGTAGAATGGATTGTTACTTTAGGCTTAATATTGTTTTGTGATCAGAGTTATCAGGTTAGCTTCCTTGGATTTGATGCCATGTTTGTTGTTTCAGGTTAGCGAAAGTGAGGATTACAGACTTTCAGCTGTGGAAGTGTTCTCTCAAGTTGTTGACACCAGTCCATATCTTGTCAGGGATTTTATTATGAAAGAGGCTCAGACACAAGAAGAAGTATGACTTTGTTTTAAGTTTTTTTCTTTTCTTTTTGTTTGTGCTTTGAAAGATGCAATGTTGATCATGTGAATAAAATCTATAGAATCTAAGACTTGTTAAGATGGTTTTAAATAGAGTGAAAAAAAAAATAAACGAGAAGAATAAAATGGGTACATGTATTGCAAACTTGGTACTTCTGACTGCACTGGGGAGTGGGGGGGGGGGACTATTTAGTAAATAAACCCCTTCTGGCGGCTGGTATATCGGAGGATAATGCCCGCGGCTGAGAGATTGTCCGAAAAATGAACAGTTGGCCGAGAAGCGAAGCTTCGAGGGCATATGTGAAATTTTGAGGACAATCTCTCAGCCAAGGGCATTATCCTCCCATATACCAGTAAGCCAGAAAGGGGTTTATTTATTTTATAACCCTCCGCGATCGCAAGTTGATTCTTACTTTGAACGTGTTGAAGAAAAAGAAAAACAAGTGGTCTGACTATGATTGCGACTGACGCAAACACTGCACTTACATTGATTGGTTAAAATTGTTTTACGTAAACTGTGATTGGACCAGAGCTTGACAAGCTGTCATGTCAAACATACTCTCGCAACACCCCTTACATGAAAATCTCAAAAACACGGCACTTTGGTTTATTTTGTCAACTGCGTTGTTCGAGGACAAGTCAAAGCGAAACGTTTCCAGTGTATTAGAAAAGAAAATTCAACAATACCACTAACACTGCGAAAGAAATTCCCAAGAAATTGCACCCATGAAAAGGAGAAATTGGAAAATCTTGTGTTGTTGGAGGATTTACGTTAAAAGTGGATTGTTCGCAAACTTAGCTTTGTTGTTGAATGGCGGGCGCTGAGTAGGTCGACGAAAAAAACAGGTAGAAGAACTATAGTTCCAAGAATAGATTGAACTGACTGAACTGAATTTTGTTGAGCTATTAATCGACCGATGTTTGCCGATGACTCGGACAGTTTTTCTGTACTTGGCTTTGCATTGTTCGACTTGAGGGATATATAATTATCTCTTGCGTAGTTTATCGTTTTTGACTTGGAAAGTTTTCTCAACTGGCAGCTTTAAAGACAGTGGGAAGTGTAGCTTTGTGCAAAACCAGCCTTTTTGCACATTTCAGTGGGGAGATTATCAAGAATTTGATTGCCCAAGGGTTCGTAACTTTTGCTCACTTCGAGGCCACAAACACCAGCAGCTTATTTTGTTGATTTTCTGTTTTATCCGGAGCTACAGCTGCGACTAACTACTTGACTGCGATCACTGGATTCTATAAAAGAAGTTTGTTTAAAAAGAGACTGACTTTGTTGTGTTTTCTTGCGACTGAAAAATCGCAGGGCAAATATCCACGCGGCCGGGGTGTATCGCCTGATACCCGTCCAGCTATTTGACACCACGTGACCCAAAATAGCCAATAAGACAGCACGAAAATTAGTCGGTGGGTTATAATTTGTAATATTGTGTCAAATACTAGGTTGTCTTTGTATCGGGTTTTTATGTTTGTGTCGCTGTACAAAACTAAATTTGATTTTGACTCAGTATAACTGCTTTGTAGTAAAGGCATTGGGAGGAAAATATATTTTGATACTGGGCAGTTACTTCTCCCAACTTGTATTGTTTAAAACATTAATAGCACTTTCTGCCTCTGATTTCAAATCAAATAGGATAAATCCAACACCTTTTGAAATACCTGTGATTGGGTCTGTAAGCACCTTACTGTTGACGATCTTTCCATAAGGAAAAAACAGTCTCTTCAAGTCCTCTGCGGACCAAGTTTTTGGAATGTTGCGGATATACAAGTTTGTATAATCACCTGAGTATTTATAGTAAAATGTAATGGTAACACCTTTCTTTCCTTTTTTTCTTTCTAAGGACATGCTTATCAATCACATCATAGACTACATGATATGCGACGGAGATACAGGTAAGTGACCTTGTGGGGATGTTCACCATAACATGTCTGTTCCGTACCATCTTTTAGGTTGAGTTGAGTTGCATGAGATGTTTTAGAGTGATATTGAGTTAACATTTGAAAGCAAGAGCTGCTTAATTCTGGATGAAAATTGGAGGTAGCCAGGTGTTGTAGATAAATCAATTTCTTTCAAAATGTATTGAAGCTGATTTAGCATTTTATAAAAAGTAAAAAAAAATAGATAGTGATTTTCTCTGAAAGTTTATGTCTTGAATGACAAGTTTAACATTCTGCTACACTAGCAAGACGGAGGCTCCTTCTCCTTACAAAATCAATAGCATTATACTGTCAGTGCATACAGTTGACAAGTGTTGAGTTAAAGGGAGGCAGCTTGGTTGAAGGGTTAGAGTGCCAGACTTGCAATCTGGTCATCCTGGATTCAATTCCCACCCTGACCACTACTTTGTTATGCGATACGGTAATCCTGAGTTTCAAATACTCAACCACACTTGTAAATCACTTGTGCTGTGTCAGTGGGGAATTGAAGCAAAAGAAATTGGGATAAGCAAACAAGTTGATAAAGTAATTTATACCACCATACGGTAAAAAGGGGGTTGCTGATGTTCCTAGCATTAGCCCTTTGTTAGAGCAAAGACTTTTTACCTTACAGTGGCATAATTAACTTTATCAACTTGTTTGATTATCCCAATTTCTCATGTTTGTAAATTTGCCAACTGGTGTATCTCTCACTAGTTCTTAGGCAGGTTTGTGTTCTGTTTGCAATATTTATTTCTCTAGTGCTCAAGACCATGTTGATATTATAAGGTGCTATATAAGTATTAAATTATAATAATAATAGTAATAATCTTTATTTAAAACTCAAAGAAGATTTATGTAAAATGATTGTAATCAATTAAAAATTCAAAGAGACTATGATAATGAATTAATGAATTAATTAAACTGTATTGAACACTCCCCTGAGGGGCTTTTTTGGTAATTAAAATACACCATTTTTTGATAACTTAAGATAAATTATATCTCCAGATATATATATATATATATATAAATGATTTATAAAAAGGGGAAAAATTAATAATCAAAAATGATGAGTAGCACAATCACCCCTCCCATTTAATGGTCAGCCAGGTTTACAAGCGAATATCTCACGATAGTTACAAAGAAACACCGTAAGATTTTGAAATGTTTGGGGGAAATGGCAGTTCTTTCAAATGAACTAATCAATTTTCTGATGGTTCAAACAAAAGCCTATGAAAATGGAACTACTTGTTCTAAAATGTGCTAATTTGGAATGTAACGTGTTACAGAAATGTGCACCTATGCGCGCATTCACAAGTTTACCGTGCCTTGTTAAACCACTAAGCAGTCTCAAAACAACAGAAATCAGTAAAGCAATAACTAAAAACATAACTGGTGAAGTTTGAGGGGAATTACTTTATTATAAGGATAAAAAACATGAGATTACTATTTCTGGTCCCCATGTAACGCACCCGCTCAGTCGTTTTACCTCTTCAAGATTGTTCGGGATTTGTCACTTTCTAAAATCATAATACGAACTAAAACCCTGGGGCCGTAATGGGCTTTACTCAAGCTAACTTTATCTGTTAAATTGGCCAGATACAACCAAATGTAGCCGATGCTTGAGCGATTTGAAGTTGTCTGAAACACATGTTATCTTTCCACAATAGAGTTAATTGCAACGACAGCTCAATATTAAACGGGTCTTTTGATATCAACTCTTGATAAACCTGACATTGAACCGACAACACACTGTTGGGCTTATATCGATCTGTCTTTGTTCTGAATTGTAGCTCTTTTAACGTCATAAAACGCGAGATGTTCTTGATTGAATAAAACTGAAACACTTTCTGGTGAAATTGCTGTGCTCACAAAGCGTAACAAAGGAACAACAAGCGCGTAGAGTCGTGCAAGCCATTTTGAACCGGCCATGAATCTTCCCAAATTCGGTGGACTTGACTCGCTTTTCTTCCCTTCCCCCAAAGAATTGCACATGTATAATGTCAATACAAGGGGTGGACATCTGGCAGATTCAGGGCCTTTGTATTGCATAACGTGACATTTCATAACGTGACATTTTCGTTCTTCCAAGTAAGTGCGTGTGTTCAAGCCAATCTACAAGCTGTCTATGCAGCAACGTGAAGAGATCATTGGATCAATGTAAATCTTGTACATATTTGTTTATCATGGTAAAAAAAATCAACGATTTTGTTAAAACCTGTAAATTTGTGTAACTGGCCATGCCCACAAGGTACTAATTAATTAAAAATATAAAATGATATTGCCATCTAAGACTTAAATGCATTGAATAAAACAATAAAGACAAATTTCCTGATGATTTTGATTTTTGACCCTGTGTTACACAAATGGGAGGGGTGATTGTGCTACTCATCAAATCTAATATCTAAATATCTAATAACATTTTAAGTTTACATTTAAAAACTTCATGATCTTTGCTAGTTAAAGATCTTTATCTAAGCTATTCCATAAGTTAACAGCTCTATACTGGAATGACTGCTGCCTGGTGGCTGTTCTGAGTAAAGGGATATTGAACTGTTGTGAATTGCGTGTCACATGACCTGAAGCTTTGCCTGTAGTAACTAGCTTGGATCTAAGGTAATGAGGGGTGCAACCCAATGAAAAAGAGAATGATAGAATGATGTGTCAAACAAAATCATATAGAAAATATTTGTGATAAAATATTTGGACCTAAACATGTATCAAAGATATAATAATAAATAAATAAATAGATAAATAAATATGCATAAAACCGCATCCTGTAGAGATCAAAGTCTTTTGCATTTATCCGAATCCATCATGACTGCCAATAATAAACGATCTAATCCTAAATTCTAGCTAATTCCTTATTGATTTCAAAGTGATTATCAGTAATGTTTAGCAGAGCTCTTCGCATACAATGTGAGCCTCTCAAGCAAAGTAGCGCAGACCTCAGGAGGGCGAATGAAACTTTGGGGCAAATCTATGCCATTGTAGTGCTGTAGTCCTCTCCCTTCTTGGTGACAAAAGTTTAGCCAGTCTTCTGTGATACCTCCTGCATTCATCTGCCATTCCTCCAGAGGTAGTAAATACCAGTGGGGTAAAGGAGCCTTGTCCGACTTCTAGCGCCTAGCTGGCATACATTCTCTTCTTGTCACTCTCATGCTGGCAGTAGATTTATTTTGTGGTTAGGCCTCTATAAGACACTGTCTTTGGGTAACAAAGCCTAACATCAAAAAAAGCTTTGCAGCTCACAGGAGCCATGAACATGAATGTTGAGCTGGGCATCTGCTGCTCTGTTTGTACCAGGTGTTGGTACTTCTCTGTTTATCTCCTGAAGTACCAGTTCAATTTGGACATAATTGTACTCTATCTTTGGTATCATGGCTTCCAAATCATGCAGCTCGTTATGTCTTTCAATAATGAAGCCTCTGCGTCTGCATACCATGGCATGGTCTACATAAAAAACACCTCCACATGCACAAGTAATAACAATATTAACTTTTCAGCTCAAGGTGTACATGACTTCAGTCTACCCCTTCCTTCTGCCATTGTGGTTGCATGGAGGATTTTGTGACAACGTTAGCTCCATTGCTTTCCTCTCGCATTCCAGAGTGTCCTTATTCATTTTCTCTGTCCATTTCATCTTCATGACATTTCAGTCACTGAGCCCTTCGCCTTTTTCATGACGTTTCAGTAGTTTGAGCCCGTTTCTGGTATTCTGAGCTAGTAGCAAAACACAAATCCTTTGCTAAAATACAGTCCCTTCATTTGACAGATTTACCGGTAAATAGGCAGCTAGTGGATATAGGAAGATATAAAAAGGCAAAACTAACAGAAGACTGGTTAACACATTCTTCAAGTAATCAATTATTCTGCGTCTTATTATTATTATTATTATTATTATTATTATTATTATTAAATTATCAGATTGAGGATTCTTATGTCAGTATGGCAGTGTACATGTATGTGACTCCCTAAGGAAAATTACCAAGATCCAGGGAGTGAAAGGGCCAGAGGTAGTATATAGAAAAATTAGGGCTTTAACTCGTACTTACTTCACTTACTTTCTTATTTAATTACTCTTTTTTTCCACAGGGAATGCATACCAGCTTGCTCAGTTGATCCGATCCTTGCTTGATCCAGAAAACATGGCATTGGGACCAAATGTAAATAACATTCATTTTGTAGTTCGTCTAGTTTGATCGTCCGGGTGAGGGTAGTTCTGAAAAGAACTGTTGTTGGTGACTGACGTTTCGACAACCTGAGCGGAAGTCATCTTCAGAGTCAAGTCATTATTCACTTGACTCTGAAGATGACTTCCGCTCAGGTTGTCGAAACGTCAGTCACCAACAACAGTTCTTTTCAGAACTACCCTCACCCGGACGATCAAACTAGACGAACTACTGATACTCCTGGGTTCAAACCTTTTACTATATAACATTCATTTTGCTTACTGTGCATTGGCAAGAAATGTTTGACGGTGAAAAAAAATGATGCCCTCTTAGTCTGGTACATCTCCTTATATCTGGTTGTAATCATTTAAGGCAGTTAAATAGTTGTAATTTCACTTTCAAGCTCAAAAGCTTAGAGTTTGTTTTCTATAGTTTATGGTTTAACTTTACTTATTTCTTCTCATAGAAAATGGAAAAGTCAGAATTCCTAAGTTTTTTCTACAAGCATGCTATGCATGTTATGACGGCTCCTCTATTTGCGGCAACTTGCAATGACCGGCCAAGTAAAGGTAAGTACCAGTATGTATAGGCCAGGTAAAGTTATATATGTTACTTACTGAGTAGAAGTTTATTCTGAAGACCAACCTGCAGTACGTAGTATCTCGTAGTACCTCGGGCCGTACTCAAGACTTCGGGCACAGTTTTTTCCCAGACAGACCTTACTTACTATACTATACTATACTCCTCTATACTATACTATACTATACTATACTATACTATACTATACTATACTATACTATACTATACTATACTATACTATACTATACTATACTATACTATACTATACTATACTATACTATACTATACTATACTATACAGTATAGTACACTATACTATACTACACTATACCATACTATACTGTACTATACCATACTACTCTATACCATACTATACTGTGCTATACTATACTACACTACACCATACCACACTATACTGTACTATACTATCCTATACTATACTACACTATACTACACTACACTGTACCATACTATATTGTACTATATACTATACTATACTATATTACACTATACTAGATGTATACTTTAGATGACCCCTTTTTTACTTTTACACATTTCTTACTAACAATAGCAGGATACTGAACAAAGCACAAGGACACAGAAAACATATTATTCAGCAAATAAAAAAAAGATGGGCAGTTAACACTGAGTTCAATAAATATGTTGTAATGCTTGTCAACCACATGGATTTAACCCTTTCACACTCAACAGGGACCAATATAAAACTTCCCCTAACAACTATTAATACAATATGAAGGAGACAAAAGAGGAGAATTAAAGAGATCATCAACTTAGAGACACTCAATTGACCAAACACAAATTTCTCTAAACTGGCGTACATGTATAACAAAGTTTATGGAAGTCACTTAGGATAATTCCTCTTCAGATCTTGTGAAACGGAGTGAAAAGGTTAACTTGTATCATAACACCTTTTGCAGATGATTATGTGAACAGTGTGACGCTGGGACACATTCTTGAATTACTGACATTCTGTGTTGAACATCACACGTATCACATCAAAAACTACATCATAAGCAAGGACCTACTAAGAAGAGTTCTAGTTCTGATGACCTCTCAACACAAGTTCCTAGTTTTAAGTAAGTCAACCTTTGTCGCTGCTGCGTACACTATCGTAAATTTATGTTGTGGTTCCATTTTATCCTTGGTTTAATTGTAAACTAAACGGGGAACAAAAACAAAATCAACAGTTTGACCATGTAGAAAATACACCATATATGTGCACTGCGAATGGAGTCACAACTGAAGGTTTGACCCTGCTAGTATCAACGCAATTTTTAGCAATTTACATTTAGCCCGAAAAAAAAGAACAGCCTGGAATGGAAGTTGAACCCATAGTGCAAATAATTTTGATTAATTACAGTACATACAATACTTAAATTGATAATACTCATCCAAACGTGGGCTTATATGAATGCACTATTGGCTTGCTCCCAGGGTAGATTGCTTGCTTAGTTCAGCTGGTGGAGCATGGCACTCACTTCAGATCCCGTTCTAGGCTGTTGCTCTTTTTTCCAGCCTAAATCGCAATTGCTAAAAAAATTATTTAAATAGTCCCTGGAATAGATATTGTGTTAAAAACACAAATTGTATGTTGGCAGCTGAGTCTTTTCTCGAAGTTGGGCTTCCTGTGGTGCCTGATAGTAATGCAGAGAGGCTCCTCGATTTTTTTCGCGATGTCCGCATAAATTAATCACCATTGATACATAAATTACTTACGAGCGCATGCAGTGTTTGTCACTATGTAATCAGCGGTAGCCTACGAAAGACATGAGCTAACTCACAACCACGAGGGTTCTCTTGGATCTGCGTTCTTCTTACTCGGTAGGTTACGAAATTTATCATGCTAAATTCTACTTTTTTCGCTCGTGGAAGTATTCATCAAGGTAATAATCGTTTCAGCGATATTTCTAGAGGAAGACAGTGTGCTTTTATGAGTCTTTCAGCTTTGCTATGTGCCAATTCGAGCGATATTATCACATGGTCGACCGACGCTATCGATAGAGTTCTAATCGAAGGAGATAATATGTACCTAAAAGCTTTTGAAGACTTATCTATACCTGACGAAGAGACGATTTCTTTGAACTATCTGCCTGATCGAGTCCTTTGCTCAACGATACGAACAACCATTGCGACAAAGCATTTTATTTATATACATTATATTTCATATAATAACCATTAAAAGTTTTAAGTTTGTATTTTATATACTAAGGATTGGAATTTTATACATTTGATATAACAATAGTTTTATACATTATATTTTACATGATTACCATTTTAATGATGTCAGCTGTTAAAATTTTATAGTTTAAAGTTTATATTTAATAAATACATTGTTGAATGTAAAAAAATTGTCTCTGCTGTTCTTTGGTACTTCTATTACACTTTGTATATCTTAAAGGTCAAATCGCAGCATTTTCACCTTCTGAAAAGAACTTCTAGTTTTTTAGAAACTATTTCTCTTTTTCTTTTAAGATGCACTTCGTTTCCTGAGAAGGATAGTTGGTTTAAAAGACCAGTTCTACAATCGATACATTGTCAAGGGACAGCTGTTTGATCCTGTTATCACTGCGTTTAAGGAGAATGGACAAAGATACAATCTGCTAAATTCTGCCATTGTGGAACTTTTCGAGTTCATCAGAGTGGTAAGTGCTAACAATTTAAGATCAAGAACAATAGCGTATTTATTCCTCCTTCGCGGAGGTGGACCCCCCATTACAGCTTATTTATTTAACTGTTTATCGAGGCAGAGTTAGACGTTTGATTGGAGAAACTGGCCGAAGCCACAAAGGATAAACGTTTGAGAAATGGATAGATCAGTTAGGCGAGGGAAGGGAACCCTTGACCACCCCCCCCCCCATCCCCCTTGGGCTTCGCGCTCGAAATCCTACCACCCTCCCCTCCCCTTTGGACGCCGGCCACGCAGGCTACCTTACAGCTTTCGTAACTTCTTATGCTGTTTCTTTTAGGTCGTTTAGCCCGAACGCAAACTTATGTTAAGTGGCGGGGATCGAAATAACATATGACGTTATTACCTTTACTTCGATCTCCGCCATCGAATCCCTTTTGTCATTTAATGAAAAGTGTCGTTCGGTTATCGTGTTCTTCACCGTTTTTGCTTTTTCTCTTTATTAGGAGGACGTGAAAGTCTTGTGCTCGCATGTCTGTTCCCAGTATACAGCGTTTTTCAAGGAAGTCACTTACGTCAGTACGTTTAAAGGTCTCCTGCAAAGAGACGAGCAGGAACAGGACAGGAGAAAAGAAAATAACAGAATACTTGAGAGGTACGAGAGTAACATGTAGGGCTGAGTTTGTAAATAAACTCGCACTGACAAGGTGAAGAAATAAGGTCAAGAGTAACATCCATCTAACACTTGCTCTGATTGGCCTAGTACCTGTGTAAGTTATGACACGTGTTCTGATTGGCCTACTACCTTTGTTTGTGTCAGGCTATTTAAACACAGCTGTGACGTCAAGTCCAAATTGTTGCGTTGATCTAGTGACGAAAAAGGGAATGGTTGGTTTTGTGTATACTAACTGGAACAATTTGTTTCAAGGGAGTTCTTGTTGTTTTTTTGTTTCTTTAGCTTAACGTGATTACAGCTATTTTGTACTCGCATGTGATTCATGCTATTTGGTTGGCCCTGTAAAGTTACTCAGTTAAAATGAAAAACTAAACAAAACGACCAATCAGATTACAAGACTTCTTCGAGTTAACCAATCAAGTTCACGTAAATGATACGGAAACTCCGTTCCGATTTAAGTTCTTTGTTTTAAGTATCCAATCTTTCACAAAGTTAAAAGTGTTCTTAACCCTTCAATCCCAGAAGAAATTACTATGCACATACTCGTTATAATATCACAATATCCGTACATTGTCAGGCAAGCAGATAAGAAAAATTCAAGAAAATTATCAATTCAGGGATTTTGACTCGATCCAACACCAAATTCTCTCTAGTAATATTTAAGGAAGAGTATGACAGTCGGAAAGGAGAACAGCTTGTTAGATCTTGAAATTGGGTTGAGTAAGTTATACCACCATAAGGTAAAAGGGAGGTGCTGACGTTTCGTTCTTGGATGTGAAAGGGTGGTAAAGAGTTGCATTTGCCACTTGTTTCAGGGCCAATGTAAATCATGGGATCATTCACGTGAACAGTCGGTTTCGACGGGACGTGCGCGCCCTGGAAGTGGAAGAAGAGCTGTGGTTCGATCAGGAAGACGAAAATGGCGAAGAGAATGTTATTCTTGAACAGACTGACCTTCTGAACGACGACTCCGCCTTCAAGAACAGAAAAACATTCATCAGTGACAAAACGCCGGCTCCCGTTGTCAACAACAAACGGGTAAGTCCGAGTGGGCGTTCGGTGTTGCGGTTGAAATCTTAGTACAGTCAAATCTCGATTATCTGGACTTTTCGATGATCCAGACTTTTCGATTATCCGGACATGTTTCTCTGGTTCCGTTTTTTTTATGAATATTATTAAGATGTAACGTTGAACGACAACAGAAAGGTTATCGATCCCTCCAAACGTGCGTTTAAACTCGGGGTTTAAATCTGTTTTCAAACGTGTCAAAACTTGAGGTTTAGAAAATTGGTGTCATCTCTATAAATTATAAACAGACAGTTTACTTTAAAAAAAGGCAGCAAATGTAGCATTTGAGTTTGGCATCAGTAAGCACCTATTCCGGCTACTCTTCTTCAGGCGGAAGGAAAACATTCCCAGCGCTGTTGAACACGGAGTCTGGCAATTGCGAAAGCTTCAAAGCATCAACCAACGGGTTAGACAAGTTTAAAAATCTTCACGGCATTGCTTTTATGTCTCAGTTATATTCATATTTTCGACTATACGGACTCTCGTAAGTGGACATTTTGCCCAAGGCCCAACGAGTCTCGATAATGGAGGTTCGACTCTGTAATGATCAAGAAACTTAACCCTCGTCAAGCGAGAATAGGAGGGGAGTTCTGAGTCCAACTGCAAAGGGAGGATTCGGTTTCAATGTGCCTCAAAATTTGCTCAGAGAGGTCAAATGCAGAGGGGCTTTTATGTATGGTTTATGCCATTTACATTTAAATTGTTGAAAGCCAGGGCCAGAGTAGAAACTAAAGAGGAGTCCCCTCAATAATGGATTCAAACAATGAGAAGCGAAGTATAAAAAGGAGAAACGAAGTATAACTCAGGAAAAACCAGCCATAAAATCAATGTATGATCCTGTTTAGCCCGAAGTAAGATTTGAATGAACTCACTTGGCGCAAAACAAACAAATCTTTGCGACTGTGTTCATAGCCAGACCCGGTATGGGGTAATTGGGGGAATTGCTATTTGAAATTTCTCGGACCCCAGAGTCGACGTCTTTAGTTGCTGTCTAATTAGCAGTCGGTATTATTGTCTGAACAAAAATGTTGGTCTTTGTTCCAGCCATTGGTCGGCCTTGTCGACTATCCGGATGACGATGATGACGACGACGATGACGAACAAACGAGCAGTCCCGCCAAGAGAGTTCGACTCAACGCTTCCTAGCATATGCTCTCGCTCCTGGGATGCAGGGCTCTGCCGCTAGCCGACGTCCGGGAAGGCTTGGGTAGCTGGTTACCATGACATCCCTGGAGCTCTTCACTAGATCTTTAGCTTGGTAGTTAAGACCGGAATGTCAGCTCTGCGCCCTTTAGCGGGTCGTGTAATAACAGCGAAAACCTTGTCTTTGGTGCAGTTGTTGGAAGGACCCATCAGAAAACTCTCTTTTGTTTCGCTGTTGATATATAGGCCTCATTCATACACACTTCAAAAATTTTTTGTTTGACATTCTTTTAACCGATCTAGTAAGGTTTCGTTGAGGGAGCGTTTAGGCCGTTACGGCAATTCTTTAGTTAAAATGCGAAAGTTCACACGACAACAGTCTTCCAGATATGACTTAAAGCGCTGGCACTCGGTTGGCGCCATCCATTTTTTTCCTACACGTAACGTTCGGGGTGCGTTCCGGTCGTCAAAGATCACCCAAAAATGGCATATCAAAGGACCAACGAATTCTTTTCCACAGCGGAGTTTATGGTTCCCTTGATTCACCATGATCTGAGTTATCTCGGATCACAAATCCTGATCCAGATCATATGAAAGGAACACACCTTAAGACGTGAGTTGGTGTGCTGTTTTTCTTTCCCTGGTAACGCTAGTTTTTGAAGCCTTGTTTCATGTTACCAGCCCGCGAAGAAAGTCGCAGGACGTGAGGACTATTCGACGCGACAGACGAAAAAGTCAGAAGAGTTTAGTGCTTTCTTGAGGGATTTTTTGGCTTTCGCGTTGAAAGTCCTACAGAAGGCACACCTATGCAAAGGAAAAAAAGCCCCCATGTAGCGGCCGTCTCATGCATGTTTAACCGTTAAACTTTTCATTGTGGTAGCTTGTAATCCTAGATGCTCAAATGTCCAACTAAGAGAACACGACCACAACCTCCACAACTTTGATAAAACTCGTCCGTGAGGTTTTTCATCAAGATGTTTAGTCACCTTTTTATTCAGATGGCGTGGGGCTGCGTTCCTAGAAAGCCGGCCGATTTGCGTTAATCCTGTTTTGTCGCAGTTTTAGCACTAATCGGTTTTTCAGGATTTGAGCCCTGTTTGTTTGAAAACGTTTCCTAGTATAAAATGAAAGACTGAAAAATTCCCGTTTTGTGTGTTACGAGCTTTGTCCCTCGGAAAAGAAATTGAAACGTAGCACCTTACATCAATTTAAACAAACAATTTGGAAGACGAAACGAGGCAGGCTCCCTCGTTTTTGTAAAAAAAAAAAAAAAGAAAATCTTCTGGCTTTAGCAGCTTGTAAAAAGAATTGCATCCATGAAGTCTGCTTTTTTATGCTATATATACGAGTCTTAAAAGTAACATTTCCGAAGTCCTTCCGATGACTGCACCAAGGTTTAGGAGTTGAAGTGTTGTGTCTTCTCAAATCGAAGTTCTATCTCCCTCCCGTCTTTATTTTAGGCGAAGTGAACGGCGATTGTGGTCTTTGATAGGGTGAGCCGTTCATCCTGACACGAGCTGACAAAACGTATCGTATAGCCGTGTAACTCTTCGGCGGTCGTCGGAACAATTCGCCACCAATGCAAAGCTGCTTTGAGAACGACCTCTGTATCACAACAACACTGCTGGTTTTACGAGAGCTGAAAGTGATTCGCAGACAACGTCGTCTTAAGTAGAGAATCTTGTACGTTTTTGGCCACTAAATTATTCTTCATTTACTTTCAGTGAGTTCACCGTGACAAACTCCGGTGTTAGGTTTGTCACGACATATTTTAAAAGTTGCAGTCAAGCTTAGTTTGACGGCGCCGTTTTATCTCGGAGTTTGTGTAAAGAGTTTTTTTTTACAACCTTTGTCTAACGCAGATATTAAATCGCTATCAAGACTATAAACAAGACTTTGGGTGGGGAGAATTGTGTGAATATAAACGTTATTTTATCTTCAGGAATTGTGCAAAAGATCTTGATTTGCTCTGCGACGCAGAATTTTCTTTGTCCCTTTGTGTTTTTTTAATTAATCAAACTCTGTTTTATATCACTATGGAGAGAGCTCTTCCCGTCCCAACGTTTTAATCCCAATTTCCTTATTGTAGACTTAAAAATCAGTTTCCTGGAAAATGGTACCCTACTGTAGGTGCAAACTCTAATTTCTATACCCTATCCCAGACCAAACTGCTTGAAAACCATATAAGTCATAGCGGCACATACCTAAATAGCGTATATGTTGTGGTTCAATTTTATCCTTGGTTCAAATTTTATTTTCCTCTGTTTCAAACTTACCATAACCAAAACAGAACAAAACCAAATTTTAACAAAGGTAAGAATTAAACCACAACAGTACGTGTGCTACTCCAGCTCCCCTCCACGCTTCTTCCCCTCCCCCTCCCCCTTCTTCCCCTCCTCCCCCCTTCTTCCCCTCCTCCCCCCTTCTTCGTCTTCCCCTCCCCCCTTCTTCCCCTCCCCCCTTCTTCCCCTCCTCCCCTTCTTCCCCTCCTCCCCTTCTTCCCCTCCCCCCCTTCTTCCCCTTCTCCTTCTTCCTCTCTCCCTTCTTCCCCTCCCCCTTTCCCCCCTTCCACTTAAGGCTGCCGAGATTCTATCAAGAAGTCAAGGACTAAAGCCTGATAAATAATAACTATAATAATTATGTAATATCCTGTATATTCTTAAAAGTCCAATAGAGAACTGATATCCAACTAGGGCTGGGAAGCTCCTGCCATTATAGGTTTGAGTTTTTTTGTTTGTTTTTACTTTCCAAAGACCTGGTAGCCCGCTTTCTGAGCAACATAAGTACCCAGTATCAGGAGCGTTCCCAGTGCAGCAGCAAGTGAGGTTAACTTTAGAACTCATTTTTCCACGCGAAACAAGGACACCAAGGAGCCTCGAAGGAAACACGGAAAACCTGCTTGGACTGGCGCAAAAATGTCCTCACGCTGAATTTGGATGTTATATGTTGCAAGTGAATTGGTCGTTGTCATTCTTTGGCTATTACTGCAGAGAAACAAGAGTCTAAAACAGCACCATCTACCATCTTACCAGGGTTAGCTCAGTTGGTAGAGCACCGGACTACCGTGCGGGAGGTCGTGGGTTCAAATCCTCGACCGGACCAACACTCGAGGTCTTGAAATAACTGAGGAGAAAGTGCTGCCTTTGTAATGACGTCTGCAAATGGTTAGACTTTCTAGTCTTCTCGGATAAGGACGATAAACGTAGGTCCTGTCTCACAGTACTGTGGTGTGGGACGTTAAAGAACCCACACACTGTTCGGAAAGAGTAGGGGTCGTAGTCCCCGTTGTGATTGTCTATCACTTATTCTGTTCTGGAGGCACCTGTGTATCCTACTATTCACTCTGGTAAGACTGTGAACTGCGTGGCTGCAATTTGCGCCTTTAATAAGCAGTCTGGCAAAGTCCCCCACAAAAAGTGTTGTAAAGCGCTTTAATTAAGCCTTGGATAAAATCGCTATATAAATCCCTCGCTATTATTATTTTTATTATTATTATTGTTATTATTATTATTATTACTACTACTATTATTATTATTATTATTATAATTATACAACTACCTCTAAATTCAATATTGGCAACTGTCCAATTTTTCTTAAATTTTACACCGAGCATAAAGCAAGTTGACTAGGACCACCCCTGCCGGATTTGGCCAGCTTTGGCCGATCTTTGTTGTCCAATTTCTTTTTTAAGAAACATTCTTTGGCATTAAGTTAAAATTGTGAGAGCTATTCAATTCTTTCCCCATCTCGTTCTCATTTCTTTGGTCAATGGGCTTGTGGTCTTCTAGATAAAATTGCCTCCGGATAGTTCAGATTTGCTCAAACTATCTGTTCAGAATTCAAACAAATTTTGCTTCTGCGCAGAACAATCGTGTGACAGACAGGAACTATACATCAAACGGAATGCTGGGATGCGACACACGTCAGTGGCCAAGAATTCGATCGTCATCATGGGCTTAGATGAGAATTTGCTCTATTATGGAACAAACAAACCCGATATTGTTGTTGGTTTTGTTTGCAGTAAATAATATGTGTGAAAAGTACAACCACTGTCAATCAAATTATAGGAGACAAAACACTTGTAAAACTCACTTTTGAGTGAAAATAGAGCAAGACATTCCTAAGTAGGGTGGAGTAGGACATTTGTAAAGTTATACTTTGTAGTTGGTTGGTGTTGAGTAGTTGCTGATTGATAAACAGCGGAGAGAGATTGCAAAAAATACAACGTGCAAGAAATAGTAACATTAGTCAGCATCGGTGGTGAGTTACCATAGAGATGAGCTAAACGAGTCCATAGTATATGACACTACCCTGGTGCGTAAAACTGTCACTTCAACTTTGCTCAATTCACTGGCGCGCTAAACATCAAATTGGGGTATTTCGTTAATGAAACGTTGAGTTTTCTGAAATTTTCTAGTCATTGCCTTATTGCTTAGCGACTTTGTCGTTTCTTACGCACTTTCCTATGACAATGGCACCCCGAAGAGCAATGTTTTGGGTCACGAAATGATGTTTTGATCGCCTCTTGCTAGCGAGTTTGTTTGAACTGCATCTAACAGTTGTGATCTATACAGCAATACAAATGTTGAATCCCGCCGTTTCCTCGGAAATCCGTCTTTGATCTTGGGTTTGGACGAAAGAATGGCGATTGCAATGGGACTGATGCATTCTCCTTTGGTTTTGTGGGTAAGACCGTTGATCTTGGATTTATATCTTGTCCTTTTTGTGTGATCGCGCTATGCAAACTGTTCATCGGCTTCTACGATCTAGCAAAAATATATCCACGAGTGTATATTTTGGGTAACAATTCTTTGTTACTGTAGGCTAATAATACCTTCAGAGCAAGTGTAGCGATCGAGTCCATAACAGATCTTGCCGATGGAGTTTTCCTGAACGAAATAATGATGGAAATGTGAGTACAATCCTACATGTTTTTCAACCTAGAGGTCGACATTGTCTAAGTATTTGAGTGAACGCCGCGGGATGCAAATTTCTCGGGAGTTTCTCGGTGATGTAAAACCATTAATAACTCCTCATCTCAAACTTAGAATATTTGTCTCTTAAAGCGTTGACATGTTTTTGGATATGTTTGCAGTGATCCTACCTACTTTACACTCACCCGTATACACCAAGACGTCTACGGAGATGTCAACTTGCGGATGCAGAATCTAGACACTCTTGTCAAACACTTGAAAGCATATTACCAGGTAAGCGTAAGAGTGTACTGTGCGAGTCCCATTGATTTAGATTTGGCTTAGTTTTTCTCGAGGAAACGAACAAGCTAGAATTAGGGTCGTAATGACAGCGAAAAATAGAACGTATTTTTGTGTATTAAAGCATGATAATAGTTTGTATCTGACGTGAGTTCAACGAGCCTTCCACGTTCCATCTGGTAGTACCGGTAAAAAAATCCTTCGTTTGAAGATTTTAAAATCGTTTTTGGTCATAATGTGTGTTGGGTCAAGAGTTAAAAGCCAAGGATAAACTCATCAACCTTTAGCGTCGCAATTTACACTCGATTTAAGGTTACTAAGACGCGTTAGTAAGAAGAAATAGCATTTATTTGGTATGGGGCCTGCTAAATTATAGGTGCTTGTTGGTTAGAAGACAGGCGGAAGCGTGTAACCATGAAGCATGAGCAAAGATAAATCTGCTATAAAAGGAAAACTTTGTTTATGCGTGTTTTACGATTTTCACAAATATTCATTGATTCTTCTTCGCTCGTTTAAGTTTGAAATTGATATATGCCTGCATTCACACTGTTCACAAAGAAAGAGCTTTGATGTACTTTGCTAGTCGAAACATCAAAGCTGATTTCGCTTTGCTCGTATGCTGTAAACAACGTATTGACTTTTTTTTTACCAGCGAATGTGATTGACGCACATGTGGAAATGACAACATAATACGAGGGGTTTTCTTTCATTATATGTCGAAACTTGTCAGATCACTGACTTCTAACCATGTCACATCTCCGTCATACTGCTAATGAGTCATAAAGATTGTGTTAACTTCTTTTGTGAAACCGAATTCGCTTTGCTCGTGTGTGAAACTGTAAACACACTTTGCTCGGGTATTATGGAAATTCGAAAGAAACAGCGTTATTTAAGAATGGTCGTCAAAGTTTGTTTAGCTGCTAGAAGAATTTGCTTTGCATACATGAATCGGTCTAGAAACTTTAAGCTTACAATAGCGAAACACTGAGTTAAAACTGAAGACCGATTTTATATTAAAAATGATTTTTGTGTAAACAACTGCAGTAGTATATCATTTAAGTTAACTTCTGTGTGACAAAACGTTGCAGCTATTGCAAATAAATGAATCCAGCCTTACTACGAGAAATTGGCGTTAAACGAATGACAATTTATTAAGTCTTGCAACTTTACAAAGTTGTTGCAAATTATCTCAGGTCCTTGGCAAGATGAAATACTAACCCGTTTAAAGGGATATTTTAATTTTCTTTGGAAACAAACTTTCAAAGATTTTTCTTTGGGACTCTAAGTTGGTCCTATGCTTTTTATTGTTGTTATTAAAATTTGAAATTTGACATGGTTTCGTTAATTAACCATGAATAGCTTGTTCTTATGGCCAAAAGAATGAGACACACACGCTGTAGCATAATTAAATTGGTTTATTGTTTTCATTGCCTTTTTGGTGAACAGGAAAATTTGTTGATGGACAATTTTTCACTTTTGTTTTGATCTCTGTCAATGAACAGAGTTAGCCTATGTCAGTGAGAGATTTGATGTGAAGAACTTTAGCTGTAACTTATTCAGTGCACCCCCAAGCAAGCTTGCAAGGAGCTTTTTATTTCATCCTTTAAAAGTTTCATTGATTGTCCCATGTATATCTATTCCATAAAGGTGAAATAGTTTCAGTTGTTCCATCTACATAATAATGTTGCTGGGCAAAAACCTCTTTCTCCTACAACTAGAAAGCAATAAATGGTTCAGTTCCTCTTCATTCCAATAAACCTTGTGTTTTGGACAAATATAGCGGAAGACTTAGGACACATAGTGCCTTTTATATGGCAAAAAAATATAAATTGTATTTATAATAGTTTGCTACTGATCTGCACAATATTTCTCTTCATCTAATTAATCTTGTGTTTTGGACTGATAATATTTTGCAGAAGACTTTAAACATTGTTTTTACTGAAAAATTAATAAACTGTTTGTACAATAATTTTGTTGGTGATAAGTATCACATTTGGATTTAGAAGAGGCATGTTTCATTGTCCTTGTTTTATGGGGTATTTTGTATTTTCCCTGTTCATTTTATTGAACTTCTTGTAAGGCAAGGCAACACACTCTAAAGCAAGTGTTACTGTATTTTTAGAATTGATGATTTCAATGTTACATTCTCTCTATCTAAATATACTGAACAACAACATGATAGACTTGTAACAGTTCAAAAGATGTCATGTTAACTGAAAATAAATGGTATTGAGATATTAAATATAACTTAGGATGATGTAGTCTATCCAATAAATTTATATTATGCCAGTATGAAAAGTTCTGGAGAATGGACTTAATGGTAAATGGTAATTACTGGAGAATGGACTTTATGGATTTTATGGTAAATCAGAACCTTGTTCAAGTCCCCTGTGGAATATTATTGTGACAAATTGAAGTATTAGCTAAGTCTGTTTTTCAGTTTTCTTGTCTACTCATAACAATTTTTCCTGGGACTGGGTTTTTATCAGGATGTTATAATTTGTTTAATTGAATAAAGACAAGTTTACTATGACATTTGTGTCTTATAGAACAGTAATAATTTATTGCTCAACTGTAATCATTGCTAAGCTTCGATAATTATACTCATTCAGTTTTGAGTTTGTGGCTTGACTATCTCTGTCATTATTCCTTTTCTATCTCTGTTGTTATGTGTAAACTTTGTTTTTCTCCCATAATCAGACAAGAATCTGTTTATGGAATTTAATCTACAGAACTGAAATATGCTCTGATCAATATCTTGTTGTACTCATGAAATTTCTCTACATGACTGCTCCAGTAAGTAAGAACACCAGGCAGTCTATTCTTTAATGTTATTGGCCTTTGTCACGTACTTGGATTTATCTTCCATAAATATCTTACTTGTGGGAACGTCAGATGTAAATTATTTGTCCATCAGCCTTTTTTTGATTATGAGGTTTCAGTAAACTCTCTTTTGCCTTCTAGAAACATGAGGTGAATTTGTTATAAAAATTCAATAATTTGTTGCATGGTGAAATCAATAATACCTATAACAATACTGATGATAATAATATGATTAAATTGTAATAATAATATCAATGATAATAGTAAAATGAATTTTATTTTGTAACACAGCTTGTTGAAATGCATATTGCAGTGTTTGGGCTTTTCCTTAGAATATTTTTTTGCATTTTACTAATTATATTATTATGCAATAGAGTATTCTATACTGCAACTACATATATGCATTTCAACTTTGTTTAGTATTAACAAGTGCAAATGGTGCAAGTGAAAAGAAATGGTCACCAATAACATCACTGGTACTGTATAAAATGTATGAGGAATATATCACTACAGAGAAACTGTATCTTGATGTTGAGGTCAAATAATTAACAATTATTTGCCGAAGGCGAAGTGATTCTCGGTGAATATTCACTGAGAATCACTGAGCCTGAGGCGAATTATTCTTTTAGTATAAATACACAGGTGATTATTTCAAAAAAGAAAAGAAAAGCATTGTGCAACACAAAAAAAATTTATTTCATCAAAAGCACGCGAGCAACTGGCAGCCATTTTGTTCGTTGAGGTGATTATTGGCTGATAATCCGGGATAGCGAACCAATCAGAGCGTGCGATTTTGTATAATCACCTGAGTATTTATACTAAAAGTAATTGGTACATGACTGAATGCCACAGAATACAAATCTGTGTTTTCTTTGGGGAAATTATAGTGGTTGAGCAACCCTCTTTACCATAACTTGTAAATAAATATATCATTAATATTATCATTATCATGTTTGGTAACAAAAAAGTATCTCAGACTAGTTCTCTTTTTTTTTGGCTGCAAGTAATATTCTGTAATATAATTTTACAAAACTTGTTTTGCCAGGAGAAATTGCAGCAGCTTATTCTGATGAGAATGCCGGATGTGGTGGCAGTTGCACAAGATCCTCAGAGTGGTATGTTCAATATAATAATTACTATAAAGTTAATAAATACCTCTTGCTAAGCAAGTTTGAGGTCTTTACTGTTAGTTATGGGCCGAGTTTTTTTCCACTCAAATTTATGGCCCAAGCACGAAGCATGCGGGCCATAAATCCGAGTGGAAAAAACTATTCTGTAAAATATTGATTGTCCACACTTGTTCACAATTAATAAATGTGGAAAATTACCTCAGAAGCCAATGTATTGAGACATTTCAGATTGGTTGTACAATGTTATCTCTCTTGTAATAATATTACTTCAATTGTTACTTTATTTACTAAAAAATTTTTAATATTTTTTTATTTTGGTCTGCAGATGAAGCTGCTGAAGCAATCAATAGAATCTTGCATCTCATGCTTGGTTGTGCAGTCCAGGTAAATAACATGAAACCATTATTGTAAATAAATATTATTTTATAATGTAATTTATTATATCTCTCAGTTAGTACGCGCGCTGTGATTGGTCAATTTAGCGGGCCGTACTTCACTGTACAGCCCGCTAAAGTTTGTTTTGGTCGCCAAAATGACTCCAGAGATATAATAAATATCTTATTGACCTCGTTTTCTCGGTCCGTACTGTAAAATACGGATCCTCGTTTTTTCCTGTCGATTTATGGCCCGCGCGCTTCGCGCTTGGGCCATAAATCGACGGGAAAAAACTCGGTCCGTATTTTACAGTACGGACCTCGAACTCGATTAAAAAAGAGGTATTTAGCCCATTAATTTTACAATGTGAATATTCGAACCAAGGCCACCAAAACAAATTTTCACACAAATTATCCAATCATGATCACGTATATCTCAACAATAGAATTTCTACAAATGTCTTATATTTTGCTTAAAATGCACATAATTTGTTCTACAAAGTTCTGTACAAAAAATTCAAGATTGAAAATAAATCATCTTAGTCAGTAGAAACTCACCAAAAACCTGTTGTTTAGCATCAAAAACAGACATTCAATTAATTTGCATGAAAATTTATCTGTGTGGCCTTTGTTGGAGTATAAGTTGCACTGAAAAGGCTAAGTGATAAAACTGTTATTTAACTTAATATTAAGTAATACTTGTACAATATTTAAAAGTCAAAAGGAAAGTGCACATTGCAACCAGGTGGACAATCAGATATAGTTGATGCTATGCTGGTTTGAGGTAGTGAATGTGACTAAAACGTTGCGTTGCTTTTAGGGTTTCCAAGAAAGAAAACCTTTGAATTAAACTCAGTGATAATGTAGCTCACAACTCAGTGCTGGTTCCACTAAGCTAAATAGAGCAACAACTCCTGCAAATAAAAGATAAACTTTGTTAAGATCCCAACTTGTGGAGGGCTGACCAGTTGGCTGGCTATTTACAAGTGTGGTTGAGGATTTGATACTCAGGGTGACCTTACAACAATTCCATTTGATGATCAGGAGGGAAATCAAATGCGGGGCGACCAGATTACGACTCTGGTGCCCTAACCACTTGTCCATGCTGCCTCCCAGTAAACTATGCCCGGGAGGGGGGTACTCCCTTGCAGGAACCTAATGGGGATGTGCCGCTGGATGGGGTCGCATTTTCACAACTGCAGTGAGTGTAATGGGGTCGCATTTTCAATAGAGTTACTAGAATGGGGTCGCAAATTTTCGAATTTTGGGGGTAAATAGGGAATAAAAGTGGTAAGATTCTCGGTTAAAAAGATCAGAAAGTTGTAAATTTAACAATAAGCTTGCATTGACCGCATTACGTTCCATTCTTGAGATTCATAAATAGAAAGTGACTAAGTTGGTGTTGCAAAAATTACATTTTCCAAAAAGTGACTAAGATGGGGTCTATAATTGGCCAAAAAATAGACTAAAATGGGGTGGGGGCTCTGAGAGGCCAGCAGCACATACCCAGCAAACATTAACCCAAGTACCCCCCCCCCCCCCCGGGAAACTATGAAACTGTTTTTAACATGTTTGCATTTCAGTGTGAAAACAAGGAGCATTTTATTGAGAGAATAAAGGAGATGGATCTTGAAGTACAAAAAGCTCTGGTAGAATACATTCAGCAGGTATTTTATTTTATTTTTAGTAAAAATATTTTACTGCATATAAAAATGAAAAGTAAAAAATATTGTTTGCACTGTTAAATTTATTTCTGTGATTTGTATATGTTAATCCCAAGTTTTGATTGGTAACTGTTCTGTTCTAGATCACGGATTATCCAGAGAATGTCTTGACATTTAGAGCTAGTGAAATGGCAGAGTTGTCTGCAGAGTAAGTAACAATTAATTTTTTGTAATAGTAACAATAATGATAATAATTTATTACTTATAACGCGCAAATTCGCATATGCATATGATCAAATGCGTGTTACAGAGATAGAAATACATAATAAAAATACTGTAGATGGTTTTAGACAACATACAATAAAAAAAATTGCATAAGAACAATAAATATATGATGAAAGGAATTTTATTAAAAATAATGTAAATATTAAAACTATCCCAACATCATAAGAGGATTTTAAGATTTGAAATGGGTAAAGTTATTTTCGTGTCTTATGTGACAAGGAAGGGCATTAAATAGAGATGGTGCCGCCACTGCAAATGACCTGTCACTCGATGTCTTAAAATCGAATGGCGTAAGATACAGGTCTTCATTTCGTTGAAGGGAATACATACTGGAGTGTTCAATGGTTAGCTGTACTTCGAAAATAAGTAGGCGCTAGGCCATAAATAGTCTTAAAGGTAAGTATAATAAGTTCATAGCGAATCCGCTCCTTCACCGCCAGCCAGTGCACAACGCTGGAGTGATGAGGCTAAAACGGGAGATGTCTGTAACCAGAAATTGGGTAAATCAAACGAATTGATAATTAACAACTATTCACCGAAGTGGAGGTGGCTAGTGGTGGATATTTACCGAGCCGCGAAGCGGCGAGGTAAATATCCACCACTAGCCACCGACACTGAGGTGAATAGTTGTTAATTAGTATATACTAAAACAGTGAGATAATGTACACCAGAAAAAGAAAATGGCTTGGAAAATGGAGGATTTCTCAAGTGACAATCCAACGCAGCGAGGATCGCCGTAAGGAATTTTTTGTTGTAATTACTGCCGTACGTCTCGTTTTCTCGCTGACGGAAAAAAAGATATGTTTAGTTCTAGTGGCGACATTTTTTCAAATGGAGTTGCAAACTCTTTCTGTATTTGAAAACATTCTGTAAAAAACATAATTCAACTTTGGTTCTCAAGTGAACAAGTGACATCAAATTTGGTTACGCAAGATTGAATTTGCATTTGTAAACAAAACCTTTCTCGTTAGTTTTTATCGATAAACTCCGGGTTGAAAACATAAGCCATTACCTCTGAACACGGCCAAGCCAAATTTAGTCGCTTTCTTGGAGTTTTCAGGAACTGCTTCGTTGTTAATTTGGATGATTTCTTCGCTTGTCATGGATGCAAACCGGGACGCCATGTTTACGCGGCGGAGCGAAAAATTCGCAAGTTACTCGGAGGTAAATAGCACAGGATATTCGGAGTTTGACTAGCCAATCAGAGCGCACCTTCAACGCTATCCACTGTTTTAGTAGTTTTAGTATATACTAAAGTAAGTTATACCACCGTGAGGTAAAAGGGAGTCCGGTAGGTGCACCCCCCTTTTACCTTACGGTAGTATGACTTACTTTATCAATTCGTTTGATTATCCCAATTTCTTGTGTTTCAATTCCCCACCGGCGCAGCACCAGTTTCTTTAGAAACTATCCCCACGATGCCTGTGACTAGTCTAGCAGCCGCATTATGAACGCGCTGTAACTTACATATAGATATAGCAGGGAGACCATAGAGAAGGCTGTGGCAGTCAGGTAGTCAATTCTAACCATCATAAAGGCATCGATTTAAGTTTTTTAGGAGAATTAGAAAATACCTATCTGTAGACAGGTATTTTCTAATTCTCCTAATATTATGGACATGATGAAAAGCAGCCATGCACGTATTACTAATATGTGATTCAAAGCTCAGGTTCTGATCTAACAAAGTTCCTAAATTTTTAGCGACTGAGACTGGTGTAATAGTAGAATCTCCTACAGATAACTTTTAAATGCAAACTTTGTTCATCTGTTGTATCGTTCCTATGATCAGGAACTCTGTTTTGCTATCGTTCAATTTCAACTTATCCGTTAATATCCAAGCCTGTAGGGCCTTTATGCATGACTCCATAGCACCTAAGCACTTCCTTTTGTTGGCATTACCCTGAGGCCTAAAAGATAAATACAGCGGTGTATCGTCAGCGTGCGCGTGCACAATATACAAATGCTCCTTGAAACAATTTGCTGGTGTCGAGGTGTGAAGAGGCGAGGTCCCAGGCATGAACCCTGTGGTACCCCACAAGTTAGCTGAAAGGTATCAGAAATCCTATCACCAGATGCAACACGCTGTGACCTGTTCGACAGGTAAGAATGGAACCAAGCCTGCCAGCGCCTATCCAGTGATGCCAAGTGATGTTTTAAAGCGACTAAGAAGAACGTAATGGTCGGCTGTGTCGAACGCCGCACTCAAGTCCAGAAGAACAAGAAGAGTCATCTGTCGACGATCCATACTCAAAATAATATCATTTTTGCCGTTAGGGAGATTGTAACTCAGGAAGCAGTTATTTCATGCGTAGTCAAATAATCACAGGTTTGACCGTGGACAGCGCGTTCAGTCAAATTGGAAACGAACTTCAGGTTACCAATCGGATGCAAGTTGCTAAACAAAGGCACAGGCCCCGCGCTTTCTTTAGGAGCGGTGTGATGAGTACTTCCTTCCAGACACTGGGGAAGAAGCCTGTAGTCCCTTGAGTTTCTTGAGTCACACAATTCTCACCTGTTAAATATTTACAGCCGCCAACTTTAATAGGGTCAGCCGCCTACTTCAGAGCTCATTGAAACCCCAGCGACACCACTCCCTTTTGTCCCAATCTAACTTGAAAGAAAACTTACCATTTCCATTTGCCATTGCAAACTGAAAGTACCCAGATAACTTGTTATAACTCTTTTATTCCAGTCTCATTTGCTCTAGCAAAGCTGTAATGCCCAAAATGCGAGCAACTCTTTATTCTATTGTGGTGCAACTTACCTTATCGACTCAGGTGATAAACCTATTCATTTGTGTTTCAATTTCGCACCCCATCAGCGCACTTTTATGAAATGAAGAGACTGGAAGCAAAAGACGGTTATACCTGCACAACCGACCTGTACTCATATTAATCACGTTTCAGCAGCCAATCAAAAGCAACAACACGGTGATTTCGGGATAAAATGATTTTTTCAACCACAGGACAAACTTCAAAATCTTTTGCGGCAAAACACTGTGTGTGAACTACTACTCTACTGTCATTTTCAAAGTCAAGGCAAGATCCTGGAAACCTTAAAGTTGTAATAATAATAATAATGATAATAATAATCATCATCATTGTCGTCATCATCATCATCATCGTTATCATCATCACCATCGTCATCATCATCATCGTCGTCATCACGATCATCATCGTCGTCATCATCATCATCATCGCCATCAATATCATCATCATCATCGTCATAATCTTCATCGTCATCACCATCATTACCATCATCACCATCATCTTCGTCATCATCATCATCATCATCATTTTGGTCATCACCATCATCGTCATCATCATCATTATCGCATCACATTTGTACAGCACCGATGTAAAAAGGTCCTAGGCCTAAAAATTAACTGTAGTTATTGGTATAAGGTCAAGGTAAAAATTGATTTTGCTATTTAACTAAGAAGACAGTAGTTAAGATTGAAAGATGAGCCACTTTGTCATTTCCTAAGTTTTGTTTTCATGTCCCTTCTTTCATCAGGCAGTTGTTGCTGTATACGGAAACCATGTTTTGTCAGATGAGGTTTCTGGTTGAAGAGAGGGATGACTCCATTGGTGTAAGTAACAAAAACTGTAAGAAAAGCTTTGGAAAAAACATCTAATACTAAACAGTCTCTATTTCCGTCTTCGTTTTAGATGGTTTCTCATCTTTCTCGTGAAAGAGATGCCTTGTTACGTGACAAACAGGTAATATTAACATAGAGTGATAGTTAACTTAAGGTCAAGGTAAAAATTAACAAAATAAATAATTGTTGCTGTACATCATCAACTGACAAACCACAACATTGACTGGGACTCTGCCCATTGCTTAACCTACAGTACAAACTATTTTCAACGACTGACTCTGGAAAGCTGGTACACCAACTTGGAACGAACACCTCTTAACAGATGTCAACAACTACCGGCGCCTTACAAACGACTTATCCATGGCGAAAACAAAAACCGACAAACGGACTTCTAACAAACTGACATAATTTGACTAACTATAGACGGACCAAAAACCGACCTATTTGACAAACAATAGACGGATCGAAACCGACCAATGACTGGTAACAAACTTTACACGAGTCTTTCAGCCAATACCATTATGGCTAAACTGACCAATCACGTTTAACAGACCAGACTTATAACATCATCGCCTGACAAACACTATTCACTTGACTCTGAAGATGACTTCCGCTCAGGTTGTCGAAACTTCAGTCACCAACAACTGTTCTTTTCAGAACTACCCTCACCCGGACGATCAAACTAGACGAACTACTGATACTCCTGGGTTCAAACCTTTTACTAAGTTAACTTAAGGTTAACTTAAACCCCAGGAGCCATACAAGTATAAAGGGCTTAGTATGTGAAGAAAATTGTCAACTGAAGAGAATTTGTTAATCAAACTAGTTGATATGGCCAGGGAGTTTTAAGAAAATCCACTCTCCCTTTCTGGTTCTTTAGTTAGGGGTTACGGTCTTTTCGCCCGATTGTCAGTTCGCCCGAAACCACTAACTGAAGTTGTTTCGCCCAAACTTTAAAAGTCAACTATTTTTAAGGCGTCTTCATTAGTAAACCAGTTGTAAAGTTTGCTTCGATCAGTTTCTCGACGATTCAAGTTCGAACTCCGAGCCAAGGGGTACGCTTGTCTGTATATGTATCAATATAGTTCAGTAAACTTTGAAACTTTGTTTAAGTTGTGTTATTGAACACGGATTATGTGCCTCGTAATTGTAATCGAAACAGTTTTAATTCAGGGAAATTTCACGTTGGTCTGTAAATTAGCTATGTGTATAAACTTTAAACTATGTTTTTTCTTAGACATCGTAGTCTTGCTATGAAATTTCAGGCGAAGCGACTCGAGCTCGGGCGAACTGATCATCGGGTGAGACGCCCGTAAAACGAGTGTTCTGATTGGTTCATTTTTCGACGGAATTTTGCCATACGGACTTTTCCTTGAAAACGGTTATACTTATAGGCCGTGTATATTTTTCTATGAAAGCTGGGAAATTCAAAATTCGCAGGACTAGTAAAACTGGCTGCCATATGACAATCGGGTTTGCTTGGTTAATAAAAGGTTTATACTAGTCTAATGATAGAAAAGCTTGTGTTAGCTCTTCGCTCTGACAAAGGGTTAACGCTTAAAACGTTAACTCGTTTATTTCCTTCCAATGATATGCTTTAAAAAAGGCTTACTTAGTCATCTCGTTTCGCAAACCCCTTTATTGTGTACACAAAACAGGTTGTTTCGTTTCGTTTTCTAGAAAGCTGATTAGCATTAGCACACGATTGAACAATAACTTAAGATTAACTTTGCGTTAGTGCTATTCATCTTTCCAAGACCCTAGTTCAGATGTGAAAAGATTTACATTTTGATAATATTTCATGATTTTTTTCATGAAAAGAACTGTTAAATTCTTGTACCAATATATCGTTCTACTGCATTGCAAATGTGTGAAATTTTCATATCTATACATTCTTTTCTTCGTCTTCTACGGGTACAGTACGAACTCAGAAATGACGGATTAATATCAGTTTCTGGGCAACTGTGCACCTACCCCTCCCCTAATCCAACAAGTTATAATGAGTTAAAAAGTTAGCGTTAATGTTGGTTTAGGGGAGGGGTAGGTGCACGGTTGCACAGGAACTGATATGACCAGCTCCCAGTTGGCTTGATAGTTCTGTTGGTTAGAGCGTTGTACCGGTATCGCCTGCTCTTGGCTGGAATATCGTTCAAGCCCGACTTTTTTCAGGTCTTCTCTGAGCAATTGACTATGTTGCTGACATAACGGCGAGGATCTTTCGTTTATTAAGTATCGTTCTACCGCATTGCATATATATGAAGTTTTAATATACTATACATTCACCAATAGTGTTTGTTACCTTTGCAGTCTACAATGCAGCGCACATTCTCCCCGCCTCCGGATCCTGCCTTGAAGCATAGCAAAGAATCTCCGGCCGTTCACGCCAACAAGGAAAAAATAAGGCTTCTCACAGAGGAAATGTAAGTTTAAGACTTCTGGGCTGGGTTTTTCGAAGCAGGGTAAAGGTAGCCCAGGGTTAGTTCGAAATTTGAATGCAGATATGTGAGGTCAAAAAGCACATTCAGTATAATTCTTTTTGAATACGATTTGATGATTATATGCTCTGAAAGAAAAAAAATAGAGAAAGTTATCGGAGAAAATTCTTTTTAACAAGAGGAAAAGAAGCCCGGGTTAAAATTTAACCCTGGATTAGCGCTAATCGTCCTTCGAACAACCGGCCCCAGTTCGCTTTTGTTTAAAAGTCAGTATCACTGTAAAGTGTTTTAGTTACTGTCATATCTGTTTCCTGGGGCCCGTTTATCGTAGGCCCCAATAACTTTACTGACCCGGAGCTCCAATTTTAGTCTGGGTCTATCGAATATTTTGCTTGTTTTTAGCCTTCAAACCAGCTTAACGTGCAAGGTAACCTAGAATTGTATTACTTAACCTTGGAAAGCATCAGACTAGTAATTCCCATTGCGTGAAAGAGCTTACCGGATCCGGTAAGTTACGTGGACGTTCGAGAAATAGATCCCAGGAGCTCCATTGTAGGTTCGAGTGTACCGCTTGTTTTGGCTACTGCATATGAAATAATGCAGGAGTCAATATGTCAAAGGAAACACGAGTGATTGAGTGAGTGAAGGAGCCAATCAGCGCGTGCCTAGTATTTAACCAATCACAATGGACAATACAACTCGCGCACCGCGAAGAATTTGGACGACATTTCTAAAGGAAAGACACTAGAGTTCATATTTTGTAACTTACATCGATTTATTTTTAAACTTAGAAGGGAATATTTAAAGGTAATGAAATCCAGGAAAGGCCACAGGTATGGCAAAAAGGTCCGAATAAACTTAGTCAATACAGTAGCCACATACATGCAATGCTTGCCTATTAGCTTTGTAGTTCCTAGCCCAACAACCAGCCTAACGTGCAAGTTAACGTACAATTGTAAAATTTTAATTCAAGTTGTAAACATTGCGACCGGGCCATATCTCACTGGGCCCGAAAAGTTCTTAGGAATATCCTAGAACGGACCGCTGAACGCTAATTCACGTAAGTGAAAGCTTTATTCACGTTGATTCAATTTGCCTTTTTTATCACTATAGAGAGGAAAAGAATGTCGCCCTGTCAGAATTGAGAGATGAACTGCTTGCTAGCAAGAAAAACTTGGAAATCCTCAGACAGCAGGTTAGTAAAACTGTAAATGTTTGTTGAACTCGATCGTCCGGGTTCAGGAACATGTAGTTTTGAAGAACTGTTGTTTACTTTGACTGACGTGTTTCCATCTTGTTAAATCATACGGAAATATACTGCGTCATAGTTTATCTCAGCTGCGTTGCCCTGAATAACTTTTTATTTTCTTGGTTATAACTTAAGCGTTCTCGTGGATAAGAGTACCTTTCAAATTAGCTTTTCCGGTCGCAGTTATCCACAATGGATGAACGCAGCCCAATAAACTAATCAGAACTCAAAGTGAACACGTGCCTTCAGCGCCAAGCGCGGGAAAACGCGTGCGAGCTAGTCACAGGTGGTTTCAGTTGCTTCTGATTGGTCGAAAAAGTGGCGCACGATTTGTCGTAGCAGTAGAAAACTGAAGCAACACCTAAATTACTTTGGACTGCAGTGAATGGAAAACGGCTGAATACGACAGAAAGAAACCGCAAACCCTAAAAAGCTTTTCTCCTTGTATCAACTTGTTTCCTGTAATGGGGACCGGTCATATGCAACTACAATGGGGGACAAAACTCTTGGGACGATTAACACGCTATGAATTAATTTCTCTTCCTTTCCCCCTCCCCCCAAAGCAATGTTGCAGTTTGTGCAGCTCTGTACACCTTAGCCTGTTCTGTCATCCCAACATTGTTTGGAGGGGCGAGGGGAGGGACATTCTTGGTATCCACGTGGTTAGAGAAGTGCATATTACGCTACATCTGATTATTTGATAAGTTAAGGATGTGGAAACAAGGTTTTCCATAACTGTCCCAAGGATTTTTGTCCTCCATTGTAGATTTGATTTGATGAACTAAGAATGTAGAGGGCCAAGAAACAATCGTACTTTGACTTCAAAGTTTTGAGACATTTCATTATCACCAATAGTAATCCCTGACGAAGCGAGGCCGAAGGCCGAGCGTATAATTAATAATAATAATAATAATAATAATAATAATGATAATAGTAATGATAATAGTAATAATAATAATAGAAATAATTGATCAGGGGCCTATCATGGACTGCTGTGATGATATAATGATAAAATGAATACAATAATTGGGTTTTATTCCTGATAGGAAAAACCGTTGCGAGTTCTTCAAGAACTAGCTTCGCGAGGATTTGCGGGAGTCGTATTTCTAGTCAATTTTAATAACATGTAACATTATTGTTGTCTTCCGTTTTCTTGTCTTAGAACAAGACTCTGTCCCAGGATGCACGGTGGGTGAAAGCTTACAGAGATGAGATTGATGCCCTGAAGTCTAAGGTAAAGAGCAGACCGTCTTGAATTTTGGAACCAAACCTCTTTCCCTTGCGGACTTACTTTTTGTTCTGCGTGGGTCTATCATTGCTAAGAACTGGCGATGATTATTCGTGTCTGATCGTAAATTGATGTAGCTCGTCTCTTTCAGTCGTTTTTCAAAGGTCCAGAACTTTTCGGACGAATTTTCGGTGTAATAATGCACAGTGTAGTTTGGAAACGTAGATGTCTTCGCCCGTGAATCTTTTTTAATCATCCACGTTCTCTTAGACATTGTAAAAGTACAGGTTGGTATAACGTGCACTTTATCATTTTACGAACGGTTTTCCAGGACCGAAGACTTTCGGGTCCTTTCAAGAGGACGCCTGCTGAGTACCAAAAGAGCGGAAATTTTTCGCGCTCAAAGTTGTGACTCACAGGAGAGCGGTCTGTTCGTACGTTCAAAATGCGCGGGAATTTTTTGCGCCGAAAATTGGAGGAAGTATCTACCAGTAAGTTCCAAAGCGCAGAAGGTTTTCGCGCCAAAATTTGCGGCTTCACGTGCCCTTTTTCTACTATAGTAAAATGCGAATATAGAAAGACTAATGTGTAATTTTATGGGTTTTTAGGCAGACAAAGTGGACAGGCTTGAGGCTGATAATGCAAGGTTCAAGGAAAAGCTTCGAGATT
The DNA here is from genome assembly GCA_949710005.1 of Ricordea florida. Lineage (NCBI taxonomy): Eukaryota > Metazoa > Cnidaria > Anthozoa > Corallimorpharia > Ricordeidae > Ricordea > Ricordea florida. The sequence goes on from OX453284.1 coordinate 11,546,996, forward strand.
TGGATTATCACAAGAAACGATCAGAGGTAGGTATCACAAGTGCACTTAAACCTCGTGTAACCAACCACCGAAAATGGCTATCAACGGCGAATTTCAGAAAAAAAACCATTGCTTTGTAAAGTTCACTCTTAATCACAAGTAGTGCGAATTAGTTGCGTAGTATTTTCATTTTTAGTACATTTAGAGATATTGTAACTTTTACAAAATAAGTTTTCAACAAGGCTAGGGTGAATATTACTCACTTGAGGCCCGGTGCATGAAACGCTTACCAAAATTTTGTTTTTTTTTTTTTTCAGAAAAAAAAAACACTGCATTTGGCCATTTTTATAACGTTTTAATTTTCCTGGTTTTAGTCCTGTTTATGGGCATTTACAGGACGATTGACTGACACAAATCGCGATCTTGTGTTCAGATTACTTAAACAGGTGGCTTCGACGATTGTTGAGTCAATCGCGTGTTATAGATCAACGGACTTCCCGGCTATTTCGACGGCAGTTAATCTTTGCTTTTTTCACTTAGTAACGATAAAATGACCTATTAGGTAAGGAGACTGTAATTCTGATATTTGTAGGAACTCAAAGAGCAGAACGAGCTGTTGTATGAGACTAAATTGGTGCTTGAGGAACAGTTGGCCGGGCTTCACTCCAAGGACGAGAGAATTGGTAAGTTAGTTTCCACAATTATAGACAGTAACTTCTTGGTGATTTGTACTCTGAGAAGAAACCGGACTAAAACATGAAGCCATTGACTGGAGCAAATAACTAGAGGTCACCTCGCCATACATTAAAGCAAATTTTAATTAATAATGTATTAAGAAAAGAGGCAAAAAATAAATGATGATGAGGATGATAGTGCTTTTAGAAAATATCCCAAGGAACATACGCGCGCTGATTGGTTGAAAATCGTGTTTCTATAACTCGTTAGAAACACAAAAATGTTGTCGTAGGCTATTTTCGTGTTTCTATCGAGTTTTAGTATAAATCTACTAGCGTTCTATCACAAATGCCGCGCTCTGATTGGCTACGCTACCCACTATCTATTCTGTGATAGATAGTGAGTAGCGTAATGGCGGCCACTTCTTCACGTTTTCGAAGTGTCCGTGTAGAAGATTTAGACAGTCAACTGGTCGAGGCTGTTCCAGAAAAGACAAAGTTTTGAACGACTAGTAGATTTATACTAAAACAATTAGATTATTCGCTCTCGATTTCTATGTGTGATAGTTGACTCGGGCTGCGCCCTCGTCAACTATCACCCGATAGAAATCTCGAGCTCATAATCTAATTGTTTAATAGAAAGACTCGTGAAAACTTGCGAGAACTCAAAAAAGCTATGAAAACACTCGCCTATCGGCTCGTATTCCCACAGCATTTCTCGTTCTCTCAAACTTCCACTCGTGTTTCTATAACCCGATAGAAACACGGAAAGCGTTTCCTATTTCTTGATTCGTTTGAA
>OX453284.1:11550947-11733447 GCA_949710005.1 Ricordea florida
GTAGCGTAATTATATTATCTAATACTGGAGTGTGATATGTATATTATGCTTGATGTATACATCCAATGTTGCAAAGAAGAAATAAGGTTTTCCTTTTCATGCTATTAATAATTTTGTTTTTTCCTTGAATAGGGTGTAATTTTTCGGCTTTGGGCCTTACAAAGGGTATCAGGTTTCGCTTTCGTAGTCCTTAAATAGGGTTAGGGTTCACGAACCTTCGCGGCACACTCCTATCCAAAATTCGCGGGAGTAGCCCCCCCCCCCCCCCCCCCGTACACTAGAATTCGAAGCTTGCGTGGAGGGAACGCGCGAAGGGTTTAGTGGGGGAATCGGGGAAGTGTGTCTGTTTTGCCTGATTTACATGACTTGAATCTGGTTGTTCCTCAGCATAACTGAAGTCGCTTCGTTGTCGTCCGAACTGGATCTGTTGCGTGGCAAAAAGTCTCCTGGTGAGTATGTATTAAGATACTTACTCTTGAGATAATACCCCAAGTGGCGCCGGTCAAGTTGTACTACCATGTCGTGTTTTGCTCACACAAGGCCCGGTTTTGATCGGACAAATATTCACTGCATTGAAGTCATGAGTAGTGCGGAAATTTGTAATTGCTGTAATGAATGGTGCGGCACTTTTTTGAAGCTGTCCAAAGAATGGTCACAAAAGAAAATGTTAGAACCACACTATATAGTAAAACAAACATTGCCACAGAACAGTACTGTTCAGTAGCTTTCCATAGAATGGTCACACCGCATGTGTCCACAGATGAGAGAAGTAGAACCACGTGGCATAGCAAAACAAACTGTATCACAGCGTAGTACTGTTCTTTACCTTTCTAAAGAATGGTCCATTCTCGGGTATTTTTCCTCCGATGGAAAAGCTAGAGTAGCAGTCTATAGTGAAACAAGTAACACGGCACTGCCGTTATGTCCCGTTGAAATCTGTCCTCTCTTTATGCTTCCCCTTTGATCGAATGAATAGTGGGAGGGTAATTCGTATTTTGCCTCCAGGTCGGTGCTCCTGTTTACCTAGCATCATTTGCACAACTTTCTTTTCCTTTCATTTTAGGATCAACAACTCTCGCTAGTGAGTGTAGCGAATCCAGGTAAGTCAAACTGGTATTAAATCCATAGCCAAAACACGAGTGGCGCGCATTCGCTCCGGCCTAAATTTTAGAAACTGTTCAAGTTTCACTGCGGCAAGTCACGTGCTTTGATGTAAATGAATATATGAAAGACCATATATTTGAACTGCGGAGTAATATGTAATGACATTAATTGATCGTCGCAGTTATGTACAAAACTTAAGCAGCTGTGAAATTAAAGCCTGAAAAAAAAAAAAAACTCAGGCCTGAACGGGATTCAAACCCATGACCTCTGCGATACCGGTGCAGTGCTCTACCAACTGAGGTTTGGAAAGCACTTCCCAGCTTACTGACGTCCCTGGACGGTCTCACACATTGTAATTAATCGTGATGTCTTTCATATAGTGCATATTTCAGTTTCAAAGCGGCGTGTCCTGGTACACAATCATTCAGGTGGAAATTAGTTGCGTATTCGTATGCAAATCAAACTCATTCCCCTTTCAGTAGTTGAGCACCAAGACTCACTTAGAAACCGAGACACACAGCAACTCGGAAATGGCCCATTCGTCTCGATATACATGCAAAATCAACTTTAAAGCGTTGTGGAAACCCCTGTCACATCACAGACCTCTGCAATTCCAAATCGTGTAGAAAATAAGCGCATTCTTGACTCAGAAAGGACGCAAACATTTTGCACAAGGCTGTTGGGTATTTCGTAATGTTATCCCTTGATTGGGCATTGTGGCGCATTTTGCGGGCTAAAATGGAAATTTTGACGGGCTGAAACGTATCTTAGTCCCCTGAGATGAACCAATGAAAAGTGAGAATCAAGCAATTTCAACGCTGACAAAGAAGCTTTATCGAACTTTTCTTTCGTGTTTTTTGCAATTTTTGAAAACTCCAAATGGCAAGATTTTGTAATTTCTAGCCAGCCTCGCTTGATGGTGTATTTTCAATAAGGTAATAAAAGCCAATATGTTTTGGACCCTTCTCAGAGCTCATTTTAACCATCCAACAACTTGTTTATGGCAGTGAACACAAACTCTGTTCAATCCAACAGTAAGAAAACGCGAATTTTCTCGGACAGCTTCTGCAAGCAACAACATATTAGTTTAGACTGTACTTCAAGTCCTTAGATTTTAATATTTAATACATGATCTCTTTTAGTTCCATGGAAGTGCTGCGAATGCAGCGGGAGAACCAGCAGCTGCGCAAGTCTCTTGATGAGTTGAAAAATTTCCGCCAAAGAATTTCTGAGCTGGAGGCTGAAAACAGCGAACTGCGCAACAAGGCATTGGAAGGAAAGTCGACTGTGTTTAACCTGAGCGATGTAAGTGGTGTTAGATCAAACAAGAAAGGGAATGAATGTGATTATATGAAAATTTTTGTATATGTGAACTGCGGAAGAAAGATTTAATAAGTGAAAGAGGGATCCGTTGTAAAGAGAAGACCTGAACAAAAAGAAAAGAAAATCAGGCTTGAACGGGCATTTTTTTTATCACGTCCTTTCCTTCAACAGAGGAAGTGTTAAATCATGATGATTCAATTTCTGTATTACATTTAATGTCTGAGAATACGATGAGAGTGTAGTTTAACAACTTACAACTTAACAACTTTTTTTTTGCAACTTTACAACTTTATTTAAATTTGGAAATACAACAAAAGATACATTGGGACTGGCCTGCAGTTAGCGAGGCTATTCGAGGCAGGCCAGGCTACATAATTTACTACAAACTATACAAATACAAAGAAATTAGACGTTATATAAGTGTATATATTGGACATTAAATAGATACTATTCTACTTAAGTTCAAGGACAATATTAAAGTGAAATTTTAAGAATAAAATAAAATGAAAATAACGGACATGAGAATTACTTTTTCATTTTCACGATGATCGTATCCACATCAATATAGGAGTCTTCAGTTTCAAGGATATCGAGTAGCATTTCTTTTAGTGATCTTTTAAAAGCTTTTTTTGGTCTTTTTTTAAGAATTTGAGGTATCCCATTGATGACCTCAGTGATGTAAGTAGTATTTAATCGAACAAGGAAGGCAGTGTAAAATCACAGTGACACAAGTACTTATTGCGTGCGAATGTAGTTTAATCTTATAATTACCGACATAAGTTGTATTACTGTATTAGATCAAACGAGATAGGCAGTGTTGAATCACGGTTACACAAGTTCTAATACTTGATAATGTAGTTTAACCTTAGCGATAAGCTGTAGTGTTTCATCACGTCAGGGACAAGTATTGGTTTCAATATGAGAAAGAAGCTATTTTTAAAGAAATAGCTTCTCCTTTCCGGTGTTATTACGTGCTGAATATTATAAACTTACTTTGCTGAAAGGCGGCGTGAGATGATGAGTTACTTCGTCTGAGTTATTAGAAAGGAAACGTTTTCATTTATCTTCGACTTACATGTACGAACGTCTGCCGTAAAATGGACTCTATCAGTCAAATTTGCGAAACATCCGTTATGGAATCAGATAAGGGAAGCCGGGGGAATTTTTGTTCGCTAGGAAGTAATTTCAGATGGTCTTGGTAGAATTTTCGTTTTAACTGATTCGATCTCTACTGGAATTTCCAAAAATTTCAGCCAAATTCCTAACCCTCTGTTCACGTCAAAGAACCTCTCCTGAGATGTTACGGCCAACAAAAACGTCTATGGAAGTTATTGTAAACGTCTTTCGTACTTGTCACTGTTTGCCTAGTCTTCCCTTACTTTACTCCAAAGGACTTGGTAAAGATGAAAGCGAAGGAACAGCAGCAGGAACATGACCTTAACAAGTTACGCTCCATCGTAAAGAGACAAGAGGCAGATCTGAAAACTTCGGCCGAAAATGTGCTGAACCTGTCCGGTGAACTGAGGGACAAAGGCGATGCTTTGACACACATGGAGGAACAAAAATTGCTGTAAGTTATATGCATACTGTCTCCTTCAGTGTGGACTATGATATAGAGAATATTACACGGCAATACGAAAACATGGACTTTAATTTCGAGTGTTGTTAAAACTATTATTTATTAATTAATATTGCTTTTACCTCGAGAAAATTAAACCACTATTTTTAATAAAAAAGCAACTACATCATCGCTGAGTTTCGCTCGCCATTGCAAAATTGAGCGGGAAAGTCTAGGCCATGACGTCAACAGTATCCTCACGTTCTACACCTGTGAGGATATTGAAAATGCGTCACTCAGTCCCCGGATGTAGTTTCGTGGCAATATTGCAAGTGGTTTTTTTTCCAGTATAACAGTCATGTCCATATAATAAAACTAAGGTTTGACAGTTTATAAACCAGACAGTGCCGATAAGTTATCTTCTTTTGAAATTTGTGCTGGAGATATTTCCAGGAAGATTCAAAATAGCTCACGATAGTCGTCACGAACTGTCACTATTGTAAACGATCTCACGTGAAAACAAATTCTTGATGTTTTTGTTTTTTACAAAAATGACCAACCCCAGTTGGATCAATATCGGTTTCTGGGCAACTGTGCACCTACCCCTCCCCTAATCCAACAAGTTATAATGAGTTAAAAAGTTAGCGTTAATGTTGGTTTAGGGGAGGGGTAGGTGCACGGTTGCCCAGAAACCGATATTGATCCCCCCCAGTCGTGGCATGAAGTACTCATTCAGCAATAGCGCTTTATACTAATGACGTCATGAAATTTTAGACCCCCCGCGTGACTCAGACAAACAAACTCCACTTCTATGAGAACTGCAAGGGAAATGGCGAGTAGTTCGCTTCATTCCCTTACAGTTCTGACCGAAGAGGACGGCGTTCTTGGCTCCAAATTTGAAAGAGAACCGGAAGAACACACTGTAGACCAGCTAAAACGGTGGCTAAAATGCAGAGGCTTAAAATCAAGCGGTAAACGAGAAGATCTTGTACAGCGAGTGAGAGACTGTGTGAGAAGCGAGAATTATCACACCCTTGATCCAGCAATCGATCATGGAAAATGGTTTGCTGCAAAAGTTCTTCCCAAAAATTTAATTTTAGACAAAATCTGGATCGATATCCATTCCGTGTATTCCGTCGACTGACTGGCGTGTTTTTCCGTCTCAAAACATTCCTTCGCTCTTCAACTATGGGCACGTGCATTTCTACGCGCTAGAGTCCATCCAAAATGTTGCCGATCATCCTGAAGACATCGAAGACGGGCTGGGGCACATGACGAATAAATCTTTGAAAAGGAGAAGAAAGTACGTGGATTCGGGCTTTGTTCACGATATGATGGACACGGTAAACGGCGATCATTATTTAGTGAGGGCTCACGTTTGGCCGTCGATGAGAGCAGAGTAACCGCACAATGTTGTTGTCGTTTTGTCTGTGAACTGTGGTGCTGTTCTTCATGCCTCTTGTGATCCTTGCTGCACAGTGAAACCACGATCTGCCAGTACTGAGTCATATGGTTTCAGGTGTTTCAAAGGGCCACTTTCCTTAAAGATGCGAACATCATCAATATCACCCTCGAACAAATCAGAAATAAAACATGCTCCACCACTGGGGGTTACAGCAATGAGAAACTTACATGTGTTGGTGTGCTTATAGGAAGAGAAAGTGTTTCCTGGCCGGGCAAAATCCTTGGAGCATTCTTCACTAAATTCCGTGCAATCAACAATACAGCGTATGTTCTTCATGGTTTTAAATACCTTAGGGAGAAACCTGCTAAATAGAGGTCTCTCTGGAAACATAAACTTTTGCATGTCTCTAAAAATTACATACAACAACTGAATATATGTTGTAAAAATCTTTCCAATATACGAGCAGTTAATTTTCCTGTTTGGTGAACTTAGAAGAGCAGCAATAGTTTTGAGAGTAAAACCCCTCTTCAGTCTCAGAAGGCAAATGAAACGTTTTTCTCTTGATGAAAAATCAGTTTTCGGGCCAGTTCTTGCGTTCTCTGTTGCTGAGCAATCTTTGCTTTTGTAGTTGTTGTCTCTAAAGGGCAAACCTCGTCAAGAAAATCATGCAAAACTTCAAACTGGGAAGGCTTGAGGCCGGTAAAGTGTTTCATGAGAGCTACATCTTGCACTTGTACTCACTATTGTAGGACCCTGTAACTGCGTTGTAGAGACATCGCTTTTCAAAATCATAGTTTCGACCTTTGCAGACAACTCGTATTTTGAATATATAGTCTGAGAGCCTTGATCAGAAACCAGCTTTCCTGAAGAGTTAGCGTAAATGTATGTATCGATCACGTCACATTCCTCATCAACACATTCTTCATCAATAAAACTGCTTTCGTCGACTATCGGTTCAACTTCTTGCGACTTCTGATCATGATCATCAGAAACTGTATTATCGTTAAATAATTGTTCCTCGTAGTTTTCATTGAATAATTTCCTCTTTGGAGCATCTGCTCGACTTATTTGCGATGGTCTTAGATTTGCCTTCAGTGGATAGGGAAATTCGGCTGTTGGACCTTTTTCGCCGGGCCAGTGGAGAGCACAAATATGTGTTTCTTGTTATGTTTTTCTGCGTAAAAAATTCACGCGAACAAGCCACATGTCTCGCGAAGGTTTTGGGAAAGGAATGAATACTTTCTTCCCCGATTCCTCTAACTCTTTGAGTGATTTTGGCCATTTATGTGCATATCTTGAGTCTGTCTTACACTCACCCCAACAGCAGTGTTTGGTACCAACCATGCCGCTTCCCTTTAGAACGCTAAGTCATTTTTTGACGAAATCTTCCATTGCTTTGCTTCAATTTTACAGCTCTCGCTCCTACATTTCCTTTAAGCTGGTCGCAATGTTTGTCTGAGTCTGTGTGGGGGGTCTCATGGGTTATCACGTTTCAAAATCTATTTTTAGTAATAGTAGAAAGCGCTATTCCAACAGCGGTCTTTCCCAGAGCCAGATGAGAGTTGTATTATGTGGTTCTATCTTTTAAGCCTTTTACTCCAAAAGTCGTGATCAAACGGTGCTGATACAAATCAAATGTTGATTCGAACCTAAGTCAACAAGCACTTTTATTTGTGTGGTTCTGCTTGTTTCTGGAAATCAGCAGCTGTAGGCGTTATGAGTTAAGTTTGATAGTTCTTTTTTTTTTCTATCAGCCAATCGCAGTTATCCGAAGACAAAATCAAGGACGTGACCAATCTGTACGAACGAGTTAAAGAGAATGAAAAGGAAATTTCCAACCTTGTGAAATTGTCGGAAACGAAGGAGGAAAAGATCGCCGAGCTCACCAAACTAAGTCAATTAAAGGAAGAGAAACTGGCCGACTTGAACCTTGCTGTGGTAGAAAGGGAAGGAAAAATTTTCGACTTAACGGAACTGCTTAATGAAAAGGAAGACGCGGTTGCAAAGGTGAATCAGAAGATGAAGAACAGAGAGGAAACGATTTCGGAGCTGAACGAAAGTGTCGAGTCACGTGACCGCAGGCTTCAGAGTTTGGAAAAAAGGTGGGTGACCACGTGATACCCGAACGCTTGTTTTACGATATTAAGAGTTTGGGAGGGAGGGGTTGGGGCACGAGAGACCCACGCAGCTGTTGCATATCCAGGTCTTTGTGTCTTTTATCACTGGGCAGTATTGCTGCTCCTCTGTAGCTCGAATGAAATTGCATTTCGCAGTGGGAGTATGAACTCGCTTTTTAATTCATCACAATACAAGGTTTCTATTGTGCATTAATTACGGCCCGGACTTGTTGCCATGCTATTGTAATGCTAGTATTACTTTATTAGCTATGTCCAGCGTATCCCACGTGCTCAAGCGACTCCTTGGATTTGTCTTTATTGCGGGACCATGTAATCCTTAGATCTGTTGGTCCCGCGGGATCAGTGACTCCTTGGAAGTGTATTTCTTCAGGGGCACAAAACGTTTGGATATGTGACCCCCAGGATGAATAAAATCCTCAAATGTCGGTCCAGCGAGTTCAGTGACTCCTTGCAAGTGTGTTCCACGGGATCACAAAACATTTAGATGTGTTCCCCGTGGAATCAGTGAATCTATGGCTCTGTGGTCCAATATCTTAGCTTTGGTGATAATATGTTGGTTTGCAGGATTAAAGAGGCGACAGAAGAGCAAACCAGAGCTGACGAAATGTTGAGAAACCAGAGAAAGAAAGTCACTGAATTGGAAAACAGGTGAGCCATGTTACTATTCCATTTGTAATTCCCTGGATTCAGAGGAACCTTACTCAAGTTTGAAAACAGGCTTTTAAACTATGACCTCATTTATGACATGGAAATGTATGATCTCTCAGCACTGTGTATGGCAGAAATTTAAGCTTTCTGTCGGAGAGACGTGTACTTATTTAAGTGTCTATTTGCTGATCGTGAACTCTCAGAGACTTGCTACTTCTGCCGTACAGACACAGGTTCAGACATTTAGGAGGCATGCAAAAAGTGTAGGGCAAGTATTCTTATTTATAAAGGGCGTACCTCTTGTTCTGGGAGCAGGACTTCAAACACGAGCGCAAACGATATTGCAGAAATGTTGGATAATGCATCGCTGAATAAGAGTTGTATTCCTGAATCTTTATTTGGATCGTTGCTTGCCTTGATTTTGTATAGACATGATGATTTGTCAGGTCAAGTCACAGCTTAGCATTGTGAAGATAGTCCAATATTTAGACCCATTGATCATCTCCTAAAAGTTACCAAATCCGAGAGTGCAGTATTTGGTACCTGGAAAAGGCGCTGAGGCTGAAATAATATACTACAAATAGCCATACACTGATTTGTGGTGCGACTCCAGATTAGGCGGCTTATAGGTGATTTCACCTTATTTGTGATTTGCGTCGCTTACACTGAATTTAATGACGACCTTGTCTGCATTCCAGAATTGAAGACTTCTTATCGCAAAACAAGAAAGCGGAGGACAACCTCAGAAGGAAGGAGGACGAGATAAACGAGCTGAAAAACAGGTTTGTCAAGCTTGAAACAGGTTTGCTGGATCTTGCATTTTTTCATGAATTTTTACTTTTTATGGCCCAGTAGTAAAAAGAAAAAGCACCTCTTTACGTAAGGAACTATTACTATTATTATTAGAATTATATCCTTCCTATCTAACCTAAGTAAAGTACGTTTCCACACATTGTACACTCAGCAACTTTAGTTTGAAACATTCTCAGATCGCGGCTTCATATTGGAAAGTATTGTGGGGACAGTTTCTAAAGAAACTGGTGCTGCGTCGGTGGGGAATTGAAGCACAAAAAACTGGGATAATCAAACGAATTGATAAAGTAAGTTATACCACCGTAAGTCTAAAGGGAGGTGCTGACGTTTCGAGCGTTAGCCCTTCATCGGAGTGAATGAAGGGCTAACGATCGAAACGTCAGCACCTCCCTTTTGACTTACGGTGGTATAACTTACTTTATCAGTTCGTTTGATTTTCCCAATTTCTTGTGCTTCATATTGGAAAGCTTTGACAGAACATTGTAATGCGCTTTTGATCATTTCTTGTGGGAAATGAAGCAGAAGAAGTGACTATATTATTTGTGAATTGTTATTGAGTTCGTAGTGAAAGAAAGCACAACCTGAAAAGGCACAGCTAGGGTAAACTATCTCAATAGGTTTTGTATAGAAAGAAGAAATTAAAAGAAAAAGTAATTAACATGGAAATTGGTCTGTTTACTTGTTTTGACGAAAAAGCAGCTTTGCTCTCTTAGCTAGTGGTTTTATAAAGGTGCATAGATTTGGGAATTCTGTAACATTATAATGCTGTGGAAAGTTATTCCAAAATGGCCGCCTTTTATATATTCTTTTGTTTTTACTTAAATTAGACCTTGATGCCTCGTTCAAGGTAAAATATTCTTTTGAATTTTACCTTAAGAAAGAGGCATCAAGGAATAATTTGAATAAGAACAAAAGAATATTTCAATGGCGGCCATTTTGAAACAAGGTGTATAACTCCGATGGTATATGTCGAACCTGGAACCCTTCCACTTTGACATTTAAATGACAGCTGTATGCAGGATCAGTTTGCCCCATGACCCCAGTTTAATGGAAGTGTTCCCACAAACCTTCTAAAGCTCAGTGGTCGAGCTTCCGAACTAATCGGAAGGTCGCAGCTTCGACTCCTATCGGGAGAACTTGGATTTGCTTTTTAGTAATCGGAAGGTCGTAGTTTCGAATCCTATTGGGAGAACTCGGATTAGCGTTTTCCGAGTTTGCCTGTATCAGTGCCGAAGAATACATCTTTCATAGTGTAATTCTGGTTTGACTTTTTTTAGGGTTGAAGAATCTGTAAAGCAGAAAAACAGATCTGACGAGAATCTGCGAAGGAGAGAGAAAGAATTATACGAACTCAAGAACAGGTCTTTTATTACTTTTTGTTTCAATTTTGATTGTCTTCTGTTTCTGACTTCGATGCAATCAGCTTCCGGGAATCGATGGAATAATTTCTATTTTTTGCATACAGGCTCGAAAAGATCACGGATGAGAACGACAGGTTGGCGGAGGAGTTTAAATTCAAGGAACAAAAAGTTCAGTCATTGCAGAAAAGGTATGCAAGAAACAAGTGCAGTGTATTCACTTGACCAAACGTAGAAGTGACCAATCAGTTAACAGCTTCTCGTTACAATGTCAATACATTGTCAAGGAAATACATAGCAAGAGTTAAGGAAGATCAAATTGAATGTAATGAGTCGTTTTAACACCAAATTATTTAGACGTAAAAATTAGTCTTTGGAAGATCTCATATTTTGAGAGTAAAAAGGTTTAAAATACATTGTACCCCAACGCTTTTCCACTCCTTGTTTTTAAATTCTTATCAAGACTTTTTGTTGAAAGAAGCGTTTTTGTTGTAATCCATATTGAATGTATTTGAAAATTAGAAAAAAATCACTCACTTTTCGTGATTGATCAAGTGGCGACCTTCAGTATGGGTAATAAACTCAAACCCCATTTCTCATTCATTCATTTCTCATTCATTCATTTCTCAATCATTCATTTCTCATTCATTCAGTTATAGTAGAATTTAGTGAATTCCCTTTGTACCTAATCTCATTCCTTGTTTTTTTCTGCAGGGTTGAAGAATTGATGTTGTCCCTGGATGAGAGTTCTGAGGCTCTCAACCGAAACCTCAGAGAAAAAGAGAAGGAGAACAAAGCCCTTGAACGAAGGTAAGCAAGTTACTGAAACCCAAAATCACCAATGATAACCCTTGTACACAATCAAATCAACCAATTAGAGTTCAAAGCTAATATATGACATCAGCACTAAGCGCGGAAAACGCTTGCGATTTGCATGCGGAAAACGCATGCAAATGTCACTGATTGCTTTTAGGTTTACTTCTGATTGGTTAAGAAAGCAGCATGAGATTCCTTAGCCAATCAGCTGTCGTAGGAATGCAGAACCAAAGTAATGGTGTTATTACTTTTGACAGTGAAATGAAGACCCCTTTATCAAAAATCCTAGACAAAAAGGTTTTCGTCACTTCCGTTGAAAAAGTAGTATCACTACTTCCACTTCATACCTGAAAAATGGTGATCACTAGAAGTCAAACCAATATGACTTATTGCACAGTTTTTGTCGTTAAGTATTGTATAGAGGATGCGGGGAAAATTGTTCGTAAGAAGTCTCCGTGAGAGAACAATATCGGCGGCAATTAGAGCGGACCACCAAGCCTGCATAACGTCGCACTCTAACCAGTGCACCCTGTCCCCGGAAGACACCAGTAATAAGCGATCCACAGCAAAATGACTACGTCGTGGGACAAGCAAAGAAGTTTATATGTGTCTTTTCGGCTGTGTTCAAATTATACAGAAAGAAACGCAGAGCAGGTTGAGTGTCCCTTAAGATTTTGTCTTTGGAATCACCTGTAGCAGTATTGCTTAGCCAACAATGAGTTACAATTTCAACTATGAGTTAAAATCCGCTTTATCAAGCTTACTGACATGATTGGTTTGGGTTATACCTGAAACCCTTAAGACTTGAGACGCGTAAGTGCCCATGAATACTTTAACCGCAGCTTGTCCACATTCAATATACCAACTGCCATATATGGAAAATCAAGGTAAACCAAATCAACCAATCAAATTGGCTTCAATAGCACGACATACTTACCGTCTTACCTTGAAATACCAACCTCTCTTCAGAACATAGCGGACAGATCGTTGTTGCAAATGCATATTGTTTACGGTGCGCCACGGACTCGGAACAGTGCCAACAAGCTCAAAGACTGGGGCAAACAATTTCCAAATATGGTATTTGGAAAATATTGAATCTTCACTAGCTGCACGGAACGCGTGTTGAATGTTTCAAGTCTTATGGATTTTTCTAGTAATACCTTCCGTTGTAAGTATTACTGATGTGGTACTTAGTAGTGATTATCTTTTTCACAGGATTGAAGAGCTCACTGAAACTTTAGACGAATTGGAGAAAATGAAACAGGTCGTTAAGGAAAAAGAAGAGAAGATCGAATCGCTGAATGAAACTTTCAATGGAAAAGACATGTTATTACAAGAGCTAGAAAGCCAGTAAGTATTAAGGATTGGTATAGTTAGTTGGTATAGCTCCGGTAGAGCGTCCGATCTAGTAATCGGTAGGTCGTAGATTCGACTCCTATAGAAGAACTCAGATTTCCTTACTTAGAGTTTTCCTATCACAGAAAAACTAGTTTGGCTTGTGGCCGTCCAAGTCGACGTTGTCTTCGTGGTTTTCTTAAGCTTCCTGTTATCAGTTGTATTGCGGCAGTTACGGCCTTGAAATTTACCTAATGAACCGTCAGTTGACTAGCTTTAATGTGGTATTAAGCATTATCTCACGTTAAACGAGTAACCTCAAATTAGCGCTTATCAGCTCTTAACCAGTCTAGGCTTGGTTGAAGAAAATGGGAGAAAAAGTTTTAAAATCAAAGATATAATTTGAAACTTTAGTTCGGGTACAAGTTATGTCAACAAGGTTTTTAAAATAAAATATTGGTGGTGTTAAGGCGTTTTTCAACACTTTTTTCTTAATTATGGGAATTTTGTACCTTACAGGTTAGAGGAGGCTAAAGGTGAAAACAAGAAACTGGCCCATGTGGTGAAACTGAAAGACAAAAAGATTGAAGCACTTGACAGCAGGTATGTTTCTCGGATATGACCTAAATAAGCGGCTTTTAATTGGCTTTCAGAAAACAAAGGGGAGCATTAGCCAATGAAAGCGAATGCACAGTCTCATGAACCAATCAGAACTCAGAGCGATGCATGTCGTCGGCACCAAGCACGGGAAAACGAGGCAGCGGTAACTCATGGGCTAAATCTTTATTCGTTGTATTTTGGCCAATGAACGTCCTAGCTCCATTAATTCGCGATTTACGCTGTTCCAAGATGGCGTCGAAATTTGAGAAGCGTTTGGCTAGCGTAGCGGAGAGTTTTGCAATCCATATGTATGTATGTGTTACTACAACAGCCATTGGTAGTATTTATACTAGAGGACTAGTATAAATAATATAGTCTCAGACGACCAGTAAAAGTACTGGAAATAAGGTGAACGCATTAAACGCCAGACGAATTTAACGGCTCAATTGAAGTGTTTCTAAACGACGCACATAACAGATGTACTCATCTCAGACGTCTACGACGTCTAGTATAGAGACGAGACGCACTACTCTGGGACGCACTTGGTGATGAAAGTCTCTGAGGTATCTAGCCTCTTGTGATTAGATTCCCAGTCGCTTTTGAAGAAAATCACGAGTTTAATTTTTAGCCGTCGAGTTGAGTGTGTCCCGTATTTATATTAGTCGCACTTGCGGCCAGACGTTTAATGCGTCTGGACGTCTTAGACGCCCTCTAGTATAAATACGGCCAATAAAACAACTTAATGATTATGGTAATTCTTATGATTATGATATTAAAGATATAAAGATATTAAGGAGTCACTTTCTGAAGTAACTTGTGCTGCGTCGGTGGGAAATTGAAACATAAATAAAAAAAGAAAAAAAAATGGGTTATCTAACGAGTTGATAGTGTAAGCTGTACCACTGTAAGATTGAAACGCAATAGTGATTTGAAGTGTAGAGTGTTAGCCCTTCGTGAGAGCGAATGACGGAGAAGTACCTCTCGAAACGCCAGCTAGTCTTTTATCGTACGTTGGTACAGTTTATGTTATCATCTCGTTTGACGGACGATTTTTCGTATGGGATTTAAAGGTGCGTGTTTTTTTTGTCTGCTTCACAGTCTTTCTGAAGCAGAAAACACCAGCACAGTGCAGCGAGACGACAAACTCATTGAAATGAAGCGGACTGTGGAAGGGAAGGATAACAGAATCATTGAGCTGGAAAGCAGGTTCTGAAAAATACATCTTTCACAATTTCAAACTATCTTCAATATTTCACAACCCGTTCACTTTGACATTCAAATCCCGGCTAGCAGTATGCGGGATGTTTTTCCCATGACCCTAGTTTAATGGTCTTGTTCCCACGAGTCTCCTATAGCTCAGTGGTAGAGAGTCCGAACAAGTAATCGGAAGGTCGTAGGTTCGACTCCTGTTAGGAGAACTCGGTGTTGCTTTTTCCGAGTTTTCCCAGTGACCCGAGTGCTAAAAATGCATCTTTCACAAATTCTCCAGGCCCAAAATACACTATCTTCATTAGTTCTTGCCACGTTGCCTATTTCGAAATTCTTATTGTCGTTTTCTTTGCAGGCTTGAAGATGTCACGCTTGCCAATAACAAACTGCAGCAAAGTTTGAAAATTAAAGAGCAGAAAATT
Source organism: Ricordea florida (assembly GCA_949710005.1). NCBI lineage: Eukaryota > Metazoa > Cnidaria > Anthozoa > Corallimorpharia > Ricordeidae > Ricordea > Ricordea florida. Next base: position 11,565,677 of record OX453284.1, read on the forward strand.
ACGGACCTAGAAGCTCAGTAAGTAGTCTTTGTTTTAAGGGTGTTAAAGGAGGGTATCAATGGGATGGTGACTTTTACGGCTAACGGTTAATATTTTGGACTGTTTTACGGCTAACGGTTAATATTTTGGACTGTTTTACGGCTAACGGTTAATATTTGTGACTGTTTTACGGCTAACGGTTAATATTTTTGACTGTTTTACGGCTAACGGTTAATATTTTTGGCTGTTTTACGGCTATCGGTTAATATTTTTTTATGGCTAACGGCTAAAATTTTTCAATATTTACGCCTAACGGCTAATTTTTTTCCGTTTTACGGCTAACGGTTAACCCCATTGAGTCCCTCTTAAGTTTCTTAAGTTTCCCGAAGTTTTCCCAGTAGGAAGCAAAGGTTACTCGAAACCTTTTTTCGCTTGACTCTTAACACGTTTTTCCTATTTCTGTGTTGTACGTAGAATCGAAGATGTAGAAACTCTTGTTTCGGAGAAGAGCCGGTTAAGCCAAAGCTTGGATCAAAAAACGAAGAAGGTGCTTGATTTGGAAACAAGGTACAGTGGTTTTACACGCAACGGAGAATTATTTTACCACCCGTTACATTTCTTTTCTGTGTCATTAGATATGAATAGTGAAGAAAGCGTTTAACCTTTTTGCGTTCGATTCTATGTGACTGGTATTGGACTGATTTAGCAAAGACAACGATAACGATAACCGATTGGGACTGAGAAACCATACAGAAGCGCACCTGGATAAACTTAATTGACACAACTTTTTGTTCGAGTTGTCACGCTATTTAAAGTTTAGCGTGGTATCAAAACAGCTTAAAAAGTTCGCTTTCCTTTCTAAAGATACAAAAAACATATCATAAAATGTCACCCTACGTATAAGGATATTTTTTTTACCTTTTCAACGTGAAAACGGCACAAATCTCCAGACGTTGTGACCGCGACGTGAAAACAAGGAAATTGCCGTCGTGGACTAAACGCGACCTTGACCCGACATTGTCAACAGTAGGAACCTTACGCAACAGGACGGTTGGAAGACTCAGGACGGCATGATGACGTAAAAATGTCGCGTAAGAATGGGAATGTACAGTCTCGCGCGACGTGTTTTTCGTCATTCTGCCGTCCTGAGTCTTCCAGCCGTCCTGTTGCGTAAGGTCTCTATTGGCACCGGAAGTCGGGTCCAGATTATTCCGCGCGTCATCACGTCGTCATTTGATGTCGTGTTGTCTGTGCTAAATCAGTCTAATATTTCTCTTGTGCAGCAACCTTAAGTGGTTTCAGTTACTTCAATATCTGAATGGTCATTTTTCAAATCCGATTCAGATTTTAAGGAAACGTGTTCTCGCTCGTTTGGCGACTGCTTTTCTTGCAATTGTTATAAAGTTGCATATGTTCATCACACCTTCCGATTGGTTGTTGTATCCTCATTACTCTTCATAAAAGCATTCATGAAAAAATTACTCGATGTTGATTCGCTAAGAGCAGTGCAGTTGACGTGTAGCACCAGTGCAAAAAGTGTAACGCCAGTGCGAAACGGTACAAATCAAAGTTTTCGTGTAAAATTATAAGAAAGAAATCATACGGTTTTCTCGTTCAGTTTGTGATTTATTTACTCTCGTGATTTTTCCAAAAAGCTCAAACTGCACTTGCCGAAACGGCTCTGAAAGTTTTTTTGAAAACCTACTTGTGCAATTACATCACAAATTGAACTAGAAACCATATGATTACCATTACTTGTGAAGCAGGTTATGAACGATTGGACCAATATCTTACATAGTTATATCGCAAAGTCTGTTTTATGAATATTTTGGTGTCTTCGTCGACGTTATGCTTCTTCATGGCAATAATGTTAGCTTTAACGCATGTATCTCATGTAGTTTTCTCCAGCTATAAGTGGAATGGCTGCTTGGTTGTAATCCTAAAAATAATTCTTGGATTTCCAAATATCTAGGTTGGAAGAGTTGTCCGGTGACAGCCAAAGACTACAGCTCAGTGTGGAACAAAAGAGCGGAAAGATCCGAGCTTTGGAAAACAAGTAAGTGAACTATGAAAGCCTCATTAGTGAGTGAGAATGATACCACAATGTGATTCCTAATGAATTTACGCTTTCGCCGCAAAACTCAATGACAGATTTTTCTGCTGGTTTCTGCCCTGACCCCCCCCCCCCCCCCCCCCAGCATTCTATGAATTTCGGTGAAACATTTCTCTGACTTCTTTACTTATGAAATATTCACACAGAGCTGAATCGTGGAGAGGCACTTTGCATATCTGATTTCATTTCCCAGATTCTGTACTTTATGTTTTGGATGGTTTCTAAATTAATTTTTGATGACGTGACAGTGAAAACAGTCACGTCATCAACAGTAAGAACGGCATCTAGAAGCCCATTTTTCAGTGCCAAACACTACGCGATGCCACGGTATTCCTTGTTTTAGCAATGGTGTAATTTTGATTTCACAGGGTGATGGAGTTGGAAGAGTCTCTGGGTTCAACGCATCTCTTGCATCAGAATATCAAACAGAAAGACGAGAAGGTCCAAGCCTTAAATCTCGTTTTACAGGAACGAGAAGTAAATTTGGCCGAGTTGGAAAACAGGTCAGACTCGGGCATTGTTTTCATACTGATTGAGCTCAAAGGGTGTGGCTAGCCACGTGGACGTAGGGCTGTTAGGGTTTATTGGTTTTTAGGCGTGCTCACCACGTGGACGTAGCTTTGTTAGGATTTATTGGTCTTATGAAACAATGTAACATGGTGTGGTGTGAATCATTTCTTAACGTCACTTGATAAAGGTTTCTTTAACAAGATAGTTATATTCATTGTGGAAGCTGTGTATTGGGGAGATTTGTTACATTTCATTGCTGTACACGCTGTAGCGACGAATTGTTAATATGCCTTGTTGTTGCGTTCAGATTGGAAGATGCACAAGCGCACAATCACAAGCTATCACACAGTTCCAAGATGAAAGAAGAAAAAATAGCGGCTTTGGAGGGAAGGTATGTTTTTACGGTGTTAAAGAGAATAACATTTAGAAAAACCGAGAACAACTGCTCTTGTCACTTAAGATAATGATAATGAATTTGTATAGCGCTCTTTTTCATATGGATATGTTCAAAGGCGCTTTACATCAATTCTCTTATTAATTAATTTATTACAATCAAACTTTTATCAAAGGTCCACCTCATCCCCGGGGTCTACGCCCCCTACTCTTTTCCAACAGTGTAGTGGGATTTTTAACGTCCCACAAGAACAGTGCTGTGAGACGGGACCTACAGTTTTTTGTCCTTATCCGAGAATAACCACCCACCCTAGAAGAACCGCCAACAACTACCTCAGTTAGCACTCGCTCTACCTCAAGAACGTCAACTACCATAACCACTTTCATCGCTACCAACCCCAATAAAAGGCCTCGGTCTGTCACTATCGGCACTGCAAACTCCCAACACTACCACTAACAATGACTGCCTTCGCCATTACTGTCACCTATGTACTGTAAGGCGGTAGTATTGGGCAGTTTGTGCTAAACGATTCTAGAGAGTTAATCTGATTGCTGTTGTCGTGTTGATTATTATGGACAGAGTGGAGCAGTTAGACGAATTGATGTCGGAGACAAACAAGCTGAACCAAGCCGTGCAGGTCAAAGACGAAAAGATCAAGTCATTGGAGACCAAGTAAGCGCGTATTTGTTTTCACACAACGCCTCGCTCCGTGTGTTCATCTCGGGTCGTTTTGACCAATTGTGTCAACCACTACCGTCAGTAATTGTTTGTCGAACTTTTTATCTTAATTTAAGAAAAAGAGGAAATCTCATTACAGTAGTTATTTTGTAAACTTTTTGTTTTAGGCTGGAGGAGTTTGAAGAATTGTCTTCACGCAACACCAAGCTGAGTGTTCAACTCAAACAGAAAGAGAACTCATTATCAAGACTTCAGGAGAGGTAATCACGTCATGTGACGATCAAGCATTCTTTTTTCTTTTCTAATGGATGTCCATGTGAAATCCGCCCGAAAGCTTTGCGTTTGGGGAGTTCGCGTAGAAGAAACCAACTCGCGATAAATAGCGAAACGCCCGTACTTGATGTGAAACAAAGTTTTTTTTATAAGATAAGTCTCTCTAAATACTGCTACAAAATTAAAGGTAGTGCGCCAGTTTTTTTGTGCTTAAAAAATTATTTTACCACTCGTTATTTCTTACGAGTCGGCTAGAAATATCAGCCAATGCAGTTTAAAGATCAACAAGGAGAGTCAGTCGAAGTAACAGTGGTTTGTGTCCTTTCAGACTTGATGATATCGAAGATTCTGTAAATCTCAACGCCAAATTGAACCAGACAGTAAAAGCACGGGAGGAGAAAATTGGAAGCTTACAAAGCAGGTGAATTCTCCATAAAATCGTAACCCGCTTCCATGTACTCAGACCTAACATACTACGATGTGGTCTTGGGGGCAACTTTTAAAAGATGTAGGACTCGTCTTTTAGGTGCTTCTTCTCTTAGCACAAAGAGCAGGGAGAGTACAGTAGTGGGAACATTGATCTAGTCGTGGCACACCACCATGAAAACAGGATCCAGAAAGCGATGCGGTTTCAAACACATATGCTTAGGATTTTTTGCAAGTGTTATTTAGTACTTTATGACAGACGTTGGGATTGTCTTTCCCATTTGACGTCATGCTAGTCAGAATTCAGTTTTGGGAGTTAGAGTTTGGTGATGAGAACACTTCATATAGGCTATCATGAAGATCGATGAGGGTATGATATGAGGGTTAAAGGCATACTTCACTTTAGAGCGGTGTAAGCCAAAAAAGATAGTTTGAGCCAAAAACAGTTCACTTTTGGAGGGAAAGTGACTTTTCGCATTGGCCAAGGTTACCTTGAGTCTGGCACTTAGCGCTTGCAATTGATTCACCTTGTAAGACCAAAATGTAGCTTCTCCTTACGACACTGTTGGATTGTCAAGCAAGTGAATAATAGGAATTTTGATTAATCCAACACCACATTCTCTTCTTTAAGTTACAAAAAGCCGCCGACCGGTTAGCTCAGTTGGTAGAGCACCGGACTACCGTGCGGGAGGTTGCGGGTTTAAACCCTGGCCGGACAACACTCAGGGTCTTAAAAATAACCGAGGAGAAAGTGCTGCCTTTGTAATGACATCTGTAAATGGTTAGACTTTCTAGTCTTCTCGGATAAGGACGATAAACCGTAGGTCCCGTCTCACAACACTTGTTCCTAATAATCTGTGGGACGTTAAAGAACCCCCCCCCCCCCTGTTCGAAAAGAGTAGGGGACTAGTTCCCGGTGTGGTGGTCTATTTCTACGTCTGGTTTCATATGACAATTCATGCATGGGTTGGGTGGGTGTGTAAGACCATATATGGACTGATACCGGCAGCCAGAGGCGCCTTTACATGCTGACGTCCGATCTCACCCAATAGAAGTGTAAAGCGCCTTTGAACATATTCATATGAAAAAGTGCGCTATATAAATTCATTATCATAATATCATTTCATTATCATTAAAAAGGGAAAGCACTTGCTAAGAAAAATTGCTTCTCAGATCTTGGGACTGAAAGCGTGGACTAAACCAGCCCACGTCAAAAATGCCTCGTGAGATTTACTTACCAATTTTTTTCTTTCTTTCGACTTACTTGCTACAAACAGAGTCAACCAGCTTGAAGAAGAACTTGACAATAAAGAGAAAGAATTCAGAGAAGAGAAACTTAAAAACAATGAGAAGATCAGGATGTTACAGAAGAGGTAACATTAGTTTACATTTATGTATATATTCCTTTCATGCTTCAGAAACCCTGGGACGACCAGGTTTCAGGGCTACCTGAGGTTAATAATATGTACTGCTATAAGAAAAATAGGCAAGCATTGCATGCACGTGGCTACTGCATTTATTAAGTTTGTTCGGACCTTTTTGCAACTGCAAACGTGACGATGTCGTTGTGTGGAGCACATTGAGCTTGGACCTTCCAGATATTTCCCACAATTCTTCGCGGTGCGCGAATTGTATTGTGCATTGTGATTGGCTAAATACTAGGCACGCGCTGATTGGCTCCTTCACTCACTCAATCATTCGTGTTTGCTTTGACATATTGGCTTCTGCTTTATTTCATACGCAGTAGCCAAAAAAACCTAAAGAACATACTAAAAAACATTGGGGATTAGGTCTTATAGCTCCGCGGCCCTAAACTATGGAAAACTTTGTCAAATAACTTTGGAAAGAGTAGACGTGTTGACATGTTTAACAATTTATTGAAACCCAATCGATTTAAGAGGACTTAAAACCTGATGCTTTTTGTCATTTTCAGTCTGTTTGTACTACACTTTTATTGAATCTGAGAAGCATATCTTAATTAGCTCATACAGTATGTAGATTAGTCAAAAAATTTTGTGTCTTCTCTGATCCTATTTAATTTTATTATAATGCTCACGTGATCATATATTCTTGAAGCCTGCGCAGTATAAATGTATGACTCAATTTTATCTTTATTGATATTGTAGTCATAACTATAACAAAATTCTCAAATCTGATTGGCTATCAACTGCCCTGATTTCAGCCTTAATAGGACAGTTTATTATGACAGTACGCGTCATGCCTAAGTAATTGATCAGTGTGCGCCATCACTATCATTATGTTTTGATTTTAAAAAAGAGCTGTATATATTTATTTATATCGCAAATTTTTTTAAAGTTATGATTAATTTGTAACAGACCTTCATGTCATCCAATTCGGTCTGTAATCATACTCGTAATTAAACAAATCGGACTCCCGACGTCCGTTTTTGTTAATCACTCGTATGATTACAGACCGAATTGGACTCCACTCAGTCCTGTTACCAATACTTATTTTTATTCTTATCATCACCATTCTCATTATTATTACTTATTGTTATTATTATTAGTATTATTCATTATATTATCATTAATACTGGGATTTTGAACGACGCGCCTCAATTACTGAATTATCTAAACATTTTAAAGAGTTTTAATAATTTATAGACATTTGTTTTGTGACAATTATATTTTAAAGTTGTACATAAATATTTTTACCTATTTTAGCATCAAAATTATTACTCGGGCTACCTGAGAGGTAGGCCGAGTCTAGGTTTCGGTTTCCTATCTATCAGTCTATCTATCGTCGTGTCACGATTTTATATGCTGACGTAATGCATGCAATCGAGACATTCACGAAAACGAGGCCACTTACATACTGGCGTAATCTTTACTGGAAATTATGGCGAATCCGTGATTTTCTTCTGGGACGTTAACAGTAGACCCACACTAAATGATGTCGAGCGTTGTCGGAATAGGTTGGCGATCCACGAATTCTTTAGCTTGAAAGCTAGCCAAATGTGCAGAGTTCATACTAGTTCTCAAAAGGTAACAAATGAGCCATATGTTAATCAAAACTGTGCCAGCCGATTGAACAACAACAAACAGTGTCAAGAAAAGTACAACAATTCTGTTCTCGTTATGCAAAGTATTTATATTATGACTGTACTCGTGATTTGTGTAAGCGGCTGTACACACGCCAATAAATTTTTTTTGCACATGAGTAATTAAACTGACTGTTAAAATGTGGGACTGGAGTGACTGATAACGAAAATTCCCCACACGGATCCCGCATGTAGTTTCGTATACATTTTAGTCGTGGTATAAATGCTCAAGTAAAACGCTTCATACGAAGCCGGAGTGAACGCTCCTCAAGCGTCTTGTGTTATTTAAGACTTTCTCTAAAATCTATTGAACTTGTTGTTTGTGTATAATAAAGTTCTTGATAATTATGACCACAAAACGGCTAAGTTAAACTCGGAGACTGTTTGTCAGCCCTTAATCCCTCTGGCCTCTTTTCAAAATCATGCCTGGATTCTTTTCTTATTCAAACTCAAGTTTTTTTAACTGCGTGGTCGTGTGGAAAGACATTAGCGGGAACAGGCGAAATCGGAAGAATAGTATATCCGAATGAGGAGTGATATTGTTGTTTTTCCCCACATATCGCTTCTTCGCCGTCGATAACTTGGAATCACGATGAATGGCATCAGGTTTCACAATTGTTTTTCTACCGTGGGAACCAAAGAAGCTGATTGGTAAACATTAATCCGATTAGTAAACAAACCCAATTATCACTGAAATTTCGGTAAAACCTTAGAAATCTTTCTGATAAAATCGCTCAGCTTAAACACGACCTCGACAAGAATTGCGGTGCGATATACAGTCTGGTAGGTTTTTTGCGGTCGTGGAACCAGCCATGTAGAATACAACATATATAAACCCAGGAACTCCTGATAAACCTTAAGCGTAAACTGACATTCACGTTTGTTCGAAGCGGTATTATAAAGTGTAGCCCGAGTGAACGCTCCCTAGAGCGTCTAGTTGTTATTATTATCATCATCATCATCATCGTCATCATTATTATTATTATTATTATTATTATTATTATTATTATTATTATTATTATTATTATTATTATTATTGTCAGCTGTAACGTTATTATATTTGAAACGTCGGCAACGCGTAATCTGAAAAAATATTTGCGGCCACAAAGTCAGTTGCTGCTCGATATAGGCTTAATGTTGTGTATGGTGTCTGTGTGGCACGTGGCAATGTCTTATGTTGAGTTAATCAGTCAGCTGGTGAGGTGGGTTTGCTAAACAGCAATTGCTATTAAAACTTATGATTAATCTTAAGTGGCTACCTTAAAAAATTTAATCCTGACGTAATCTGATGTCGATATTTGTGTTGATTTTAACTGAATTAATTTGCTAACTTAACAGTAAGGACGCAAACTAACAGAGTAATACAAAGCTAACTTGTTAAAGTGGTTGCGTCGAAGAGATCTTTAGGTAGCTTAAGCTTACTTGCATTTTTTGAGTGAACAGATACCTCACCTTTGTCAGTTCTTAAAATCAGGGAGGCTTTCTATTCAGAGCGCTTTTCTATTCAGTATCGAAAAATTATTTTGCTTGCTTCGGTGTTGCATGTGTGCAATCGTTGATTGGCCCAATAGTCTGGTGCCACTTTCTCAACCAATCAGATTTGCTTTGAGATCTGATTGGTTCTTTGAACTGTGGGCATCTGTTGTGATTGGCCAGAGCAATTGCTTACGTTCATTTTAGTTTTGCAACAGTCAGTCGAAAACCTTTGTAAAAAGTAAGTGTATATAAACTTTTGAGTCAGGTTCACCCGTAGTTTGTGCACAGCACTGAGCATAGGTGGAATTCATCTGGCAGTTTTCACCTGGTGTTATGGGTTTTTTTGACTCGATGAGCTTGTTTTCAGTCTGGAAGAACAAACCACCCATAAAGTTCAAAGACAAAACAGCGTGAAAAGAAGAGACGATAAAATTGTAGACTTGGAAAGAAGGCGAACAAAGTAAGTTGACCCTCGAGATAAATCCTAACTTATAAACGTGTCACTTAATCTTTACTTAAAAAAAAATAATAACATTAACGTTGATGAATTCTCTTTCGCAGTAACTGGACAGGAAATGATACACTGTGGCGTTATTTTTTTGTTTTGGAACTACTGTACTCTTGTGCAGTTTGTGTTACTATACCCAACAGGGAGGCTCTATCATTTTGATCTGTTTATTTGTTGAAACTTTCCTTTTAAAAACTTCTAAACATGCAGTCCTGTGCTATTGTGATGTTTGCTTCACTCTGCAATGTGACTCTGTCTTTTCCATGCATGGATAAAACCACACAGTGTTATACCATTCTTTAGAAGGCTGTTAAAGAGTACAGCACTTTGCCAATGGGTGTTTTACTATGAGCTTCTAACTCTTTGTAAATGGTTATGGATTAGAGATGTTCTCACTTATCAAATTTGCTTGTCCGTGTTTTCTAACGTAACGCAATAATCCTTTTTCCATTTCTTTCCCGTAGACTTTTTAACTGCAGCTGTCGAGTTGCACTGATTTCCCTTTAATGGCGAATATATTTGTTGCACTAACGTAAAGCTAACCTTCATCAGTAACGAGATAAGTGTTAAATATTGCTGATACAAAAGTGATAAGCGTAACTCTAAAGTGGTTAACTATCCCGTTTGTTTAACATTCGCAAATTAGTAACTTTTTCTGCTAAATGGTAACCGCTGAAATGCGCTGTACTAGCTCTGCATTGCTATGTCAATTTTTTTTCCTTTCAATAAGTGAAAGATCATCGCAGTTATGAGCTATCAACTCAACTGAGAGCTGACCGTTCAAACCTGAATTTGTTCAGGTCTTATCTTTGCAGCTGCTTAAGTTGCGTACGTAACAGCGATGATCTTCCACTTCTTCACACATCTACACATCTTCATATATTCACATTCATTTTTTCCTTTTGTTGTCGTTGTTATATTTAAGTCTGCTGTTTCTGTTTTGTTGTCTGAAAACGGCAGAGGTTTTCCTACAGGCTCGCCCTTTAAGTCCTTTTTCAACCTTATCCCCTATGTTTTCTACTCCGAAACAGAAATTTTCGATTCAATTAAGGGAATATAAACTTTAAAGTAATGAATATAAATACTACCTGCTCTTCTTGTACTTCATCGTCCCCTCCACCTCCACCCCCCCCCTCCCCCCTCACCAAACCACGTAGAATTCCCCTCTAATAGCCAGTTAGCGTCAAATTCATGCACTCTCAACATCTAGAATTCTCTTTAGACTCACCCTCAGATGTCTCCTCAATTGCCCTGTAAGTCAGAAAGTGGTTTGCAACAGAATTCCCCTGTTCAGTTTACGAAGCACACCCTCCATTCAATTTCACGACTCCTACGTCCCAACTGTCTGTATCAAAAAATTGCTCCTCTTCAGACTCAGTGAAAGTACAAAAGTTCACCTCCCCCCTCATTTTCCACAGCTTGGCCGCGACCGCGAAAAGACAAATGTAAAAAAAAGCGAGGGCCAACCATCTGGCCTAAAGTGTTCTCTCTTTATTTATTTATTTTCTTTTTGGGAGGGGAAGGAGGAGAAGAATTGTTCTAATTGTGTAAGTTTACTCCAATATTTTGTCTAATTATTTGGTGTTGATAGATTGCTTTGAGCTATGTACAAGCTCCTTTTTTGGCTCCCCGTTTACAGGAATTTATCGATCCCCTGCTAACCAACCCTTCTCTCCCTGCTCCTCAACCTCACCCTTTCTCTCTCTGGAATCAGATGTTCGGTCTCAAACAGAACCTCTTTTTCCGTTGACCAAAGAAAAAATTTAAGGTAACTTATTGCTGATACCCTTGTTCAATTTTTCTCCTTCTGGGTATCTTATCTTTCATTTGTTGTTCTCTGTGGTGGTATTTTCTACGGACAGGAGCCCAGCACAAGGAGCGTTCTTTGCGCACAGCTTGTTTCGCAGCTATATTGTTTTCGCCAACATGTGCGAATCTCGGCAAAAACTCCATCATTTCGTGTGAAAGGTGTTTCTTAAAATAACTTAGATCTGTCAAAACGCCTGATCAAGATTATAGAGGAGGAACGTTTGTCAGTAGTGATGGGCTCCTGGTACGGATTATAAAACTAAGTCTCGGAAACACTAGAATTGCTCCAAAGAAGAAACTGAACGGAAACGTTGGTTCTGTCCAACAGGCTTGAAGAGTACGTCGAGGAGCGGGAGGCAAAGGTTCATGATCTGCAGTCCAGGTGAGTTACTAAAAAAGAAGTTACTGGTGCTGCGTCGATGAGAAATTGAAACACAAAAACGGTTTATCAAGCGAGTTGGTAAACCAAGTAAGCCAGAGCGAATGACGAGGGGCCAATGTTCAAAGGTCATCTCTCCTTTAATCTTACGGTGATAGAACTTACTGTCGTCTTTGCCAGTAGGTTTTGAATTGAATTGGTCTGCCACTTTGACGCGATCTGCTAAAACAAACTCCCTGAATGCGTCATTAGGACACTTTTTAGTCTTTCAGCCATGAAAGTTGATGATGTCCCTCTGATATCAAGTGGCGCTTAGCCTTCATTGGTTACACTAGTCCTATTACAATTAATAGGAAAGCTCCGGTTCTGGTTCCTCCAGTTCCAGTTCTTTTAACACTCATACACAATCCAAAAGAACCGGGGAGACGAATTTGCAAAGAAACGCATTTTAATCAGAACCAGTTTGCAGGACAAACATCTCCAGCCGGTTAAACTGGACAAGTGCAAGGGGAAGAGCCCAGCATGCTTTTCGAGCCTGACCAATTTTTCTCTTGTCTTATAAATGTGGTATGTCAATCCGTTTGTATTGTTTGTTTGCTCTGTCTTGTGAAGACTTGAAGGTTCCGTGAATCGTTACCGACAGCTGGATATGACCATCGGAGAGAAGGAGATGATGATAGCTGAGTTACAAGCAAAGTTAGTAAACTGAGATAGATCATTAAAAATACAGACCCCCTTAACGTATTCTCACCTCCATGTAAAGCTCCACTTACCCGAGTTTCCCTTGTCCATCCTTGTGGCTAAAGATGCTTTCATGTTTGTCCTTCATTCGGTTTTTTTTTTTTTTTTTGCACGAGTCAATGTTCCTTTGTTTGATCGTTTCGTTATGCGTTTATGCGAACGTTCGCTAGTTTTTTTTGGTATTTCCGCGTTTCTTGTGCGACTTCTCGTGCTTTCTTTCGTTCTTCCTTGCGTGCCCGTATTTGTTGTGGGTTAAGTTTTCCATTGTAGTATCCATTCTTTTATCTTTTGTGTCATACAGAAACAATTAAGTGAAAACAAGAGTTATTGCACTTCACATACTGGCGTCCTATCGTTCGTTCCTACGCTCGCGTATTCGCTGCTCCGTTCGTTCTTTTTTCAAGTCATCTCTCCGTCCGTTCTCCTCTCTCGTTCTTTTTTCATTTGTTTGTGTAATTATTCTCTCGTAGTTCTTTGTAGATATTTGCTGATAATATTCAGCTTCTTCATTTGGTCCATTCCAGGCTTATTGAAGCGCAGGAAACAGCTCGAGAGATACGAAAACTGAACCAAATCATGAAGACAAAGGACGCAAGAATAGAAAACCTGGAGACCAGGTAAGCGAGGGTCGCGTTTCCAAAACATCATAGAAAATGTCTTCCCTGATAGAGGACATCGTCTTAATTCTTTCAGCCCCAATGTCAAGATGCAAAACATCCTTAGTTGTCATATATACCAGTCAAGACAATACGTTGTAATACCGAGACATCATCAGTGATCATGTAACAATTATTCTCTGAAATTTATTTTGAATTTTGGCAGAATATTTATCAAACTACAGAGTAGCGATGTAAATATTCCTAAAGCCACTATTCACCGAAATTGGGGAAATAATTGTTTTAGTATATACCAATGAACCAACCTCAGTCATCTCAAAGTGAAGGTGAAACTTTATTTCAAAAACAGGCTGCTGCACAGTAGCCAAACTCACTCACTATTCACCTCGTATTAATCAAAATGTCAGGATTACTGAGTTGCTATGTACTAATTAGAAGGTGATTAGTGTTGATTATTCTGACATGGAGAGCCAATCAGATTGCTCAAAATGTCAATGTTGCTGAGTTGGTATGTACTAATACGTAATATTCGTAATGTAATTGAAGTTGTGTTTTTTTTTCTGATTCGTTATCAATTCAATTTCAGACTGGAAATTCTCGAGAGTCAACTCACCGGGCAACACAATGAAATCGGCGACAAAGACGAGAAAATCGACACGCTACAAAAGAGGTGGAGCGTTTTTTTATATGGTTACGTTAGAGAACAGAATAACCACACCCTTAATATTTCTGTCCCGAATTGCGGCGTTGTGTTAAAGGTGTTTGGTGTTTACAGTGAGTAAGAGCGATCTGTGAATCCTATATCGTCTCATACGTGACACAAATAGTTATTTTCGCGGGATATTTTTTGAACCTAGTTTAATGAGCTTGGTCTTGCGCATTTCTCATAGCTCAGTGGTAGGGCTTCTAGACGGTACGGTAGTCGGAGGGTCACAGGTGGGATTCCTATTGAAAGAACTTGGGGTTGTCCATCTCGAGCATGCCTGAAATATGTTGAAATAATACGTCTGACGTTTCTGATTCAATGGCAATGTCGTGACGGGAAATAACCTCGCCCAAGGTGGTTTCCTGCTTTGCCCTTTAGTGCACATAAACTGAATAAAAATTTTGAAATGGTGATTTTGGTGAAAACTAGGACAAAAACCTCAGGAATGAGGACCAGAACCAACACGAAACTTAACCATTAATGCTGCAACTTTACTAGAGGGTTAATCAAAGATTTCCTGCTCGCTGCAGTCAAGCAATTTTGAGCGATTGCGGTTTGGTCTGAAAGAGGAAAAGGTTGGAATGAGATTCGGAGCCGCAACCTGGCGAATACCAGAGTGTTGCTCTGCAGCTGAGATGAACCAGCTATCAACGCTGGGAGCAGGACAATACTGCCGAAAATGAACTTGGAGTTTGGCCGTCGGAGTTTTTCGTTTTTAGGGGCTTCAAGTTTTAACAGTTTACCGGCGGACATAAGAACTCTGAACTCTAGGCTTTTATTTAGGCAAAAGGCCAACGAACATTTTTATTTGTAATTTTTAATCGTGAGTTTTTATATGTTTCCCAGTGTACGTAGTTTTGCCTTTTGATGAGTTAATCCTGTTTAAAGATTCGTTTATTATTATTATTATTATTATTATTATTACTTAGTTTTTATTATATGGCTGGTTCCGCGAGCGAGCAAAACGAGGCGATTCCTGAGTTTTGATTGGCTACCCGAGAGGGCAAGATGGGATTATCACACGCCCTCCCCCCCCAACCGGGATTTCCCGCGTTGTCCCGCGAAACAAAACAAAACTAAACTAAATTGTCATATGATTAATCATTTATTGACCAAGCTTGTTCAGTCAAGATGGCTGCATGTTGACCTCTTTCTTTTTTTGCGTATTTATTGACCTCGACCACGTCTCAGTCAATAGAAACGCAAAAAAGAACGAGGCCAATATGCAGCCATGTTCACCTCGCGCTAGGTCAATAACACATACATATATCCCCGCGTTCGGAGTGGTACCAGCATTTTGAGTATTGTTTTATAAATACTGCAAGGATTAAATCTTTTACTACGATTCCATCTAAATTTTGTGACAAATTCTTTATAGGGTGTGGTTCTTAACAGGGCTGCAAATAATTTCCCTGCTGGAGCCGGTCAAATTGTCCGGTCAGACCTATTTTTGCTCGGACTTATCCCATTTTTGGTCGGACAAACATCGATTACGTCTTATCGCTAGAAAAGTGCGATTCACATGATGAGTACAAAACTCACACGGACTAATACTAAAGTAATTCACACCCATGACCGGTACATAACTGCTAGTATTTGCGATGACGACTTGGAGAATGACAAAGCGAAAATGCGCAACGACATCCGGAAATTTTATGACTACTACGAATCATTTATTAAAAGTTCTTGGTCTGGTAGTTAAGTATACGTCTTTTCCCCTCCTTTTTCACAAACGCCAATAATGTTGAAACTTTAAATATTTAAAACTTGAAACTCTAAGGTTTTTTCCTTACCAGCGTAAACGACCGGACAAATTGTCCGACCATCTTAGGATTTGAACGGACAAAACCTTTTTTTGACCGGACATTGTCCGTTGACCGGCCGTTATTTGCAGCCCTGCTTAAAGCATACTGTGTTTACTTGTGATTCAAGCTCATAGCACAGCTACCATACAGGGGCCAGTTGAAGCCTTATAACTATAGGAATTCTTTGACTTGTTAGATTGGATGAAACGCTCAATTTGAACAGTAAACTCGACCAATCCGTGAGGAAGAAGGAAGAAGGCATTCGCACGCTGGAGAAGACACTGCAAGCTAACGAGAAAAGGTGTGGAGTTAAAATTGGTTCACTCCATGTTCACTGGTCATTATTCAGTTGAGGGCAAACTACCACCTGTAGCCTCCGGCCTCAAGAACGTTTCGCAAGATTCTTGCGGTTGCAAGCAATGCCGCTTTCTGCAGCAATTCCGTTCTTACAATCACTCCATCACTAGCCCCAACTACTCCACTCCTACTACTTGCGTTACATTGTAGGGCGTGTTCCCGGTGTCATGGTCTAGCTGACTTGTGCCGTCACTCTCTCTTGAGAGTTTTGCCGCAGGTTCTACAACTCCAACTATAGAATTCTTGGATTCGTTATGCTACAGAACCCAGGATACGTTTCATTTCTGTGGGTTACCTTTGGCTTCTATACACGTTCACCTACTGTTTTGTTTAGTTAACACTGTCAATGGTTTTAGGGCTCAATGATTTAAGTCTACTTTGATTTTGTTCTTTCACAGGGAAGAAGAATTAGAACTTTTGCTGGATTCAAGAACTGAAAAATTGGCCGAGTACAAAAAGAGGTGTGAATACTTTGATTGATAATGTCCAGCGAGATGTGTGATGGGATTTGAAATCCTGGATCAAAAATTTTCAGATCAATGCAAGTATCTGGGCAACAGTGCATCTACCCCTCCCGTAACCCAACATTAACGCTAACCTTTTAACTCATTGTAACTTGTTAGGTTAGGGAAGGGGTAGGTGCACAGTTACCCAGATACTTCCATTGATCGAAATTTTCTTTTGGCTTACTGTCGCAACCACTGCTGTGTTTCATGGCATGTGCGTCCCCTTGCTAGGCACAAGACCTGGCAGTTTTAACGACATCCTGGGACTAAGCGCCTTCTGCTACTCGTCTAGTGTCCTTCCATTTTGACTGAGTTAAATCCATGGCTGCTGGCTCTTTCAGGTGTAAATCCCTTTCAACTGATTGGCGTGCTATCCAAAATAAGAGAGGGGAGGGTTCGTGTCTTTGGGTTGCTTGGTGGGGTGGGGTGGGGCGATGATGGGAATCCTATTCCATGGTACATTAACCGCCTGAGATGAGCACTTTTGTTATTGTCTGGAAAAGTCTCGCTAGTACCGTTTGGTTCTTTAGAACATGGACTTTTATCTTTTCAGAGTTCTCGAACTGGAGGACAACTTGGAAAAGAAAGATGATAAACTCGGAGAACTTCAGAAACGGTAACGTTTGGCAATACAAATGAATGTCGGCTTCTAATAATATGGCTTATCGAACGAGTTGGTAAATTAAGTTTTACCACAGTAAGGTTAAAGAGAAGCTGACCTTCTGGGGCTGGTTGTTCGAAGCATGATTTAGGTAACCCAGGGTTAGTGCGAAATTTAAATGCATATTTGAGAGCTTTAAAAGCATATTCACTGTAATTCTTTTTGAATACAATTTGATGATTGTATGCTCTGAAAAAAAAGAATAGAAAGTTATCGGAGAAACTTCTTTTTAACAAGAGGAAAAGAAACCCGGGCTAAAATTTAACTATGACTTAGTGCTGATCGGCCTTCGAACAACCAGCCCCTGAACGTTAGCCCTTCATCTGAGCGAATGTCAAAGGGCTAACACTGGAAACTTCAGCTCCCTTTAAATATCAGTAATGGTAGGGTTACGGTTTTCACGTTCCATTTGTAATTTATTTGAACAAGTGAGTTTTTCGAAAAGCTCAAATTGCACTTGCCACTTCGGCAAGAGCAAATAAATCGAGATTTTTTTTTACTACGTATATTATTATGGTAGGAAATCTTACGTTGTCAACTCGTTGATAAACACATTTTCCGTGTTTTTATTTGCCACCGATGCAGCATCAGTTTACCCCCCCCCCCCCCCCCCGAGGAGATCTCGGGATATTTTGTAAAGGCTTACATGATTCACTACCCGCCCTCTTCGCTCAAAAAAAAAATGGTCCACCCCTAAAGCCTGGTTCATACACGCGATACAAATGCACACGCAAATGCAAATGCAGGGACATTCACACGTGCAGCGCAAACCCAAGGAAAGTGAGATACGCAAGCGCAGTGACATTGCTTTTCCAAGATGGCCGACGATGATGCTTTTGTTGCACTAACCTTTATGTTCGTTGTTCTGGTGTGTAGAGCTCTGAGGAGACGAAAAAGTCGTCTCCAAAATTCGAAAAGCAAAGCTCGAATGCAGATCGGCGTCGATGATTTGGCTATCTATTTTTATAGTGTTCCGTAATACATACCGTCCTTGAGGCCCACTTCACTGGCCACATCTTGCCAAGCAAGCGTTTTTTTTTTTGTTCTTGAATTCTTGACAGCTTTTGTCTTAGAGTACGGGAAATTTCCTGACACGCTCTGCCAGTTTTCAGTAGGCACTCGTGGGTGTCAACGCCATGTTCCTTAATATGTGCCGTGGTGGAATGGAACCAATGGAACCTGTGTTTTTTGGCCTTGTATTTGTATTTGCGTTTGGGTTGCTCCAGTTCACATGAGTAAGAAACGAACTCAAACCCAGATTCAAGCGCAAGAAAATGAAAACTTTTCCATTTCTTGCGTTGAGGCTTGTGTTTTCATTTGCATCTACGTTAGGGTAGTTCACACGTATATTTTCTTGCATTTGCATTGTGTTTACGTTTGCATTTCCATCGCGTGTGTGAACCAGCCTTAAGGACTCTCTCTCTCTCTCTCGTGTTGGGCATTTATCTTGAAGGGAATAACAGTATCGAGTCTTTCGTTTGAAAGTGTCATAAACTGGAGCAGTAGACCTTACCTATCCAAGAATTTACAAAATCCCATTCAATTTTCGTCCCATGAATTTTGAGCTATTGTTGAACGAGAACATAACGCGGTGGAATGTACCTCAGGGATGTAAAGACCTTTGAGTTCAAATATGATCAGGTTTTCTCACAAGCCCAAAAATTATCCCTGAATTGTTGCACTTAGAAGAAGATACGAGGTGATCATTTTCATCCTAATATATTACGTTCCTTCACAGCTTGGATGATTTGAGAAGTGCTGCGACAGCCGACTCCAGACTGAACTCTTCTCTGAAGGAAAAAGACGTGAAAATAGCAGAGATGGAAGAAAGGTAGATTCTATAGGACGCGCTATTATCTTTCCGCTCAGAGTGGTCTCCAAATCCAATAAGTTATTGGTCATTATTATTCTAGAGAAGTCATAATTACCCACATAAATCATGGGGCTGTTATCAATAAATTATTTTACCACAATTGCTACTAATCTCAGAATCTGATTGGATTATTTGCCGTTGTCGATGAGAGTCTAGACAACGCTGCTAGCGTCAATGTGTCCCGCAATTTAATAGCCAATCTGAAACGCTAATTTTTGGTAATAAACCAATCGTATTGCGAGAAAGTTATAGACAACGCCTGCTCTTTCTTTGTGTCACGACCTTGGTCATGCTCTGAAAAAACATTTTCTTTCACATTTATATTGTGGTAAAAAACAAATCGGATGTGGTTTAGTGTTGTCTCTACTCCGATCGACAACAATACGCGTCATCAAAGTGGTCAAAATTTGTTGCGGACTCAACATTTTGACCACTGTGATGACGCGTACTCGTTGTCAATAAGAGTACAGACAACGCTAATCCGCATTCGATTTGTTAAATTGATTAAATCACCTACAACGTAAAAGCACGACGTTGTTAAGACTCTTATACCAGTGATGTATACCAATGAAGCAATCTCAGTCGCATCACAGTGACGTTGAAACTTTATTTCAAAAATAGTCCGTTACACATTGGCAAAACCCACTTGCACAACGCTTTCCCAGAATCTCCGGCAGTATTTACCCAGTAGGAGTAGAATAGTTAACAATTCTCGGAAATCGAGGTAAAAAGTGGCACAATATTTACCGAATTTCGAAGCAGCGAGCTAAATATTCTGCCACTATTCACCATGATCGAAGAGAATAATTGTTTTAGTATGTACCAATGAAGCAACCTCAGTAGGGAGCTTAAGCAAACACGACGGCGACGTCGAGGATAACACAATCGGTGAAAAAGTTTAATTGTTGAACCGTAATTCGTATGACATACGACCGGACTTTATTTTGCACATGTAGGTTTATTGTGTCGTTCATTTGCGCTATTGTTTGGTCCTGTCCTGGTCAACGTTTCATCGTGGTAGTGTTTTGCTTAATTTCCCTTGTAAAATCTCTTCGAAAAAGCTGAAAAGCGTGAATCGACGGAGCCTTATTTTGGTAGCCCTGACGCCATTTTGTTTTTTTTTTCCACACGAAAACTCAGTAGAACAAGGATTACCCAGAAGCCCCTACATTATTCACCCCCTAGGAGGTGGATAGTGTTGAATATCCCGAGGTCGAGAGCCAGTCAGATTGCTCAAAATGCCAAGGTTGCTGAGTTGGTATATACTAGTGTTGAATAACCCGCGATAGTGAGCCAATCAGATTACTTAAAGTGCCTAGGTTACTGAGTTGGAGAATACTAAATATACTTGTTTTAGTATTTATCAGTTTAGTATTTAGTTGTCTGTTTAACGTTAACATTTACTTTAAACTTGTACCTGTAATAAGAATCACCTTTTTCTTCGCAGAGTCAAAGAATTATCGAGTACCTTTGGACAAGTGGACAGACTTGACAGAGCAAGACAGGAATTGGAGCGTACAGTGTTGAACCTGGAAACAAAGTAATGAGCGCTTTCTGTGGTCAAACTGCGCGTAGTGCGACCAGTATAATACTGTACTGTGCTATGCTTGTGCCCTCTTTCTTTCCCTTTCCCACCTTAATTAATTTTATCCAGGAAAACTAATCTAGATGGAAACTGAAGCGCCTTCCCAGTTATTAACCAGCTTTGTTATATACCTAGACTTTCACTCAACAAAACGAGCACTGTGATTGGTTTATTCTTGGTCACGTGCCTCTGATCAAATTGAAATGTATCCCGACCGGGATACAGTTGTGCAGTTGTTGCCCGCGCGCCAGTTTTGCCGTCTTTAAGGAAAAGTCTAAATATATAACAAAGCACTTGATGTATGGTCCTTCGGGAAACTAGTCAGTTTTGTTTTCCCTCGAGTCCTGATGTTTCCCTCGACTTCGTCTCGGGAAACATCAGGACCCTCGAGAAAACAAAACTAACTGTTTCCTTTGGGACCATACATTAAGTGTATATTATTACATGGCTAGTTCCGCGAGAGCGCATGATCAGGTTACTCCTTAGTTCTGATTGGCCACCCGGGCGCGCAAGGTGAGCTTATCTTGTTCGTTCGGATTTCCCGCTTCGTACCGGAAAATAATAGAAAACAAAATGGCCGTAAAATAATAGACCCTTTATGACTTTAGTTAGTCGGGTTTATAGTTAGCCGCGAGAGCGCATGATCAGGTTACTTCTTAGTTCTGATTGGCCACCCGGGCGGGCAAGATGGGCTTATCTTGCTCGTTCGGATTTCCCGCTTCGTACCGGAAAACAGTAGAATACATAATGGCCGGAAAATAATAGACCCTTTATGACTTTAGTTTGTCGGGTATTGGCCTCGTTATTTTTGCTTTTTTATCGACCAAGACGTAGTCGAGGTCAATAAGAGCGCCATCCTGACTGAACAAGTAGTGCCTATACCTTGTTGGAGTTGTTTAATGGGACGCCATTCATGTTCCTAATATTTTTTTAAACATCGTGCACTGAGTTCAAGAGTAATTTGTCTTTCTCTTGAAGGCTTGAAGAAAGCGAAAGCCAAAGAAGGAGATTGGACCATAATCTAAAGCAAAGAGAATTACGAATGGAGGATTTGGAGAAAAAGTAAGATGTCTTTTCACTTAGTAAAGACATTTAATTTATTAAATGATATGAAAATTTCACTGTTATATCAGTGTCTGTTTTTTTCTGATGAAAGTAAATATGAGGTCTTATTAAGGGGCTGTGTTAGAGGTGTTTGAGAACGCGTTTAAATTGTTGATTGATTCTGAAAATAGATCCCTGCCTTTGTTAGAGACTACCACATAAGTTTGGAACTGTTTTTTTTTTTAATCTTGAAGTAGCTGTAAGACGTGTTCTTAATGAGTGTGTTCTACAGGGTGGCAGAAATGGAAGCCAATCGAGACGACAACAGTCAGTCATTGAGTATGGCGCTGAAACAGAAAGATAGTAAAATCGCACTTCTCACGCAGAATCTGCAACAACAGGAAAGCGAAAATATGAATATAGAGGCGAAGTAAGTACCATAAATGTCGTCGAATTAGAGATGGTCATTTGACTGTGCTTCACCTTCGCAAAATCGGTGGACTATATTTTAGTTTATTTATTTACCCGTAAACTGAAGATTAATTCTAACAGATTGTACATAGCTTGATCGTAGACTGTTCGAAATACCTAAATGTGACAAGGAACTCTAATGAAGCTGGAAGCTTATACGAATAGACTTCCTGAAACTAGTTAATTAAATGACACGTGGATTCGTGCAGGATAATCAAAGAGAACATAAAAAAGTCTACAGATATGGAATTTTACATTAGAAATCAGCTATCAAGGAAATATTGTTTGTGATTTAAAAAAGATCGTAAATGGACGGTGTAGTAATCGTTGAAACCGGCAACGAATTCCATATTTTATATCCTTGATAAAGTATGCGGAATTGCTTGGTGTAAGTATGTCGCGCCACTCAATCAACCAATCAATAATGAAACCGTGAATAAATACATCAATTGATTTAATAGTTTTTCGCAGTTGCACATCCACTAAATGGTTATTTGTCAACTGGTTCCTGATCTGCTATGGAATTTGGAAGTGTTGATCTTTATGGAGGAAGGAAAACCAAAGAACCCGAAGAAAATCCTCGGCGCAAGGAGAGAACCAAAAATTAACTTAACCCACCCTGAGACAGCGGGACTCCAGCTGGAGTCACAGAAGTGGGAGGCTAGTGCTCTCACAATTGCGCCAGCCTTGCTCCCAAAGTATACCCAGTCAAGAGTAGCTCGTACACGTTTTCGCATGTTTTTGCTCACGACACGCATTTTCTCTCTGTTCTGATTGGTTCGTTTGACTGTTGTCTTTTGTTTTGATTGGCCAGACTAATAACTTTGGATTTGGCTTTTCGACACAAAAAATTGAAAACCGGTCAAAATTAGTTCAGTAAATCTTTAAGGGAAATTCAGGCGGAACTGAATTCATTGAAACTGCTTTTAAATCTCAGACTGGAGGAGGTTACCGCCCAGGCCAACAAGTTTTCACGGTTAGTCGAGCAGAAGGAAGAACAGGTACGAGGTCTTAAAACGAGGCTGGAGGAAGCCGTGCACCAAAACAACAAAATGACGCATGCTGCTGAGCTCAATGACGGCAAGATGAAGACGCTAGAGAAAAGGTGAGCTCTTCACTAGTTGGATAGTCAGCGATCTGCAGGGTTGTCATTAAGAGCCGGGGGCTGGGGACTTTCCCCGGCTACTACGAGAGTGGCCCCCGGCTACTTTTATTGGAAAATAGAAGAAAAATAGAACCACAAGAAATGCCTAGCCGTTTAATTCCCCGCCTACTTGTTGTATTTAACCGGCAACTTGAAATCTTAGTGACAACCCTGGATCTGAAGGCGAGCGTAAGACGAGTGCACACTGGACGGGGTCTCGCTTACAAAGAAACGGGTGGCGAGTATTTGTTTGAGCAGAAAACCTGAAAAAATACGCTTATTGAAAAGAAAACTGATAAAGTCTGCTGTCTCACATATGCGATCTTGAAAGCGCATGTTTAGCTCAAGAATGGCCTTCTTTGTGTCCATATTGGTTGTGAAGTAAAGTAGTGCAATCAAATCTCTGTAGGTAAAGGCGCACTTGAGGCGAGCAATGTCCAGAAACAATTGACAATTATTCTCTGACATCTAGGTGTGTAGTGGCAAAATTTATGCTATTTTGAAGCCACTGTTCAGCGAGATTGAAGAGAGTAATGATTGTTGTCTTATGTTTTTACCAATAAAGCAATCTTACGCGCATGTCTCGGAAATAGCTGTAAAGCGACAATTGAAGTCGGGCATTTTTTTCTTCGACCAAAACTCACTTACACAAGTGTTTCCCAGAAACCCTAGTACTCTTAACCTCGCAGGAGGTGTATAATGTTGAATATCTCGAGATGCTGAGCCAATCAGATCGCTGAAAATGCCAATGTAGTTGATTTGGTATATATACTAAAGAGCCTTATATTTTAAGTTCTTCCTTAACAATGTTGAGTTTCTAGGACCGACTACCAGGCTCACAGCATTTTAATATTGTATATTCTGTTTTGATCAGATTACAGGAATCCTCTAGAGAAAAACAAAAGCTGACTGAGGTGAGATTGATTTTTGTAATTTTGAATTGATGTATATGTTAAAGAACGTGCATTAACAGTCCAGCAGCCCGTTTCTCAAAAGGCCCCATAATTTACCGGGGCCGTAAAGCTATTTTATCGTGATAAGTAGTTTTTATGACAACCGGAATTACATTTTTATTGGTCTTTAAGTTGAAACCAAGTAATTCTAAGTTAACTTGCACAATGAGCTGGTTTGGAGTTCCCGGCCTGAAAGTTATCGGGACTTTGAAGAAACGAGCGCCAGGGTCGAGAAGCAGTCACCAACGGCGTTCAAACAACTCTGTTCTGTATATCCAGCCTGAAGAACCAAATAATAGTTATCAAGTCATTTGGACGATCTCTTTCTTTCTTTCTATCTTTTGCTTCTTCATTTAGCTGCATAGCTCCAAAAATAAACGTTATGATCAAAGTTGTTGACTTGGTGCTGAGAATATTGTTACCCGCAAAGATCTTTTTGGTACTGATACCTCATTCTTTATTGCTGCGTAACCCCGCAGCTTTGTTGTCGTAATATCCCTGTTAGAGTCGCAGTCGCGTCCAACATCAAGTGTCCGGTCCGTTGAAGACTAATTAGTTTTCCTCGTAGCAAGAGGCCAGATATCTTAAAGTGAGCGACATCGAGCAGCTAATTTCTAAAGGCACGAAAATCCCCCACCAAAGCTATCGTTTGTTACAGTTTTCTTACGTTCGATCTTGCTGTCCTGTTTATCGTTTAAACGCATTCCGTATTTGTCTGGAAATGCGTTCAACTGCCACCTTGTTTTTTCAAACAGATGTTGGAATCGTACGACAAGAAAGCCGGGCGTGACAGGACCCAGAAAGGAAAAGGAGGCTCATCTCAGACCATCATCTTTAAGCCCGCTGACACCACCAGGTCAGTTAATTGATTAGAACCAAAATGCGTTGTATAAATAGGACAATCACATGACTTTTGGAGGGCATATAGTTTATTTGTGGCCCGAGTAGCATCATTTGCGCCCGAGCGCGAAGCGCAAGGGCGCAAATGATGCTACGAGGGACACAAATAAACTAAATGACCGACAAAAGTCATGTGATTATCATTATTATCAATACACAAGGCCAAATCGTACAAATTCATTTAATAAGAAAAAAATGTTTAACAGAGATGTAGCATGAAACTATGGTATGGAAAGTTGTTGCTACAATACGATCAGCTAAACAAGAGCCAAATAAAATTCCTTTTTGTTTACAATAAAATGTCAAATATAATCTAGTTTTAAAAAGATTGGTAACAATGATTAGCAAAAAGACAGTTTATATTTAAAAAAAATAATAGTCTTCCCGTTCACAGGCAATGGACTCAGCTGCAGGGCCGTTAATGCATTAACGGCCCGCTAGGAGTCATTTGCGGCCCGCAAAGCGCGTGTTTTCAAGAGGGCGGTTTTCAATTTGGCCGCGTATCTTGATAATAATTGAAATTATTTCAGTTAAAGTAGGTGTTGTTATGATTGATTATGACTATGATTATGATTATGATTACTACTATTATTATCATTATCATTATTGTTATTGTTATTATTATTATTGTAAGTATTGCTGTTATCATTTATTATTTGTTGTTGTTTTACTAAGTAGAAAACTGTTCCATTTAGCTTTGGCTTCTCATTTTGGTAGCCCAATAACTAATGGTGAACCCCTGAATGTTGGTTCTCCTAACTGTGCCCTAAGAAATGTATGAGGAATTCCAGAAGAACATGTCGCTTTCTTTTGGGTAAACACAGACAGAGTTAACCAGGTTAACAGTTCTTTATGAAGGAATTACTCTCGTTTGGCCAATTAGAGATGCTCACAGTACATCAATCCAATCAAAAGCCAATTAACCCTTTCACTCCCAAGGGGTCTCCCTGTGACGAGTAAAATCGTCTGGCGTTAGACAGAGTAAAATCTATAAAGTCACTCTTTGGAGTGAAAGGGTTAACAATGCATACTCAAAAATGTGTTTTAGCCAGGAACAGCGTCTTACTTCTAACTGTTTAAGAAAATGGCGCGAATCACCAATGGCACCAATCATTTTACTGGCGAAATGCAAACCCAAAGCATTCGCGTAAGTACGAACGAACGAGGATCTCACAAACTCAACTTCTTGTGCCCGCTTAAAGTTTCTAGCATCAGTAACAAACTAACTTGGTTCATGTTTTGTACCACTTTTTGTAGATCTGGGCAGAACACCGTAGAAATGCTCGCCATTGCCGATAAAAGAATAGCTGAACTAAACGATGAAATAAGAGTGCTTGAGAAACAGGTCAGTGAATGTGAAAGAGCAACTTCCCTGCAGTGTGTCTAGCTTAAGAATTCATGCTCTCCTCCTTCGTGTTGTTGTCATCAGAGTGTCACAGTAGCAGCTCAGAACGAGGCCATGTCCGCGAGAAACGCCCAGCTGGAGATTGAGAACGATTCACTGAAGAACGAACTGCAGAACGCTCGAGCCGACTACGCAACTATGCAAGCCGATATGAATGAAATGCGCGATTACTATCACCAGATTGACATGGCTGCGTCTAAAATGGGACATAGATGCGAGGTAGGCTGTGCAAGGAATTGGGTGCGAATTGACTAAAGGCAGAAACACGTAAGACTTGACACGTGTAACTGCCTTTGAATGTCTTCAACAACAGCTTGTCCACATTCAATCTACCAACTACCATATTTGGAAAGCAAGAGAAACCAAATGAACCAATCAGTGACAACAAGCTCAAAGACTGGGGCAAGCAGTTTCCAAATATGGTACTGGGGAAATATTGAATCTGGACAAGCTGTGAACGTGAGTTACACGTTTTAAGTCGTGCGGGTTTCTGGTAAAAGTTAGGTGCAAAACGATTCGGACTCATGACTTTGTACGAATTGTCCGAATTTGGGTGCGAAACGACTTGGGGTATGAACTGACTGAATTCAATGAACTGTCTTACTTGTGGTTTGTAGTGTGCTTTTAAGGCATTTAATGTTTGCATGCGGTAAGACTTTTACAAGGTTACACCAAAAAGTGTTATTTTGCTATTCCAAAGGAATTTTGTAAGTAATTCGAGGGAATTCGGTGCGGCGCGCCTATACACAGGTTCATAAAGTCAGTGGGTAGAAGAAATCAATGAGACAGGTAAGAAAAAACGAAATCATCAACTTGTTAGTCGTCATCGTTTAGTAGCAAATTGTTTGAGAGCGATGTTTAATTTGTTATAATCCTACAGCTTTCAGTTGAAGCACAGTAGTGTAGTGGTTAGCGTGTTGGACTTCCGAGCAGGAGGTCCAGTGTTGTTTCCTTAGACAAGAAACTTTACTCCACACTTTCTCTCTCCACCCAGGTGTATAAATGGGTACCAGCGATACAATGCTGGGGGTAACCCTGTGTTGGACTAGCATCCCATCCAGGGGGAATAATATTACTCCCAGGTGCTTCATGCTACAGAAACCGGGATAAGCTTCGGCCGTGTGGGCCCTTTGGCTCGTTTGCGCCTTTTTTCTACAGCTTCCAACATCCTGTTGCGGCAAACACTGCAAGAAAAAAATTCGTTGCTAAAAATGAACCGACGGGCTCTTGTTCTCATCACCAAAGGATTGGATTTTTCCAATCGCAACAACGTTTTGTTGCATAAAAGATTTGGGAACTTGGCTGTAAAACAATCGACATCGTATTTGAATCAATTTTGTTCTGCGAAAATGTTGTCCATGAGGTTTGACGATTTTATCTCGTATTAATTTGCGACAAATGGTTTATACGTACGTGAAGGGTTTGGGCCTCGAATTTGAGCCTCCCCGAGACAATGTAACTGTTGCGGCTCAATATTTTCCTTGGTTCAGATTTTATTTTCCTTTGTTTCTTGGTTTGGTAATGTCTGATACTGAGTGTAGACTATAAATCAACTCCACGTCAACAGTAATCTTGAACTCGTTTTAACTTTAATATACCGTAATCGACAAAAAGAATCGTAGAAGGATAAAGATGAAAAATAAGAGGATAGAGCGTTTCAGGATCGAGCGGTTCGACTACAAAAAATAAAAAACACAGAAATAAATAAAGAAAACGACGGAAAACTATTGACAGAGACAAAAGTTATACTTGCAGATTGTTTGCTGCGTGGAAATGAAAAAGGAACTCTTGACGACAAGTTTATCTACCGAGAACACATGGTATAGACCATAATAACAAACGTGTACATTGCCACGTGCCGACAAACGTGACGTTTTGTAACCAACAATGAGTTTGAAACAAAGGAAAATAAAATTTAAACCTAGGGTAAAATTGGACCACAACATAACCAACAGCCTTTAGGACGAATTAATTCTGGCGTTTACAAACCTGTTGTCCTACCCTTCGATGAGTTCTCCATTTTAGTTAGAATTTGGGTGTTTTATCATTAGTGTTTCATCACATATCCAAAAACATCACGTTGCTTGATTTTCTTTGCTTGTACGTTCATAATGTGAGAAAGATAAATGAAACCTTTGTTTCTCTGTACTCATTATCAGATGTTGGCACAGTTGAATGCAACGCTAGAGGAAGAGAACAAAGCACTTGTAGAACAGGTCAACAAACTAGTGGAACAGGTACGGTTGGACTGACTTTGGATTCTGGTATTGGTCTTTATGTGCCCTGCTGTGCGATTGTGTATATCTATATTTTCCTATTTTGCAAAGTGGAGTTATTGAGAGGGAAATTACTGACTTCGATGTATCATTTTTTTCTGTAGAATCAAGATCTTTTAGTCAAGTCTTTGGAAGATAAAGATCAGTTTATGGACGACGAAAGAGCGTTCTCGTAAGCGTCCATGATATCTTTCTTATATAAATCTTATTATAAATATTTCTTATTATAAATGCACTTCAGTTGAAAGCCTTGCGAAGCTTATAATCTATTTTCCTGCACTCGTCTGTTTGTATTCAGATCTAGCTGAAGCTGCAAATGTTTCAGTCTCCGGTTTCCAAGGGCGGTAGACATGCCCTCAGTGCAGACACCAACTGTTCAGTGGTCCCGCTGTGGTTACATCCCGTTGATTTTACTTGAAAAAATATGGGCTTAGAGGAATTTGTTTTCAGTCTGGCTTCCCACCATGTGAGCTGTAGGAAGCAGAGCGCAAGTTAAATAGGTCGAATTTGTCAGAGAAATATTATTTTTTTTTTCATTGCTCCCGAGAAGTTTTAATTAGAACGTTAAAGGAACACGACATTTTTGTTGGTTGTACCCAAATAATCGGAAATTTTGAAAAGGTAGTCCCTTTTTACTCCTTGGAAAGTTCGAAGTGGAAATTCGTGTTCCATCTACTGTTTCGCGTCGTTTGGACTCACTACAGGTAGTAAAACGTAAACAGTTTGTACACTGCCACGAATTTTTCCCAAACGAAAAACAGTGTCAACCGAAATTTTTAGAAGGTGATTTGCAAATGAAAAATGTCTCTGGCTTCAGTTGCATATTAAACCCATACTAGTTTGTTAGTTAGTCAGTTTGTTTTTTGACTCCTTTAGGGACCGCATCTACTCTCTTCAGCGCCAGAAGGAACGACTCGAGGAGCAGGTGGATCTGGCCAACAAAGCTTTGGCAGAGAGCGTGAAACCTAAAAAGTAAGTTACATGGTGCTTGCGTGCCATGTTGCTCTGTTTACATGTTATTTCAGTGTTTGAGTTTTCAGCCCACTCGTGAGACTGATGGAATGTAGGTTAGTTGGGTGAGCAAAGCTTTAGGGGATGGCGGGAGAAGCTTGGACGATGGGGACACCCATCATGTGAACGGCAATTATGAAATGCCGCACACGTCGCTTGTACTCTAATAGATGAGATCATGAGGAATCAAAACGGCAAGTGGAACAACGAGCCAAGCGAGTTGTTGTTGTTGTTGTTGTTGTTGTTGTTTTTTTCAAGTATTCAACCCTTTTGGGCGTAGTCTGTTTCCGAAACAGACAACAGAAAACAGTACCAGAAATGTTTCTCAATGCGTTGTCTTCAAGTCGTGAAGAGAACTATTCTTGGATGAAGCCTTCGCATTGTGAATCCTTGTATAATCTTTCCCCTGGAATAGGCTTGTCCCGTCAGTGCCGTGGGTCGGTAATTCTTTTGATAACGTTTTAGTAGCCAGTCAGAAGCAGTATAGTTGTACAAATAGCAGTTACAAAGTAACTCGTCACCATAAGGCCTGCACTTGAAAGATGTGTAAGTGTGTCTAACTCTTTTCTATCCTCGTTTACAGGAAGCCCAACTTTCTAGCTCGGGTAGTGCGAGGACTTAAAAAGGTGAGATGTCCTTTTCTCGGTCAATTTTCATTAAACATTAATTTCCTTTGTATTTTCCTTATGAGCTATTGATGGTTTTTGAATTGCAGAAGAAGGATGAAAGCTCAAAAGCCAAACGCAACAGTGTCCAGCTACTAAGGGTAGATAACAGTCCATTTCTGGAGGAGTTTGAATCAAACAACGCTGCTTCAAGTAACGACGACGGTCAAGGGATTCTCGTCGCCACGCCATTTCATCAATTCGAGGAAAATGATAGCTTGGGATCACGGGAGAGCTCTGCATCCGGGGAATCAAAAGGAGCCACAAAGACTCTGTTGAACTCAAGTCTTATAAGCGCTCAGTCTCAAGTTGTGCTCCGACGGCCGCGGGAAATGTCGCCGTATGTCAGCACGCCGGCCCTTTCTCGTCCTGATGAACCCGACACCGTGCGCCTTCGGGCTGCAACCCATGATGTATCGGCCTTTCGAGCTCGTCAGGCACGCTCAGAAATATTCAATGACAGTGACTGGGCACCCGGCCGGCTCGGTCGACCTCGTAGTATGGATGCGTTAGACAAGTTACCAAGTAGCTCGTCAACACTAACACCTGTACAATCACGGGAGTCCGTTCATGATGATACCGAGATCGACAGGCCCGCGAGGTATCTCCGGTTGGGTGTGAGACGAAGCCCTGCAGGATCCCCTTCGACCTTAAGGAAGGCTCCTCTGTGGGCACGCAGTAGCCCAAATATTTCACCAGTACCACCAAGAAAGGAGTATCCCGTGCCACGAGGGCTTCATTCCCCTCCCTCTCCAGTACTCTCCCGAAGATCTGTTAGTCCTCGTTCGTCACCTTCTCTATCCAGAAAGTTTCAAGAAGAACCAAGGAATAGTAGCCCTCACCTTACGCCTGTAATGGCTAGGAAGGATGCGGATTCTGCAGACAGGAGATCAAGTCTTCTCAGAAATAGCAGTCAGTCACTGGAGTCGGTGTCACTGCGAGAGCGACCGGTGGGAATGACCAGAAGTAACATATCAGTGCAAGTTATTGCTTCAACGAATGCGCCCGAAAGAGACACCACCCAGTCACAACCGTCAAGCACGTTTGTTTCATCACCGCTTCAGGGAGAGGAGCCGAAGAGACGCCCTGTTGAACTGGTGCAAAACAGACCATATGACGAACGGCAGCGCAGCGGTGGCAGTGAAAGTCACTTTGATACCTCGGACTTGACACCTCGTGGACAGCAGAGGCAGAGGAGTCTCAGTGGTGGAAGGAACGGTACCGACCTTACCCGAGAACATCCAAATTCGTCGCCGTCTGTTCAGCACACTAGAGAAAGAAGCCTTAGTGTAGAGAGTAAGGATGGCAAACTGATTATCCAACCTATCCTAACAAGGGAGGTGCCTGGACGTGAGAGTGATGGAGCAGTACCGGAGAGGAACGAAGCCATTAGGCTGTCACAGCGACAAGGATCACAGTTTATGTCTCCAGCCGTACCAGCACGCCAAAGTGTTCCGGTAACTGCACATGTCACAACTGGGTCTGCCGGCAACAACGACACAAAGACCACTCCGGCAGCTACTTCGACAACAGGAACTGCGGTTTATATTGATGCAACTGGCGTGGACCTCAGCACGACGCCTGTCATTTCTCACGGAAACCGAGGAGAAGTGAGTTCATCGTCGGTGTACGCGGTCATTAGAGATAAGCGTGGAGACGAACGCGTAATTTCAGGGTCGTATAGCACCCCGTCATCACGTGATATATTGACAGCCCCGCGTCAAAACTCATCATGGACACGTGATAGTGCCCTACCTGAATCTATCTCAGGATCACGTGGTGATGTCTCTGATTCTAGTTCTGCTGCTCGTGTTTATAACACACCGAGTTCCAGTTCAAAACCGCGAAGCAGTTTTACGTCCACCACTGTAGAAGTGAAACCGTCATCAATCGAGCAAAGAGACGAGAATCGGAACGACTCAAGAGTACGCGTTTCGGCAACCATTACTCAGGTGCCAATAGCACGTAATGACGACGCAACGCAAGGCGTCTCTAAAGTGCGTGCACGCGTGCTGGAAATAGAGCACCAATCTCCAGAGAGCAGTAGACTTCCACCTTATCCGACGCCTCAGCCTGACAATGATTACGACAGAGCCTCCGTGACGTCACAGAGCAGCCGCGACTACTCCCCGGCGTTGAGAAGACTGCGCAAGACCAGGAAAGGTGGAAAGGACAAAGAAATCTTCTTCGACTCACCCACACTTTCAGAGGCCTCCTCTCCGGCGTCTGCGCGGCGGTCAGGTGGCGATGAAAGGTCTAGGACAAGGCCGATGAGCTCTAACCAAGGCGATGGAAAGAAATCCTCCATCTGGTATGAGTACGGTTGCGTGTGAACAACGTCGTTCTTTTAACGGTGCAAATGTTAGCCTAACCTGCTAAAGAAGAGAAGTCAGAAAATATTATAGTATTTGTGTATACAGTGATAGTACTTACGTTTAGAGTAGTCTATGTTTTAGTGCAAAGCTAGTACAATTGTGGCGTGAAAATACTTCTTTCAAGCCAACAAAGGATTTGTCAAAATTGAGTCGCAGTGTTGAGAGATACAAGGGTCAGTAGCGATCTGTGTTGCTAAAAACACGCAAAAGCTGCTTTGGACAAATGAATAAATGCCTTAGATGTGAAACCAAAGAAATTTCGGTAAATCACCTCAGTTAAAAGAACAGTTTACTCATAAATTAGCTGATAGAGCTTTAAACTCGTTGGCTTGCCATTTATACTATCAGTGTCATTTCTAGTTGTATTTGAGCTCTTGAAATTTGCTGTACTGTACATAAAGCTTGATTTTCACACTGCGCGACGTGTTCATAAAGCGAAACGCAAGAGGGGGTGATGCTTATGATGCAGGACTAACACCCACGCATGCATTATTATGAAGTGCCGTTGAGTTGTAAAGTCCTCATTTCTCAGCCAATCATCGCTTTGTTTACGCTTCCATATTTTGCATTCAATACCGCTGTCTTCAAAGGCGCCACCTTACTTGTCGTCACTTGTGAAAACTTCAAGTTGTCTACTAAAACTCCTAACAAATATTCTATTGTATTTTTTGCTAAAATGAATACATTTTTCTAGAACAAAACTTACGGAGGTCGTTTCTATCTCGGCCGGAACTTTGTAATAATGGTGAAAGGCTGCCTGCTTTTTTGCATCAATATTGGGATCAATTAACTATCGATTTTCAAAGAGATATGTACATTATAAGTAGACTGATACTTGGACATTTGTATTTATGTGGATATTTAAAGAAATAGTTCACAAGTTAATTTATGTGATGACACGGTTTATATCTATGAGAAACAGTTATTTGTGGGACAGCATTGCTAGTTCCTTGATCGTGTTTTCGAAAGTTGCTATTGAATAAAGCTTGAGTTGTATATATAAGTGCTTTCAGTGTCTCGTATCTTGAACTTTCATGGTGGTGCTGATTGTGGTATCAGTGAGCTCACACTCCCTGCTTACCAATGCAAAAGTGTCACAGCACACAGTACAGCACTGTTCAATAGCTTTCCAAAGAATGGTCTCACTGCATGGTTTGATCCACAAATGAAAACGTTAGAACCGCAGTCGGAAGGAAAATATCGATTCTGTTTACGACTCCGTCGCTTACGATCTAGTGAAAACTAGATTGTCGGAGTCGGAAGCAGAAGCGGAAGAATAAACCAATCACAATAGGGAGCTTAAGCACGTGCGTTTTTGAGACGCGGACGGCAACCGGAAGTGAGCTGTTTTCCCTTTTAACTTGTCTACACACGACTACATTTACATTGATTAAAATCTTTTCTTCATTAGAGATGATCACTATAAAAATCTGGGAGACACCACTGTCCTGGCACGCATAATGTTCTCTTCCGGTTGCCGTCCGCGTCTCAAAAAAGCGCGTGCTTAAGCTCGCTAATGCCAGAATCTAGGCCTTACGATTGGTTTGTCCTTCCGCTTCTCCTTGCGACTCTGACAATCTAGTTTTCACTTGATCATAAGCGTCGGAGTCATAAGAGGAATCGGAAGAAAATGGAACCGTTCTGATTCTTCCAACTCCGATTCCGTTGACCTCATGACTCCGCTTACGACTCAGATTTTCAATTTTCACTGGGTCATAAGCTTTCTTAAGACTCCGACTCCGTCGCTAGTGTAAACCAGCCTTGAGTTTGTTGGTTCTCTACTCTGCTCCGAGTGGTTTTTGTCCGGGTACTCCGGTTTTCCCCTTTCCATAATTAAAACCAACATTTGATTTTATTTAATTTAATATGATTTCATTAGTGCTTCACAGTGTCCCCAATTAGTATTTTAGTGCTAGTAACCGTTGACACCAGTCATGGGCTCCTGTTGACACTCAAATTAAATTATTATTATTATTATTATTATTATTATTATTATTATTATTATTATTATTATGAATTGTGTTTCCAATCGCGGTGCAAATTAATGATTTATTTCGTGCTATCTCAGATTGCTAATATCCAGCCATCTTCACCGAACCAGTTTTGTCAATAAAGAATACTTATTAATACATGATAACGAAAGCAAAAACGCCCCTTGCGAGAACGTTTGGGAAGTCCTGAACCTGCAAAAATAATAATAACACTGTCGTTTTGCGTGCCCTAGTAGCCAATCTCACAGTAGGATTCGGTATTTCTTTCAACAACAACAACAACAACAACAACAACAACACTTTATTTAGCACTCAAGATTGTTACATTACATTCATATAATTATTATGTCTTATAAGTTAATGTTTGAAAAGAGCGCAAGGAACTTGATAATAGTTAAAACTAATCGAGTCAAGTACCTCAGCCAAGGGTCTATAACTAAAATTTTAACAGTATGTTGTAGGATACATCAACACAATAGACGAACAGGAGAAACAACAGAGAACTAAACAAACAAACAAATAAAACAAATAACTTGAGAGAACGGCTGAGATTTTAATTTTTATCTAGATTTAATTGGAGATGAGACAAGAATTTTAGTTATTATATCCAACGATAAAGGAGTCAACCAAAAATTTCTTAAAAGAGGATCGTGGTTCACTTTTAAAAAGTTCTCAAATTGACTGAGTTCCAGATTTTGACGCCCAAATAACGAATGTTAAATTTTCCATAATTAGTTCTTATTCTAGGAAGGTAGTATGATCTCTTAGCTGCCAGTCTAGTATTGTATTGATGTATCCTGTTGACTGGTAGAAAGAAGCAATTAAAGACAGAAGGCAGCCTATCTGAGTAAAAGTCATACATAAAGAGGGCATTGTGTAAAAAAATTATATCAGGTAATTTGAGCAGTCCGAGGTCATGAAAAATTGGATCTGAATGAGCTCTAAATTCTGAGAAAGTCATTAATCGTACAGCTCTCTTCTGAAGGATAATAAGAGGCCTCAAGGTGGCTGTGTAGGTGTTCCCCCAAGTCACAACAGCATAAGTCAAAGAAGGATATATTAGTGAATAATATAACATAGAAAGAGTGGTAGCATTTACATAATGTCTGACTTTTGAGAGCACACCCACACATCGCTTAAGTTTTTTTGAAATGTGCAAAATTTGTTGTTTCCAGCTCAGGTGAGAATCAATGAAAATTCCAAGATACTTAATGCATTTAAAGCTTTCTTAATGAACTGGTCATTGATCATTAATCTTATATTAAAGTTAGTGGCCTTTTGAGGTGGATGAAAAAGAACAAAATTAGTTTTCTCAATGTTGAGGGAAAGTTTATTGGCTGTAAGCCAATTTGACACGTAAATTAGATTTTCATTGACGCTCTTTTCTAGTATTTGTAAACTTGTATGAGAAGCAAAAAGGTTTGTATCATCTGCAAATATATGAAAATTAAAGAACTGGCTGCATCTATAGAAATCATTTAATATATAAATAAGAAATAAGAGAGGCCCTAACACAGAGCCCTGTTTCACTAAGGAGCCAGAGGTCTAATAAATAATATTTCTGCTAGTTGTCGACTTGTCATTTGGAGAGTACAAAGTTCTTTCTCCAAAGGTTTGTACGTGAAAAAATAATGTACTTGAGTTACTACGATCCACAGGAAACGTGAAAACAAAATTAATAGTCAGTGCTGAGTCCACTAATCAGTCCTCTCCCATATTACAGTTATTCGCTACAAATCCACAAAGATTTCAGTTAAATAATCAGCTATCTGTAGAGTTTTCTTCCCGAATGTATTTCAAAATTCGGTTCAATTCTTCATCCTGCAAAGAAAACAAAATAATGTCTTTAGACAATTAATGTGAAGCAAAACCCCTGGGGTTGGGAAAGAGAAAATTACGATGCTGACTTTCTGTTTTTGATACTAACATTTACTTGTGGGTCTAAGAATCTTCTTACAAATTTATTGACATCATTTTGTGTGAAGCTGTTTCAATACGCTTAAAATACATCAATATTCTCTAAGATGGATAGGGTAAAACCCTGCAAGAACTGTTCATCTTTGAGGGTTGTCTATGCCTCATCAACATAAAAAGAAACCCTGGGACCAGGAGTAATTAAGTGCTGGGTTCACAACATTGCTCAGAGAACTGAATGCAAAAGAAAAACAATCCGTGGATGGATATATTTTGGTTTTATTCTTGTGTTCAGTGTACAGTATATGTTTTTGTTGTATTGCAAAGCATGCCTGGTGTGGTGAGGTAAAGGGGCACACAAACCATGAGACCAACATGACCTGGGCGTATCCTGGTTTCTGTAGCATGGAGCACCTAGGAGTACTGTTACACACTCCTTGATGGAAAGCTAATCCATCACAGGGTAACTCCCTTGGCATTATCTTACTGTACCTGTAAACATTTATACACCTGGGTGGGGAGAGATGGGCATTATTTTAGCTACTAATATAAAGTAGGTTGCTAACAATTATTTTTGAGCATCTTCAAAATTGTGATGCTCAACATACTTGTATCAAGAGTGAAGCATGAATGTTATGTTGTTGACTGTTTCACCCATTTACTGGATCAAAAGTCAATTTCTCCTTACTATCAGTATCACTACACCACCGGGAGACAAAACTATCAACTAACAGCATTATTTAATTGGTTGAAATCAAACCTTTCCAAACCAAGAGCACTCCCAGGTGCAGATCCAGGATTTTGAAATGGGGGGTGAATTTTTGTAAGGAAACGAGGCGTTTTTACACGCTGGACACTGTGTTTGTGGGCTCAAAATGAATAAATTGATTGGTAGAACCGGTCCTCGCTTATGCACATTCTCCACCTCAATCAGAGAAATCAAATATTATTTCAATATTTGAGGGATAAGAAAACAAAAAGAAAGAAGGGGGCTCAGAAAAAGGGGGGAGGGGGGTGAAAATTCACCCATTTCACCTCCCCTGGATCCGCCCTTGACTCCATGTAATGAAGTGTGGAGAACTTACTAAAAAGACAATTTCTTACAGACAGTTGAGGTAACTATCTTAGCTACTGAAAAAAGAGAGAGAGAGGATAAATTTGGATAAATATATTATCAGGATAAATTTGTTTTTATCACCTGCTCAGCAGTATCACATGAAAGAAACTGCTCCACTTTAAACATCTTCCTTTTTCCAATTCCACGTCTCACATATCTTGAATGAATTGGGCACTGGTTTAAGATGTAAAGAGCTGCAGCTAAAATATGCCCAGCCACCTTCAGTGATGGTGTGGCCATCACATGGCTGTCAATAACATCAATGTCATTGCTCTCTGCACTGTCTGCTGTGCCTGCACCACGATTTATGGCCTCAATTCTTACTTTTACTAATCCTCTGTGATCTGTTAACATAACATTAAATAGATTTAGGCAAGCCTAAAAGCGGAGCTCCTCACACAGACCCTCACACATTGAAAATGCTGTCACTAAATTTAATAAATACGCCTGGTGTATGCAACTACTTAAAGAAGATAAAAATAAATCGTCAAAAAAAAACATCTATCGCGACTCAATGGAAGAGCCATTGCGCGAAAAACAAAGCCTCGTTTCAGTTTAAGACCTTCTAAATATCCCGGATGACTATGGCCGCCATGTTGGGGCAACGTCGTCGTCGCCGTCGTCGTCGTCGTCGCTAGGCGCACGCGCCCGCGAGCCGTGCCGCTAGCCACGATGACCATGAAAACTCAAATGCATGGTTTTCTCAATTTCTATCCTCGCACGGTAGTTATGGGGCTCCGCTCTATGGCTCTTCAA
Organism: Ricordea florida; assembly: GCA_949710005.1. Lineage (NCBI taxonomy): Eukaryota > Metazoa > Cnidaria > Anthozoa > Corallimorpharia > Ricordeidae > Ricordea > Ricordea florida. The sequence goes on from OX453284.1 coordinate 11,604,156, forward strand.
GCCGCTGTGGAGCTCTGCTATCATTATTAACTATTAATTATAATTTATTATTATTAACTAAAATTACTTAAGACAAGACAAAGATGTTTATTGTACCCGGAGATATGATAAACTAAATTACAAAAACCATTAAATATAAATATAATAACTTAAAGGTACCTGTACCGTGAAATAACTAGAGCTAAAACTGTCAGGGTGCTATACTTAGTAGTACATAATGATTATAATCAATTATGATTGAAATTAATTATTAATTAATTATAACATAATTAATAAGACATTGTCAAGGATAATTCATCTTCTAAACTGGTTATTTTTTACACAACTGGTTAACTAAGTGCCTCATCCAGTGTTACATAAATAATTATTTGTGGTTGCACATGTTGCCTAAAACCAAGTTCATCAAATTCATCTTTCTAAATCTTTGGAAGATTGGTGAATACCAAAACCATAAAAAGGAACTTTGAGGAAGTCTAGCAATAACCATGTGAAGAAGGCATTACTGAATGTATAAACAGGGGCATAACTAGGATATTTCAAAGGGTGGGTCACTAGGTCACGTTCATAATTTTAGTTACGAACAAGAACATGGTATACTGCAGATGTTCGGTCCTGCAACTGGAGTATGTAACTGTCTAGCACTGGAAAAAATTTATTGCATGTTGATTCTTCGGATTTGGATATTTTTGTCACCTGAATTCTAGAGACATAAAACAATTATCTCACAAAGGGGGGCCCAGTCACAGGCACCCCAGGACCCCCCTTAGCTATGTCCCTGATAAACCTTATTTTCAAAAGTGTTGAAAACAAAATTAGCAACAGGGGCAGGGCAATTGGGATCGAACGCTATGCCAAATGGATTTTGACAAAAAAGATCCTTCCAAACTAATTAATTAAACTATTGTCTAAATTTTGGATCTATGCCACGTATTTAATAAATTGACTTAATTCATTCTCTATTTTAAAGCTCAGTTTTGATTGAGAAAAAGTGCTTTGATTTGCAAAGAAAGTTCTGTTTATTTCATATGCTGATTTCAATATTTTATTATGTTACCAAGACCTTTAAAATGCAACCCAAAGTTCCAAAATGTCTGCAATCTGCAGTGTTCAAAGTTCAGATCAATTTCAAAAACTTTGTTTTTGGTCAGAAAAAAATTAATGTTTATAAGCATGGTTTAGACCTTGCCCCGTGTAACTGATCAAGTGTTTATTAAAAATTTTACCTTCTTTCAGCATTTTGTCCACCAATCCAGAAAGCAACTGTTTCTCACCATCTTGTGATAATGATTCCTTGGCAGCTTGTAAAGCTAGTATTGTGTCAAGCCTATAATTCTTTTCATCTTGAAAGAACATTTTCTGAATATTAGGTTTTCCATTGCACTCCACAATATCAACAGTGTTGCCTAAAATCTCTTTCAGAAGGGGACCATTGTGCTCAGTCATGACTGTCACCTTCTTCTTGAGTGCCTTGAGAACTTTGACTAAGGATGACAACCCTTGCATGCAATCTATTCTGCTTGTGTCAGATGAAAAGCTCCCACTTTCACTCAAAAAGCCAATAACAACAGAGGGTGCATGAGATAGCCTTAATGCAATCTTTAACAGAGTGTTTGGTGTAAGGGACTCTTCAGGCCCATGGCCATTTTGCGCAGTTTGAAGACTTTGTAGACAACTTTCCACAAGAAATTCTACTTTTTGCAATGCACTTGAGGAGCAAACAGAGGCCAAGAAGGGCTGATCAGACAGAGGTACTACCTTAGGTTCTTCATCTCCATGTTCTGGTCTGTGTGTTTGAAAGTACTCGTCCACTTTTGTGTCACAAATAAACATCGAACCTGGATGGTGGCTGAATGACAGTGCAGGCTCTGAAAAAAATGTAACAGCATGATTATAAGTAGTGGTAATCATACAGTTTAGAGTTTGATTTTTGATTTATTTGCATATGTGCTTGATTTGGAGAGTTCAATTTGAGCTTTTAACAAGTTCAAATAAATCAGAGAATGAATGAAAAAACCATACAGTTACCTACTGATAATTGTACATGAAAAAATTTTGATTTGTAATTCGCATGGGTTTAACACGTTTTGCACTGGTATTATACTATTTGCACTGGCATTACATTTGAACTGCACAGTGCTCTTAGCCCAGCACAATGAAGTAATTTTTTCATGTATATTTGCTAATACCTGAAATATTTGTAACCTCCATTCCTTTGTGTGTGGTTTTATCTCCCCACACTTGGTTGCCCTGTTATTTTGGCCAGAAGATGGCGAGTATTTGCAATACTTGACATTGTATCCAATCCTATATCAATATGGGATTTATAGAATACTTTACCACATAACTACAAAAATAAATTTGATTGAAGGTTAATTCCTCAGGATATACTGTAATGTCTTATAGGTTGTATGGCAATCTAAGGTTCATCTGTTTTTCATAAAAGTTTCAAAGTAAACATAAAATTGATTAATCTAGGTTGTAAGATATTCACCTAGTTTAAAACCTTATAACATACAGGCAAAAATTCCAATGTGTTGATTAGCTGTAAGCATATCAATTAATCTTAAACAGTGCAAAAAGTTCAAATCAAATTTTGCAAGTATGTTATTACCAAGTAATCAAATGCTTTTGAGTGCAATTTTGGATAAAATAATAAGCACTCATACATTTTTCACAGACAACAAATCGCACTCACCCTACAGTTTCATGCACTTTTTCCAGTCATTGAAGAATTTACTTGTGTTTATTTACTGCAAATTTCACTATGGGAGGCCATACCAGTCAAAAGTGGTGTGAGTTCACGATTGGTGATTGAAAACATCGATCGCTATGGTTGAGTTTATCGATTGGTGATCGAAAATGTCGATGGCTGTGATTGAAATTATCGATTGGTGACTGAGAATGTCGATCGCTATGGTTGAAATTATCGATTGCTGATTGAGAGTGATGGTCATTTTCAGTCACCAATCTTTTTTTCGACCATAGCAATCGTCAGTCTTGATATTCAATCGATTACTGGACCATAGCGACCGTTATTCTCAATCAGCAATCGATAATCTCAACCATAGCGATCGATGTTTTCAATCACCAATCGTGAACTCAACCATAGCGATCGATGTTTTCAATCACCAATCGTGAACTCATACCACTTTTGACTGATATGGCCTCCCATATATTTCACTCAAAATCATTTGATTACCTATACAAATGGCCAAAGTTGAAATAAATCAACCTGAAAAACCAAAATACATGCAACACACATAGATGAATAATAGCATACAAGTACATAGTTTATTCTTAAATGTACTCAACAACTATGAAATATTTCTCAAAGAAGGATCATTCTCAAAGATTATCTTACTTGCAGATCTTACTGCAAAGGCAGATGTTATACCACAAGCCCAAAACACAGGTACCATGTCACCAACAGAGGAGGGTTCCGGGAATTCTCCACTATAAAGGTCCTTTATACCAATAACTGCTGGGTCGCCAATATGTATGGGTGCCCCATGAACAGCATCATATGGTGCTGTCACAACCACTGTTTTTTCTACCAAATCTTTGGGTATTGGACGCATCGATACATACATATTGCTGGAAAATGGGCCAACTGACACACAGTGGATGTTGGTCATGAACATGGAGACGTTACGTTTTTCTGTGACATTCTTCAAGGGAATTCCTGCTGCAATCATGGCGTCTTCAAAGGAGAAACTGCATCCAAAGTAAAAGGAAACAAAATCATCCCAAGGACGTGTAGTCAACTCAGGTACTTTCTCTGTTAGAATGCCATTCTCAGACACACGGTATGCTGGCATATCAGTTCTGAAACAAAAAAAATAGAAAAACAAAAACAAATTATTTTCAAAAGAACAGCAGTCTTCCCAAGTAATAACGGTAAGATTTCCAATAACATATTTCCCATATTTCGGTAAGATTTCCGCACAGGTCCCTACTTCATTATGCATTCTGTAACTAAATAATTTCGTTCTTGGAACACAAGAAATGTTTGCACGTGCATTACACCAGACAAAACAGTTTCAGCTTGCATAATGAAGTAGGGACCTGTGCGGAAATCATTCCCATATTTCTTTCATTGCGACTAATCTAACCAATCTGGATCGAATATCTAAACTATAGAATCTCTGCAAATGTTGGATCAACTTCAGAATACCCGTCCACTTCATTTACATGTGTCGGGGGCTTTTGAAGAACGAAGCATATCACAATGGACTCTTGTTATTCATCAGTATGTAAATAGGTGGACGGGTATCCTGAAGTCTAGCTACAAATTCAAAATACCTAATGTCCGAATCTGTGGCCAGTTTTTCGGCAGAAACTTCACCCGGTTTGCTCCTATACAAAAGCGGACAAGGCGCACTGTTCAGGGAGCAAAACTCCTCAAACTCATCCGCTAAATAGGAGGGAAGAACGGCCAGATTAGCTTGCAGATGACCGAGGCAGAAACCAGTGGAAGAAAGACCATTACAAGCTGGGTTTGTCCGAAATTCATATCTCGCTTTCGATGGACTCCATAGACGCGCAGAATCACTAATGTTGAAAGACATATTCACTTTAAAATAAAATAAGAATCCGCGAGCAGCAAACGGGAAAGATCTGGCGCGATGACTGTGCAATAATGTTCTGAACAACATCTTGTTGGTCACGTGGTCCCGTTCAGCGTCACGCGAGCTTAAGCAGCGCTGATAAGCTGGTCGTTCGTGCAGATGGCCTCTTATATAATAGTGGAATGTGGTGTGAAGAATGGCTAGAGATATATGAGGCTCACCTGTCCCCCGTCACTCTTCCTTTTCTTTGCCCCTCACTACATTACCTATATTTTCTTAACTTGTAAGGTCCGGGGGAGAAACTCCCGTGTGTGCGTCTAAGAGTGTCTTGTACCTACAACATGTACAGTAATAGGCTCCTGACATATATCTGACGTATGGTTTTTGCACCAATTTGGACTGAAAATAGATTTCGAACTAGCCGTTTAGGTCTGAAATAGAGTTGGATTTTGAGTCAGTTTATGGTTTGGGTTATAGGAGCTTTTTTTTTTTTCAAAAAAATACAAATTAAAAATTTTGCTAACTTGGGATCGGAACGTTTGCAACTCAGCTTTTGTTGAAATGTGGAATTTAAGCTATACCCAAGGCAGATGTCGAGCAGTTCCCAGTTACAGATCCTATAGTCCTGCAAAGGTGTGGAATTTGGTTTTGGCTCTAATAGGGAATTGTAAGTCCTTGTAAATCCCATATTTCGGTCTGAAAGAGAATGCTGCACTTTCCCGCTCCATTTTTTGAAGAGTCCTCCCCCCCCGGGTACCTATGGCCCCAAGCAACTAATAAGCACGTGGCTCTCCTTGCGTCACGGCTTACACCCAGGTGCCAGTCACGTTGTTTCAACATGACTGTTTTTGGTCCAGTTTTGTGCTTCTCAATTATAGAACTCTGAAAACATTGGATGACAAAGGGGCGTTTCTTAAAGATTGTTCCACTCGTCAGCGAAGCCAAGGAAATGTCGTAACGCTGTTTTCGCATCGTGGAATCCCACGTGTTTCATTCCTGCATCGAGGAGTAATCATAACGCACGAGTTATGGGCACAGAAATGTCTTCCCCGTCTTACGCCGGTTTTACGCAAAAAACTCAAGTTTTTTTGCTTCCGTCGTCTCACAGCAATCTTTTTGAAAGATTCTGTGAATTAAACAAAGCTCCCTGTAATTTAATGTACCGGAGTCAAGTAAGAGACATGTCTCCAGAAATGGCGTCTCTATGGGAAAATGTCAGGTAAGGCAGTGTATCATGGTAGAAGATTTATTTTCCTACTTGTTATCTCCAAGGGCAACTTGTTTTATTAATACAATGCTGGGCTAGATTTCCGTATCACCCCATACTCCAATCTGCATACTGGTACTGAATTGTTATGGTTATTATTGGCGGCTATGCACATTTTAACATTTCTTGTCTTCGAAGAACGAAACAGTACCACTACAGCATCCATAATAAAGTGTGGGGTAATATTATAGATATCTAGCCCTGTGCTGTTTCATTTTATCTTATCAAATCAAACCACAAGCCATACAGCGAATTTGTGTCCTTGCTGTACCACTGGGAGCAGGCTTGTTGCATTTTGTTCCCATATTTCTTTCAAACTGAAGAAGTTTGCAAATGCTATCATTCACTTTTCATTTCCAATTTCTCTCAAAAAAAAAAAAAAAAACACACAGGTAGCTATAGGTTTTCATGCTGTGCTGTTTGTCCCCTGATCTGTTTGACCTTGTATATTCACATGCATTCACAAGATAAACCCAGTCCTCCCTCCCTCCCTCCCCTGAGAGAAAATTGTTTAAGGAAACAAAAGAGTACTTGGTACTCTTGTGGGTTGGAAACAAAATAATTTATGGTTGGAAAATTGTGTTTTCCATTCACTGAGGAAAGCCAAGTTACAGTAAATATAACGTTCATTAAAAAACTGGTCATACCACTGAACCCATGAACTTTTGTTTGACATGGCAACCATTTAAAATTCACCCAATAGTCATATGACAAAGTGCAATGGTGCTCAATGAATGGAAGCAATTGTACATCAATTGGAAGTGACTGCAATGTACATGTAAGGAAAATATCAATATTTAAGGTGGTTTCACTTTGCACCAGGACCTCTTCTTGAGGTTGGGGTGGCTATAGAAATATCAGTAGTTTTCTTTTTGGGGTAAGAGGGCCTCAAATGTCATCACAGACCTCTCCTGAAAGAAGGGAGGCTTTTCAGTAGAGGGGAACTTGAAATAATATCATTGGTTTGTTTTTAATGAAGGAAGGGGGGCTATATGGGATACAGTGGGCTTTGTAGCGCAGAGGAGGGGGCTATAGGAAGAGATCCTGGTCTTGGCTGCGCCAGGTGGATTCTTACTTTTTACAGTAGGTTTGACCAGGTCTGTACAACTCAAAATAATCCTGGCCCTGAAATGATCCCCGACCCCAAAATGATCCCCATTTTATTCTCGCTCGCCCTAAAATGATCGGATCCCCAAATAATTCCAGTAATGACATCTGGAACTGGAGACTGTAGAATGTGCAAGATAAATGGTATTCATAAATTTATTCATCTCAATTAACTGGCATATCAATCATCATTTTACTGAATAGTGTAAAAACTGCAAAGGGTCACATTAACCAGAGTGTCAGTGAAACTGTAAGGGAAAACAAATTACCATTTTTGGAAGAAGGAAAAACTTGTATTTTGTCCTGAAACCATCAAAATGTCTCACTCCAGTCTTTTGCTCAGTCCTTACAACACTTCACAGTCGGTCAGAAAATATGTTGCAGACCAGATGGTTGTTAATTCTCTTACTGTTCTGCTCTTTGGCAAGCATTTACTTGGGAAATTCAGATGAATCTGTTAAACCTAATTCAGATGTAAAGAATAATGCCAATCATTATGTGAGCTAAAATTTAAAAACTGAATCAAGCTAAATGTCCCAAACAATAGTGTTTCTATTGACTCAAATTTCTTTACTGCTAGCATCACTGAAATGTCCCTTTACATTTTAAAACAAGTTCATATTTTAGAGTGTGTCATCACTTGTAAGCAGTCTGGCATTTTTTACTGCTGTGTTAAGGCACAGTGAACTTTTATTCACTCCAACACAATTTAGATCTTACCTTTAGTTGATAAGTAAATAAGAGTGATTAGCATTTATACTTTTTATCCAAGTGTTTCTTGAATTTCAAAGGGAGAGACTTCCACAGCATTTTTCAATCATGACTGTTTGGATACTTATTGCACTTTTTGGCACCAAAAATTTTTGTGTCATATTGACATGGATAGTTCTTACTCCCCAATTGCTGTTTAATTAGCAATTAGACTACAAGTTCAAGTTTGCTATAACTCAAAGAAAACAAACCATTAAGAAACCATTAAGTACACAACTTTCAATTTTATACAAATATTTTCCAGTTGTTTAACTCTTAAAGTGCATTGTTTTGTTCCAAGTGTGGGTTTTTCATTATTCACGATCTAACAGAGAATAGACCGTGGGTGAGTTAGGAAATCAGATTTTAGAATTTGTTATAGAATGTGAGTTGGCTTCCCGGGAGGGGGGGGGGGTAGTCTCATAAATTTCGGATAGGTGTGTGCCGCGAAGGGTCTTAAACCCTGACCCTATCTAAAGATGGGGCAAACGAAAATTGACACCCTATTTAAGGCGCAAACCCGGAAAATGGCACCCTATTCAAGGAAAAAACAAAAACTAAACATAACTTGAACGGGTCAACTATACTTCGTTTCTGTAAGGTTCCTGGAAGTTAGCATCAAGCATAGTATAGTAGACTGCCTGATACAATATAGGCACCCTATCTAAGCATCACACCGGGAACACTATTTCAACATGGGCAAAAATGATACCCTATTTAAGGATGGAGAACCTCAAAAACCATACCCTATCCCGCGGCACATACCTATATAGCCCATATATGGGAGTACCCCCCCCCCCCCCGGGTTGGCTTTTGCCCATAAGGAGAAATTTCTTTATTTTCTTCTACATCCATTTTTTCCTTCCTTTAGTCCATTCTCATTCAACAGCTACTTTGAACTTTCTCCTTTTCAATATTGACCTGTAGCCCTTGAGGGCGAAGGGTCTAATTGTTTTAGTATCACCCAACTAGTCGGAGAGAAAAAACAATAAAGTTAGCAAATGCAAGTTGAAGAAAGATTTATTTGGGAATAAAACAAAAGAAAGCGCCACGAATTTCGCTACTCGAGGACTATCACTAACAGACCTCTAGTAGCGTAGCCAATCAGATTGCGGCATTTGCATTAGTCCACTAGTTGGGTGATACTAATCCAAATTATCACATGACCCGTCCAGCCCCGCTCGCGCAGTCGCGAACCGTGAACCGGTCGAGGGCCGTATGTTAAACAACTCGTACATGGTTGATGCGCCACCCTCGTTAAATAAAGATATTTGATTTAATTTGAAAAGCCGTCCGGCCCTGATGCACTTGTTCGGCTATTTGGAAATAAAAACAAATTTTCGAAATTGCCCAAACTAAACTGACTCAGTGGTCACATGATAAAATGTTAATTGACTCAGTTAGGTCGGGCCGGACGGGAAAATATTTGGCTCTCGCTCATCATTGATGCACGGACCTCGCTACGCTTGGTCTGTACGTCATGACCTTGAGCCAAATATTTTCCCGTCCGGCCCTCCCACTTAGTCAATAAGCACATAATATTTTTAACTAAATTTACTCATAAATTGAATGTGTGTGTCCTGTCTGATAATAAATTTTGTCCAAGAATAAAAAACTATGCAGACTATACCCATTGTAATTTCCGTGCATAAATTTAAGTAGCCGTGGATTAGGAGATTATTTTTGATCGATGGTGCTCTTCGTTCCCCTATTTAAACATGTAGCCACCCAAAATAAGCCTTCCTATTTTTTGAAATGGGCTGTCTCTCGGGTATTTCAGGAGGTCTATAATATGAGTTCTCAAATAATGGTTGCATAGGATGAGGTGGGGACGAGGCCCGGGGGGGGGTACTCAATATATCCCTGGGTGGGGAGGTGCGGCGCGCCCCCTCATACCCTGACCCTGTTTAAGACAAATATCGCTGATTTTCCTACCCTGTTTAAGACAGAATTTCGATTTTTGAATCCCTGTTTAATCAATGCCAAAGTCAACGGAAGTCAATATTCATTAACATTAGAGCTTGTAAAAATTTTGCTGTTTATCGTCCAAGAAAAGATATCCTGTTTAAGACAAAAATTGATAAATCGATACCCTGATTAAGACAAAAAATGATAAATTCGATACCCTGTTTAAGACAAAAATCCCGAAAAACATACCCTGGCTGGCCGCACGTCCCCATTAACCCCTTATAAGGGAGTACCCCCCCGGGGGACGAGGAAAGCTTGTTTCAGTGTAGAATTGTTTTGATATATTTGTAGGAAGAAACCATCAACTTACTTCACCCTGGAGAATAGGGAAGCATCAAGCCAAACTTCTGATATTGCTATGTTTCTCCAGGACGACGTGGTGTTGTTTTACATCGGAAGCAACATTCCTCTCGAGGAGCAACTTTTATCTGCGGGAATTCCTCCACTGAACTACACAGGAAAAAAAACTGACATGCCCTTGTTCAAAACAAGCATTCCTTGCTCACCAGTCGGCCCTTTTGCTTGCGATATGGTGGTGGCAATGCATCTCATCCCCAAAAAATTGATAGAACAAGCGGTTGTCGCTACAGTGGCTCGTCACGGGGCACCTATCCATATCGGAGATCCAGCTATCATCGGTATTGAGGACATCAACAAAGTTCACTGTGGAAAATCCTCCGAAAAAACCGACGACCTTGTGCCCATGTTTTGGGCGTCAAGCGTTACCATACATTCAGCTTTACGAGCAGCAGGTAAGGAATTTTCCAGTTTTGTGTGGAAATTCTCCCTTGTGATCCTCATCATTGTTTTCTATCTAGCTTATGTTGAGATTTGTATGTCTCATTACTAAACTCTCCATACTTGGCCTTGATATAATTCTTAGAAAATATCTGAGTGCATTCGTATGAAAGTAAACACAGAGGTGTACTCTAACATCAGGATGACACGCAATTTCGTGAAGCGTTCCAAATTGTTTTTTTTTAGGGAGCAGAGGTGGCGCAGTGGTGAGAGCGCTCGCCTTCCACCATTGTGGCCCGGGTTCGATTCCCGGCCCCGGCGTCATATGTGGGCTGAGTTTGCTGGTTCTCTATTCTGCTCCGAGAGGTTTTTCTCCTGGTACTCCGGTTTTCCCCTCTCCACAAAAACCAGCATTTACTTTGATTTGTTTATCTCATTTAATATGATTTGATTTCATTTGTGCTTTACTTTGTCCCCAATTAGTACGTCAGTGCTAAATACATTTGACACTCAAATAAAGGTCATTATTATTACTATTATTATAATTTTTATTATTATTATTATCAATTGAAAACTCTGAGATGTGCAGTGAATTAATCTTTTTACTCCTAAGAGCGAGTGACATAAAATATTGAAGATGGTGTATTTTTGAGCCTGAAAAATATGTGAAAGTTAACAAATTGACGTCAGTTTTATATGCGTCTGTCCTCTTATTGATGATAAATTGCGTCATAACATTGTCAAAGTGTTGTAGATCCACTCGCCTATCGGCTCGTGGATCTACAACAAACAGGAAACTGTGCCAAACGTGTTGTCCAAGATGGTAGGTTTAGTTTTATCTTAGTACATGTAACTCAGTGTTTGATACTGAAATTAAAAGGTAGTAGAGTGTATACCTTATAAATCCATTGTATTTTAGGCAAAACCAAGTAGATTATGAGATTTAATAAAAATATTAACCCATCGCGATATTGATTTGATCAAACACCAAATTTTCCAAATCAACAAGCAAAGAAGCGCATGGTACACACTAAAGGGATTTTGTATTCAGAAATTAGAAATTATATTGTTAATATTTCAGTAACTGTATTTTTGGCATCCACGCATGACCTTCGACTTCAGTATTCATTTGACCACAGGTAACCCAAGCTTACTGCTAGTGCTGATTTACTGGAGGCTATTAAGGGGATTTTTGAACATTCAAAATTTTCCCTTAATTTTAAACGAAATTCAACAAAATACGCAGTGTCTTCTTGTTGCTCTAAATATTGTCCTGAATAAATTTCTGACGATTTCGTTGCGGTCAAGCTTCTTTCTCCTCTTATTTTTGGTCGAGAAAAAGAACCTTGACCCCAACGAAATCGTCTGCCAAACTCATTCAGGACAATATTTAGAGCGCTAAATTGAACTAGAGACTCACATGCACGGCGTGCCTTACACATACCCCTCTAAATCAAACTGAATCACTCGAACTCGGTTCGCGGAGCGAGTCTGTCCCTGAATCTCTCTTGCTGGCTTTCCCGTGAGGCGCCTCATGCATTCGTTTTTCCCTCAGACTTTCTAGAAAACCGATTCTTTCTTGTAGTGCGTCCAGTTCTGTGTTGAATCCGTGCTGAAGGGCAATGCTCAATGCTTCATTAGCCTTGTCTTTGGCCAGTTCGTACCATCCTTGGCGATAGAACTGGTCCGACCGTGTCTTAAGAAGCTGCACACGCGTGCCTGAAGGAATAGGACCTAGTTCATTGGTAACAAAATCCAAATGCTGTTTAGCTTGGTCGATGTCTTTAGGGCAGATCCGTTTCTGTTGACAGCGTGCAGCGTTTGAGTTGCAGTCTAGCAACAGTGCAGCTACTTTAAGATGGCTGTACCCCAGATACTTGGCTTGTACCCTCACGCGAGAGTCTCTTTTACAAGCCTCGATGGCCATCTCTAAATAGCTCCGGGCCTTTTCACAAGCATGTCTTCGCGCCTGCGCGTTCCTTTCTGCTGCTGACATCATGCTCAGGTACGTCAACCATGCTGAGCCATAGTTGTAATACAGCTCTGCCCAGTCCTCCGGGGAATCGTGATTCTGCAGGTAAATCTCGCTTCGATGAAGACACTCAAAGATCGTCTGAATTTTCTTGACTTTTCTATTCCTTAAGTCAGCAGCAAGCAAAAAATAAGCTCTTGCAAACAATATGTTGGCATTCTTGAGGTCAGAGTTGTCCTCAAACTTTATAACAGAAGCAAAGATACGCTTGCTTTTCTTGAATTCTCTATGATAAGTGTATGCCACGCCTCGCTCTATCTGCAGTACTAACTGCATGTCAGCATTACCTCTTTGTACGCAAAGCTGTAAACATGATCTCACTAAACGTTCATGTTTTTCGAATTTCCCGTTGTCTTGCAAATGTTCGAGTTTCTCCATGACTCGCTCGCATTGCCTCCCGTTGAGATAGCCTTTCTTGCAGATAAGAGGCACCGAAAGTTCGATGTCAGCTTTAGTAGCTGGCTCAGATGGCACCCATTGCCTTCCAATGTTGCTGCAGAGTTGCGTATCATTGCAGAATTCCTCTTTGTTGTGTGTGTTGTCATTGTCTTTCATCGTTTCCTGATAATTATTTCCAAAAATTGTTGGTTTTGACTTTCTCTCAAACTGGAACTTTCCATTTTCAAACAACTCGCTTTCCTTGTCTGCGCAACTACAAGAACACGAACTTAGTTTTCGCTCGGCCCTAATTGATTGACCAACCAAAACCACGTTAAAGTTCTCTAGGGTTAAAGTCAGTTCTTTTGTGTGCGTTGTAAAGTTTGTTTCAGTGAGCTGGTGGCCTGCTCTGAAATGAACAAGGGCTTGGGTGCACCCCTCTTGGTGTTGACTGCTGACCATCTCTATGTCCTTATCTCGTTCGTTCCTTGAAGACTCCATTACACGTTTCGTAGTTGGTTTGTTCTTTGTTACTCTTCGATGTCCTCTCGTTTGTCTAATTTACAGTTTCTTTCTAAAAGAAGAAAAATTCATAAACTCATTTGTAAGCTGTATAACCCGAGATGTTACTATATACGTGTTATAAGTCCGTGGGATAGTAACCAATTGCACGTGATTATGTAATCATTACGAAAGGGCTACACGTGATTTGAAAAGCAGAACAAGCATTGCACATGTGACGAAAAGTAATCGACTCTAGTTTTACCGCGAACAACCCCGAACGTGTGCGAACGGAAACCGGCTTAATATCGCGTTCAAGTCGTCTGTCGATATTCACTCATTGAACACTTGTAGTTTCACTGCGCTTTCGGCGTTTTGAAAAAGGGTCCAGTGCAAGTTAAGTTTGATGCATTTATTTATTATGCACCCACTCCAAACCCAATTACCTCAGAGACCAAATTTAAATCTTAACTACAATGACTTATCAAGTCAGTGTTAGAAATTGAAAAACGTGGTGCATTATGACTTGACAAATCTAACTATAAAATAAACTGCACTGCATAAAAATTAGTAACTTGCAGTAGCCACATGAAGTCTAATGTCCCATTCATAGAAACTAAACATGTTTGGTTAAACCACGTTTTAAACCGTGAAAATTGGTAACCCAGCACTGGAACACCGGCTATTACACAGGATTCAAATAAATTTGAACATATTCTTTCTGTTTATGCTAAATTTATACTTGACAACATCAGTAAGCAGCTTTTATAAAGGAAACAATTTTAAACCGTGTTTAAATAAACAGCATTTTATCATGTTTAAGCTTTGATGTGAACCGGATACTAAACTACTTTTTTTGCACTGCGGTTAGAAACGTAATGGAAGATTTGGCTTTTTTTTTGGAGAATTTTAAGTTTCTATTAATCAGGCAGTAAGTGAGACACTCGCACTCAAGCTGTTTATTATTTTTACTCTTTTTAATTAAGTAACATCTGTATTATAGATAACGCCTTCCTTCTGCCATGAATCTCGACTACAGAATTTATTCATCTTCACTCGAACTCGGTTCGCGGAGGGAGTCGGCCCCTGCATCTCTCCTGCTGGCTCTCCCATGAGGCACTTCAATTCTTTCCTCGCTCAGGCCTCCCAGAAAACCGATTCTTTCTTGTAGTGCGTCCAGTTCTGTGTTGAATTCGTGCTGAAGGGCAATGCTCAACGCTTCAGTAGCCTTGTCTTTGGCCAGTTCGTACCATCCTTGGCGGTAGAACTGGTCCGACCGTGTCTTAAGAAACTGTACACGCGTGCCTGAAGGAATAGGACCTAGTTCATTGGTAACAAAATCCAAATGCTGTTTAGCTTCGTCGATGTCTTTAGGGCAGATCCGTTTCTGTTGACAGCGTGCAGCGTTTGAATTGCAGTCTAGCAACAGTGCAGCTACTTTAAGATGGTAGTATGTCTGTTTCTTGGTCTGTACCCTCACGCGAGAGTCTCTTTTACAAGCCTCGATGGCCATCTCGAAATAGCTCCGAGCCTTTTCACAAGCATGTCTTCGCGCCTGCGCGTTCCTTTCTGCTGCTGACATCATGCTCAGGTACGTCAACCATGCTGAGCCATAGTTGTAATACAGCTCTGCCCAGTCCTCCGGGGAATCGTGATTCTGCAGGTAAATCTCGCTTCGATGAAGACACTCAAAGATCGTCTGAATTTTCTTGACTTTTCTATTCCTTAAGTCAGCAGCAAGCAAAAAATAAGCTCTTGCAAACAATATGTTGGCATTCTTGAGGTCAGAGTTGTCCTCAAACTTTATAACAGAAGCAAAGATACGCTTGCTTTTCTTGAATTCTCTATGATAAGTGTATGCCACGCCTCGCTCTATCTGCAGTGCTAACTGCATGTCAGCATTACCTCTTTGTACGCAAAGCTGTAAACATGATCTCACTAAACGTTCATGTTTTTCGAATTTCCCGTTGTCTTGCAAATGTTCCAGTTTCTCCATGACTCGTTCGCATTGCCTCCCGTTGAGATAGCCTTTCTTGCAGATAAGAGGCACCGAAAGTTCGATGTCAGCTTTAGCAGCTGGCTCAGATGGCACCCATTGCCTTCCAGTGTTGCTGCAGAGTTGCATATCATTGCAGAATTCCTCTTTGTTGTGTGTGTTGTCATTGTCTTTCATCGTTTCCTGATAATTATTTCCAAAAATTGTTGGTTTTGACTTTCTCTCAAACTGGAACTTTCCATTTTCAAACAACTCGCTTTCCTTCTCTGCACAGCTACAAGAACACAAACTTAGTTTTCGCTCGACCCTAGTTGATTGACCAACCAAAACCACGTTAAAGTTCTCTAGGGTTAAAGTCAGTTCTTTTGAGTGCGTTGTAAAGTTTGTTTCAGTGAGCTGCTGGCCTGCTCTGAAATGAAGAAAGGTTTGCGTGCACCCCTCTTGGTGTTGACTGCTGACTTTCTCTATGTCCTTATCTCGTTCGTTCCTTGAAGACTCCATTACACGTTTCGTAATTGGTTTGTTCTTTTTTACTCTTCGATGTCTTCTCGTTTGTCTAATTTACAGTTTCTTTCTGAAATAAGAAAAATTCTCAAACTTATTTGTAAGCTTTGTAACCCGAGATGTTACTATATACTTAATCTGTGTCAAGTCTATGGCATCAGACAGAAAGCTCCTTTCGTAGTATGTTCGATCCTCTGAGCCGCGTAGACATTTTTAGAATACCTCCAAATATGGAAAGCCAAAAAACTGAAACGTGACTTTACAGAATAAAAGCAGAGCCATGCCACTCAACGATTAAATTTGTTCTTCCGTTTGAATTGCTCTTCAAATTATTATTGCCTCTTTCGTGTTGCAAGAAAAACACTTAATAGCTTTTATTGCCGCTAAAAAACCTTGTTATCTGTTACACTTTTGCTAGGGGGTTTTTCTTCAGACGGCTTCCTTCAGGATGGCATCCTTCACGAAGCTCGAACATATAATAATGCAGTGACCCTAAAAATTCACATTTCAATCAGAGAAGGAGGGCTCCACTGAAAACCGTCTTTGGCGAGTTGGATTCCCTCACTAAATATTATTATTATTATTATTATTATTATTATTATTATTGTTATTGTTATTGTTATTGTTATTATTATTATTATTATTATTATTAGAAGAACGTCGTGGCTTGCTGAAATACATAGAAGCCCCCTTGTATCTCTGTGGATCTGTGTTTTCTTGCGAGCTACGAAAATAGACTGAGGTTACTTGCTTTGCCATCGACCTGTAATTAACGTCGCATTCTCCAAAGTGCTCACGAACCTAATTATATTTCAGTCGACGGAAATTTTAAAAAGGCTGTTCCATTCGTGATAAATATCGGATTTTGAAATTGAATTAGACTTTAGCCCGTGATAAGCGTTTCATTTCACATGTACCTAATTGGGTCGACTTTAATTAGCAGGCCTGCTGTACAATTCTTGTAGTTTTAAATCCAAGACAAGTTTCGCCCTTCGTCTTGTTTATCTCCCTTCAACAGTGGCATGAAAACTTAAATTTTAAGCTGACAAAATTGGTCATTAGTCACCGGGTCTCGTTGGATTGAAGCTGTAGAGCAATTTGAACCGAACAGCAACTTTCATTGTGTGATATGGCCGTTTGCTCTTCGCAAAATCCCATGAATTTGATTTTTATTTTGTCGCTATTTATTTGGAAGCGCTTAGAAAACGAAACAAGAACACTTGTCGCCAGGAAAAAGATAATGCCATATGTGAGTTTATGATATGAAACTCTTTAACCACAATTCAGTTCTCTCGTTTCTTTTTAATTTTGTCTGTTCGTGGTACTAAAAATATTGCATATGATATTTTGTTTACTGAGGCAACATAAATTCCTTGACGAAGCTATATGTAGAGTATAGTGTAGTGTTTCGTAAACTAAGACAAAAACAAACATAGTTTATGAATGTGAATATATGAAAATTGAACACATGTCTAATGAGAAGTGAAAAATCCTCGCAGTTATGTACGCAAATCAAGCAATGGGAAATATCAGACATGTAAAAAAATCAGTCATGAACAGGATTCGAACCCATGACCTTGCGATACACAGTTTGATACTACGCTGGTTTGAAATAAAATGACTGTAACTTAAAAAGTTGCACTGATTCACCAACCCAACTTTGCACATATTCTAATTTTGAACCGTTACTGGCAGTAGGTTCACATATCGTCAAAGTAGGAATAGTCTACTTACCTCAGTGAAATTTCGATTTTTCTTCTCAAGAATACTGACGCGACTCGAATGTGATGTTGTGTTCGTTGTCAGCAGTTCTCGGTACATACAGCAGTTCTGCTCGTGAACACACATTCGACGTTTTGGATCGCGATTTTGTTGAACGTTCCTTCAGTATAAATGCAAAATTCTTTTTGGTTTTTATCACGTTGACCAGCGAAACCGATTCAGCTCCCAAAGACATTCAAATGTTAACGACAAACAAACTTTTACTTCACACGTGAGTTATCATGTGTATGCTAATCATACTACATCGGTCAATAAACATGATGTTTTTACAAAAAAAAAAAGACAAAGTGAAAGCAAGGGGAAATGCCTTTCGGAGAACGTCACTTTAGAAGCTCGTGAATGGCTGTTGTGGTAATTCATTGATATCGTGTTTCAGGTTTACTGTATTTCCATGTCATCTGCTAAGCGTCAAAAATAGCCAGAAATAAAATATATATATTTTTTAAACTTAAAATGATTATGAATGAGATAATGCGATTTAGCATGTTTTCTCTTCTTACCTTACAACATCCGCTTCGTTTCTCATAAATTCTCCTTTCCATAGAACCTAGGATAACAACAGTTTCACGATGTATTTACGATTGCCTTTAGGGAAACGCCGTTTATAAACCCTATATTAACAAATTCCGTAAACGGCTTTTTTAACCGGTCTTAACCAGTAAGAGGCATACCCGGTCACATTAAGATTATTACATGAAATATTTGTCAAATAATGCGTGATCTCAGTTTTGTGTTGCCACGTAGTTACCATTAACACCCTGAATCCTTACTAAGAGAATATTTAACCTTGGACATCGCCTCAGTGTTTTCTTGCTATGGTTTTACTTTCATTATCACCGGTTCACCAGCGTTTTTTTTTTTTTTTTCACTGTTTTTCTTGCGTTAATCGTTCATTTTCCCCCAAGATTTCTGCTTTCAATTTCGTTTGATTGGTCAAAGTCTACTCTGTCACACAAGAAATTGTGATAATCAAACGAATTGATAAAGTAAGTTATACCACCGTAAGGTAAAAGAGAGGTGCTGACGTTTCGAGCGTTAGCACATCGTCGGAGTGAATGTTTCTTTAGAAACTACCTTCACACTGTCACAGTTTGTCACAGTCAGGGTTATCGCTGTTTTTCGCAAGGCGTGTTTGACTTTAGCCACTGTCAAGTATGACGATGTCTCTTGATTGCTGCCCGTACATGTATACACAGAGAGACTTGAATTACCTTTGTAGCGACGGTCCTTGTTTCGGGTCACTTAGTTTCATTTACTTAATTTCTTACCGATTGACTCTTTCACTTCCCTAAGCGATCAATGTGTAACTACTCCTAATAATTTCTATTCTATATAAAGCAAACAGATGGAGAGAATTGACAAAATGATCCATGCAAGGATATTGAATTGATCAAACACCATGTTCTCCGCACTGACACGAGCAGAAAAAAACATTGCACTCACTAAAGGAAATTAACATTCAGATCTTGTTGTTAGTATAAGTAATCACATGATTTCGAGTGCAATTTGGGATAAATCAGCACGAGTAAATTTTTCAAAGGCTAACCATTTGTAGTCTTTACGAGTGCTGATTTATCCCAAATTGCACGAGACAAATCATGTGATTACTTGTTAATAATATACATGCAAAAATTTAATTTCAACTTTCTGCACTCAATTTCATCTTTTTGCACTCAATTTCAATTTTCTGCACTGTTTGGGATTAATTGACGTGCTCTCAGCCAATGAGCATGCTGAAATTTTTGCATGTATATTATTAAAGGGGTTAGGGCATAGAGCTCCTGTTGATTCTATAAGAATAAGTGACAACACATGCTATTGTTTTTTACTCCCCACGCGCTTTGTTGTGTACGACCAAATCATAAAAACTTTATGTAAATGAGTTCAAAGTGGTGTCTTGCGAGTTGGGTGGGTTAGACTGTGGTAAGGTGGAAATTTCATTTTCAAGTCTGTGCGATATCACATTTATCGATCCGCTGCCACTCAGTATACCACTAAATGTTATATGTTACTGTTTTTTTCCGGTTTGGGGATGTGAACTTTGTATTCGAAGTTGTCAAATAAGCACCAATTTTACCTCATTGTCAGCGCCTCGGATTTCAAATACCCATCAGTGTTAACGGGTTCTGTCCTCGTTTACCGGTACACAAGAGACGATACAAAAGCAATGACTCCTAAACAAAGAAAATACAATAAAGAAACTGGGTAAATCAAACGAGTCAGTTGATTAAGTAAGTTATACCACCGTAAGGTAAATTAAAGGGAGGTGCTGACGTTTCGAGCGTTAGCCCTTCGTCGGAGCGACGACGAAGGGCTAACGCTCGAAACGTCAGCACCTCCCTTTAATTTACCTTACGGTGGTATAACTTACTTAATCAACTCGTTTGATTTACCCAGTTTCTTGTGTTTCAATTTCCCACCGACGCAGCACCAGTTTCTTTAGAAACTATCCCCACAATACAACGAAAATACAATGGTTATTCCCTTGTGTACTGCTAGACGAGGACAGAACCGTGTTAAAGCCTAGAAATCCTAATATATCAAACAGACACGAATCCAGAAAGTTATTAAAATAAATTTCGCTCTGTTTTTACCGACCATCATCGACCGCTTTCTGCAGCATTGATTTGTTTTCTGATACCAAAGAATATACAATTAGGAAAAAGTCCAAAAGCTCTATTTACTCTATTGCGGAAGTAACATACATATAAAAAAAAAAATAAAACAAATAAACGTAATCTTCAGAAACTTTCCACCGAATTGTACAATGATATATTTTTGTCTATAACTGAGATCTTTTGGACCGAATGTTTTTGCGCTGCGGATAGCTAAAGCTGAAACAGAGCAGACGGTATAAATACTGAGGTTTTTCAGTGAAGAAAGACAAGCGAAAGAGAAAGTCAAAACGTTTGCCTTCGGTAGAGTTAACGTTACCTTGGATTCAACGTATGGAAAAACGGTTTGTAGAGGTAGAATACGTATTGTTCGCCGCGTATCAAGTTATAAATGCGCCTTTTCCTTGTGGAATCAAAGCGCCAGGAATGTCTCGAGGCTACTAATGTTCTTTAAACGTTCTCTCCAGAAAGATAGAGGCAAAGAATCTTAACTGGTTGAGTGAGCAAATTAGCACGCGGCGATTTAATAAGCTAATCTGCATTTCATGTGACTCCAAAAATAATGGCTTATTTTTATTTGAAAGGGAAAGTCCCGGAATGATATTTTACCATATAATGAAAGAATGTTCTATTTTTTAAAGCCTGAGGGTGATTCTATCTCAGCCGTTATATTTTTATCACTGAATTAACATCAACAAGAAAAAAGCTAGACATGGTCTGTATAGATATCTTCAGACACTTTCGATTGTAGTTAGTGTAGTGGAGCAGCTAAAGAGTGTATGATATCCTGAACGGAAAAAGAAAACAATGAAATAAGTGAAAAATGGTAGGGACGTGGGATGTGGCTTGAAATGACAACGTCAAAATGTAGCAAGGGGGTTAACAGTCGTTTCGTACCCATGGATCTTTCGTAACCAGACGGTTCGTACCCAGGCTGAGATGTTTCGTATCCACTTTCGATCAGTTCGTACCCAACCCTCTGGTCGATTAGTACACAACAAATTATGACACAAAATGTTTAAAACAAACATAAACATTTATTTCATTTATCCTAGTAATCGCAAAAAAGCTTATTTCTAGTCACAGAAACATTGAAAAGTTATCTCTCGGTTAATACTTTTGAAATATCGTGACCAAGTTGATCTATCCTAATATATGTTGCCTTCTATCACTCAGCGCCTACGATTAAACGTACTTATTCTACTTAGTCAAAAAGCTAATTTCTAAATCATAGTAACGTCGAACAGTTCTCTTACATTAACATTTAAAGCCACACATGTGCGCACTGAGGCGACAGTGGTAGAAGGGATAAAACCCTATTGCTACCAAAAAAAAAAAATGACGAAAAATTGAGCTCAAATGTGATTTTGTAGCAACTATTTCACGGGTTTTATATTGTGATCGCTCTGTGTTTTATCAATTCTCTACCCAGGAGTTGTGGTTCAAATCGCTAAGAGTTCTATTTCAGTGTCCATTTTTCTTTTGAGTTCTATTTCAAGTTTCCACGTAGCAGACCGCTTACGACCAGTTAAACTGTTTTACAAAGTAACTGCGACTTGGCGTACACGTCGTTGTTGCAAATGCATGTTGTTTATAAAGCGTCATAGAAGCGGAACAGTGCCAACAAGCTCCAAGATTTCCAAATATGGCACTTAAAAAATACCGAATCTGGACAGGAAGCTGTGAACGCGCGTTGAACGTTTCAAGTCTTATAGATTTCTGGTTATAAACTAAAACGGACGTGTTGTTATCCCGCGATGCGATGCGGTTGATTTTATTAAATGTTTAAAGTTCTATCCTAATTGATCGTGTTAGATTTCTTCGTAAAAGTAGATAGATTTATTGGACGTTCTTCCCAAGCCGTCATCATAAGTTTACACTTTGGTTTCTACAAAATACAAACACCTTATTCGATGTTTTGCGCGGATATTTAAATGCAAGCAGTTAGTAAAATCATTTCTGCGCGTATTATCTCGCAAAACATTGAATAAGAGGTTTATTATTCCACTGCATTTTTTTATTTCATCAAGCATCTATATTTTTTGGCTCGAGTACATAAAGCGGCAACTTTCTCATTCTTCATAAGGCGAGCGTATTTTGTTTTAGTGTTTTCTGTATTGTTATTGACTCGGCTGCTCCAATAAGTTCGTCGTCGAGAAGGTCAAGCCTGTAAGCTGTAAGCAAGTCGAAATTTGGTTCATCCAGTCCGGCCATTTTGTTTTTTTTGTCCTCCTCCATAAAACTATCAAACCGGGAATTTACAATGTAAAATACGCTGGCATATGTTGCGTTTTCTCTTGACCTGATGCGGCAAAATGACGTCATAGCGGAATAATAGTAATGTATATTATTCCTGTAAAATTCGATGAAAAAGTGGCAGAGCTTGATCAGGCGCTGTTATCATTGTCAAATGTGGTGAAACGCGGTATTTGCATCGTCAAGCTCCATCTCAAATTGAACTTGTTTGAGGAGATATTTCAACCACTAGAGTCAGCCACAATACCAATACGTTATTATCTTTCAAAGGTCTTTTTTAACTCGTGGATACGCGAAGCGTATTTGCGAGTTTTTGTGGGGACTCCGATATGCAAATTGTCACTCACTCACTCACTCACTCGCTCGCTCACTCACTCACTCACTCACTCACTCCAGTGTAGACACACTTCGTAATTAGTCGGATAGAACTCGTGGGCACCGATATGAAGACGACAATTGTCGTGACCGAAGTCACGGAAGTCTGTTGATGAAAGTTCACGCTGAAAGTGTATCGTACCGTTGCCAGAGTTTGTAATGATTTTGTAGCTTAAGAGGACGATTAGCGAGGCCCTGTTAGGGGTAAATTTCGACAAGCGACGTGGCCTTGAAACGGCGACATAAAGGACCTGAAATGGCGACGAACGACGAGCCGCTCACGGGAAATTACGACAGCGACCTTCGACCTTCCGAAATTGCGACGTGAAAAGGTTTGAAACTCAGACGCGCGACATAAACAACCTCACTAACAGGGCCTCATTAGCGGTCTTACTAAAATCAAAAGGAGTTTAAATGTTTCCAGTTAGGACAATGACCAACTTGGAGACTGAATTTCATGAGCCTTTTACTCGGCCAGGCGCTAAACGTGAACAGATGATAACTATTCGCTTTTCCGACATCGACCGCCATCGACCGCCCCCAAGATTACAAGCAGTATATGAATTTCAGTTGGCTCGAAAGTGATCTGAAGATGAGAAAATCTCTTGCTAATATAGTAAGCTTTGATGAGAACTCATAGAGCGAAATTAGCACTTGAATGAGAATTTATTTGAGCGAAATGAGTACTCGTTATTGAACGAAACCACTACTGAAAACAGAATAAATTGACGAATCCATGATGTGAAACCGAAGAACTTCTGCGGCCAACCTGGATAAGAAACATCGCATGGAGGACTTTTCTACTGATTTAAGTGTTAGTACTAACAGGAATGGAGTTGGAAAAGTATTGGGACGGTCAAGAAGTATGTCAACGCTTACCATTAAATATAGAGGCGCATGCCGTGACGGAGAACCAGGGTTCGAAAAGAGTAAGTCATGCAGAAAATGTATTAAGCGTTATATTATATACAATACACCACAAGCCGTTACAATGAAACGTTTTCTGTCTATTGATTTCCGAATTTACCTTGAAGTGAACTAGATTGTGTTGAAGTAGACATGTTGGAAAAATAGGCTTACCTGTTTTGCTTACTGTTGTGTGACTCATCATATTTACATTGTAAAAACAAGAAGTTATAAGGATAAAAACAAAGATGTATTGCTGTATTAATGATGGCAAGTGTGATTTTTTTTAAGTGCAACCCTGAATATATATACCACTGATAACCTAAAATGAGATGGTACGGTAAATAAACTAATTCAACTTGATAAAGGATTGAGAGTCTTAAGGATTTTAAGATCATCACATCAGCTGGGCTATCCTACATGGTTTTGTTCATTATCAGCTGCAGAATCAAGGTGGATATTTCTGTTGCATACATTGAATAGACTTGTAGACAACGAAAACTATAATGATGATAAAATTGACAATGTCATGGCAACAAAATTCAGACCTTATTCAGAAGGACCCTGTTACTTTGAACACACAGACAGTGAGCAGCAGGATACCAGAACTACATTTGGTTTCGGTGCCATTTAATCCTGTACCCTTATGTTAAGTTATCCAATTTTTTGAACAACTGTATGCTTGCCACCTGCCTTATAACTGATGCCTAGTGTAGTCAAATGATTGGCGTCATGTACTCACTGTATGTTTATTTCAAAAAGCTACTCAGCTCCCTGGTCACTTTTATGTTGTGATTATAGATTATTAAAATTATCTTCAAGTTCATTCAATCACAACTCTGAAAAACACCTCATTAATTTTTAAATTAATTCTTTTTTCTCTGTTTTGTAAACATATCCACGAGTTCACCATAGTCCTACTTTGATTTATATACCTGACCAAGTGCGGTTTTATATTAGGGTAGGATAATGGGCTCCTGATTAGGGCTTACTTTTAAACTAACATATCAATAGTTTTAAAACTATTTTTTTCGCATCAATCGCAATACATTTACTAAACTCGGAATACAACACTCGGCTTAATAGTAATAATATTATGAGCAGCACTCTTTGTTAGTATAAATACTCAGGTGATTATACAAAATCGCGCTCTCTGATTGGTTCGCTATCTCGGATTATCAGCCGATAATCACCTCGACGAACAAAATGGCTGCCAGTCGTTCGCGCGCTTTTTATGAAATAAATTTTTTCGTGTTGTACAATGCTTTTTCTTTTCTTTTTTTTTAAATAATCATCTGTGTATTTATACTAAAACAATTATTCGCCTCAGGCTCAGTGATTATCGGTGAATATTCACCTCGAGTTCGTCTCGGTGAGTATTCACCGATAATCACTTCGCCTGAGGCGAATAATTGTTAATTACTTGACAGAACAGTGTAGAAGAGCACGTTGTTTATTTTTCGTTACAGGCTTACCCTATGCCTTCAGCAGCAACATTGACTTACTAGAGATGTTGGATTCTCTAGTGAACGACTTCTCTAAACAACGTAGGAGTAGTCTGGAAGGTGACAGGCCAAGTGTCGTGCCTTTGAGAGACAATCCTTTTGTGGCATCTTTGCTCTCCGAAAACTCGCTGACGCGAATCAGGCGTCTGGAGCTGGAGATCCAAGAAGACATAGGGAACAGAGGGGTACAGAACTTGCATATTCGAGATGAGCTCGTGAAAGCGGCTTTGGTGCTCTCACACGCCAAGTCTGTCGCTGTACATTTTGGATTTCCTTGCAACGAGGCTGTAAATAAGGACTTTCCGGACGAGACGGATGGTCCCCCCGGTGCAGTAGCAGTTGCCAAGGCGCTGTTAGCTCTAGGGAAGGAAGTGACCATGATTTCCAGTCACTACCAGCTAAATCTTGTCAGGCAAATCACTCGGAAGTTCCTGACACCGGAAGTGCCCGTGATAGAGTACCGTCCAGGCGAAGCAGAAGCCAAGAAAGCTGCTCTGGACTTCCTATTTACTTCTGAGCGTCCGATTTTCGATGCTTTGATTGCAATTGAAGCAGTAGGAAGGACATTTCAGGGACGATATATGACCATGGCGGCTAGAGATTTGTCAGAAATTTGTAAAACCAGTCCAGTTGATGAGCTGTTTTTGCAAGGTAGTTTGTTCTTCAGTGAAACCTATAAACCGGCAATGTTTTGATGATTCCCACTCTGGCTCATCCTCAGTGTAAAAACCTATTACGTTCACAAGTGACGTAGAACAAAGAAAGCAAAGGAGACAATAAAGAAATACAACAATACAGACTAGGAAAATAAGGATGAAAAAAAACAACAACAAAAAAAAAAAACAAAGAAAAAACTTCACAGGTTTTTACACCGAGGTAAACCCCCGCTCTGCACTTCTAAAGTAAGTTCGTATTTCGTTCAACCCTTCCACAAGCAGACTGTTACCTTGCGTAACACAGTCATAGTGGTTCTTTTAATTTCAGTGTCAAGCCATGAGTCATACAATGTAGTTTTCTCCCCTTCCCAGAGTCAAATCTTGAGTTGTAACATGTGGTTCTAACTATTTTTAAAAACCTCTTTAACTCTTTCAGTCAATTTTTTTACTGTACCTTTGCGGTTCTGAATTTCCTCCGTTCCCACATCAAATATATTCAGTGACAATGGTTTCGATATGTTGTTTTCTAACTGTTTCCACATCATTGTTTTAGCGTCGCAATTTGTTTCGTTTCAGCTCATGCGTCAGGCAAAATCTCTACCATAGGAATTGGCGACGGCGGAAATGAAATTGGAATGGGCAAAGTACACCAGCGAGTGGCTGAACACATTAAGAATGGAGGGGCAATTGCTACCATGGTTCCTGCTGACTACATCATTACCGCGGGCGTAAGTAACTGGGGTGGCTGCGCTCTGGCAGTGGCCTTGTTCATTTTAAATCGGTGTCCGGTCCACTCATGTTACCTTAGACGGGAAATTGGAATGGAATGTTTTGTTCCAATGGAGCATGTTGTCAACACAGTGTCGCAGGTAATGACGTTCTCTAGTGATTCATCTTTTTATAACATCTTAAGCTGTGATTGGCAATCCTTTGGTCACTCTGTCCACACATATACGCCTACACCCGCGAACGGGTATTGCACAGTTCATCGTTTCTTCTCCCTTCTGCGGCGTGCTTCCCTACATGCTTGAGATACGTTTCAGATCTTCTATCATCGTACGACATACAGATGGTTTCTGTGATCGCTCTCCATTCCTTTTTGTTACATACAGAGTTGCTCCACGTTCCAAGAACACTTCCACTTTTTAGGTCTTTTTTCACGATGTCCTTAACCCTAAAATTGGGACGGCCAACAGGGCGCGATCCACTTGCTAGTTCAGAAAATAATAGCTGTTTTGGGACTCTGTCATCATCCATGCGGCAGATGGACCGTTACGATTGTAAAGGGTTGCCCATACCTTTCCAGAAGTAGTCTTCTAGCTTTGCGGTGTCCTTCGTCTTCTTCATGGGTAGGCAACTACGCATTAGCTCTTGAACCTCTCCGGACGTATGTTGACCAGGCAATATAGTCATACGTTTGCGCTGCTTGTTTTCCTTTCAATTAGATTCTCGAAGGCTCGAACAAAATCTCTAAAATCGATGGAGTCGTCTTTGAAAACCGGGACCGGACGGTCTGACTGTGTGAGGGTTAAGGTCGTGATGCTCTCTTGTTGCCGTTTTGGGAGCTGTTGGAAGGCGTGTGACTGGCAAAAAGATCAATAAACTTGACTTGTCTTTCTAGAGGTCACAAATGAACTCGGTTTATGCAAAAAAAAAAAAAAAATTGCGGTGTAGTTTTTTGCAAATTCACTTTTCCGGAAAACACCTGCTGAATAAATTGGTTATTTTGACACTCGAACTGTCAGCTTTCCTTTTATCTTACAGTGGTACAATCGTTTGATTAAGCATTGTTTTGTTGGTTTTGTAACGATAGTGGGGACTGGATGCCCTAAAACAACCCGTAAATCCACCGTCAATGTATTGTAACCCTGCGTCACATTAAATAGCAAAGAGGGAAATCTAATGTCAGGCTTAGATAACTGGTCATGTTGTCGGTTTTCAGGAAGAGGAAATATTGTCGTATATCATGGATCTTGGCGTACGGGATGGCATATGTCCAGAGATAAGCATGTCAGTTGATGGCCAGCCGTTCAACCCAGTTCATGCAGACAAGCTACGGCGGCTGTTATCGATCACGTCTTGATTGGCGTAGCACGTTCAAGTGTACGAGCGTCAATATGTCAGCTTCAGTAGAGGTAAAGGCGCTCACGAGCTAGGAAGCGCAAATGACGGGATCTTACCCCTCTTTCTGTAGTATGAACAACATAAAAGTATGTTTTCTACCCCCTGGATGTGATGCTAGTTCATCGCAGTGTTTCTCCAGCATCATACACATTTGTACTCCTTTGTGTAGAAAGACTGTGTGGATTTAAGTTGCTCGTCTAAGGATACAACACGTGTTACCCTCGTCATTATATCGTTGGCACCCATTATTATACCTGAGTGGAGAGAGAGACAGTGTGGAGTTTCTTGTTCAAAGGAACAATACAAGTTACTACCAGCTTTATATCACTGGTACCCATTTATATACCTGGGTGGATAGAGACTGTGTGGAGATAAGACAAATACGTTGCAGTCTAAAGAAAGAACACAGTACTATCACCAGGGCTCGAACCCCGCTTGGAGGCTTGACATGCTAACCACTGAACTACAAGGTCTCCAAATGTGACAGTGTCGCATGCATGTGTACACCAAAATCGCACCCGTTTACTGTTGGTAGAATATTAAGACTGAAGCGACAGACATCTTACAAACAATTTTTCGTGTTATAGTTTTTGCGTAGCATTTGTGGTGTGGAGATAAATTGTGTAGATTTTACATACCCGTGCGAAGATACCGTCATACATTTCTCAGCTTTGAGTGTTATTAAATATTTTTCAAAAATTCTGGTTAAAAGTTCACACCAGCCTTTTAAAGCTGTACAGAAATAATCGCCTTTATGCGGTGCGATAATTTTTTTTGTCCATGTAAAAGGGCCTTAAAAGCGCCTCGTCATCTAGCTTGCGTGGCAGGTGCCAAAAGACGAAAAGAAGATGAAATTGAGTGCGACACGCGAGGGTGTGCGAGGAGCGTGAGCGGGAATGGAAGAAGAAGAACGCCCTTGTTCTTCCTCCCACGTTTCACGTACGTTCCGCTCTTCCGCGCTTTCATCGCCTGCTACAAAAGCTAGTGGCCTTCTGTCAGTCGACAGAAAACTCCAGATTTTACAAAAAAAAGCACGAAACATTTCGTTAGAGGAAAAAAACGATGAAAACGGGGTAGGCGATTCAACGGCTATGCAGCGTTGGTCAGTGCATCTATTTCGCGACACGTTGGGACATAAGCAGAAACCCACGGTGCTTTCCCGATAACTTTACTATCTAGAGTCAAACGCCCCTTGTGGGTATAAAAGGCGAGTACAGTAATTAAAGTCCTGCCTGGGTGCCTTGATTAACAGGGTGGTCTTAAAAACGGGAATCCGCAGTACACAAACAATTCTATAGAATATAATCCCCTCGCTTAGTCCTTTAACCTCTCCAAAATGCTCACTGATTTCCGGTCAAAAAGAAATCCCTGAACGTCATTGGACGTTTCCGTTTGGTGCTATTATTTCAGATTTAGGCTCAAGTGCAGACATTCGCTATTTCCCGTTGAAAGGAAATCGCTCAAGCAGACTTAATTATTTAACCGTTAATTCTTAATTTCGTCAGTAATTTGTTTTGCATACGTTGTTGACGGTAGAGATAATAGCTGCTTTTATCAATCTTTGACCGAGTTAAGATGAAAAGGTTTCATTCATGGCACTAGATTTTCTATGAATGAAGTTACGCCAACTGCCAATAGTAACAGTGTGTCACGCAATCCAAGATTGCTGTCAACGCATCGAAGTTATAAGGCATGCTAAAGTTACAGTCAGATCACAGTTGCTGGTTATCGGATGCAGTTCAACAAGACGGGAGAGTAGAATATTACGGAAATAGTATCGGGCGTTGTGCTCGGCAATTGATAGGTCACCAACGCAGCTTTATGTGAGACCCCATGTCCGTGAAACAAGTCGCAGTATTTTCCTCGCTTATGTTAAGCGTCATAGTGCACGTTTCATCGCCCGTAAAAACGACCGTGGCCGTGCTTCCTGACTTGTACGTTGTCCGCGACGGTCATTTTGTGGAGTCAAAGATAGTAGGTGAACGCGGACAAGCGTGGACACAGCGGCACAGATTAGATAGTTTGGAAGTATTGTCGAATGACCTTGTTATTAATGCGCCGCAGGGAAGCTGTATTGAAGGAAAGATGACTAGCGAGAATTCGTATGGCAGTAAAACAGAACAACTGGGAGTCAAGCTAAAGTTTGAAGACATACACGAGGTATAGATAAGTTGTCAAAATTTAGTGCAAACTTGATTTTATTTTGCACGATGTGCGAGCAATGCCTGACATGCCACAACCGCTACAACTGAGCAGCTCTTGGGCCAAGATAATTTTACTTTTGATCTTGAGGTTGTTCATTTGTCTTTCCAGTCATTAAACTGTTTGGAAGCACAGTAATAAACGCTAAAATTGAAATTCTGTCGAATGTGATCTTCGCGAACTTCTCTTCTATTTTCAAATTTCCAATAGAATTCAGTCATGATTCTTTAGAATGACTGATTTATGAAGAGGAAATTTTTCTGTGGGCAGTGTCTTCAGTGAAGCAAACAACTGAAAAATTAAAAAAAAAATGTTTGTTAATGGTAGTGACTCTTTCCACGTGTCTACACACTAGTGCGTGTAGAGCCTGTGAATGGATTAATGATCGCTGATTAATTTCTCATCAGCGCAAGAAGAACCTCTGTACCGGTTTAAAAATTGCCCCAGGCATGTTTTTAATTCGAGACACGAGCCGGTTTAGTTTGCACTCTCTGTTTCTGAATTGGACTTATTAACAATTCAAAATTCTATAAGGAAAGCAGCCGTTTGTACAACTAAAATAAAGTGTCATTTCCTTGTGATTTTGGTGTCGGAGAAAAGCATTCCAAAGTATTTCGCTTCCTTGTTAAGAGGAAGGAAGGAAGATATTACAGTAAATGATGGCGCAAAAAAATATTAAATGCTGTTTTCGTATTGTAACCCGGTGCACTTAGTGGATATTTTTTATATTTAAGTGATGATTTTAGGAAAAGTTTCCTGGGCGTAAGTTTCTTTAAAGCAATAATATTCACATGCTAAATTGTCGTGGAGCCTGCTCGGGCGTGAAGGTTGCATCGCCTACCATGCAGGCATTTTTGGCTTCGTCACACGAATTGGAACGCAACCGGTCACGCATGGTGGATATTTTTTTTATATTTCACTAGTGAACATGTAAATAATGCTTTAGTTTCTTTTAAGCAATGGCATGAATTTGTGAAAATCTCAGAAACAGCCTGCGCGCGCGTAGATCGTGGTAGCCTCCCACGTAGATATATTCGTCACGTAATGAAGCTTTAGGGTCGACAACTGACGAGTCAAAGCCGAGACTCGTTATAGAGCGTTTTCACTCACGTGGCCAGCAGCCATGCACATTTTTTGGAACAAAAGAAAGTTTTTACATAAGAAAAGAGTTCAACTCCCAGAGGATTAGTTTGGAACACCAACATGGCCGCCGTTTCATTGTTTTGGAACACCAATATGGCTGCTGTGACGTCATGTGAAAACGCTCTATTGAATATGAGCTCAACAAAATGGAAATGAAGGAGAAGTGTATCTAAGGCCGAGAGATGCGCAACTGGGTCAGCCCGCATCAAGAGGGAATCAAGTTTTACAAAAGAAAAGAAGGGGTTAGTGGAACCATAGGATATTTTGTGATTTTAAAAATTCTCTTCCTAAGTGTCAATGATGATCACATTTAAACTCAAAACTGAGATCACGTACTATTTGACAAGAGCTCCGTACGCGTATAAACGTCTCAAAGTGACTGAGGAATTGCCTTGTTTTTCTTCTTACTGGCCCCTTCCCTGGCGTGCATCAGTTTCTCGAATGTGCCAAAACGTTTCGGGTGTAACAACTCACACTGTAGGTTGGCAACAAAGACGTTTCTGCCCCGGCGTTAAACTTTGCTAAAGAAGACTTGTGTCCTTTAAAAGTGTGATCAAAAAATCGGTTTATAGAGCGAGTGCTTCATATTTTTACGATCAGATTATCCGGTCCCGAAACGTGTACAGAACTTTCGAGAAGCGCCGGCCTCATCAGTCGAGTTCTCGGTCGTCCCGTGTTATATAAACAGGCCTTACTAATAGAGATGTGTGTCTAACTTTCGTTTCTACAGCAAGCGGGGTTTCATCATGTCCACCGCACCAGCATGGCGGTTAGACCTCAGTGTGAGTTTGATGTCGTGGTTCCTTTTGTAAACTCTTCTAAAAAAGCCCGAATATCAGGCGAATTTTGTGCACCTGAACATATTACCGGTGGAGCAGCTGTAGGCGACTACAACGGAGATGAAATGGAGGACGTTTTTTTCTCTGTGTTTCAAGGAAGGAGTGTGTTATACAAAAATAATGGTGAGCTATTACTTGCGTACCTTTCTTTGCTGTCAGTAAAAACTGTCAGCTTTTATTTATGCTAAAACTGACGGTTTATACTTCATGCCAGTATGCGGCCATAGAGTCTCCCGCGCCCATCACAATGATGTGGGAGACTATATGGCATACTGGCATGAAGTATAAACCCTCCCATTATGCCATATGGAGAGTGTTCGCTCACGTGACCAGCAGCCATATTGGTTTAATTTACATAAAAATAGAGTTCAATTCCCCAAAGAATCTTTTTCTCCTCCAACATGGCCGCCGTTACGTCAAGTGAACACGCTTTATAGTCTCCCGCACCAGTGTGATGGGCGCGGGAGACTATATGGCATACTGGCATGAAGTATATCTCAAACTGTCATGAGGTTTTTCTTATTTGGACCCAGTTCATTACGCGGGATGCCGAAGGCGAGCGCGTCAAGGTTTCGCGAGAGTTTTTTTTTTTGCATCGTGTCACAAATGGTCGCATTTTTTTCTTGGTATGGAGCAATTTCATTGGCTCCAGTCCACGTTCGGATCACTTTCAAGGTCAGGGGTCAGTCAAGGTGGATAACTACTGGAATGTTCATGAACGGTGGAGAAATATGCTCGAACGGTATCAACGAACGTTTCTCATTCATTTAATAATTCATCTAATTTATTCACTTCCATTCACACACTGCTATGGTTCCACCAATAGCACGGCTCCAAACTTCTATATATAAATTGTACGTAACCCACAATCCTCTCGTTCGCTCCGACGAAGGGCTAACGCTCGAAACGTCAGCACCTCCCATTTACCTTACGGTGGTATAACTTACCTAATCAACTCGTTTGATTTAGCAAGTTTCTTGTGTCTCTAATCGAACCAGTTTGTTCACTTCTCAAATAGTGACCGGAGATTGAATTCTTGGATTTATTATCCAAGTATTCTGGCTGTAATCAACTTACATATCCTCACAGGTATCTCTTTGAGGGGCTGACAAGTTTCTCAATTTATTTCATGTGAGAAAACGTTTTGTACCGTTTTCCACACCGACCCATCCCGCGTTAACGCCTCCAGGCGTCTTGTTTAAGACGATCCTGGTCGAGATTGTGACATCACCTCTGGAACAGCCCATGATTTTCTGGCAAAAAAAATTCTCAAAGGAAGAGTGAACCATAGTTATTCTTGATTTAACGTTCCGACCCATAATCCCTTTCCCATTCTTGCGACCCACTGCAGCAATTTAATTTGAAACGTGATATTGCTCTTCTGGTGTTTGAGGGAAGCGACCATTTTCGATTGTTTCAGTGAGCGGTCAGCTGTAGGATCCCATTCTCGTTAGGACCTAGATCTAAAGCGGAGTGTTCATTAGGCATCGGAGATCGGAGAATTCTCCGGCTACTACGAAGAATTCTCCGCTCAAATTTAGCTAGTTTTAAATTCAGACATGGAGCACTTTCAGAATATTCTCCTGTTACTTTACAAAATTCTCCTCCTGCTACAATTCTTATTGAAAACCCTGACTAGAGTAGTCGCTTTATCCAATTTCAAGGTGCTCGCTTGTAAGGGCTTCTACTTGCACTTTTTCTTTCAATTAGACAATCATTTTGAAACTATCCGCAAGTTGGACACTGTCACGTGACAAAATTAAATTATTTTACCTTAAGGTGATGGAACGTTCACTGACGTCACCGTAGAGACAGAAATCGGACCCAAATCCAAGGCCAATGGCGCCGTCTGGGTGGACGTGGACCAAGATGGGGATCTGGATCTGTACGTCACAACGGTTGGCGATACAAGACACTACCTGTATATAAACTACGGTGGACACTTCATTGAGGAAGCCATGCAGAGAAACTGTTCGCTGCAGACGAGTGATAAGAGAAAACTTTCAGGGATGACGCCGAACGTTGGCGACTTTGACAACGATGGATTCTTAGACATCTACGTTGCAGAGTGGCTTCCAGAAAATTTAGGGAAGGTGAGGGTTATTTTCCAACGCTGCTCTTTTGATGAAGCTTGCGTACTGTCGCGGGTGGACTACTAAGGATACAACATTTGGTGTGTTGCTGATAAAGGGAAATAACTACTAACTTCTCCCCCTGTCACTCTCTGACCCAGCTTCTGAGTATTTACGAATTCTCCTCAGTGAGTGCATTCATTTCCTTTTATACTGGTGTGGAGAGTTTAGTGCTTGAGCAATAAACGCAATAACCTTGCTTTTATCGTCCAGTTATAATACTCTCTTTAATTGATAATGTATTAGTAATGGCAATCAAAAACCTCAAACTGCACTTGTCGGAGCGGCTCCTACACTTTGACTGTTTCTCGGTCAATTTGTGATTTATTTTCAAAATGATCACTTGTGCAAATAAACCACAAATTGAATTCGAAACCGTATGATTACCATTGCAAACTAATCCTATAACTCATCAGGCGTGACTTTTGATCAAAAAAGCGTGATTTCGACTGGCCCTCGAAGAATCCATATTTCCTTACTGCAGATAACACAAAGTGACTAGCAGTACTGTCCGGCTCAAAGAGATCTACTTGCATCTGATCTTGCTATTTGTAACATTGTTTTCAATTTCAGCCCTCAGTCTCCAGGCTGCTTAGAAATAAAGGCATCACGGAGCCTGGGTAAGTACATAAGGACTCCTACATGCCTTTTGTACTGTTCGCAACTTGTTTATTCTTTTAAAGTGGACAAGTGGCAAACAAAATTTGTCAAACTTGGCGCTCAACATTGTCGTGGAGCTAGTTTGAAAACGATATCTTCTGCGATCGCAGCCCATTTCAAATACCGTTTTGAATTTTCCGCTTAACAAGAGCCGCCGCTGCGACTTTTTTTTATCAAGGATTCTGCGCACTTATCGGTTTGTTAAGGAAAGTGTTGCGAGACAAATTATGATGAAAGATGTGCACTTAAAGTAAAATGACCCATTTTAGTGTTGTTTGTCCTATTTCTCGGCCTTAACGTGCTGCCGATAAATTGTATTGATTTTTTGTTTTAGCTACTTTGAAGACGTGACTTTGACTGCAGGTGTCAATATGGATGAAGCTTTTCACGGGCCGCCACTGAATAGCGGCACCTTTGTGTTTGGTTCTTCTTTTACGGTAGGTCAACCTGCGACAACCACAATATTTATAGACTCACGCTTACACGTTTACAGGAAAATTGAAACATTACTGAGACGAAACTTACCTGAAAAAGACGAAACATTTGACGAAATTTGTTCGATCTTCTGGAGACAGGTAGCAGTGAGGCTGAAAGGGGGAAATGCATAAAAGAAATGAGGATTCCAGTCCATAAGGAAGACATTAATTAACTTCATCCTAGGGTCTGGTCGCCATGCCACATAAAGTGGAACTTTAAAATTGAGTGTAGAAACGAACAAATCAATGTCGAACACGTCCCAATGGTCCTGCATGGAGTGAAAATCTCCTGGAACAGGGATCATTCAGTAGAGTCTTTAAGTACTCTAGATTCTTTAACAGCCCGAGTATTTTGGGAACCTGGGATGTAAGTAGCACTAAGCCAGATGTTATGGTTTATACACCAGTCCCATGTTCTGATTTCCATGTCATTGCAGGCAATGGACTTTATGCCTCCCATTGTATTAAGATATTCCTCTGTGATAGTCTTATCTGACTGGGCAAGGATATGTTTTCCAGTATGGGGGCCACAAAATGACTGCAAACCTAACAAGACAGCCTTCATTTCAAAACAATTTATGTGACATGTCTTTTCCTCAAGACTCCAAACCCTGCAGTGGAGGTTTCACCACATACTGCTCCCCAGCCCAAATTTGAGGCATCTGTAGTTATAATTAGGTCAGCATTTCCATGGCTGATAGCTCTACAAGCATTCATGACATTATTAACCCACCATGTCATGTCTGTCCTTGACTGGGGTGATAGGCCCGTGGGTGAATCAAAGTTTCTTTTGCTCTCTTGGATTGTGGCGAAAGGGAGCTCCCTGGAAGAACCTTTTTCCATTCTTTGGGAATGGTGGCGATGACTCCAGCGTAATCAAGGAAGTTCGTAGGAATATTTAATTTACTTTGGAGATTTTGATAAGAAATAAATTAGTCGTTGGAGTCCTTTCCTTTTGTAATGAATGAATGAATGAGTGAATCATTCATCCCATCAAGCGATCTTCTCATCCAACAATCATGTCATCAATCAAACGTCTCATCAAGCAATCATCTCATCAAGCAATCATCTCCAATCAGTCATCTCATCAATCAATCAATCATCTCATCCAGAAATACATCATTCAGTCAATCGGTCAATCAATCAATCAATCAATCATCTCATCCAGAAATACATCAGTCAGTCAATCGGTCAATCAATCAATCAATCAATCAATCATCTCATCCAGAAATACATCAGTCAGTCAATCAATCAATCAATCAATCAATCAATCGTGATTGAGCCGTCAGTTGGTTTTACCGCTGGCTCGTCCAAGAGAATCTCACTCAGATGTGTAAAGCGTCCAATTGTTCATAGTTTGTAATGCTTTTTGCTGTAGGATTTTGACAACGATGGATGGCCTGAGTTACTAGTGACAGCAGATTATGGCAGCAGTAGAATGTTCTGGAATGCGCGCAAGGGCAACTTCACAGAGTGCACAGAGCGCTGTGGTCTGGATACCACGCAGGTACAATAGAGAGGACTCTCTTTTTTTTGCGTTCCTATGCTGTACACAGTTTGAACAGCCAAATGGTACCTCACTATCAAATGGACAAAAGTATTGAAAAATATAAATAGTTTGTAGCTTTTGTGTTAGATTTTTTAAATTATATATTTAATATCATTTATTAGCAATCTTTTAACAGTTGTACACAATTCAGCCCTTTGGCTGCAAAGTATATTTGAATAAAGTATTATCTCTCTCTCTCTCTCTCTCTCTCTCTCTCTCTCTCTCTCTCTGTCTCTGTCTCTGTCTCTGTCTCTGTCTCTGTCTCTGTCTCTGTCTCTGTCTCTGTCTCTCTCTCTCTCTCTCTCTCTCTCTCTCTCTCTCTCTCTCTCTCTCTCTCTCTCTCTCTCTCTCTCTATCTCTCTCTCTCTCTATCTATCTATCTATCCAATTTTAAAGAAGGTGATAAGATAAAGGAACGAGATGCCATATTGCATTATGTTTTACCCATAGATGAAGATGCTGCAACGACATCATGTAACCCCCTCTGCCTTCCCTTTCCTTCCTCCTCGCAATGTTTGCACTATACTTAATCATGAACATAAATTACTATTCTCAGCATAGAAATAGTTGTTTCCCCTTACGACGCCATTATCACTGGAGACATTGTCTCTGTGTGTTGTTGACTTGTGTCTGGGAAAAGGCCTCGATCGGCTGGTAACTCAACGGGCCCTCGAAAGGTATTTTATGTGATAATAATGTTTTCAAAGGGAATTACAGTTTTGTTGGTTTTTAAGTTGAAGCCGTGCAATTCTAAGTTACCTTACACGTTGGACTGGTTTGTACGTCAAGAACAACTGACACAGTCATTCGATAGACTTCAATCTAAAATGCAGCTCCAGGGCTTCGTTTCTCGAAAGTCCCGGTAATTTATCGGGCCTTGAAAGTTATTCTATGAACGCAATGTTTACATTGGGAATCGGGGCTGGTTATTTGAACGATGGCCAACTGAAGCCACGGTTTAAGTAAAATTGGAAGGGATCGAAACTGATCAATTTGTGACCAGTTTATTGAAGGTAATCCATTTTGAGTTAGCAAGTGCTGACTTCTTTTTCTGGTGTGGTATAAGCGAGATTGAAAAGTTAGGTTGGAACAGCACAAATTCGATTTTGACAACGATTTCGGTAAGCGCAGTGTAAACCTCGTTTAAATGACCGGCCCTTAAAGTTTTGCTGTGTTTTTTCTTTTTTTTTTCTTTGGGGGGAGGGGTGGTTGGTTGAGGAATACAATTTTAGGTTAACTTGCACGTTACGCTGTTCTGTACGCTAAGAACTACAAACATTCGATAAATCTCATAAAGTTATCAGGTTTTTCGAAAACGGGCCGCTGACTACAGAAAACTTCTGACTATTCGTAGGACGCGATGGGTCACGCCATTGGAGACTGGGACAATGACGGTTTACTGGACTGGTTTTCCAGCGCCATTTGGCATAACGGCACCGAGTGTTCGGTCTCTGGTTGCATGTTTGGTAGCGAGGGGAACATTCTGTTCCGCAATCGAGGAAGACGACAGTTTGAGGACGCGACAAAACAGGTAGTGTGTTGTTCGTTATTTTAACCCCTACATCGCTATCACCAAGAGAGCATTAGGGACAGAGAGGGATTCTCCCAGCCCAGCCCTTGGGATATGAAAACTTCAGTAAAGATATTTTTGGACACGGAAGTCTGTTTTCCAAGGGATTCGCATGCCTCATTGTGATGCTCATGGCCAACCGAGTAGGAGTCTTGTTTGTAAATTCTGCCTGAATAACCCATGAAATGGTACCACGACATGCATGCGAATGTGACACAATCTCGTCCCAGAATGCCACGCAGCCTTTTGGGACCTTTCATTGCTTTTGACCTCTACTTGTCTACGTGCCTTTTTTTTTCAGGGCTAGAGACATTGTTTGAGTTGTTTGCCTGGGTCTTTTGTTTAATTTTATTTTGATACTTAGACAAATGCATTTCATGTCGCTTGTTGAGGATTGTTATTTACCAGCCAAAATGTTTACAGTTTGAAGTCAGGTTGTATTGTGTTCTAACTCGACTTGTATGGTTATCTACTGATAAAGCTACTGTTTTTTGGTGACCAGGCCGGTGTGGGTAACGGTGGCTGGGGTTGGGGAGCAGCCTTCATTGACTTTAACAATGACGGCTTCCTTGATTTCATCATGACCGGCGGTAAGTTCCATGCAGATAGTATAGGTATTCAACACAGATTCAAGTCATGTGGCTTAAAATTTTTACAAGCGGATTTTTTCTTTCTTAGGCTACACATACTTATAACTGATGATTAAAAATGCCTAGCTTAACATAATACTTTCTGGCTGAATAAATCGTTATTTACACGACTTTTAACAGTTAAACGAACTTAATTTCCACTGCTTTATTGTCGGGTATACGCTAAGTGAAACCGCTGAAAAATACTGCAATATGGTGCCATATATATTTGCACATAACATAAGTTATTTCGCAATTCGATACAAAACGCTGAAGCATGGGCTCATGGCTGAAGTTAGAATCCTTAAATCGGCTCCTTTCAGTGAGATGCAGGGACAGCCTCCGACATTTGTAAAGGGAAGAAAAACCAGAGAAAATTCCTGGAAACAAGAACATTTATTAACGAAAAACGCATCTATTTTCGACGTCGGAAGTCGTCGAAGTCGGGGAAAAAAGATTCAGGTCGCACTGAGGGGTAGGAAGTGTTCCTGCCGCTGCGTCTTCCCCGACTCTCTCCCTCCCGCCTTTCACTTCTTTGTCTATGTCATCCAGTTGCGATTTCGATAACGACTATAAAAGTCATAACACTAGTTCGGGTGGTCAAATAACGCAGAGACTATGAACAAGGAGACAAATAACATTGGGTATGTGATTTTTGCTGTCCTAATACTAAAAGTACACATCTTTTTTAGTCATATTTCACATATCTTGAAGGATCGCTGCGATCCGCAACGAATGTACAATTCGTATTGTGGGGATAGTTTCTAAAGAAACCGATGCTGCGTCGGTGGGAAATTGAAACACAAGAAAATGGTAAATCAAACGAGTTGATTAAGTAAGTTATACCACTGTAAGGTAAAAGGGAGGTGCTGACGTTTCGAGCGTTAACCCTTCGTCGGAGCTCGAAACGTCAGCACCTCTCTTTTACCTTACGGTGGTATAACTTACTTAATCAATTCGTCTGATTTACCCAATTTCTTGAATGAACAATTCGTTCGATTTTCACACGAGCACATAGAAAAACTGGAACTGGCATGACGGAGTGTTTTTGTAGGCGCATGAGCCCGAATGAATATTGTAATTGGAACGGGCTAATGCAAAGCTTGTTGAGAATTAGCCTTAACACCCTCTACGAACTTCTCTGTTTTCGTTTTCCTAAGGAATCGACTTTCCAACCACTACAACAGATGACTACTTCAGGGTAGACACTATGCGACTTTGGGAAAACCTTGGCGCCGGTCAAAATGGAACAACGCGGGAAGTAAGAAATAGCACTTATATGTAGAATAGGGTAGCTTCTTGTTTGGAAAATTTTGGTAGACAGACACATCTCAGTTAAAGAGAACTAAACTGTGTGCTTTTGCGCCCGAAAACGTCAGAAACGTTACGTACCCTAGATGACGTTCTGAATTGGGCTTATTTAAATGTCATTGAAGTTTGTTGGTTGTGAACGACTGGATGACTCGTGATGATTGCGTAACAAACTCAAAAAGACGAAACCGATTTTCAACGGTTTGACCATCGTCAAGCGAACGATCTCGCAGATGTATTTAACGTGTGCACGACACAAGCACTATTGGGAATAATGTGGTATTTTATTTAAACAAACCAGTGCACTTGTATGTGTCTTGTGCTTATAGACAAATCGTGATGGGTGAATCATGTAAAGGAACAGTAGTGTCGTGATTAGTGTAGTGGACTTGCGATCTGTAGATCTAGAAATCACCACTTATTTCGAGTCCTTGTAATAGAACTGTGCTGTGTGCTTCAGGGGTTTCAATAAGTTCTGAAGTAGGCGGCTGACCATATTAAAGTAGGCGGCTGTAACAGGTGAGAAATTCTGTGACTCAAGAAACTCAAGGGACCAAAAAGAAATTTAATGTTAGAAAGTAGGCGGCGACGATTTGGGAAGTAGGTGGCGAAATTCGCCGGTTGCCGGCTTCTATTGAAATCCCTGGTGCTTAGAGTAGACAATTAGCGCCACACTGTCCCTCCCCACCCAGGTGTACAAATAGAAACTAGCGATATAATGCAAGGATGGACTAGCATCACATCCAGGAGAATGGAGGGTAGCAATACACCTACAATCGTGGACGAAACCTTATGGGACAGGTAACCTGCTCTGCGTCTCTTTCTGTAGAATTTGAAAACAGCCCGGCGATATTGTTCTTCCACAGCAAGGCACCCATGGCCATAATACGGTGTTGAACTACCGAAACATCAGCATTGTTCGGGAAACAGATATGTTGAAGTTTTCATGAACACTATGGAAACTGCCCCAAACGTTTTTCCCAGGTTTGTAGGTGCATCATGTCACAGGTAACAGGGATATTCACTGAGCACGAGAGACTCGATTCGCATTTCGAGTATGTCCGTACCTGTCAGTTGCGAATACATTTTTGAGAATCCAGGTCTAAAGGCTGTACTGAAACCTTTCTCTAACGCTTGCCTAGTTAACGTTCGGGTTGAGTATTGAATAAGCTCCATTCTGTGTCCCTGTCAGGTGTCTGCCTTTTATGGACTGAATGGTACTGCCCAGGGAAGAGGTCTACTGAAGTGGGACTATGATGGTAAGACACTTCACGTAATACCTAATGAAGCTCAACTGTTGTGTAGCTACTGTTGTGTGCCGTTAAGATACCTTAATAGCAAGCGACACAATGTCAATTACCGTGGTATATATTGAAGTCATTTAGCCAGGCTGTCCAGGCGTATTACACGACGCGCGGACAATAATTTGTTAATTATTCCTTATTCATAATAGAAACAAAGTCGAATTCCCTTTCTATAACTGCCCATGTCTAGAATGAAACTGTTGAAAAATAATGCAATTCGGTCCCATTTTTGACTTGCTTTAATCTATATTTGCTCTATAATTCTATGTATTAAGAGGGCAAGGCATATGATTATGACCGTGAAGGTACTGGAGTGGCAATGTCGTTGTTTGACTTAGGGACGGACCATTAGAAAAGTGATGGGGGGGGGGGGGGTGGGGAAAATACCAAAAAAAAATTCACGCAAGGGAAAATGCCAAGAAAAAAAATTCATTCAAAGAAGAAGGTAAAAAAAACATTTATGCAGAAGGAAGGTCCAATTGTGACTTTTTCACACG
The DNA here is from genome assembly GCA_949710005.1 of Ricordea florida. Taxonomy (NCBI): domain Eukaryota; kingdom Metazoa; phylum Cnidaria; class Anthozoa; order Corallimorpharia; family Ricordeidae; genus Ricordea; species Ricordea florida. The sequence continues at coordinate 11,646,496 of OX453284.1, forward strand.
TAGTAAAAAAATTCGCGCACAAGCAGTGAGCGAAAAAAAAAATTCGTGCAAGCTGAAAATTCCCCACCCCCCCCCCCCCCATCACTTTCCTATTGGTCCGTCTCTTAGTAGATTCGATCTCAAATTAGGCAAACTGCCTGTGTGTTTGACTCTAAAGAAGGAATGCAAAGCTATGGGGAATAGCTTAATTCCTATCGCCGTTTTCTTTTTTTTTTTTTGAAGATGATGGTGACGAGGACGTTGTGGTGTGCAATAATATTGGACCGCCATTCTTCTACCAGAACCAGCAACAGACTACCAACAACTGGTTAAAAGTTCGAGTCATGAACCGGTGAGAACAAAACAGTTTCACAATTTGTTGTAGGTATAGTTGTATCGGGGACTACTTTGGTCGTATTTGCTTAACTTTGTTTTAAACATTAGCTAAACTTTGTCCTTCTGTCAAACGAAAAGAGCCGAACACTTAAACAAGGTATAAATTACTGTGGAGCGTACGAGAATTTGTTGAGAGTGAAATCGACCCAGCCAATAACTAAATACATTTTATTTTATTTTCTCGAATAATAGCAGCTCCCCAATCGACCCTTTTATACATGTTGTCGCCACCAAGCGCGGGAAAAACTCGTAAGAGCCAATCACAATTGGGTTTGGTTCTACTTCTGATTGATTAAGAAGGAGGTGAGAGATGTTTTAGCCAATCACCTTTACCCCAGTATAGTGGCAATGCAAAAGAAAGGCAATTGAGGAATTACTTTCGAAAGTGAATTGAGAACCTCTCTGTCAATACATCGTCAAGTAAACAGTAGATATACGAGACTGATTGAGAAAACTGTTAAATAAGGATACAGAATACAGCTTACAGCGTATTCTACAAACTCACATATAATGACTGATTAAACGCTCACTGTTATGTCTTCTTTTTCTCAAGTTGCCCGGCGCGTTTCGATTTATTGTGTGAGAGCATTGGAGCCCGTGTTGAAGTTACAATGAAAAACAAACACACCCAGGTACATGGACGACATTTACACTTAACAGGAGAACTCATTGTTAAAATCATTAGTCTTGTAAGATTTTGGTAAAAAAAACTTCATGCACCGGCCACAGTGAGCGATTTATTTATTTATTTATTTATTTATTTATTATTTCGACACACAGAATAAATTACAAGTAGATTAGAAAAGATAAGAAATGAGATAGTTAAATTTAAGATTAGCGTACAACTTCGAAAGAGTGACGGTGGCGGGGAAATCTCCCCCCCACGGTTTCCCCCCCACGGGCAATTTAAATACTAGACAGTATTTAAAAGTAAAGAAAAAAGACAAGTATTTTAATTATATTAGTGTGTTTAGAAAAAAAATACAGATATAAGGTGTCAAGGTATAATTAGACTGTATTCTGTCTGATCCTTAAAAGTGGTTTAATCACACGTTTAAATATATTTTAAGTCGGGGCGTCTTTGATGCAGTAACATCAGTACCCTTGCTAGCGGTAGGGGGTCGAATGCGCTGGCGGAGTTCTGCGTTCTCGGAGTGCTCTTGTTTGAGATGTTGAACACGTTAACATATCCAATTTTGTCTTCTGCAGACACAGGAAATTGGTTCCAGCACCCATTTCTTAGGTCAAAGCTCGGTAGTCGCTCATTTTGGATTGGGGAGAGACAGTGGCAACGTCACCGTTAAAGTCACGTGGCCAGTGGGTCCTCGAGTTGTGATGTACACTGACGTACCTCCCAACACAAGACTTAGACTTGTTAAACCAGATAGGTGGGTTATTACGTGCAATCCTCATGGCAGTTCTTCTTCCTTTAGACTAAAATACCGGTTGGCGGAAGATTGAGCTGTAGAGTTACCGTTTTATTTTTGGTTATTGATTTTTTCCTGGAGACTCAATTATGTTTAAGGGTTTGTTGAAGGGTGAAGGTGGAATGCATCAACTTTCTACGGATCTCTAAACACTTGAACCACACTTAACAGCACTCGTAGTAGAACGTCAGTAAGCGTTGGAGCCATGCCGTGTGACTCATAGTTTTTCCCCTGGAAGTGAAACAGTGAAATTTATAACGACATTGTATGACTCTAGGTTTGACTCTGACAGTGGAAGGGTAAAAAGTTAAAATGACTGGGAGTGAAAGATTTAACAGTTGGAACCACAACGTATGGCTCAAGGTTTTGACACTGGAAGTGAAAGAGTTCGAAGCAGGAGCCACGTTGTATGACTCAAGGTTTTATTGTAGGAGTGAAAATCCTTTAAATGGAGCAAGAATCGCATTGCGTGTCTAAAAATTAGATTCTGATCGTGAAAGCCTTGCTAGAGCCAAATTCATTTTGTTTGACGTAAGGTTTGACTCTGGGATTAAAATGGTTAAAACTGATCTAGAGCACTGACCATTTCCAGTTTAAGGGGTTTAAGTCTTAAAAGTTCTGAAAGATGTATTTTTCGACACTGTCACAGGCAAACTCGGAAAAAGCAAATCCGAGTTCTTCCGAACATACGACCCTTCCGATTACTAGTTCGGACGCTTCACGACTGAGCCATGGGAGAATCGTGGGCGTACAGCCATTAAGCTTGGTTCATGCCACAAATAATTACAATGTTAAACGTCGTATCTGGCTTTGACTGTGGGATTGAGAAAACAGCTTACAGTTTTCAGTATTTCTTCACCTTTGCTGGTGGCATTTTATAGTTTCTTGACTTGGATCGTACCTTTTACTGTTTTCTTTCAGCATTGGTGATTCCAATAAAACGTTTCCATATTCTTCACTGGAAAAGTGTTCGTCTTTGAAGATCCTGGCAATTACAGAGCAGGTAAGGAAGAGAACACTTCACTTAACAAAAACAGAAGTTCTCAAACAAGCGGAAACTGCGTTTTATCAAGTGCGAATCAATCAACCAACCAATCAGAACATGCGCTTCACCAGCAGCAAACCAATCAAAAGCGTGGTATCTTTCAGCAGCGTACAACAATCTCCTACTCAAGAATGGTGCATCTTGTTTTGCAAATTAACGATATAAAAAAGGCCTTATACAAATCTCGGTGCTTTTCGGAGAGTTGTCGAGCAGGTACAAACCCTTGACCTCCGGGATCAATATCAGTTTCTGGGCAACTGTGCACCTACCCCTCCCCTAATCCAACAAGTTATAATGAGTTAAAAAGTTAGCGTTAATGTTGGTTTAGGAGAGGGGTAGGTGCACGGTTGCCCAGAAACTGATATTGATCCGACCTCCGGTTAAAGAAAGGCGTGCTACATTAATGATCCTAATATCATAGGTGACAAATTACTCCTTAATTTTGGCGCGAAATTTCAGCGTTAATTTGTAATTTCACATGTGAAATTACAAAATTGCCATAGCAACCCTTCCGTACGTCTCAGTGTCAAGATGGCGACGAAGTTTTAAAATGCCGTAAATAAAGATGTCAGGGCACAAAAAGACGTTTTAGAAAACCTGAACACACAAGAGAACATCAAGAAGGATTCTAACAGGTATTTTGCCGAAAAAGTCTGAAAAATTCTGAACTTAATTTAAGGTCTAAACATTTGAGAGAGTAGAGTTCTCGATCGATACGATCCAGGATGAACATGTCAAAAATCCACGATTGCTTACGTAATTCGTCACCCATGATATTAATAGGTAATCAAATGGTGAACTCGTGAAATTAGGGAATAATTTCACTTGTGGACAAAACGCGCGTGAAATTATTCCCTAATTTCACTCGTCACCATTTGATTACACATACTAATTCCGTGTTGCCTTTTAGCCTGTGCACTCTGCAGTGACTATCAACCCGGACGGGCGCACTGTGTCTTTGAAGGTAAATCACGGCGTTGATGTCGAAGACCTGGGTACCGAAGTCTTTTCTTACACTGCGGGCCTGGTACCAAGCCCTGACGGACAACCGCTGACGTCAAATACGAGCGTTTATGTTATGTTTCTCAGAAACCACAAAGAGAACTATACAGGTGGCCACAGTGAGTGCTGGGATGGAAGAAAAATAGGACCCGTGCCGAGTGTAACAGATGAGAGGTGTGTTGTAACAAACTGTTTAATGAAGCGTGTTCTCGTTTTACATGCGTCTATGGCCACCTGCGTGACTCCCTTGCACCCACTCCTGACCTTATTTCCTTTTAGTGCAGGCTTACGGGAATTGAACTTTGTGAAATACTGATCATACTGCATGGTTTGATCCACAGACGAAAAAGTTAGAACCACACTGTATAGTGAAACAAACCGCACCATAATACAGTACTATTCAGTTGCTGTACAGAGAATGGTCATACTGCATGGTTAGATACACAGAGGAAAACGTTACAACTACGCTGTATAGTAAGACAAAGAGTACCACAGTACAGTACTGTTCAGTAGCTTTACAAAGAATAGCCACACTGCATGGTTTGATCCACAGATGAAAAAGTTAGAACCACACTGTATAGTAAAACAATCAGTACCACGGCGTTGATGTCGACACATCTATCAGCAAACCACCTTCCATCTGGAAAAAGGTTCTCTGGATCGCACCCCTTCAGCAACTTTACTCCTATGACAACTGAATCATTCAAGAAGCTCATTGTCGAGGCACCAACTAAATCTTGCCCCAGTGACCCGATTCCAACTGGTCTACTAAAGGAATGCTTGGAAGAACTACTACCTGTAATTACACGCACGATCAACCTGTCACTGGAAAACGGGGAATTTCCTTCTGAATGGAAGGGTGCGCTTGTTAAACCGAAACTAAAGAAAGCGGACCTTGACCTTATTAAGGAGAACTTTCGGCCACTCAGTAACCTCCAGTTCTTGTCGAAACTCACTGAAAGAGCGGTTGCACAGCAGACCCTCTCACACATCGTGGCTCACGACCTCTTCCCTGATCTTCAATCTGCCTACCGTCGCAACTGCAGCACTGAAACCGCCCTATTGCGTGTCCGTAATGACATCCTCTTCAACATGAATCGTCAACACGTCACTGTCTTGGTGTTCTTAGACTTGAGCGCTGCTTTCGAAACCATCGACCACCAAACACTACTCGATCGACTCAGGTATAAGTTTGGGATAGACGGTGTTGTATTAGAGTGGTTCAGATCATACCTGTCGGACCGTTCACAGCAGGTCATCATTGGCAGTGATAGATCTCGAGCAATGGACGTTCACTATGGCGTTCCCCAGGGATCGTGCCTAGGCCCCCTTCTTTTTTCAACCTACACCAGCCAGATATTTGACATTGTGAGCGCCCACCTACCCAACGTGCATTGCTTTGCTGATGATACACAGCTCTATCTATCTTTCCGCCCTGATAGTCAAGCCTCTCAAGATGCGGCAGTCGCAGCTATGGAAGCCTGTATACGAGATGTCAGACTGTGGATGCTACAAGACAAGCTGAAAATAAACGACGGGAAGACGGAGTTCTTACTTATTGGTACCAGGCCTCAGCTGAAAAAAGTTGACATTGATTTCCTAAAGATCGGTGACTCAATTGTTACACCCAGCAAAGATGCGGTCAGGAATCTGGGAAGTTGGTTCGATGAGACATTTTGCATGCAGTCTCATGTCAACAAAACCTGTAAAGCCGGCTATTACTACCTCCATAATTTAAGTCGCATAAGGAAATACCTAGATAAGGAGACCGCAGAGTGCCTAGTTCATGCATTCATCACGAGTCGACTTGACTACTGTAATTCCCTACTTTACGGTCTTCCCGATTCTCTCATTTCCAAACTTCAAAGAGTTCAAAACGCCGCGGCAAGATTGCTATACTAAGCACCTAGATTTTGTCACATAAGCCCTATACTTAAAGAGCTTCACTGGCTACAAATAAGGGACAGAATTAAATTCAAGGTAATTTTAATTACCTTCAAGGCAATTAAAGGAGCCGCACCGAACTATCTTCAGGAACTCATCACGTTCAAAGACAATTCAAGCTACGGTCTCAGATCCAACGACTCATTCCTACTCGATCAACCAAGACAAAGAACACTAGCTACGCTTGGTGATAGAGCCTTTGCTGTGGCCGCGCCAAAGCTTTGGAACTGTCTCCCTATCGAACTTAGAAATCCTGACATTTCTATAGAACTATTTAAAGTAAAGCTTAAAACACACTTGTTTAGACAGGCTTATCAATAGATTTTATATATTTTATACATTTGTTAATTAACATTTTTCTCTATTTTACGAATATTTACATCATTTTATATTGTACATATATATATATACATATATTTTATACATCTTGTAACGCGCATTTGAAAACCGAATGGTTGACACCTGCGCGCTAGAAATCAATAAATTATTATTTGTTATTATTACCACAGTACAGTACTGTAGCTTTACAAAGAATAGCCACACTGCATGGTTTGATCCACAGATGAAAAAGTTAGAACCGCACTGTATAGTAAAACAAACAGTACCACAGTACAGTACTGTTCAGTAGCTTTACAAAGAATGGTCACACTGCATGGTTTGATCCACAGATGAAAAAGTTAGAACCATACTGTATAGTGAAACAAACAGTGCCATAGTACAGTACTGTTCAGTAGCTTTACAAAGAATGGTTACACTGCATGGTTTGATCCACAGATGAAAACGTTAAAACCGCAATTTATAGTAAAACAAACAGTACCACAATACAGTACTGTTCAGTAGCTTTACAAAGAATGGTCACATTGCATGGTTTGATCCACAGTTGAAAAAGTTAGAACCGCACTGTATAGTAAAACAAACAGTACCACAATACAGTACTGTTCAGTAGCTTTACAAAGAATAGCCACACTGCATGGTTTGATCCACAGATGAAAAAGTTAGAACCGCACTGTATAGTAAAACAAACAGTACCACAGTACAGTACTGTTCAGTAGCTTTACAAAGAATGGTTACACGGCATGGTTTGATCCACAGTTGAAAAGTTAGAACCGCACTGCATAGTAAAACAAACAGTACCACAGTACAGTACTGTTCAGTAGCTTAACAAAGAATGGTGACACTGCATGGTTTGATTCACAAATGAAAAAGTTAGAACCACACTGTATAGTAAAACAAACAGTGCCAGTACTGTTCAGTAGCTTTACAAAGAATAGTCACACGGCATGGTTTGATCCACAGATGAAAAAGTTATAACCACACTGTATAGTAAAGCAAACAGTACCACAGTACAGTGCTTCCTAGTAACTTTCAACCACTATTCCAGACGACTGGATGGTAAGTCCAACAACAAAGGTCACGTGTGGTGGGGAGCAGCAATGGAGGACGTTGCACGTGAATTACCTGCGATGTACGCTGACGGCATCGCTGTACCCGCGGGTGGATGTACTCTAAAGCAGAGGAAGACTGGGACCTGTAGATATGTTGATGGGCTTAGTGGACTGGGATCTAATCGACCATCACCTCGGAAAATCAGTAACAAACTCTTTCGCCAGGTACGGTGAAGGAAACATAGCAGTGAGTATATTAACGGTTGACCTACCAGCTGGACAAAATGCCAAGCTAGAATTTTGTTACAAAAACACCTCATGGGACTATCGAAAAAGGAAAGCAGTGAGCGTATTTAAGAGTTGTTCAGGGCTTCCTAACAAATGGTAACAATGGGTAGTGGCTTCCAGCGATAAAATGGTAGCCACCACACTGTTTTCCCAAGCAAATGGTATCACATTACTGAGTTGTTCCTTATAGAGAACGGTAACGTGGCACGTACGTCATTTTATTCACTAAGAATGCAAGTCTAGAAGCCTAGTCCCTAGACATTCTCTTTTGCGCTGTTGTCCGCGTATATCTGGGAGACTGGCCACGTCACCACTCAAGGTGAGGCCAGGGTCTTACTGAGCCCGAAGTCGCCTAGCGATTAGGGCGGGGGACTGGAATGGTAGATCAAGCAAGTGCACTTATATCTGAGGGAGTTACCTGCACCCGAACCAGAAAAACACCTTTTGTTGCCCCTGGGCTTTAAACCATTTACAATAAATGCGATTCAGGCTCACGGGATTGAAACATTTTTACTTTCCCGTTCGCGCCAACGCGTTTGCTAATGAAGTGATGTTTTTTTTTTGCAGACTGAATCAGTGATAAGTGCTCGCCGGCTCAGCGATCTTCATTCTCATTTTGGTCAGGTAATACTGTTTTGTTGGTCAAAAACTAGGGCAAATACTCCATAGCAAGCAGCTTCACTTCACGTCGGCTGAGTTTACACTCTCACCAGTCAAGGCGCAAACAAAGTTTTCCTTTAAACAATAGGGACTTATTGTAAAGAAACACTGTGTTTATCCAACCGGCTGCAACATGTTGAAAGATTTAAGAGAAGCTTTGTTGAGCGTTAGCCCGTGATTAGAGTTATTATTTTAAGGGAGACTATGCAACGGTATGTTTGTAGTAGAATTAGCTTACTCTTGTTTAAAAGAAGAAGCTACTGGAGTCCATTCCTCTCAAATTTCCCAGGCGTTCTCGTCCCTGGAGGACGCAGGGAACGAGTAACAAGAAGTTAAATTACGTCATTTGCGTGAAAACATGTTTTCCCGTAACGATGAAAGTATAGGCTCATCAGCGGTGTAAAAACCTGTTACGTTCACGAGTGACCTAAAACAAAGAAAACAAAGGAGATCAAACAATGGAGACAAGGAAAATAATGGTGAAAAAAAAGAAAGAAACTTCACAGGTTTTTACATCGAGGTAAAGTCAAAGTCTTCTAACGGAGTTACAAAGAACTGAACCGAAGTAGTCAATTGTTGCCACAAAAGAAGGGTTGAAAGTAGAACTTAATTCAATAAATGTGGCCAAATGATTAACACATAAGTATTTGTACCCAAAAGGGCGTCGAGTTTTGCAACTATAGAAAGGTCTAGGGAAAAGAAAATTTATCTGAATCCAAACATGCTTTGGCAAAAGTTAACCCCTTTTTCGAGTAAATTTACTTAGGCAAAACACCACCAACAAGCAAAACAAGAAAGAAAACGAAAACAAAAAACTAGCAAATAAAGACAAAACTAAAAAGCAAACCAAAAAAATTACACACAAAATTGGCGCTAGGGTATATGGATTCGAGTGTAGACGCTTAACAGATGTTACCTTTATATTATCATCGTTGTTATCATTATAATTATTATTGTTATTATTATTTATTTTCTTTTAGTTTCTGGCTCATGACACAGACTTCTCGAGCCCATTGCCCCGGTATGAATTCGAAGATGTTTTAAGTGACGTGTGGCTTCCAATTGCTGTTCCTAAGGTCAGTCGTTTAGTCTTTGCCCGTGAGTCATGTGAGTCATTAACTCGTAACTAGAGAAGTTTTTCAGGTATATTGGCCTAACAGACTATTTAGGCCAGTGATATAATGGACGGACCATTAGAAAAGTGATGGGGAGGGGGGGGGGGGGGGGTGGGAAAAAACCCAAAAAAAATTCATGCAAGGGAAAATGCCAAGAAAAAAAATTCATGCAAAGAAGAAGGTAAAAAAAATTCATGCAGAAGGAAGGTCCAGTTGTGACTTTTTCACACGTAGTAAAAAGAATTCGTGCAGAGGGGTTCACCTGAAAAAAAATTCCTGCACAAGCAGTGAGCGAAAAAAAAATTCGTGCAAGCTGAAAATTCCCCACCCCCCCCCCCCCCATCACTTTTCTAATGGTCCGTCCCTAAGATAGCTTATGTGGGTGGACCGCGCTGCTCGTGCAACCTTGAAAATCTCTGCGTTTGCTAAATATGCTGCTACAATTTCCAAACTTACTTGAGGCATTGCACGTTTTGGGGGTGTGAGTAATTTAACAATGCTCTCACACATTAACATCCCCCTCTCCCTCAAGGGCCAATAACTAAAACCAGCCAATCAGATTCCTTAATTTCCTGTCCTCCGGGGACGGGGGTACGGGGGAGGGGAGGGGCAATATTTTATAAGTATCGGAGACCGGGTAATGTCTCGAAAGATCTCACGGATTTCAAAGTCGTATTTTCGTCTTTTAAGCCAAGCTGGCGGAAAGTGTGAACTTTTTTCGGCAGCAATCAATGCGAAACTCCTAAATGGATAGCTAGAGAGATAAAATCCCACGCAATAACCTCTTTTGATCTTGAAATACAAACATTTTTGACAAATCCTCGGACCAGCTTTTTTTTTTCGGAACACAAATTCTAAATGCAGTTTCCAGTCGTCTAATAAATCTCTTATTTACCAAGCTTTCTCGAGACCGTACTGGTAGAACATTGGCCCTCGGTCTTTTTTGTACGGTCCGTACTTTCAAGGCCTCGGGCCGATATTTTCCCAGTGCTGCCCTCGCACTTGGTCAACAAGATATGTTTAATACGAGGCATACATTCTAGCTTGATCAACTTAATGTGGTTTTTCCACCATAGTCGATAACATTGGGGTAGTTATCAAAGCGTTTCTTGTGGTTTGTAGTCTTCGTGCCGCGATTTTTCGAAGTTTCACTTTTTAGAGGAAATTTCTTATACTTTTATCACTTTTTTTGGCTATTGCATATGAAATAATGTAGGAGCCAATATGTCAAAGGAAACACGAGTGACTGAGTGAAGGAATGAGCCAATCAGCGCGTGCATAGTATCTAGTCAGTCATTATCCACAATGCAATTCGCTTTTATATCGATTTATTTTAAACTCAGAAGAGAATATGTAAAGTATTGAAAGCGAGGAAAAGCGATAGGTATGGCAAAAAGGGTCCGAATAAACTTAATAAATGCAGTAGCCACATGCATGCAATGCTTGCCTATTTTTATTGTTGTAGTTTTATTCTTCTTTTCTATAAGGGTGATGTTCATTTTGACCCTCAAGACAAAGGCGACATTTATCTTCCTTTCGTGCGCTCAACATACAACAGGTTGGCTAACAGTGGTTTCTTTAGTCTTTTTATTACTAACTAGTTTACTTGCTAAGAACAAGAAATTGCCAAAAATTAAAAGTATGTCGAAGCAAATAAGTGGTGATGTTGCAGCTAATCCAAAGCTAATCGGGCTGTATCACACGACAACATGTTTGGGTTCCTAAACCACCTCTTTAATCACTTGACCAACCATAAATGTTACAGAGCAAAACCATGTGCTCTTTAATCCGGGTAACGTCATGTCCGTATTATTAATCAGAAAATTCTCAAATAAAATACAGTTCGCGGGCGGTAACAGGTAATGTCCACCGCTGAACTGACTAGAGATTTGAAGGTCTACAGCTTTGCTTGGTCTTGAAACAAAGAAATGTGGAGAAACAGGATCATGCTAATATAAGACGATTGACCAATGACAGCGCGCGTACTATCCCCTCCTCTTTGATTTTCTGAAACTGAATATAACAGTTACAGGGTGTTAGTTAGGTATCGAAGATCGGAGAATTCTCCTGCTACTAGGACGAATTCTCCGGCTTATACGAAAAAGTATCCGGCAAATACGAAGAATTCTCTGGCTGCTACGAAGAATTCTCCGGTTACTACGAGGAATTCTCGTGTCAAATTTAGATCGCCTGAGCTAGTTTTAAATTCAGACATGGAGCGCTTTCAGATTATTCTCCTGTTACTTTACACAATTCTCCTGCAGCTACAATTCTTATTGAAAACCCTGCAATTAGAATATTTTCAACATCTTTGGCTGTAGCATTATTCGAACCGCAATGATTCCGTTATTTTTCATGTTATAGATGCACTGGTAGGCACAGTGACACTCCGAGACAACAAGTGAACAAGATAACGTCGTACATTGACGGCTCAAGTGTTTATGGCAGCTCAGAGCAAAGAAATAAACTTTTAAGGACATTTGTAGATGGTAAAATGAAGCTTGGACCCAATAACATTATACCGGCAAGTTGAGGGAATTAAAGAAGCGTTTTCATAGTTAGAGACACGGTAGTGTAGTGGTTAGCGTGCCGGACTTCCAAGCGGGGGGTCCGGAGTTCAAGCCCTGGTAGTGGCACCGTGTTGTTTCCTTAGACAAGAAACTTAACTCCACACTGTCTCTCTCCACCCAGGTGTATAACTGGGTACCAGTGATACAATGCTGGGGGTGACCCTGCGTTGGACTAGCATCCCATCCAGGTGGGAGTAATAATACTCCCAGGTGCTTAATGCTACGGAAACCGGACAAGCTCCTGCCGTGTGGACCTTAAGGCTCGTGTGCCCCTTTACCTTACCCTTTCATAGTGACTTCCTATTTATTTATTTATTTATTTTATGTGTACATGTAAATAAGGCCAGAAAGGCTCGTTAACACACACATAGAAGAACAAATAAATAAGCCGCCATTGTAAAGAAAAGTCAATACGAGCTTTCATTTAATATCTTCTTTATTCATTAAATGAAGTTGTGGTTTCTCAGAATAAGGAAAGACTTGATTTTGCCAGGTTTTGTTTGAAAGCGCACAGTTTATCTGGTGTTAAATATTGGCTGTGAATGCCCTTAGTCTGCTTAATCAATTTACTAACAAGTTTGCACGTTGCTGTCAGGTAATATTCCCTTGTACGAAATTACATAACTAGATACGCCATGGTAGGACAAAGTTACATAATATGACGTTATATACTATGTATTTATTCTGTGTTGCGCTTTATGGTATGCTTCCATATTCGGAAGTGCTCCTTATGTTATGTTTCCTGGAAGTATAGACCATCAATAGGCTTAGGAGGATATGGTTTGCAATTCTCAGGGTCGCTTAGGGGTCAATTCAAGAGCAGTTATTGCTTTTAAACTATAAAACAATCGCTACACTCGCAAATTTCGCTATTAAAAGTTTATTGAATTGACTCCAGGCGAGTAGCGAGATAGATCCACATAGAATAGTGTCATTGTCAATTTTTTTGACAGGAGAACACCATGGCAGTAGAAAATGACAATCCTGTTGGTCGCGATCCTGACACTTTGTTAGCGGCGGGTGATTCACGTGGAAACGTGCAGCCAGGACTGATTGCGCTGCATACACTGTTTGTACGGGAGCACAACAGACTGTGTGATGAGTACAAACACAAGTATCCACAGGTAAATCCGTTCAAGAATCCTGGGCTTACAAAGCAAGTGAAATATATTTTTTGGCACTGCAGATGGAAGTTAAGCTTAAGACTTGACCTTCGAAACTCAACACGATTTAGCCTGAATAAAAGACACGCTTGAACCGGATTCGAAACCCGTGATCTCGCGATTACTGGTGCTATGCTTTACCAGCTGAGCTATGAAGCCTCCACGGCAGGTGTGGGCCCATCATGTGCACTTGTGGGGAATGATATCAAGAATTTAAGTATATCATTGTAAGAAAACGTATCTGGATACGAAGTATTTAGCGTAAAGAAAAATGAACCAAAAACAATACATATAAATTAATAAATAAATTTGACTGGCTTGAGCCGGATTCCTCTCTGACCCATGACCCAGCGAACTCGATTCAAATGAGTATCGAGTAGCAATCAAGTAATTACCCCAGTTATAATTTCCTTAATCATTCGTATCTCAGCCTTGTAATTATTTCTTCATTTTTGAGTTCCTAGTCTCTTTCCAAGGATGCCTGTACGTTGTAATCCACACGCCTTTTCTTGGTTGAAGCTGGGCCCTTGCAAAGGTCAATTCTTGTCGCATTGGCGTTGGTACCTATCGCGGCTGGCGTACGAGAAACTGTTGACTTCTTTGACTGTTGACTTCTTTCCCGAGCGACCTACTTATATTATACGGTTCTCCCCTCTTAATTTTCGTATCAATGGTGATCCATAATTGTTTACAGTATTTTTTTGTTGTCCAGGCTTCCGACGAACAGTTATTTCAAAGGGCGCGTCGTATTGTAGCATCTGAGCTCCAGGCCATCACGTTTCGCGAGTACTTACCGTCACTGCTGGGAGGCACGGAACACATACCACCTTATATGGGATACAAAACAGATGTGGATCCCGCGATCAGTAATATCATGGCAACAGCAGCCTTTCGGTAAAGTTTAGGAACCTTATGCATAAATAACCAACTATATATTCGTTTTTCATTGTCTAACCTTAGTTTCGTGTGGGTTAAAAATATTTATTGACCAAAGCAACCGTAAGCAGTTGATTCCAATAGAAGTAATAAACTAAGATGATAAATATTACAACATGAAAAGCTTCCTGTAACAATGATTTTTTTCACAGAAGCTTAAAACATGAATAGGTTTCACTGAAAGCAGTTTTATAAGAGGAGTAGAGATTGAGATGTCTACCAGTTTTGAGATTGAGATGTCTACCAGTTTTCAAAATTAAACCGGATTCTGTTACGGGAAATATAAATCTTCCATTTGCTGATGATCAGTTTTTGGTAGCCAGTCCTAATGTTTCAGAGAATCGCCTCTAAAACGACGTCCAGGTATAGAATGACCCATTTTTGCTTATTTTCAAGTGCAAAGGGATAGTACTTTTACTTTGAAAAACGACTAAAGTGGCAGATGCACCATTCTTTTTCAAAAGCCCGATATAACATAGCTTGAGGAAAGCGCGCGCTATGATTGGCTAAGACGCGCGATCCAGTTGCCCATGGGTTGCATGCTGACGTCACATTGTGAAGTTGTGAAGTGTTATGTTATAAAAGAAATAGTAAACGCAGCAGCTGTGCAACCATTGAGTTATGGACGCACTTGGGAGGTTTGCCGCGCCTCGAGCGTCTCTTACGCTTCTTTCGTGCTTAGCAACGTCCCGCGTGTGTCCAGAACTCGATGGTTGCACGCTGCACGTTTACCATTTCTTCAATGGTCAAAGTATAAGTTTCGAGACCAAAAGATTAGCAAAGCGAGTTTTACCAACGCTGTTGGGACATTTTTCGACCATCGATACTCATCTCTTATTTTGGCCTTTAAAAGCGGACGAGTATTCAAATTAATCGCCTTAGTGAATGATTAATGATGTCCAGGCATTCTGCCTGATGTATAATCAGGTATAACTATTAGTTTGAAACTACAAAAAAAAGCAAGTCTAAGGTGATTATAAGGAAGTCTAAGATGATGATAAGTGCATATAAAATGATCACACTATGTTATTACAGATTTGGTCACAGCCAAGTTAACACTCATCTGTGGCGTCTCGAGGAGGACGGTTCGGTGTCACCTTACGGACACCTCCCTCTGAGAGACGGATATTTTGCTCCTGAGAGGGTGACAAATGAAGGAGGAATTGATCCCATACTTCGCGGAGCAGTAAAACAGCCAGCCCAAGAGATTGACCTGAAGGTCTGATATGAAATTTATATTGACAAAGAACAACATTTTACCAAGGAGCAACATCATTCTAGGCTGGTTTTCAGGATAAGCGAAGGTTTCTTAAAAGACCCGAAGCACTCATTCTGCAAACTTGTTCTATTAACATGTCTTTAAAATAAGTAAGTCTTGCCTTCTGGCAAAGTTCAAGTCTTTCGCTAAACGCGCGCCTTCCCTCGATTCCTGATTGTTTATTCAATTAACGTTGCATTGTGTTGTGTTGTTTGTCGTTTACTCCTGTTTGCGATTTCTAGCGTTCGATCTGTCGCGGGGCTTACGACTCAAGCGTCAGCCTCTTTACAGCATGTTATGTTCGTACGTGAAAAGATCACGGTTGCCTACTTTTACATAAGAATTGCGCTTTCTGCAGCAGCGCTTTTAACGGGAAATGAGTCAGTAATTATATGTGTTTATATGATATAAAGAAGTTGTACAGCCGCCAAGTGTAAGCGTTTCTCATCTCTGGGGGGGTATTACAAGCGAGGGCTTGTAATAGCCCCAATCTACTATCAATGGATCTATTCCTTTGGAATTCAGATGGTGGATGACATGCGCAATGCTTTGTTTCCTGGTGGTCTGGACCTAGCAGCCATGAACATTCAGCGAGGACGGGATCATGGTCTACCTGACTACAACTCTGTAAGAAAAGCACTGGGCTTAGGAGGTAGGGATATTAAACTTTGCGAAGGAACCCTTACATCACAATTTGCACGCCTTTGTCTACATAATGTTACAAATAATAAGTACATGGAGGATATTACACGGTGGCGCGAAAATAAAATTCATATCTTCAAGCCACCGTGTAATGTTCTTTTTACTATATGGACAAGAAACTAGCGGGAAAATTTTGTTAGGACGCGCGCGTGCATCCGGGACATTTGGTCATAACATTTTTCATATTTTCACTGAGTGAAAATATATATAAAAAATGCGAGTGTTTTAGTTTCCGGTACAACACTATTATCCATGTAATAAAAATAAATACATCAGGGTGTCGGGAATTCCGTGCTAGGCAAAGACAGTGCTGAACGCCGGGGAGCTTGTAGAACCTTGTATAACATTAAAACATCTACGTGATGGGTATTCTTCCACTGTTTCTTGATCAAATTGGAATTTGGAAGCGTTTGGTTAATTTATGGAAGAAGAAATCAGGAAAACTTGGAGAAGACCAAGATAGAACCAACAACAATCTCAACTCATATGAGACGGCAGTAACCGAACTCGGGTCACAGAGATGGGAAATGAGACACTATAGAATGGCTTATTTGGAGTTCTAGTAGCTAAAGGTTTTTCCACACTACTTGTTGTCCTAGGGAGTATGTGAGTAAAAGTCCAACGTTCACAAACTCTCACACTTTTTGGTTTATGTATTATAAAAATTATTCAACTTCAGTATGATTAAAGGAGGCTTTCTTTTGTTTCCCTTTAAGCTTACACCAACTTTACAGACATCACAAATCAGACGGAAACCGCCTCAAAACTGGCTGAGGTTTACGAGGACATGAAAAACGTGGACTTATGGGTAGGAGGTTTGGCTGAAGATCACGAGAAAGGCAGCGAACTTGGAACAACATTTAGAAAGTAAGTCAAGTTTGGTGCAAAGTTACCTTTCTTTAGGGTCTTTTCTGTCTGTTAGATGGGCTAGTTGCAAGAAGTTATACTCAAAAGAGCGAAATTCATAATAATGATAATGGTAGTTATAGTGGTTGTGGTTATAGAAATGGTAACATGGTAATGCAATCAAACCTTATCACATCGTCTTGTTTTTTGCAGAATTGTGGTGCAAGACTTCCTCAAAATTCGTGATGGCGACAGGTTCTGGTATGAGGGATATCTTCCGAAAGAGGTAAGAAGAGTTTAAACAGTGGCTGTATACTAAATTTTCAGTGTAATAAATGCTTTTAGTATAAATACTCAGGTGATTATACAAAGTAGCGCGCTCTGATTGGTTCGTTATCTCGGATTATCAGCCAATAATCGCCTCGCCGAACAAAATGGCTGCCAGTCGTTCGCGCGCTTTTGATGAAATAAAATTATTTCTTGTTGTACGATGCCTTTTCTTTTCTTTTTTGTAATAATAACGTGTGTATTTATACTAAAACAATTATTCGTGTCGACCTCGTCTCGGTGAGTATTCACCGATAATCACTGAGCCTGAGGCGAATAATTGTTAATTATTATATGGATAATAGTGTTTTACCGGAAAAACACTCGTATTTTCCATATTTTCACTCAGTGAAGATATGAAAAAGTTATGTACCAAATGTCCCGGATGTACGCGCTCGTCCTCGTGTTAAAAAACAACATTTTACTCGCTCGCTGCACTCACTCGTAAAATATTGTTTTCACCACTCGAAAATAAAATTCATATCTTCGCGCCACCGTGTAATATCCTCTATTTATTTTGCCGCTGAGCTAGCTTGTATGTTCCAGACATTAGCGATATTAGATTAGCTTTCTCAAGTAAATGTTACTCGACCCTAAAAACGCATCAACACTTGGTAACTGTAGGTGTCGCCCTTTGATACGCTAGAAGGCAAAACTTTGGATGGGCGGAGTGAGAATTAAGCCTTTGGCATGTGGAAAAGAAATCAAATGGTGTCAGAATTCACATTACCAAGGTTTTAAATTTAGATTTAGGTTTAGATTGTACACGGTATCTAAACGAGCAAAAATATGATGGAAAAAAGGTTAATTAAATGAATTAATGATAGATGGACCACGAAACTGGATCGATACTGGCTCTCCTAGAAATTTCGTCGCTTGATAGACGTAGAAATAGGTAAAGGTTGTGCGACTCCTAAGTTAGACTGGGGAGGCGATGTGGTCAAGATTAGAAATCGTCAGTGGAGAACGAGTTAAGAGGGCCTTGAAAGCGATACCTCTACCACAAAAGTAGGTCAATACTGCTCCTTAGACTTATGGTCGGTTGATGCGCTATAAGGGAAGAGATTGTGTGGCCCCCAAGCCAGGATGGAGAAAAGACGTAGTCGCTATTCGCTTGCCATTTACCGAGGCTATGGAATTCTTATTTTTTCTTTAACCTCAACAGGAACTCGGTCTTGTCCATTCACTAACACTCGGGGAAATTATTCGTCTCAACACCGGCTTCAAAAGCACGCCGCACGATGTGTTCTTCTCGACTCAGTACTGCGCAGGCGTGGAAAATTTCCAGTGCGTGTCCCGCGAATTGACTCACAGTTGTGAAAGTATACAAAAGGAGTTAACGAAGCTACGATTGTACTTTGATAAACGGCTTGAAACAAACGGAACCGAGCCCTCAGTGGTTGACGAGACGACGCAAAACGACAACGTGGTTATTGGTTTAATAGTGGCTTGTACGATTACCTTTTTGACGACGGTTTTATTTGTATTTTTATTCGTTCGTCTCTGGCGTAGGCTGGAAACCAAAACCAACGGTGGCAACCTGGCATTTGAAATGAAAAACAACGCTGAGAAGAAGGAAGTAGCACATAGCAATTTATCCTTTGCATGATCAGCGGCTGTATCGTAAACGCGTTTTTTTGCTAGTGAGACAGGACATGAAAACAGGAAACATTTAAATTGCCGTTCACAACTGACAAAAGCTTACTACGTGGGGCTTTCATTAAAACGCAACATGCTCACCATCCCAAAAAGAAACTTCTCTCGACAACGTGCGATCTGCACTGCAATCTGTATCTAAGGGGATCTGCTTGAATGCCGAAAATGTTCAATTCATGTGATATATTTAGGGTAAAACAGCGGAATACACCGCATGTCGAGTTTCAATTGTTCCAACGGGACACAGGTAAATAAATTATATTTTTTCGCCGCCCAAAAGTATCGTTTTGAATTCTAAAACATTAAACATTACATTCTACGAAATCACTCTAAACAAAAACCACCACTGTTTTACGAAATATCAATTTTACCCTTACACTGTGTATACTGATTTAGAGAAATCCTGTTTGAATTTCTGATGAACTATATTTTCAACTGTTGCAACTACTAATTTTTATTAGATTATAAAAAAATTACAGTTTTGATTTTGTTAGTCTTGTGACAAATCTGTATATAAGTTGGGGCTTCAAACTAAAAAGCCTTTTGTTATTCAAAGAGTATACACAATAGGCAAATGACCGGCGGAGTTAACCGTCTCACTTCAAAAATTTGGCAAGTATCACGTGGAACGTTTAGAATTAGCGAGACGACAATTGTTTTGTAACCGCTTTTGTTTCTGACTGCCTGTTAAAGCGTTATCAGTAAAAGTGCCGGCGCGCGACGTAAACAAGACGATCTTCCACTTTGAACATTTTCCAAAGATTTGAAGTGCAAACTGTTTTCGTGAAATGGCGAACTCACCCTCACATAGTTTGAAGAACGCGAAACAAGAAAGTTTGTGAAGTGTACATGACAACAACCTGAGATCCTGAAACGAAAGGGACGAGTGCTTCTTTGTAAAGAAGCCGTTTTAACACAACTTGCTTCGCTCGTTTTCCAGTATTTTTTCGTTTTTCTTTTTTTATTAAAACATTTTTTGTGGTTTTCTGTTATTAATAAGAGTACAACAGACTACGGAAAATGGTAGGCGTATTATCAATTTTTTAACGTTATCTGTACACAGGTCAAGCCAAGGCCAATCACAAGTAGATATAAGGGTTAGTTGGCGAATCCTTGTCGGCAAAATCTAGGACGGTCGGGAAACAGTGAAATTCCCGATCGTCTGGGATTTTCCCACCATATGAAAACCAAGCTTTAGCAAAAGAAATATCACTTCCGAATGTTAAGCAAGCGTTGCGTGATTAACCATCCCACAAAAATTTGAACGCGTTAGAGTAAACGACCTTGAAATCTTGGAAATTTAGAATGTATGGGATCGTTCTTGTTTTTGCCACCCAAGAATTGTGCCTAATGTCTTCCTTTGTATAGAACGAAAAGAGCTAAATATGTTGTTATTCTCTTAGTTTTAAAAAGCCCTTTAAACAGGTGCAGCTAACTTCAATTCGTCTGTTAATCGGGAAAAGATAGACATGTAAAAAGGTCCGTCTGTACTGAGTAAACGTGACGTTCGGATGAGCTGTGAGATGTTTGACTAGAAAAAGACTGAAAGGCAAGCTTGATTCATCTCGGAGAAAGAAAAGGGATTCATTCAGACCATTTAACTTTGTGGGCCTTTAAGTTTGCCTTCAAGTACAGTTGAAAATCTCGAGAATTCGAAAAAGCGGTCCAAACTGGTGCAGGTCGCTTACCAGAGTGCGACCTCGTAGGCGAGTGGTCGCTTACGAGGACTTAAAAACAAAAAGGAAAATACCAGTTGTTAATTCTCAAAAGTGGTCGCGATCGCTTGCGAGATCTCTTCACGATCGACAGCTTTTAAGTGACGGGATTTTACAAAGGTGGTCGTAACTAGAGCTGGTCGCTTACGGATGTTGTCGCAAGGAGAGCTTTGACTGTATTTTTAACCCCCCATAACAAATTTCTTCGTTGTGGCCTTGACTGCGCGTGAATGCTTCTCGAAAGGCCTAATGATAACAAACCCTTAAAAAATGACTTTCTCCATTCAATGGAGCATTGTTGGTCCATGAGTCAAACCGCATAAAATTTTCAAGTTGCCGGTGTAATGAAGAGCTAAATCTCCATTACAAAAAATGTCCGTTGGAAAGGATCTATTGTTTTCGAAGTTATTACTTAAAAGTGTGTGTTTCCTGGAACAAACAGGAAAAACACCCACATATTGCGCAACTGCTGAGACTACAAATTTATCCCTAATAAATTTGTGCATGTTACAAAGGCTCGTAACTGAGATCAAAGGGTTGCGTCTGCAGGAATTGAAACACAACAAATTGGATTTATTAACCTAGTTGATGAAGCATGCTACAATTATAAACCATCGCAAGATAATATTGGGAAGCAGACGTTTCCAGTGCTAACCCTTATTTAGTCGGACTTGGAGCGAATGGGAGCCGCAATTTGCCAGGTGTGCAAATTTTAAGTTACAATTGTTGGAGGTGTACCATTTGATATAAGAAGTTTCTTAGAATATTTGGTTAATTAATACGTAAAATGTTCTTGCTTGGTTTGGGGCGGTAGTCCTAAAGTTTTTAGTATTTATTCGTTTCAGCAAATTTCGTTTTCTTGGGCGCAGTTGAGGAAATCAAATATAAAAAAGTGAATTGTTGCATTAATTAACAATTAAGTGCGAGTTCGAGTTTTTTACGCACCGAGTCGACTATCTTTATCAGTTGTAACTTATAGAAAGCGGGGAAGAGTGGTCGAATCGTGTAAATAGAAAGCATACAACTTTCAGTTCCTTTTACCAGTATTTATTATCTCTGATTTTTAATCTTTTAGAGTACGCTGTCTTCTTCCAATCGCGGCCAACTTGCTATCTGTCGCAGAATAGATAGTGAGAACGTTAGCCAATAAGATTGCAGGATTCGTGATTGAATGCGAGTTGGTTTCTTCTAATGGGTAATAACTGGTGACAACAAATATCCTGTTTAAATTTCATGATTACACCAGCTGCAGCTTTTTGATGCTCGCTGAGAAACAAGTATGGTACATGCAGAGCAGCACTGGTCTAAATGCTTACCAGGTTTATTCATGATTTATCCTTAATATTTAAGAATAAATGTGAATTATATCTCTATAAAGATAGTAAAGATCGAGTGTGAAAAAACTGTACGTGTAATCTAAAGATCCACTGAAAAGAAAACTAAGTCCAAGAAAATATGGTTACAAACTAAATACAAACCTGTCTCTTCTAAGCTTGACTGCTTTGACATCACTTGAAAAGTCCAGTTCAATAACACACTTCTTTTTCAAATCATCCCAAACGATGACTATCAAAAGAAGTAAAAAAAATGAAAAAAATAATTGTATGTGCCTGTATGGTGAATGCAACATACAGTACTGTCTCTGAGAAAACTACCAGTTTACGTTGTTTTAACCCTTTCAATCAAAAGGGGTCTCCATATGATGAGTAAAATTGTCTGCCATTAGACAGTTCGCCCGCCATCGAGCTCAAAATGTGGGCCTCTATTTACGTGTTATAACCACCTTACTGTAATTTAATTTCAAAGTCCCGCGAGAAACATTTATTGCGAAAATTAAGCACGCCAAATTTAGTACCGCGCCATATCATGTGTATAATTCTTTGATAAATTTTAACATCAGTTTGCTGTTTGAGTCGACATGACGGAACGCGCTTTTATCAAAGGATTATAGAAAGCAGAAGTTGCTGGGGTAGTTGAGACCAGTAAAGGGTGAGACATCTCGGATCAATATCAGTTTCTGGGCAACTGTGCACGTACCCCTCCCCTAATCCAACAAGTTATAATGAGTTAAAAAGTTAGCGTTAATGTTGGTTTAGGGGAGGGGTAGGTGCACGGTTGCCCAGAAACTGATATTGATCCGACATCTCTTTTTCCCTAGGATCCATTTAAAGAAACTTACTATGTCCTTCAGCTGTAAGCGTAATTCGGCGGTGTCACGTGGTGCTGTTGTGTAGCTCTGCTTTGTGACATAGGAACCGGTCAGACTTTTTTGTGTTCTTTTTTGTTCAAGGGTTTTGTTCATTGTGATGGAAATTACCAATTTTTGCGAAATTGTGTTAACTTGCAATGCATTTGTCTTGAAAAATCGCGAAAATTAAGTTCCCGCGAAAATAAGTAATAATAAGGTAGTTTTTGCCAACGAGGAAGAAAAGAGAAAAATCTTCCTCAGATAATATATTTTTTTCCATGCTTAAATGTTCATAGTGTAGTTCAGCAACAGTGCTTCGAAATATGGTAGATTATCACTTATCCCACTGAAATTTTCGTAATTTTGCGACTCTTCATTGGTGATCGCAGTTTGACTTACGGCGGTGCAATTATCACGCAACCGTCAAGTCCGAGACATCTGTCTACTCTGGCTTAAAAGTCAACAGCAACCGAACGTGAGCAGCCGGTATACGTAACCGTGTTATCATGTCGAGGGGAACCAAAGAGTTTGCGGTTATGCGGTATTGCGTTATTTTTAGTGCGTTAGTGCAAAATCAAAATCCGAAAAATCAAAATCTAAATCCGATTAAAATCTATCCGGACGGGGCTTGAAAACCACCCGGCCAACAGTTTCAGCTAATCTCCTAGTAAATTTTCAACAAATTCCAAGCAAAATTACAGCAGATTATCAATAAATAAACCCAGAATAGTCAATATTTTATTGATAATAGTAATGCGTCCTGGATATCCATTAAAGCATCCGCCACCAAATACATATGACAAGTTATCTGTCGAGATCCAATCTTATTTCTATTGATTGTAATTTTAATGCCGTTTAATTTCCATTAACTAATGACGAACCTGAACCGTGAATATTATTATCGAAATGTGACCTTAGATCTACCCACAATGCAAATTTATCCGAATAAACATCACTTTCACTTAAATTATCGGTATCATACCGCTGTTGAATAGAACGACAGGAAGTCAGTTGGAACCATACCTCTGGAATACAATCGGTTGGGGACTCCATCAATCTCAATAGAAACAGACGCTATATCTGGAGTCAAAAACTTTTCAGAGTTTCTAAATCCATTATAACTCTCATCTATGAACAAACATAATATTCTAATTGCGGATCTTGTCGGAATATTAATATGTCTGGAGATTATTTCATCTTTATCCTGGTTAATAATGGTAGGTTCATTTAGATAAATATTTTCATAAAAATAACCTTTTCCATCTTTGTACACTTGTTGAACACCACTAGATAAAAAATCACTATGAATGGTACGGTATTCTAATTCAATGTTTGTTAATTGAAAATTCGGTTTTTTAACAGAATTAGTATAATAAACGATATCATTCACAGTTGCTAGGGTTAACTCAAATTTCAAATTATCTTTCAAAGCGTATGGATAAAATACTCCACCATCTTTTAAAACTGGATGATCAATTGGAATGCAATATTTGTTCCATGGATTTTAGATAACAAAACATCTTTGGATTTTGTCGTATCTTTATCACTCGAGTTTGTTCGTAGTCTTCGGATATTTTCGTTTGAAATCCCCTGTCTTAATCGGTCACGTCTTGCTTTTTTGGATAAGAATAGGTCATTGTATGTCATAAATAAATCATATCGATCAACGTCCTGAAGTAATACACCACCGAAGCTGACTTTCAATCGTTGCTTCTACCTAGATTATTGACTATTGTATTGTTTTCATGACCTGACACGGTTAAATCGAATTGCTCCATGGATATCCATGATCGCACAATCAGCAAAAAAACATACTGCGTCAGCAATTTTAAACGAACACATCCCGCGTAAACGCCTTCAGGCGTCTTGTTATTTTGAAACTACGTGTAATTGTTATATAATACTGCGATCTGTCAACAAACGACGCCTCAATGCAAAAAAAGAAATCCATGCAACAAACAACAAGCCGGGATTACAAAGATATTAATATATTATTAATATTTATATTATAAATATTTTACAAGTATCGTACAGTGTTATTAAGCCTTGATCCTCAAATTTATATATATATATATATATATATAGAGTGAAGTAGTTGTTGCGGGAGAAAAAAAACACAAATAAACTACACGTTTATCCCTACAAGCCTGTTTCGTGGTTGCCCACTCGTCAGGGGGCAACCACGACGAGTGGGCAACCACGGAACAGGCTTGTAGGGATAAACGTGGTTTGTTTGTGTGTTTTTTTCTCCCGCAACAACTATATATAAATATATATATATATATATATATATAGTATATATATAAAGTGTAAGAGTTGATTAATCGTAAAACAGTGCTCAATACGTGAACGTAGAGCGAACTAATAAAGCGACTCTGTTCTTTTCCAGTTTAAATTCATTAAAATAAAATGAACCACACTTCTGTCGCCATTGTGACAACAACACTCCAATCCTTGCTTATTACAAGTTTTTCCTCCAAGTTCACCGTGGTATCAATTTCATGTAGATGTGGGCTGAAAAGCTGTTGCACAACTGAGAGAGTTTAAGGCTGGAGGCTAATTGTGGTCAAACGGGAAATGGTCCGGCGGCACTTAACGCAAAAGGTCTGTGCAACAGAAAGGAAAAATACACCGCTATCCGTATAAACACATTTAAAGATTTGACTTTCGCAGTTTCGGGGTTCGCGTGACAGTTGCGAAACTCACTTAATTGAGCAATAATTATGTAGCCTGACGTCTAATCAATTTTACAGAATAGCAGACACTCGTCATGGTGGTTTAACAAATAAATTACTTAAAAGCAACCCTACAGGAAACATCGAGTTCTCTTGCGCAGTTAAGAATTATCGGACAGTCATAAGTGTTTCGTCGTAAACAGTTTCGGAAAAATCATTTTGGGAAGTGTGCGAAAAGAAACGGCTTTTTATCAACGACATCAAATTGTAATCAAAACATTTCCAAGAATTGTTTCTGAAAAACTTTCCCAGTGTCATTCTGGTTTAAAGGCCACGACATGATTGAAGATTTTGGGACTAATCGGAAAGGTCATATGCGATGAAAGAGATGTAATTCAGCTTGAGCTCACTTCATAAAGTTGGTATGTTCGAAATGTTTGCCAGTTTTACTGACAACAAGTTTCACTCGATTGAACAACCTTAAAATTGGAAAAGAATTTAATAATTACGCTTCCAAGCGAGGGCGCAGCATGTAAAACACTGCTGTCAGCTATTTAGATTTCTTAATGGGCAGCGCAGGATTTCTTTTGTTATGGAAACTTGCCGTTCCTATAAACACACCCCCCTCGTTAAAAACAACTGTAGCAGTTCTTTCTGGACAAACAACCCGCGACGTTAACAAGGCTCAGTCCAGTTTCTTCGGTGAAGAAGGTTAATTGTACGGGCCCAGTTTACCGAAGTGCAGAAAAAGAAGGAATCTGATTATTACTGGTAAATGAGTTTTCATATTTTAATGCTTTGTGACAATCCTTATATGCTTAAATTGTCTTTCTATGCTGGCTGTTACTGAGTATGCGGAAAAATTGGTCAGATTCATTGTTCACACGAGACGAACGCATTTCGCTTGCAAACCCCAAATTAAGATTTTTTCATCTTGTAACTAATGTTAAAACTCGGCAAGATCTGCGATGAATCGAAAACGTTTTAACGCCTTTGACGTTTGTGTCCGATCTGTTACTCGTGACCTTAACGGGACATACAGCTGAAGCGGGCAAATAAAATGACCCAGTGGATATATAGCTTTTTCAGTTCAGAACTGTCCGTGCCGACTTTCTTTCTTGCTGTTTGAACCTAGAATAGGCGTCCTTACCTGGCTTCCAGGGTTCAAAAATTAGGCCACCGTTGTACTCAAGGCGACTAAATATTATTTCAACGCGACTGCCTTAAAATTCGCTCCGACGAAGGGCTAACGCTCGAAACGTCAGCACCTCCCTTTTACCTTACGGTGGTATAACTTACTTAATCAACTCGTCTGATTTACCCATTTTCTTGCCTTAAAATCAGCCGCGCGCGCGCTGCGAAGAGAAAAATTGCCTCGGCCGTTTTCTCTCGCGTGCGCGCATTCCACATTTGATGTTCTCCTCACGATCTCCCGAGACGATCAATTTCTCACTAAAAGTTTACCTCGCGCGTGAGAAAACAGCTAAAACAAGCGGAGAATTCTCACCGCTGGAGTACGACGGATTTGAAAAATCCTCGCCCAACTTTCGATTGGTTTTGTGATCCCGACGTTTTCGGCAAACCTATGGGATTTAGCTTCAGTTACAAACTTCAATACTTTACATATTTCCTTTCAATTTATATTTTGTAGTATAAAGAAAATTGCAACTGCGGTTTTGCCTCAAGCCAGCGGCGTCCAATTTAATGAACTTTATTCGTTAGCTTTACGCAATACCAGTTCTATAGTAATTGCTTGAAATAGAGTGGTAAAAAGGATTCTGTTAGAGCGCCATTGCCTTAGGACATAGTTCCGCTAGAAAGGTAAACCGAACTATCTACGTGTTTAAAAGATTTCTATTGTTCACCAGCAGAGAGACTAGGTCTGGCACAAGAAAAGACCATTTTAACAACATAGATTTAGAACGTCGGTAAAACTTATCTTAAAACCACTTCCGCAGACACCCTACACTGTGCATGCAAAGGAATTCATATACTTACACAAATCCGTCTTTGTGTTTTTCAAGTTAAGCTTGAGATCTAACTATTATGCGAGTTGTGACTTTAAACATTTTTAGCAAAGATTTATTTCATTCCAACAAATAAATTATCTCTGGCGATCTCGTATCGGAAGTATTCTAGACTATGTTAGTTTAATGCACAAGGAAGGGTTCAATTTGTTTTATCCACGTACCACTAGCCAGAGGTACAAAGCAATCTGTATGTAATATACCTGAAAAGTCTACGTCAGCACTTGAGAGAAGTGTAGCAGTTCCTTTCGCTTATCTAATATAACAAATTAGACACTGTATGTTTGATCACAGATCAAACAACGAAAAAACAGTTGAAAATAGGGGGCGGCGAATGGTAAATGCGAGACGGCGAGACCAGCGTTTTTCTTTGCGAGCCCGAGACATTTTGACTTTTTAGATTGCGAGACCGAGACTTCAAAGTGTTTTGAGTGCGAGACTCGTTCGTATAAAAATCGAGACTGCGAGACGCACATAACCGCTTAAAAACGAGACTGCGAGACCCGTGAAATTTGACTAAAATTTTGCGAGACCCAGAGTTTTTGAAGGACCATTATTCTCGCCACCCCTAAAATATGACGCGCAGTAGACTTCTTTCAGCGAAATTCGATCAGATATGTGCGTATATATTGTTCCTAATGTAGCTCCTCAAAAGCAATGATAGAGAGGAAGAAATCAAAAATTGAAGAACGAGTTTGATTCAATAGCCAAGAACATTCGGTTTTTTTTCCTACACATTTAATAATGCATACTGAAACCGTGTTAGACATGTATAAGAACTTGTTGGTGCTTGTAGCATCGCTCGCGAGAACTTTACCGTTTTCAGACCAAATTGCCAAACTTTGTAAAAGGTGTAAATGTAGCCACAAAGAGTGATCTGTTTGGCAACAACAACATTTTTCTCTAAAGTGAAGGCGCTGCGGCCCGTTTCCCGAAAGTTCAACAACCCGTCTGGGCCCGGAAAGCTATTTTCATAATTCAGTAAAATGTGTGCTATGTTTTCTTTTTTTTTTTCTTTTGACAATCAAAATTAACCAGTACGATTCAATGTTATCTTGCACGTTTGTCTGGTTTGTTCGCTAGGAACTACCAAAACATTCTTTAGACTCCATTCTAAAAATAGAGCTCCAGGCTCATAACCTGCTTATCCGGACTTTCGAGAAACGGGCCCCAGTTACTAATTAAAAAGGGTCAAAGTACCAATTCGTCGCGTACACGTGAAATGGCCAGCGATGCACGTGCACTTGCAGGTGACTGTCAAATTGAGGCAGTTTTAAATTTAAAAAAATGTCAGTGTCTTCTGCGCACTAAACGCCAATTTTCAGACGTTGAACATTTGGGCAAATTTCGCTGTTACTCTGTGATGTATCGAAGACAGATCACATACGAATGTGCTTGTTTACGTACAAGGCCACAGTAAAGTTTGAAGGCTCCACGGGAAACTAAGACGCCCCAACAATAATGTATTGAAGTTAACAAGAAATCTTAAAAAGCATATTGTACCAAGCCACCAAGGGAGAGTTCTCCAGCTATGTAGCTGCAAGCGATTCCTATTTATTGTTGCTTGAATCAATAATTGCTTTTTAGAGAAGTTAATAGTGATCAACCTCATTTGAAAAAAAGAAAAATTTCAAATGAGGTTAACAGAGTTGAAAGAGGATAATTTTAAAAGGTTCAAGAACCTTGTTGAGATTGTTTTATATGTTTACAATGTAGTAAAAAATCTTTGAAGAATTCTTTGTTTCTGCAGCCGCCACGTGCAAACCGTTTTAACAGTGTGGTTCCGACCTTTGTATTTAACAGTACAATGCGAAAATTGCCGAAAAATGTTTAACAATTGGTTGGTTTGAATGGTCACACTTCAGTGTTTCTTAATTACGAAATTCTCAAAGCTACACGATACAAATTGCTGGCGCTTAATGAAATTCTACGACATGAAAGTTTTGTGGAATACCTTTAACTCATTGGTCGGGGTTTCTTCCTAAGATAGAAGCATAAGAGCAATGTGCACCGTTCCTAATGAAGAAATAACATGAAGGAGTGCGATACACATTTCTTTCGTAAAGGTTTCAACATGCCGATAGGTGGGGGCACGTCAGTTTATACCAAACAGAGCAGAAAATTGGAATTGAATGCAGAAATTTTAAATTAAATTTTTGCATGTATCTCATTAACAAGCACGCAAATGTTTACGAGTGCAATTTGGAATAACTGAATAAGCACTCGTACAATTGTTTGAAAGGCTACAATTTACTTATGCTTATTCATTCCGCATTAGATTTGATAAATTAGCCAAGTTTGAGGGGTTTTTCCATCTCACAATGGGGACCAGGGAGGCTAGCGATAAATTAGAAACCTTTGCAATTGCACTCGTGGGAAATTGTTTTGGTACGCTAATTTAAATATTCATTTGAATAGAACAAGTTAACAAGGTGTTTAGGTCACTCTGGCTAACTCTGCAAACGTCAATCGACAGTCCGTCAGATCAACATTGATTCGTTTAGAAGTGTAGAAGGTAATTTAGTGCGTGCAATTCCATTTTTACAAATTAAGCTACAATGTATTTTAAATGATGGTTTCAGTAGAAAAGTGTGTTACAGAATACGGCAGTCGCAATTTTCTGTAAACGAAAGCTCTTTTAATTTTTAACTCTCAAGTCAAGGTCATCAAAGACACGTCATTTAAAAACCCTTCAATAGTCCAGAATCTGGGAAATGAAAAAAGATAAATAAGCAAACAGCCTCGTTAAGATTCAGGTCCGTACGAGTTTTCATATGCGAGAGATACTCGGAGAATTGTTTCAGCCAAATTGTATTTCTTGACGCACGAACCAGCACGACGAGCCGACGTAAAAGAATTGCCTGGCTTGAAGTTGAAAACCAACAAAATTGTACTTCCTGTTGTAAGCAATGGTAGTAGGACTGAGTGGAGTTCAGTTCGTATAGGTAATCACATGATTTCGAGTGCAATTTGGGATAAATCAGCACGAGTAAATTTTTCAAAGGCTAACCAAATTGCACGAGCCCGTAGTCTTTGAAAAATTTACGAGTGCTGATTTATCCCAAATTGCACGAGACAAATCATGTGATTACTTGTTAATAATATATAATAATTTCAATTTTCTGCACTGTTTGGGATTAATTGACGTGCTCTCAGCCAATGAGCATGCTGAAATTTTTGCATGTATATTATTAGGTCTGCAATTACACACGTGATAAGAAAATCGGACGACCACGCAGCAGGAGTTCGATTTGTTTGTCACGAGTATGATGGACGACAAGTCTTATTACCAATTAATGGTAATTTCAATTTCCGAAAAAAGAACGGCCAAATGCAAGTTATGAAAAAAATATTGTCATTGTTCAAGGGAAAAAAATTCTCCATTTTGAAGAAAGCCCCCAATTTTAGAGTCTGTACAGTGTTTCTATGGTGATTGAAACCAAGGTTGTGATTGGTTGATTTAAACTACAACATCGAACTTTACTTGTACTGAATCTAATGCAAACTAGACGCTCTCGGGAGCGTTCACTCGGGCTACACTTGATAATACGGCTTCGAACAAACGTGAATGTGGGTTTACGCCTAAGTTGTATTCTATATGGTTGGTTCCACGACCGCAAAAAACCTACCAGACTGTATACCGCACCGTAATTCTCAGTCGACGTCGTGTTTAAGCTGAGCGATTTTATCAGAAAGTTTTGTAAGGTTTTACAGAAATTTTAGTGATAGTTGGGTTTGTTTACTAATCGAATTAATGTTGACCAATCAGCTTTCTTGGTTCCCACGGTAAAAAACAGTCGTGAATCTTGATGCCATTCATCTGATTCTAAGTTATCGAAGGCGAAGAAGCGATATGTGGGAAAAACAACAATATTACTCCTCAATCGCCGGATATACTTTTCTTCCGATTTAGCCTTATTGGCCCTGTTCCCGCTAATCTCTTTCCACACGACCACGCAGAAAAAAAAACACTTGAGTTTGAATAAGAAAAGATCCAGGGATGATTTTGAAATAAGGCGCCTCGCTTTCATGCCTTCAGGGACACCGCAGACCGCGAGCAGCGCAGGCTTGCTCATTCTCGACGTCGACGATAGACTTATAGAAAACCGAAACCTAGACTCGTGCTACCACAGGTAGCCCGAGTAATGAGGGAAAACAATACATTTTTCTCATTTGCATTAGATTCGGCACATGTGAAGTTCGGCGTTTGAAGCCGACCTTAATGAACTGTCTCATAACAACTTGGCAATTGAATTAGTGGAAAATAGAAGTTTTTTAAACCAATCATAGTCGAGGAAATTGACATTTTTACGATTAATATTGTTATCATAACAGCCTTTCGAGAAACGAACCCCAAGCCCGGTAAGATACTGCCCACGGGAAGCAGACCCTTGAGCTCAAATGTTAGCCTAATGCACCGAAGAGGAGTTTTTGCGTGTCACCGATGATCTAAGACGATTAACATTTCTCCAGATGCAAAAACCAAAAGACAAATAGGAATGAATAACTCTGCCGTACAAAAGCATGTTCAAGAGTATTTCGATACACGTCAACTGAAATAAATGAATGACGTGGCCGTTGCCGACAAAGTTTTAATATAAAAGACAATAAATTGTGAAGGATTACAGAAATAATCACAGAGGATTACTCTTTTAGTCTAGAAAGGCGCAGATTTCAAAGGCCTTTGGATGCAAGTAATAATTAAACGAGAAGATTAACAATTTTTTTTACTCATCAAAACTCATAATAACTACCATAACGTTGCTTTGACTGAATAACAACATCTCAAAATTTAGTTTTAGGACTCATCAGTAAAGGCGATGTTACACTGCAATGCATTGCAATAGCGTTGCAAGACAGAAAG
The DNA here is from genome assembly GCA_949710005.1 of Ricordea florida. Taxonomy (NCBI): domain Eukaryota; kingdom Metazoa; phylum Cnidaria; class Anthozoa; order Corallimorpharia; family Ricordeidae; genus Ricordea; species Ricordea florida. The sequence goes on from OX453284.1 coordinate 11,678,664, forward strand.
GTGCGAAACATTGCACAGTGTAAAACACCTTGCAACGGCCAAAATCGTTGCGAGACAAGTGGCACGAACCGTTGCAAAACGTAGAACTCGATTCTACTTTCAGCAACGATTTTGGCCGTTACAAGATGTGTTACACTGCACAATGTTTCGTGCAAGTCTGTCAAAATGTAAATTTTGCGCCCTTGACATTTTTTCACGCTATCAATTCTAATGATGGCCGTCGTCCAAAACTAGCAAAAACGTAACATAATTTGTTGTACATACTGAAGAATCAAAGAAAAAAAACTGATCGTACTGTTTGCAAGAAAAATTTCAATTTTGGTGGTAAGATTTAAGTGGCGCTGTCGTTTCGAACGTGACCTTAAAATAGATTGAGACCTAAAAATGGCCTCCAGGCACGAAAAGCTATCTGAACTCTTGAGAAACGTGCCGCAGGTTTCTTGTCTGATACAAATTTTACAAGATTTATATTCTCTGGGGACAAATGGCCTTACAACAGGTTTTTGGTGGTTTTAAATAATGTTGTATGATTGTGACATGCTAAATAAACATAGAGATGAGACAGGGAATGAAACATTGCCAGTAAAAATTGCTCAATGTTCTCAACAAGGGTAGCTATCGTTTTAATAAGAGTTATAGCTTATAATAAATAGGTATAGGGGATTACACTTTTTGTCTATGAAAACGTGAGTGATACTTAGAAAGGGAGCATGACGCAAGAAAAAATAATACTTTGTAAAGATTAATTATTTGGAGATTCTTTTGAACAATGACATAAATTCAAATTTATTTTAAAAGCCACGAAAGAAGCATACTGGCGTTTCGCACCCACAGAACAGAACGCGTGGATTTTGAGTCAGTCATGATGGCTGTAAACCGAAGCGGACGTCTTTTCTTCGTTATTTGCTCGCTTGTCTTCGTTCATCTTTCGTCGCCGACAACGCCGAGTTTGTCCGCCATTCCGGATCTGTACAAGGTTTACCAAGGTAGCTCTGTGGTTGGAAATCAGGTCGACGAAAAAGGAAGGTTATGGAGTCAGAAAGAAAGTTTAGACCGCCTTCAAGTTCTATTCAACGATCTCGTTTTCAACATTTCGTGGAAAAGTTGCCTGGAGGAGAAAGCGACAAGGGACAATGTGTACGGTCAGGGAGGAATGAGTTCTGGCTTTGAAGACGTACACACGGTAAGGAAAGATCTTTATCTCAACCTATGTCAAAGTAGTGAAATGTGTTCGTAACACAAATGGAAAATAAATCTTTCTACAGGTGGCCCTTTGCAAATTACAAACTATCAAGATAAATTATTTCCTCTTAGTAGTCGAATTCTAGCGACTTTAATTTTGGAACATTCAAGACGTTTACTAAAATTCCTGAAAACCTAATAAAAACATCCCAACCTCGTCAAAAAGAAAGTGCTTTTTTTTCCAAATTACCTTCTCTTGAAAATTGAAACGTCGACTGAACGTTGTTGGTCCTGCCCATTAAAGTTTAGAACAAAAAACCGCTGTGAAGTGGAAGCTTCATTCAATCTGTTTTTTATTTGTCTTGATTTGTTTTCGCGCTCATAGATATAGTAATAAAATAGAACATTCATCTTCATCAGTTTTGGAAGTGTCGGATTTTTCGAATTCCGTTTGGCAAGATCTTCCATGTAAACTTCATAGCACGTGTAATTAATTTTTTTCAGATATACTTTTCATAATGATGGGATCGATACAGTAGAGAGCGAATACGACTTCTAGTTCAAGATTTAATTAAAAGTTTCAGCTTTCTCGCTTCTGGGACTGATACACATTCTGATAAAACAATTTAAACATGACAGTGGCAGTCATGTTTTTTTCTCCAGAATAACTGGAATATTTAAAAATGTATCGTCATTGCAATCGTATTAGGACGCACGTACACCGATCGAGCGACCTCTTCACCATTGTTAGGCAGATGAGTCGGATCAATGCTGGCCAACTGTGCACCTACCCCTCCCCTAACCCAATAAGAAAAACTTAGTGTTAATGTTGGTTTAGGGGAGGGGTAGCTGCACAATTGCCCAGATACTTAAATTGATCCTAGGAGTCTTCTTTTCATTTATTTGTGGTATTTATGTTTTGTAATTAGCAAGCCGGCTTCCAACATGTTCACCGCAACAGTATGGCAGTTAGTCCTGACTGCACATTTAGCTCAGCTGTTCCGTTCTTCAATTCGGCCAAGCAAATGCAGGTTCCCAGCAGCACATGCACGCCCGACTACTTCACTGGTGGAGCAGCCGCAGGCGACTATAATGGCGATGGAATGGAAGACATCTTCTTCTCTGTTTTTCACGGAAGGAGTGTTTTGTACAAAAATAATGGTAAGTGACCTGGCGTTCTAGAAATTCTTTTGATTAACAATTATTGATATATAAAATACAATGTTTTACAGGTATCTCTGCCACTGAAAAATATTGTAAAATAAACTATGATAATTTTACGTATGCGAATACGAAAATTTTACACAGTTTCGCTGGCTTCGTGTTTTGGACAATGACAGTGATCAGTGTGGTAACGGCTATGTTTAGAGCCTCTCATTTCTGCATAAACTGCATGTTAACGTTTCGCATTGTTGATTAGATTTATTGCCCTCTTAGAACGTATACGATTGATCTTAGTCGTGAAGAACTCTTTTTTATCTTGCAAATAGATTATGTAAATACCTGCTCCGTGCGCTTATGTATTATTTTCTATTTCACTTAAATCTAGGTCAAACCAGGTAGCATATGTTTTTCCTTTTTAAAAATTTGTCAAACAAAATGTTTTTATTAGGAGATGGAACGTTCAGTGACGTCACCGAAGAGACCGGAATTGGACCCAGCTCCAACGCCAATGGGGCGGTCTGGGCTGATCTGGATCAAGATGGGGATTTGGATCTCTACGTCACAACTGTTGGCGATACAAGACACTACCTGTATATAAACTACGGTGGACACTTCACTGAGGAAGCCATGCAGAGAAACTGTTCGCTGCAGACGAGTGGTAAGAGAAAACTTTCAGGGATGACGCCGAACGTTGGCGACTTTGACAACGATGGATTCTTAGACATCTACGTCACTGAGTGGATCCAACAGAATTTAGGACAGGTGAAGCCTCACTTTGATGTCAGTTTTTGCAGCCGCTCGGTGAATTATGGCAGGTTCATTTATAATTTGGGGATAGGAAATATATCGGCCTTATTTTCTAAGCGTGAGGTCAAGATGGCAGCATATTGGCTGAGTTCTTTCTTTGCGTTTTTATTGACCGAAATTTATTCAACTGAGGCGATATAAAAACGCCAAAAAAATGAGTCCAGTATACAGCCATCTTGACCGAACAAACTTGTTCAATAAATGATGTATTATATTGCCATTTTGTTTGGTTTTGTTTCGCGGGAAAAAGCGTAGGTAAAAGGAGGCAGCGTGGCCGAGTGGTTAGGGCGCTGAACTTGTAATCTGCTCACGGTCCCGGGTTCGATTCCCGTTCCGACCTCTACCTGGATATGTAACACGGTAATCCCGAGTTTCATATCCTTCACATCATGGGCCACGCTTGTAAAATAGCCAACTGGTCTGCCTTCCGCCAGTTGGGATTCTTAGCAAAATAAAGTTTATGTTGTGTTTAATGTAAAAGGTGACTCTGAAAAGCCCCGTGGGAACGATCCAATAAAGTTTGTTTGTTTGTATGTATGTATGTATGTGTGTGTGTGTGTGTGTGTGTATGTGTGTATGTATGTATGTATGTATGTATGTATGTATGTATGTAGTGTATGTATGTAGGTAGGTAGGTAGGTATAGGTAGGTATGCGTGTATGTATGTAGTGTATGTATGTATGTATGTATGTATGTATGTAGCGTATGTATGTATGTAGGTAGGTATGTATGTATGTATGTATGTATAGGGCTATCTTTTACGCTCGAGTAGAGTCAGAACTCGGGGTTTGCCTCACCTTGCCAGCTCGCGGAACCAGCTATATAGTAATAGCTATTGGCGCGGTCTTAATTAATTGGCCCGCTTTGGGTTAATGTTTTGTAATCGTTAAAAGAAATACAATGAAACGGCCTCTTATGAGTTTGACAGTGATGAAGGTGAACAGTGTCGACAAAAAACTCAGATGGAACAACAAACGCTGACAAAGGACTGAACATGGCTACGATCAGTCGCCAAAGACTTCACAGCAAAAACTGTGTGAGCCCTTCTCTTTCGGCGATAAATTTCTCATAGTATTGTAAAAGCAACTGGACAATTCAACATTTACAATTTACTGAAAAACCGAATTGGCTTTGTTTCTTTCATGGGTTTTTGTATTTCTTCGGATACATCTTGTAAAGACCTTATCAAAAGGTTTAGCGTGTAAAGTTTTATTTAAAAAGCTACCTTGTTTTAATCTTTTTAATCTTTATACATCTGCATTTTTTTAGCCTTCAGTTTCGAGGCTTTTGAGAAACATTGGAATGGGGTAAGTGACGAACAAAACTGGATTTTATGATCTTTTTCCTGCCTTTTTTCTGGTGTTTTACTTTATATGCTGGCTTTTGTCCCCACTTATGTCCACAATTGACTGACTGTGTTGTTTGGTAAGTACTTCATTTTGATAACAAGGTGGCCGATTTCCATTGAGCTTGATATAAGTCAGCATTGAGGGTGTTTTTGTGCGGGAGGTTGCTGATCAGAACACTTTGAGATAGCCATCAAGAAGGCCTATACGTCTTATGTGGTAAACTAGGGCGTTTACCAAAAGTCAGAACTGACCAGCCGGACAGGTCAAATTGAAAATGAAGTAGGCTTTTTTTGAGAGTTTTCGCTAAGAACCTGTCGTCGTTATACATGCTATGTAGAAATAAACTGATCTAGCTGGACAGTTCTGATTGATAGTGGAATTCTCTTTACAAATGGACTGGTCTGACCGGCCAGTTCTGGCTAATGGTAAGCGTCCCTAGTCTTGTTGATAATTCGAGCAATCTGATCTGTTCCATGTTGGTCCGGATTTTGCCTTGAAAGCCGGTAAATTGATGATTTGAAATCATGGCTTGACTAAGCCTACTTTTCTCGGGCCGTACCTGGGAATAGGAAGCTTAAGCAAGAACGACGATGACGCCGTGGTCGGCACGTTCGAAAAAATGGATTTGTTTTTCTCCTGTATCAATGGCGGCAGGCTTCTTTCATTTTCTTTCCATAACTTTTCAAACCACCGATTTTTCCAACTTGACACGTTCACAGTTCATTCCAATTTTTTTCTGGCAATTTTGTCGTTGTGCACTCGCGTCTTCCAGAAAACCTGAATAATGGTCATTTCACGTTGTTGTTTTGCAGAGGACGGCAAAAAAATATACCAGACTGTACTTTGCACGTGCAGTTTCGTTGTTTCGTTCATCAATGCTATTGTTTGGTGCCGTTGTAGTCGACGTCGTCGTCGTGTTTTGCTTAAGGTCTCTAATATCGACCCTTGGTCGTTGATTTACGGACGTCGCTGCGCTCGGTGCATACTACCAGCACCTCTCGGTTAGTAAGCGGTTATTCTTACAGTGCGACTTCTTGAACCAAGGCCACCCAAACAAATTTTCACGTGAATCATCCAATCACGATCGAGTATCTAAACAACAGAATCTCTAAAAATGTTTTATATTTCGCTTAAAATCCACATAATTTGCTCGGACTGTGCAAAACGTATGAAGATTGAAAAAGAATAATCTCAGTCGGTAGGAACTTGCCACAAATCTGTTGTTCAGCGTCAAAAGCAGACATTCAAAATTTGTATGAAAGTTTATCTGAGTGGCCTTGGTTCTCTCACTGTCATTCTTTTTGTTTACTTTAGATATTTTGAAGATGTGACCGCTGCTGCAGGTGTGGATATGGACAGTGTTTTTCAAGGACCACAGTCTAACCGAGGGACCTATACCTTTGGTTCCTCTTTCACAGTGAGTCTGCCGTGACTGAAACATTGTACTGCATCGCCCTATTTGAAACTTTCGTTTTAGGCATCAATTATAAATAACGTGTGTACGGTGAGATAGCAAAAGAGTCAGTCATTCACTTTAATGGTCAGAAAGAGAAAATGAGGAAAGAGAACATAACCCCGTGTGATATGATAAGGGGACAGAATCTATTGTTAGCGTGGAATCTATTTATATCTCGTTCCATGGGTGCGCGGTTTCCCCATGGCGCACTGAAATTAAAATCACGTGATGAGAAGGACATCAACCATTGGTCAGTTAAAATAGTTTCCGGATCTAAAAATAGATCATACCCAGAATGAAAGATGCGTTCTCTTACCTCATTTTCTCTTGTGGTCAGTAGTACAGTCACGGTAAGCCAATCAGCTCAGTCACTTAGCCAATCATAAATTGAGCCCTTTAATTAGCTACTTTTACCGTCAGACAGTATAAAGTCAGTAATGGCAGTCAGGTAATGAGCCAATCAGTCACTTTGCTAGTTTGTTACCGAAGTCAGCCCCTTTTACAGAGAGTTTGCCAGCCATTCAGTCACCTGTTGGCCCTCTAGTTTAAAAGAAAAAAAAAATCTCGTAAATTTTCAAAGAGTTTTGCAACCCAAGAATGTGCAACTACGAAAGCCAGTATCTCCCTTACTTTTAACACAACGAACTGGGAATTTCACTAGCTTTTGACATTCACAAGTTCTTTAACTATGGTACTATGTTTTCATATAGCGTTACTATTTTTGAAACAAATTCGTTTAAGAATGAGGCAGAATGTAAACTTATTACATTGGCAAAGATTCATTTTCATAAATTATGCGTTGAAGTGTGAAGTGATACCTTTTGAAGGATTTTGACAATGATGGCTGGCCGGACCTGTTGGTGACGGCGGACTACGGGACCAACAGACTTTTCTGGAACACACAAAATGGCAGATTTACCGAGTGCGCAGGCAACTGTGGCCTAAACGGAAACCAGGTAATAACAAGTGGGATAGACAATAATAACTAGACATCTGAATGACAAATTACGGACCGAATTTGTTCCACCCAAATCCGTGTGAATGTCTTTATTTTGTTTTAGGATTGAAGTTTCGCCTTTCCGTACCACCACGTGATTACCATTTTGTCCAATCACACAAGTTTAAGGCGCACACGGGCCTTTAAGTCCACACGGCCGGAGCTTATCCCGGTTTCTGTAGCATGAAGAAGCTGGGAGTATTATTAATCCCCCCTGGACGGGATGCTAGTCCATCGCAGGGTCACCCCCAACATTATATCTGGTACCCATTTATACACCTGGGTGGAGAGAGACAGTGTGGCGTTAAGTTTCTTGTCTAAGGAAACAACACAGCGCCAGCACCAGGGCTTGAACTCCGGACCTCCTGCTCGGAAGTCCGGCACGCTAACCACTACACTACCGTGTCTCCACACTAGGAGGAGTGCTAACATTGTACACTGCTGTTAGTTAGAGCAACGGCCCTGCAGGACTCTTGTAAAAGTGAATGTAAACCCATGTGAAATGGAATTATATCACACTTTCGATCGTAAATGAGGTCTACTGTGAACACCGCTCGCTTTACATTTATCAACAATTTGAGTCTATATGAAATGAAGGATATATTTGCCCTGCGATGCAAATATTTGATTTATTTCATATGGGCTGAATTGTTGATCTCATTCCTCATACGGGCATCTATGAACCCCTTATTTACCAGCTCCCAGCTTGGGAATGAACCATTTGGAGGATTGGGCAATTTTGTCTTAAGAATTTTTTTCCCCTTTGGGCTGTGCAAAATTTGTTTTAGCAGCTATTGAACGTACAAATGTCCGTCTTTTTTGCCTTGGCCCACTGTGCATGAATCCTGTATTAGGACTAATAAACTGGAGTAATAAAGTGGTAATTGAACTTCATGTCGTGCAATTTTGGTCTGAAATCATACTTGTAATTTCAAATCAAAATCGTGCTGCGCGCTCATTCGATATTTGAAATCTCGCGTATGATTTCAGACCAAATTTCACTCCACTCAGTTCAATTACCATTATTTATACTACTACATGAGAAATTTCTGTAATTTGATTGGCTAAGAGCAGTGGTATTTCAGCTTAATTTGAAATACCTACATGTGAAAATTACAAACCTTTTGCGAGTAGTAGTATAAACAAATAATAGCATGATTTGTACGTGATATTTCGCATAAATACCACTCGAGATATTTCAAAATTGTCTCAAATTTCACTCGCCTAACGGCTCTTGAAATTACGTACAACAATTTTTAAATATCCCTCGTGGTATTTATACCAAATATCACTACAAACCATGCTATTACCTATACTTATACTACTACATGAGAAATTTCTGTAATTTGATTGGCTAAGAGCAGTGGTATTTCTGCTTAATTTGAAATACCTACATGTGAAAATTACAAACCTTTTGCGAGTAGTAGTATAAACAAATAATAGCATGATTTGTACGTGATATTTCGCATAAATACCACTCGAGATATTTCAAAATTGTCTCAAATTTCACTCGCCTAACGGCTCTTGAAATTACGTACAACAATTTTGAAATATCCCTCGTGGTATTTATCCCAAATATCACTACAAACCATGCTATTACCTATACTAATCAGAACTGATAAAAATTGCTTGAATACTGTGAGAGTAATATCTTTAATTACCGCACGCTTTAGATTTGGTTTGTGTTGTAGCCAATGAGTGTGTTTGTTTGACTTCAGTTGGCCACAGGTCAAGCGATAGGGGACTGGAACAACGATGGACGACAGGACTGGTTCTCAAGTGATCTTTGGGACTTACCTGGTCATGATGGAAATTTTCTGTACCTAAATCAAGGAGGACGCACTTTCACAGACGGCGCCCAGCAGGTCAGTTCTAACTGTCAACCGACCTATGAGAATCGCTGCGTAACTCGTTTTTCTGTGATAAAGGGGTGTGTTGAATAATAAAATTGTCTATTGTTGGGCCTGGTAAATTTGTGGCACCCATTTACTTTGACATTCGAATTAACCCTAGCAATATGAAGGTTGTTTGTTCAAAGACCAAGTTTAATGGCCTTACTTAATGGGCGGTATCCTTTAAGCAAGTCGTATTCAAATTTTCAGTGTTTCAATGTGAAGCTGCAAAGTAGGAAATTCGTCTTATGAACGAATGCACCTTATAACTGAGAAAATACATGTTTGTAAATCACAGGCAGGTGTGGAGAACGGTGGTTGGGCCTGGGGCGCAGCCATGACGGATTTTAACAATGATGGCTTCCAGGATATTATTTTGACCGGGGGTAAGCTGATTTTAGTCATTCAAGTTCGCTCGTGTCGTTAAATGAAGTAATTACAGCAAAACAATAGTTGCAATACCAAGAACATGTGTACCTTGGTTCCAAAATAATGGACAGTTACAACATGTAACGGATAATTCCAAATATATGGATTCCCGAGCCACTTTTTCCGTCCATTTGCTGCACTCGATGGAAAAGGCTTGTAACATTTTCTTACGTGGCAAATGAACATTTCTAGCCACATCTTAATTATTCTTCCCAGAAATCAAATACGAACATCATTGCTTTAAATAACCGCTAAACTAATCAACTCGCATGCGTCTTCGGGGAATTAAAACTTCTGAAAGTGGAAAAAATTATCCAATCCCAACAGCTCAGTAATGGCAACCAAACAGTAGTTTTCAGAGCTGTAATAAACGCCTTTATGTTTCTAAATTAATGGCTATGTACGTTTGTAGATAGCCAGTCTGGATAACACGGGCAGGTCAGGGATTGGAGGTCTTTAACGAGCTTAGAGAATCTATTTCTAGTATCTTTTTCGCTTTAACACTGCTGAAGTCACAGTGCTTTTTATTTCAATTAGGAAGTACGTTTCCTAATACGACGATGCGACTTTGGCAAAATCGTGGCGCCGGTCAGGGTGGAGCAACACAAGAGGTAAAATATAAACTCAACTGAAGCTCTCCCATCTTTTAATCAGTACCGTGCTGTACTGTGGTACTCTTTGTTTAACCATACAATGTGGTTCTAGTATTTTCAACTGAGAATGAAACCATGCAGAGTCACCACTCTTCGGTAAGCTTCTAAATAGTACTATGCGGTGGTACTGTATGTTTTACTATACAGTATGGCTCTAGCTTTTTCGTCTGTGGATCAAACCATGCAGTGTCACCATTCTTTGGAAAGCTACTGAACAGTACTGTACTGTGATACTGTTTGCTTTACTTTACAGTATGGCTCTAGCTTTTTCATCTGTGGATCAAACCATGCAATACGGTAATGTGATATACTATACATTATGGTTTAAATATAACGCGTCCTTTGGCTCTGTAGGTGTCCTCTTCCTTTGGATTGGGTGGTATCGGGCAAGGGCGTGGCCTGCTGAAATGGGACTACGATGGTAAGATGCATTTTTTCAAAACTGTGTAATATGAGACGGACGCCTGTATGCTGACAACTGAAATCAGAATGGTAATGGAATCTGTAGTACTGAGCGTTTTCTTCAGACAATTGCTCAAATTGATTGTGTTGTCTCGGCAAATATCGAGCTATAACAGGCGGATTTGGAGTAAGGCGTGATGCGGTAAACTTGAACATTCCATTTGAGAGAGAGATTTGAGATTACATCACTGACTCATGTTTAGGTCCACTGAAATCTAAAAACCAAAGGTATCGGGCATATTGATATGTAAACCCTGTTATTAAAGCCTAAGTAACTCAGGTATTTTGATTTTCCTTTTTTTCAGATGATGGTGACGAGGACTACGTCGTATCCAACAACGTGGGACCGCCATTTTTCTACCAGAACCGGCTTCAAACTTCAAACTACTGGGTCAAAGTGCGAGCTGTTCATCAGTGAGTTAAAACATATTTGAAATTAAGTCTTGTTCTAGTTTTAACTTGTTTTGGCTGCTGCACTTTTTCGTTAATCCAGTCTTGTAAAATCAGGTATAATTTTCCAATACTGCTTACCACACTTCTCATCGCATCGCAGTAGTAAGGACATTTCAATGATTTTTCAGAAACTTCCATCTTGAGAGACGTTCACTGCATGCATTTATTCAGTTTTTGCTGAAATGCCTATCCACATAAAATAATGATAACAATATAAAATTAATGGTCTTAAGGGAAGGCACGTTTTTTATTCGGGAGGGGGGGCGGTGGGTCCGGGCTTCAGAGGGGAGGGTCCTTAGTAAATTTTTCCACAAATTGGGAAGGGTCAAACCTGTTTTATTCTCAACCGCGGGAGGGTCACAGTTTCTTTTTTGGCAAGGAATAACTACTCCATAACGCTTCTATTTTATATATGCAAGCAAAGCAACCAGTCAAGACTAATCTAAATTATTTAAAGGTGTCGAAAAATGTATATATCAAAAAACTGTCTTCTTCCAACTAACATAATTGTCTCTCTCGACCCGTGCCCGCTTTCTGCCATATTTTAATGTTTCTGCTCGGGGTTCTGGTATGAAATCAGTCTCCGGTGAGGATTCGTCTCTTAAGTTACTGGGAGGGCCAGATGTTTTTGTTTGTTTATTTCTGAAGGGTCGTGCATTAATCCATTCCAGGAAGTGGGAGGGCCACGACTTTTTTGGCAAAAATTTTCTTAAATACCCCGGCCCATCTCCCCCCAAATAATAAAACGTACCTTACCTAAGATATGTGGAAGAAAACTTCAAATTCATTTAGAAAAGTAAAAATAGATAAACTAATTTAAAAAAATATACTAGTTGGTGAAAACGTGCTTAATTCAAGAAGAAATCAAGTGATAAAACATGGTTAGAATTTGTCATAAGTTACTCGTGGAATTTTGCTTGATGTAGTCTGAGTCAGTGAATTAACTTTGGCGTTTTGGGCTTTGGTACATAACCTCACAGCCAGTAAGACTTGACGTTTCAAGTCTTATGGGTTTCTGGTAACATCTTATCTCATTTTGACTCGTTCTAATTCTCTATACGACCTACACTGAGGCATTTTGCTTTTACAATTCTAATCCTGTATAAATAAAATGACCTGATAATGATGATAGTAACGATAGTGGTGTCTCTAGGTGTATCACAAATCCCAATAAATTATGTGACAGCATTGGTGCCCGTGTTCAAGTTACCATGGCTACTAATCATATTCATGTAGGTGTTTATTTTTTATATTGAAATAAGTTTTGATACTGTCCTTTCTTATGTCACTTTTTACGATGGCCATGTAGTTCAGTCCTTTTGATTTTGACAGTTTTTACTGTCACACCGTTTTACCATAAATGTTTCGTTTCACTTTTATGTCGAATTTTTTTTTTAAAAAATCACGTTACATTTCTCTTATATAATTTCTTCCTGTAATATTCGTTAATTTCGGTTATTTCACGTTTTGATCTCTTAAAATGGCATCTTATCTTGGCAACACCCGTCCGGATTGGTCCTCAATCTGTCTGCCATGTGTCTACGTGCTGAGAAGTTATCTAATTGCCATTTTTAATTGTCGCCAATCTACTTAATCTACTAACCAAGCAACCGTCAATGTGACACAACAAAAATCCTTCATTTACAGACCCAAGAAATTGGCTCCAACACTCACTTCCTTGGACAGAGCTCCGTAACCGCCCACTTTGGACTGGGGCAGGACAGTCGTGATGTCACTGTTAAGGTCACGTGGCCGCGTGGCTCCCGAGAGCTGACGTATACAGGTGTACCTGTGGGTACCAGACTGCGAGCTTTGCGGCCAGAAAGGTGCTTGTTTATTCAGTATTGCTGCTGTAATAAATTTTTGTCAATTTGTTTCACCGCATTTTCCAAAAATTTCTCAGTATTGGTTTCGCCCCTTTCAGAAGTTTTGATAGTGTTCGTCGGCGAAAAAATTGCGTAGTGACAAATTTGGATGCTAACTCTTCCATTCCATTTTCAGTGCTGGTGATATAGGGCAGACGCTTTCGTTTTCTTCTCTGAATAAGTGCTACTCTCTTAAAGTAAAAGAAATTACCGAACAGGTAAGTTAAGAAGTTTTCGATCCACTATTGAAACAAAAAACGCCAATGATTATGTATTGCTATGATAGGTGTTAAATTATTATTAGTATAAATACTCAAGTGGCAATACAAAATCGCGCGCTCTAATTGGTTCGCCACCTCGGATTATCAGCCAATAATCACCTCGACGAACAAAATGGCAGCCAAAATGGCTTGCTTTTGATGAAATAATTTTTTTTTGTGTGTGTGTTGTACAATACTTTTTCTTTTCTTTTTTTGAAATATTCACCTGTGTATTTATACTAAAACAATTATTCGCCTCAGGCTCAGTGATTATCGGTGAATATTCACCTCAACTTCGTCTTGGTGAATATTCACCGATAGTCACTTCGTCTTCGGCGAATAATTCTTAAACAAATTGCTTTGCAGCCCAGCAAGTCAACTGTGTCTATCAACCCGGATGGACTTACGTTGTCTCTTCAATTAAAACCTTGTTACCAGTTCTCAGACCTAACAATGGAGTCGTTCAAGTACAAGATGGGTCTGGAGCCCAGTCTTGGCGGAGAGCCACTGGTGTCGAGTGCCTCTGTGGCGGTTCTGTTTGTTTCGTCGGGAAGCCATAGTTTTAATGTCAGCGAATGTCTAGCCGGCAGAACGGGACAAACTCCGAGTCCGACTAACGACAGGTAAGGGACGGACCATTAGAAAAGTGATGGGGGGGGGGTGGTGGGGAAAAAACAAAAAAAAAAATAATGCAAGGGAAAATGCCAAGAAAAAAATTCATGCAAGGAAGAAGGTAAAAAAATTCGTGCAGAAGGAAGGTCCAATTGTGACTTTTTCACACGTACTAAAAAAAATTCGTGCAGAGGGATTCACCTGAAAAAAAAAATTCCTGCACAAGTAGTGAGCGAAAAAAAAAATTCGTGCAAGCTGAAAATTCCCCCCCCCCACCCCCATCACTTTTCTAATGGTCAGTCCCTAAGACAGGACGATAGAAATTTAAGGGTTGACACTAACTGGGGTCCAATATAGAGGGACTGGTTTGTATAGGCAATCCGAAATGGTTTCGAGTACAATTTTTAGAATAAATGAGCACAAGTAAATTGAAAAGAAATGCTCGAGCCTGTAGGGCGAGTGCAATTTGTTGTCTTCAAAAAAAATTACGAGTGCTTATTTATACAAAGTTGCACTCGAACTCATTTGATTACTTGTTAATAATCTTCTAGGCAAAAATTAAATTTCAAATTTCTGCACTCAATTTCAACTTTCTGCCCTGTTTGGGATTAATTGACGTGCTCTCAGCTAATCAGTGCATTGAAATTTTTGCATGTATATTGTTGATTAAGAAACTGCCACGTATTGGATGCACTACGACAGAAACCTCTTTAAGTATGTCACATCTTCTTTATTTGCAGACGTCTTGACGGGATCTCAAACAACTTGCAACACGTGTTGTGGGGAGCAAACTTAGACAACGTTATTCGCGACGTTCATGCAATGTACGCTGACAATTTCGCTCTGCCTGCGGGCGGATGCACAGCGGAACAGAGGAAGTCAGGACACTGCAAGTATCTTGACGGACTCACTGGTATCGGGTCCAATAGACCTTCACCGCGGAAAATAAGCAACGAACTGTTTGATCAGGTAAGGGGAATTGTGCACAGGGGCGCGTATCTTGAAAGGATTGGTAACGTATTGTATTTGTTAACTAGGATTGTAAGCTTTTTATGATCGCAGCATTTACGGTAGGAATTACAATTTTGTCGGTTACCAAGGTAAAGCAGCACCATTTTAGGTTAACCGGCATGCTAAAAACATTCTGTAGATTCCAAATTTGAAATGTTGCTTCCGCCCCTTAAAGTAAACGGGACTTTCGAGTGAGAAACAGGCCTAGACGCGGATCTAGAATAAATGGTGACCGATTTCCTAAACGAGCGCCAAAGATGCAAGTTTCTAGGAGGGTCCGGGGGGGCATGCTCACCCGTGAAATTTTTTGAATTTAACTCCCTTAAGTCCCGTTTCCTAGGTCTCTGAGTCATTCAGACAGGACATTGGCCAGCTCCATTCAGATCTCAGATTTTAACTTGGAAAGTTTTTATTAGAAATATATTATTCATTATGGAAAATCTGACCGATTCCTGTAAAACGGTGGAAACCGGTGTGGATCCGCGCCTGAGTCCTTAGGAGCCATTAGGGCCACACGAGTGGAGCTTATCGCGGTTTATGCAGCATGAAGTGTATAGGAGTATTGTTAATGTTCCGCTCTGAATGGGATTTCACTTTATAATAACGACAAACCTAATTTTTTCCTCTTATGAACGTAGGCACTGGTCAGCGAATTTTCAATGCTAAATCAGATCGGAATAACTAAGGCATTGTAGGGCATGGGTTCAACTTCAGGCCCATTTTATTTCATGCTAATCAATCAATCAAAAAATGGCAAGAGAAAATGAGGAAAGAGAACATAACCCCGTCTGATATCATAAGGGAACAGAATCTATTTTTAGCGCGGAATCTATAGATATCTCGTTCCATAGCTGCGCGGTTTCCACAAGGCGCATTGAAATTACAACCACGTGATGAGAAGGACATCAGCCATTGGTCACTTAAAATAGTTTCCGGATCTAACGATAGATTCTGTCTCCTTATCACAGTATGAGAACCCAGTATGGAATATGCGTTCTCTCACTTCATTTTCTCTTGTAAATGACCATTATTAACGTGTCGAGTAACTTTAGCGTTAACTGCTAATTGAGGACACAAAATAATGAATAATAGAACTAAATAAAATTAAATTAAAAAGTAAGAAATAAAAATGTAAAATTTGTACACAAGATCATGTGAAGTTATTGAATTATATAAACCTAATTAAAATTAAGACTTGCCTGGTAAGAGATTGGCATTGCAGTTACTACTACTAATCACTGTTGATAAATCCTTATTTCTTATCAAGCTTTTAAATTCATTCAAATTTGCTAAGTCAACTATCATTTATGTCTATATGTCTGACGGCAAACTTACTAACCAGAGGTTGCTATTTGTAGACTGAACCTCGGATAAGTGCACGCCGCCTTAATGATCTGCATGTACATTTTGGGCAGGTGAGGCTTGTTGTCCAACTTGTAATTAGTCTGATGTAGGTATTGATATGGAGTCAAAAGTGAGGGCGACGGTAATGCCATCGTCAGCATCCGGGGGGATACTCCCTTATATGGGCATATGAGTATGTGGGGCCCCAAAGGGTATGGTTTTTCAGCCGTTTTGGTCATAAATATGGTATTGATTTTAGCCATTTTGCCGCCATTTTGGTAATAAATTGGGTATCGATTTTTGCACTCTAGTCTTGAATTCGTGTTTTTTTAGAAGAAGCTACTTCTTCATCATGTCCCCCCCCCCCCTCTTTCCACCCGCGCTTTGCCTTCTTCTCCCCCGCTTAACGCGTACTACGCAGGCTAGGAGAAGACCAGTAACAAAGGGTCAGGTCATAAGTAGGGTATCATATTTTTGGTCAGGTCATAAATAGGGTATCAAATTTTTGCTCAGATCATAAGTAGTGTATCAAATTTTTGGTCAGGTCATAAGTAGTGTATCAAATTTTTGGTCAGGTCATAAATAGGGTAAGGATTTTGGGAAGCGGGCCCCACACCCCTACCTAATTTTTCTGGGAGTACCGCCCCCTACCCCCCGACAGCACATATTAATTTATGCATGCAATTGCTTTCCCGTGAAACTGTCAGCAACTGGCTTTCTATTTTTAATTCGCTTCATGAACGTATGCGTTTATTTTTGGTATCCATGGAAAGCATTTATTTTGAACTCGGTTTATGGTCACATGTCCCAATTCTCTAGAAAAGTTTGAAAATCTTCATATTACGGCGCAGTTTTTTTCCAGAATAGGACAAAGAAACCTACCAGTAGTTTGTGTTTTGTTCATGCAGTTTTAGCACTTTAAAACTTATATATCTAGAGCCGTCAGTAAAATGTCACAGTTGCTAGGCCATCCACGCCATCGTTTGGACACGCACCTTTTCACCATTATCTGTTTCCATTAATTGCCTTTTTTTGTGCAATAATTGCACCATTGATTATTCTTTTTTTTTGTAAACAAAAGTTTTGTTTTTTTTTTTGGAAAGAAGTAAACGGACTTATCGTCACAGGGTTGAATGAAATTTATTTACGTACAGTTTTTCGTTTAACGTTTTTCGTTTCTTGCAGTTTTTGGCGCATGACACAGATCTTACCAATAACCTTGCCGCTTCCGAGTTTGATGGAGTATTCAGTGACGTGTGGCTCCCAATAGACGTGCCTAAGGTAAGGAGATTCTGCTTCACAATCGTTTTGTTTGTTAAAAGCGGATTGCCATATTAATTGAAATGGGTACATTTTGAGTCAAAATTTCCACGCTTTCTTGAACGATTTGCTCCTCAAATGTACAGCCAGATATGTCGTTCCATTTTGTGTGGTAAACTTTGCATCTTCGCACCATCTACTCTACCCCTGAAGCCGAAAGCTCAGGCTTTGCGGTGGCTCTGTATATTCACGGAGTCACGGAACCTATGGAGAGGATTTGGAGTAGTTACAACGCCAAAGTTGCCCAACAACCCTTCTTAACGTTGAGCCGTATCATCACCAAGCCTAAGGATCCAGTACCGAAGGAGCAAAAGGGTGACGCTATTTATTCCATACCTTGCAACTATTGTAATCAGAAATACATCGGGTAGAAAAAAAGGTCAATTTGGTACCCGCGTAAAAGAAAACACCAAAAAGTAGGGTTTCTTTCAAACAAAAAAAAGGAATCTCTACATTAGCAGAGCACGCGTGGCTAGCTTATCATGCTGTTTGGTGGTGTACACCTTATTCCAAAATGGCCGACATTTAAATATTCTTTTGTTTTAATTCAAATTATCCCTTGATGCCTCGTTCTTAAGCTAAAATTCATATAGGTTATTTACTGGCCAGGAGGTCCGTATAGAAGTCTTGAGTGGGGCCCGAGGCCGAAGGCCGAGGGCCCCACCCAAGACTGAGGGCACAGTTTTTTCCTATACGGACCGACCCTAGGTCAGTAAATAACCTATTTATTTTTTTCTCTAGAATTCCATTTTTTCATTCTTTTGTGAACCGTCTTTACTTGTCTTAACAGCAATGCAGTGCAATAAGACAATTTTATTTTGTTTTGTCTTGTATTAATAACATTCTTTTAAGACTGCAGGAACTTATTGTTAAAAATTTTCTACCATAACCATACACCACAACTTAATTTTGACGAATAAAGCCGTCTCAGTGTTTGAAATCACGTGCACGAAACGTGATTTGTCAGTCACACCAGCGAAAAGCGAATAACATCGCACCATTGAACTGAATGAATTCCGGAGTATAAACAACACCGTCACTAAGAAAGAGTAAGCGAGCGATTTTTTTTCTAAACTACTGTAACTGAAAACAATCCTGCTCAAAGGTTTAATATTGACGGTTTGTCTCTAATCGGAATCGGAATCGTCACTTATAATGATCCTGCGTTTCTTTGGTCTTGGATTTGGGTCCTTCAAGTTCTTGCTCGAGATATGGAAAGTAAACGAGCATCCTTCAATTCGACCGATTGAAGCGCCAGAAAATAAACCAGATGTAAGACCTAATGCTGCTTCAGTGCTCGTGGAACTCCTATGTAGCTGTAGTAGAGGTTTTCTTTCACTGGTTTTCACAGATAGTGGACCAGGGTCTTGATCGTCAGCTGATCTGCTCAGAACCAGGGACATACGTCGCTGATGGTCCATGGAGGCGGTCTTGTAGGCATCCAGACTTTTCAGATTCTTATGCCCACTCAGCTGAGCTACATAATTGGCTTGCACTTCAGCATCCATAAGGCGAGATATACAAGTTTTTCTAACTGAATGATTTGTGATATTTCCAGTTAGACCTGCTCGTTTTGCAGCCATTACCATAAACTTGCCAATCTCATTCTTTCCGAGAGGAGATTTGTTGTTTTCTGGCTTGCGGCGGTGATTTATGGCCAATAAAAACGGAGAATCAGGTCTCATCATTTCTTCAGGTCGGTGGCTCTTGAAAGACTTGTAGTATTTTATTGGACAGCGCTCATTGTGTGTTGCTTGAGCTGTTGGATTGAAAGCCCTTGAGGCATTTGCATGGCGGGTTTTAGAGCCTCTCTCGCCGGCCCAAACAAGGAAATCATTTCCTGTAATTCCATCTGTTATGAGAGAAATATCTCCCCACTTCAGCTTACGACTCTCGTCACGAGCTCGAAATCCAAACTGAAGTGAGAGGAGCCACCGCACTGTCCTTTGAAGAGCCTCTGGATTGTGGTCACCAAACTCGCCAGTTGTAAACAGGAGATTCTCTTCTTCATCAGTAAGCTCTCGAGCAGCTCGAGGACGGTTTCCCTTTGCACTGTCTTGAACAAGTTGCTTTTTCTTCGCCAAAAGGACCTCTCTAGATTTGGAAAATTCTTGGTCTTTCAGTATGTTAAGTTTGGAGCCTTTATCGTTCAGATATCTCTGCAAACTTCTCTGAAACGACGTCAAAGTAGAGGGTTGGTATGCACCGCCATCTTTTTTCTTTGCATCCATGAAAAACCGACAGATAAGGATGTTTAGCTCTTTGGCAGGTATGGACTCGATTTCTCTTTCTTCGTTTAGGTTCTTTAGGTATCTCTTCCAAGTATTAACGTCATAGTGGGTTTTCTTAACGGTGTTTTCGGGTCGCTGGCCCACGATAAAATTTTGTACGTCAGTCATCGTAAAATTCGGCTGGTTTTCTTCATTGTTTTCCTTGTCTGTGTTCCCACATAATTCGTCTTCGTAGTAAAATTCACTTTCGCTTTGATAGCTTTCGTCGGAGTCCATATTTGACGTTTACTTTTCGTTTTAAGAAAAAGCAACTACTTTCGTAAAATGATTTGTAACTTTGCTTTGGTTACACTGGTTTGGATACTGTGACCGTGGTCAAGAGATAGGGGAATACCGCCCGCTCCCGGAACCAATCAGATTGTAGGATTTTCAAAATTCCGCCCGCTCACAAGCTAAGAATAAAATAATTAACAACTATTCACCGAAGTGGAGGTGGCTAGTGGTGGATATTTACCGAGCCGCGAAGCGGCGAGGTAAATATCCACCGCTAGCTACCGACACTGAGGTGAATATTTGTTTTAGTATATAATAAAACGGTGAGATAATGTACACCAGAAAAAGAAAATGGCTTGGAAAATGGAGGACTTCTCAAGTGACAATCCAACGCAGCGCGGATCGCCGTAAGGAATTTTTTGTTGTAACTACTGCCGTACCTCTCGTTTTCTCGCTGACTGAAAAAAAAATATGTTTAGTTCTAGTGGCGACATTTTTTCAAATGGAGTTACAAACTCTTTCTGCATTTGAAAGCATTCTGTAAAAAATATAATTCAACTTTGTTTCTCAAGTGAATAAGTGACATCAAATTTGGTTAC
Organism: Ricordea florida; assembly: GCA_949710005.1. Classification (NCBI taxonomy): domain Eukaryota; kingdom Metazoa; phylum Cnidaria; class Anthozoa; order Corallimorpharia; family Ricordeidae; genus Ricordea; species Ricordea florida. The sequence goes on from OX453284.1 coordinate 11,699,023, forward strand.
GCAAGATTGAATTTGCATTTGTAAACAAAACCTTTCTCGTTAGTTTTTATCGATAAACTCCGGGTTAAAAACATGAGCCATTACCTCTGAACACGGCCAAGCCAAATTTAGTCGCTTTCTTGGAGTTTTCAGGAACTGCTTCGTTGCTAATTTGGATGATTTCTTCGCTTGTCATGGATGCAAGCCGGGACGCCATATTTACGCGGCGGAGCGAAAAATTCGCAAGTTGCTCGGAGGTAAATAGCACAGGATATTCGGAGTTTGACTAGCCAATCAGAGCGCACCTTCAACGCTATCCACTGTTTTAGTATATACTAAAAAAGAATATTTCACCTTGAACGAGGCATCAAGGTTTAATTTAATTAAAAACAAAAGATAATATAAAAGGCGGCCATTTTGGAATAAGGTATATGTTGTAGTTCAATTTTTTCCTTGGTTCAAATTTTATTTTCCTTTGTTTGCTGGCATGGTAATGTATGATAATGAGTTTGAAACAAAGGAAAATAAAATTTGAACCCAGGAAAAAATTGAACTACAACATATGTAATCCTCGAATTATCACCACTAACTGCCGCCACCATCAAAGACTTAGAAACTGGGCATATCAATAGCGCTCACGCTCCATTGAACCACGACGATGGTGGGTCATTACCCGATGCTTATTTACACCTTGTAATTAAACATATTCAATAATAATATAATAATCCATATTCAATAATAATATTTCATTTTAGTTTTTAACGTTCTCCATTGATAGCAATATTATGTGTATGTAATATTGAAGGAGTTTTATACCGTTGTTAAATAAAGGGATCTATCTATCTATCTATCTATCTATCTACAACACGTACCATTCATCGCGACTATAAAAGGGGCTTCACAGCTTTGCCCAATCACCCCTGAAGAAGACACTAGATAGAAACGTCGGATCGGTGGATTAAACACCGTGATTGTCTGCCTGGTTGCAATGGCTACTTTCCTGTATCTATTCGCACCATATCAGGAGCCCATTACCCGGAGCGTGCAACTGCTATAAGTTTATGCAACGGCGTTTTCACAAGTAAGGTTATTTTTAGAGCAGCTTCTCCCGCGAAAAAAAGTTGTTTCCGCTGTCTCAGTTATCTCATCGGAGCTACTACTCTCTGTGTAAATGCCTTGACTATCGTTAGAAATGTTGTCCGAACACTCCGATGAAGACTCGTGTATGTCGGCTATGTTCATTGTCGCTACAGGCGATTATCATGCTACATATCAATCATGCACTAGCTTGTGATTGGCTCTCCCAAACCAATTCGCGGGAGATACGATCTAAAAATAACCTTACTTGTGAAAACGCCGTTTCACAGATCTAGTATGGGAGTTGCACGCTCCGGGTAATGGGCTCCTGACCATATATATTACTGATCAAACAACGCCGTACTACGTGTAACGTGTCATTGTATTCTACAGCGTCAAAATCTCATCAAGCCATTGATAAGAGTGACCTACCCACCTTCGTCTCTTGCGCCGTTGTTCTATACAATACAATACAATACTTAATTGACCACTCCCCTAGAGGGGCTTTTCAGGGCCAAATGAAACAAACAAACATAAACAACATAGTTAAGAATCCCAACTGGCGGGAGGCAGACCAGTTGGTTATTTACAAGGATGATCGAGGAGTTGAACCAGGTACTTACCCAGAACAACACCAAGTAGTGGCCAGAGCGGGATTTGAACCCGGATCACCGCATTGAAATACCGCGCCCTAGACCACTCGGCCATCCTGCCTCCGATAAATCTATCCGAACACCAAGAGTCCTTTTGCTACTAAATATATAATTGTTCCATTAACAGGGTGATGTCCATTTTGATCCACAAAACAAAGGAAATGTTTATCTTGGTTTTGTTCGTTCACTGTTTAACAGGTTTGCTATCAATTCATTCTCCGTTACTATAGATTGACCATTGTGCAGTGAGACGCTCATGAACTGAAGCAGGCGCGCAGCTACCTGTACGCCAATACGCCATGGCGTACCTGTAATTTTGTAGAATATATTGCTCGGACAATTATACATCACCCGACGAATTGCTCGGACAATTAATATCCAACTTTGGCGTACCTGAAAAAAAAATCCTGGCTACGCGCCTGTGAAACTTTCCTATGTTTTGGGTGGTGTCCCCAGCACAAAAACATAATGAGGCTATTTACCTACTAAACTCTTTTCCGGACTAAAAAAACGATCGCTTAAAATAACCCCCCAAAATAATAGTATGCCTAGTAAGTATCTCTTTTGGTGGAGGATGATTGAGCGATGTAACAATTCTTTTGTTTTCTTGCCGCTAAAGAGGGTTAAACGTAGCACCATCTGCAACTGTGCTGTGGTAAAAGCCAAACAGCAAAGAGTGACCCTCATGGCAATGGGCTCCTAGTGCAGTTAAATCGCCTCTCAACTTGAGCATGATGTATATGTTGCGGTTCAATTTTATCCTTGGTTTAAATTTAACTTTTCTTTGTTTTTTTTTTTTTTGTTACGGTAATGTATGATAATGAGTTTGAAACAAAATAAAATGAAATTTAAACCAATGATAAAATTGAACAAAAACATAGACACTTTAGTGTTTCTCCACCAAAGCAGATTTAGGGGAGTGGCCTAGGGGGCCGCGCCCTCCTTTTTTTCTTGTATTTTCAAAACGAACATGTTTTGCGTTCTCTGGGCGAAGAGTATGATGTCAGTATTTTTAATTCTTTCTTCCGAAACGTTAACGTTACTTTACTTTGCATCACGAATGCACCCACAATGCTATATGCTGCATCTCCTGAAAAGTGAAGCTTTCATTCGGGGGGTGGGGAGGGTGTGGGACTCGGCCCCCTCTTTCTGAATTTTCTGGATCCGCCCCTGTCCACCCCACTCTTGCATAATACTCTTGCATGTTGCATGTTGCTTGCTTGTTTTGATTTTACCGTTTCGGGGTTTGCTTTATTTGCCTATCCTTGTTAATTCTTTTCCATACCACCTCTATTAAGTTTGCTTAAATTGCATGTATTTGTAACTGTAGCAGTCTTCATGCGTCTTTATGATTTATAATTGAAAAAAAATTAACAAGTATGTTCTATTAAACATCAGTTGTTTAGCTTGGCACTTTTTCTATAACTGCACGCCACTATGTTTAACTGAAAAGCAAAAAGAACTTGATAGCCCAGAGTTAGAAGCAACTTGAACTTCGCTTGGACTTAGTGGCCCTTACTCTTAAAGGAATTTCCTAGGCTCACATTCGCCACTAAATACACGATTTAATAGGAAAAAGTGCGAAGATTTAACACTCCTTTCCTCACAAAATGCATCATTTTTATGTTAAAGGTGCACAGGCAGACGGAGTGGAACTCCTCGTGAGCAAGTGAATGAAATATCATCGTACATTGATGGCACCAACGTCTATGGCCAAACCGAAGCAAGGAGCAACTTGCTGCGGTCCTTTAAAGATGGAAAATTGAAGCTTGGAGCGTACAACATCTTACCGGTAAGTTCCGTTACTTTAAGGCTACTTCGAAAGACCGACATAAAGAAGGTGTAATTTCAGCGCTCATGTTGTGTTATTCCCTTCCATTTTATGAGATAGCCTATGAAGCCCACGATCCTTTAAATGCCTTCTCTTTGGTCGACCTGGAGTCGCTGATTGAATGTGCGACGACCGTATGGTAACGCGCGTATGTCTGAAGACACAAACAAAAATGCCAAACCTGTAGTCACACCCGCATTCAAAAAACTTGACGCACGTTCGTGCGCCTTCTAGGACGACAGCAAAACAAGAGCAGTACTTGTCAAGAGATCATCTTATGTTTGAGCTAATATTGCACCTGGTTGCACAAAGAAAACTAAGAGAAATTCATGTTCAAAACGTGCGGTTGGCATTATCTCAACTCTTACACTTTATGTCTTGCGTTATAGCCCTATGGTGTTGGTAGGAAATGCCTGTATTAAATATAAAGGGTCCATTTGTTTTCTCTACTTGATTATTTGTTGCATTTGTTGACAGCAGAAAACGACAGTCTATTTAATGTACTAATGCGAAATATGTTGCTCTCTGTAACAGCGGTTTATTTTAAATTTTATTTCTTTGATCATTTGTTCCATTCGTGAACTGCAGGATAACACGATGGGTGTAAGGAACCTCAATCCTTTTGGCCGCGATACCGGCACTCTTTTCGCTGCGGGCGACGAACGCGCCAATGAGCAGCCCGCTTTGATAGTGCTTCACTCTCTGTTTGTACGGGAACACAATCGGCTGTGCGATGAATATAAGGCCAAGAACCCACAGGTCAGAATATATACACCATGAAATACTCTTTTCTTAGATCAAGATGCAGCCATAATTCCTGATACTCATTAATTAACAATTATTCGCCGAAGGCGAAGTGATTATCGGTGAATATTCACCGAGATGAAGTCGAGGTGAATATTCACCGAGAATCACTGAGCCTGAGGCGAATAATTGTTTTAGTATAAATACATATAGGTGATTATTTCAAAAATAAAAATAAAAAAAGCATTGAACAACGCGAAAAAAATTATTTTATCAAAAGCGCGCGAACGATTGGCAGCCATTTTGTTCGTCGAGGTGATTATCGGCTGATAATCCGAGATAGCGAACCAATCAGAGCGCACGATTTTGTATAATCACCTGAGTATTTATACTAAATCCTATTAATAACCGATTTCAGTCTGAGAACTGGACTAACTACATTATTTCTAATATTGCTATGGACCCCAGTAACCATCCAGTGAATGTTATACCTTGGTTGACAACCAAATTACATTTATAACACGGCTTTGGAAAAGCGTGCGCTATGATTGGCTAATACGCGCGATCCATTTGCCCCTGAGTTGCATGGTGACGTCACATTGTGAAGTTGTGAAGTGTTATAAAAGAAATGGTAAACGCAGCAGCTGTGCAACCATTGAGTTATCGACGTACTAGGGAGGTTGCTAAGCACTTACGAAGCTTCTTTCGTGCTTAGCAACCTCCCTAGGACGTCCATAACTCGATGGCTGCACAGCTGCTGCGTTTACCATTTCTTTTATAACATAAGAGTCCACAACGCCACAATCTGACGTCAGCGTGCAACCCATGGGCACATGGATCACGCATATTAGCCAATCATAGCGCACGCGTTCCCAAAGCTATGTTAGGTAATCTCTTAATCATCAGGCCAAACGAGAAACAAACTCTTATCCTTAACTCTTTAGACGGCCATGCTTGAGTTAAACCACTGAAACAGTGCCATAAGTCTCACATTTGGTATCATTTAATGTAACTTCGTTTTCGCACTCTAAAATGCTCTGTCGTATAACACATATAGGATAGTACATGGTGGCGAGAAGTTATGAATTTTATGTTCGAGTGGCGAGAACAATATCTCACGAGTGAGCCCAGCGAACGATTCAGATATTGTTCTTGCCACTCGAACGTAAAATTCATATCTTCGAGCTATTATTTAGACAAAAAAACATTAAGACGTTCGTTTGGCAGCTTTGTATACAAACTGAATCGTGCAAAGCGGGAAATGACGTCATCGATATCCTCACTAGTGAGGATATGGAAAATACGCCACTACGGTCCCGGATGTAGTTTCGTATGAATTTTACGAGTGGTGTAATTCCCAGTAAAACATTCACGTCTATATAATGATATGGCTTATGTTTGTCTCTCTTTGCCAGGCTTTAGATGAGCAAATATTCCAAGTAGCGCGTCGCCTGGTATCAGCTGAGCTCCAGGCCATCACGTTCCGGGAGTATTTACCCTCACTTCTGGGGGGTACCGAGCACATACCGGCTTACCAGGGCTACCGAGATGACGTCAATGCCGGGATGAGCAACATCATGTCAACGGCAGCGTTCAGGTTATATGTCAATGCTCACACTGATGATAGAAAAATACCCTCACTCCTATTTTCGTCTATAAATCATCGTCTCTAAAACTGAACCACAGAGTTTACTTTAAATGTTGTCCCACCGAAAGTCTCTGACTCTGTCTTTTATCCTGTTATTTCACACAATGTTTTATTTGCGATATGTCGTTGTACTTACTAATTACTACTTTCGTATACTTTCTGTGTACCCTCCCATTAATATTTTAAGTTGTTTAGTATACAACTGATTATGCACACACTATTCTGTAAGTTTGATTCACGATTTAGCTATCGCAAGGTCGCATTATGAATAAAGTTTCAATCCGAAGTTCAGACATATCGTTTGTCTCATATGCCACTCATTGCTGGCTCTGTAATTTGCTAGTAAAGTAGCCTTTTGTGTTTTCTCGCAGATTCGGACACAGCCAAGTGAACAGTGAGCTGTGGCGATTCGAGGCAAACGGCACCATGTCATCATATGGTCACCTTGCCTTGAGAGATGCATACTTTACCCCTGAAAGATTGAAGATGGAGGGGGGAATTGATCCCATACTTCGTGGGGCAGTACTGCAGCCAGCCCAGGAAATTGACCTAAAGGTCAGAGTAGAAACTTAAATTGATTTACAGAAGGGAGGGTGGGGGAGATTTGTTATTCATATTCTAATATTTGTAACCCTTTCACTTTGAAATTCAAATCCTAGCAATATGCAGGATGCTTGTCGCATAAACCTTTTAAATGGCCTTGCTCCTACAAGTTTCCTATTGCTCCGTGGTAGAGCATCCGAACCAAGAATAGGGAAGTCATGTGTTCGACTCCTATTGCGGGAGTTCGTGTTGGTTTTTCTCTTTTTGTTTGTGACAGTATTGAAAAATACCGCTTTCTCAGGTTTCACCTTGCCTTCTTTTGTTCTTATTCAGATGGTTCATGACATGCGCAATGTGCTTTTCCCTGGTGGACGAGATCTAGTGTCTCTTAACATACAGCGCGGAAGGGATCACGGTCTACCAGACTTCAACTACGCTAGGACAGTGCTTGGCCTTGGAGGTGTGTTAAGGGGCAGTTTTGAACAGAAACATGACTTAAATTGCCTCAGAGGAACGTTCTTAGTGAACGCGAGATTTTATTATACTAATAATAATAATAATAATAATAATGATGATGACTTTATTTCAGCATTTCCACAATGAAGTGGCTATTCTTCTGAAACATTTCATTTCAAATCAAATGTTGGTTTTTGTGAAGAGGGGAAAACCGGAGTACCCGGAGAAAAACCTCTCGGAGCAGAGTAGAGAACCAACAAACTCAGCCCACATATGACGCCGGGGCCGGGAATCGAACCCGGGACACATTGGTGGAAGGCGAGAGCTCTCACCACTGCGCCAACCCTGCTTCCCCAATTATTTTAGGTACTTTGCCACAGAGAAGACATCTAGATCATATGATAGAGTTTTATTCAGAGCGAAAAGTCGTATTTTGAGTTTGGCCATTTTTCTAATCTTCAAGTTTTTATTTAACGACATCCAAAGGAGAGACAAATTGTCATCCCATGCTCGCGCATATTAAAGCTGAAATAACTTAAAACCGGGCAATATGGTCCCATATTTGCATACTTCACTCTTTTGGTTTTCGGGTTAGGGGTTCCTTTAAGAAAGAAGATAATTGTCGACTTCTTTTAACAAACCCGTGATGCTGTCTGCCAGTGCCATACAGAGAAGAAAGATTTTGTTGACAGCGTCAGTAAATAAAGGAACTTCCAGATAGTGAAAGGGTATCTTAAAAATAGAAATTACTCCAAAAAGATATATAAGAAAATTTTGTTTGCAAAAGTTATTTGGTCTAAAGGAGTTCCTTTAGAGACTTAAATTTCTACTAAGCATCTTGAAATCATTAAGATTCTTTAAAGATATCAAGACATTCATGCAAAAGGTCTGTCTGGCGTTCGAGCTTTTCACTGACTGGACTATAATAAACGAAAACTCACAATGTTTTACGAATTCTGCTCGGAACCGTTCGGGTGTTGGTGCTGACCTTTGTCTTGGGTAACGGATGAGCTCAACCTACAAAGTCTTTTAAAAAGGAGGAAGTTATAGGGAACTGTCTGCACGTACAGGAACTCGATCACAATACAAAGGGATTTCTCTCATCCAACAGGGGAACTTTAAATTACTTTGACAAGAGAAGAGATAAAAGAATTCAACATTAAATTCCAAAAAAAGGGAACCATTTAAATTCGAGAAGGAGAACAAGGCATAAATTCAAATCAATATACGCTGGTTTTTGGAGATAACAGTAACTCGATTTGTTCGTTTTAACAGCATACTCTGCTTTTACTGACATCACAAGTGACGAAGAGGTCGCTTCTAAGATGGAGGAACTTTACGAATCCATTAACAATATTGACCTGTGGGTAGGCGGGTTAGCAGAGGACCACGAGACAGGCAGTGAACTGGGACCAACATTTAGAAAGTGAGTTTTAAGTCGAGAAACTGGAAGTTTTAAATGTATCAGTTTTAGATGTGATGATTACGTTTTCTGTCGAAGTAACTCATCTTAAAATAAAACTTCAATTAACAGTGAATAGATTGATGCAAATGAATATATGAAAGACCATATATATGAACTGCGGATTAATATGTAATGGCATTAATTGATCATGGCAATTATGCACACAACTTAAACAGCTGTGAAATTAAAGCCTGAAAAAAAAAATACTCAGGTCTGAACGGGATTCGAACCCATGACCTCTGCGATACCGTGAATAGATTGTTATTCAGATTTAAAGGGATTTTCCACTCTTACAACAAAGATAAGCAATGAACATAACATTCCAGACCCTATTTGAAAACACATTGACAGTTAAAAGATCATGTTACATTTGATATAATTATTGTTATGTTGTAAAACTCATTTAATCGGACTAACAAAGTCATACACTTACATATACATTCGCTTGAATGGAAGATTTTTTTCTCGATCACGTCCCTCGGGCTACTACAAAATCACAGCGTTGTTCAGCCTAACAAAAACCATCAATTGGCGGCACGCCGCAAAACATGTCAATCTTAATAACACGCTCTCTAATTACATAATACAAACTGTATTAATCACGACAATTATTTTTATTATTATTCTTTCCCCATTACCCGAGGCGCCAACATGTTAGATTCTATGACGTCACATGGCGAAATGATATTAAATAGATTTAGGCAAACCTAAGAGCGGAGCTCCTCACACAGTCCCTCCAAAAATGCTTGAAAACTTGTAGAAAGGACTCAGCTTTATGCTTATGTCCCTCCAAAAACGCTTGAAAACTTGTAGGAAGAAAATTTTTCCTCCAAAATCGCTATGAATAATCCGTTTCTTCAGCAAAACATTGTAGACTGAAGTAGACTGCTGGCTGTAGGTTGTGTAGACGCGGCAAGCCGCGAAAAGCGCGCGAAAAACAAAGCCTCGTTTCGGTTTAAACCTTCTAAATATCCCGGATGACTGTGGCCGCCATGTTGGGGCAACATCGTCGTCGTCGTCGTCGTCGCTAGGCGCACGCGCCCGCGAGCCATGCCGCTAGCCACGATGACCATGAAAACTCAAACGCATGGTTTTCTCAATTTCTATCCTCGCACGGTAGTTATGGGGCTCCGCTCTGCGGCTCTTTGAGCCGCTGTGGAGCTCCGCTATAAAACGTCATAAAATTCAAGATGGCGGCGGACATGATATAATAGTATTTCCAAGCTAGAGTCCTATGCTCTATTCATGTTCCCATACTTAGCTGTTTAAATGCTGATTGTCCAGATTGATCTTCTCTCTACTGAACAACAGATCAGAATATTTTGCGTGATATGAAATGTAATAGGTGTTCGTTTGTTGGCCAAGATCGAATGGAATATTCAATCTCTTTACAGAATCGTGATGCAAAACTTCCTAAGGATTCGTGACGGCGACAGATTTTGGTACGAAGGATATCTCTCTGACGAGGTAAGAGACTAAATGTTCCCTTTGGTCGCCTTCCTAACGCGCATAAGCCTGTTGGCACTGCGATCATGTCGGTATATCCAAGCAAAGATAATGGTGGCCATGTTAGTATGGTAATCCAGTCCTATAAAAGCAATCCAGTCCTATAAAAGATAATGGTGGCCATGTTAGTATGGCAATCCAGTCCTATAAAAGCTGCACTCCTTTATTAGTCGGGCAACCGACTATAGGGTTACACTCGAGTTTCATCGCAAATCGCAGTCACGTGCAATGGGGAATACCGCAGACACATAATAAGGGCGCAACCTTCTTTCTACGATGTCGAAGTCGATGGCGAATATGTCGAAAACAAATGGTGTCATCTTTTCTACGCTCAAACATACAGACCCAGACACCGTTCGCGGTAGACCCACTCTAAAAAAAGATGGTGTGTGTAATGAGTGTATATTTCGAAACGGGTCGTTCGGCGAACTGAAAATAGCAAAAGAATCAAATGATTTTTTAGCGAATGTCTCACTAGAATCAAAGCAGAAATCAAACGAGTTACCAGTGAACAGAAAATGTGGACAGAGTGACAGAAGAGCATTTGCTGATAAAGACAAGGTGCCTCGCGATGAAACTCGAGGAAACGACAACAAAGATGCCCCGTTGGAAACCAGGACCTTAGAACCCTTAGCATTTCTTTTTTGGCCACTCCGCACCATAAGTGGTCAACACTCATAACATCACGTCTACCTGTTGCTCGACTTACGATCTTAGATCGTCTTGTAGTTATAATAGAAATGGTACGCGCCTGTAATTGGTTGGTATTTATGGTGTGTGTTTTTTTGGTATGATCCGGATTTGGATTTGTGATCCAAGATCACACAGATCATGGCACATCAAAGAAACCGATGAATCCACTCTGTAACCATAAATCCGAGTAGCGGCATAACTTGAATCATCGTCTTTCAGAATTAAGAGATTAAACTCATATACTGTGTTTGTGAAGGCTTACACAGACCTCGATTGGTTCGAGAAAATTCGATAGCAGGTACAAACATTAGACGATGAATACCGATGAATTGTTGAGGATGGTCAACTGGGTTAAACTGGATCGTCAACGCCTTGTTAATATATCAATAATGATGTACAAGATTGTAAATAATATGGTTCCGGAATATCTTTGTTCACGCTTTGTCTTCCGTTCCGATACTTTGACTTATAACCTAAGAGGCAGTGATGGTACGCTTGCTATCCCACAGCCCCGCACTAATTACTGTAAAAGAAGTCTTTCTTACAGCGAAGTTGTACTATGGAATAGTCTGCCCTTGAATATTAGACAATCGCTCTCTCTTAATCAGTTTAAATCTAAGTTGAACTATGATTTTGACAGTGGTCTTATATAAATTTTATTTTGTTTTTATACACGGCTTCCTTGTAGGTTTTTATCATTTCTCTTTTTAGTAGTTTTATAATATTAAATTAGTTAGGTAGTTATATTTATTCAAATTAAATATTGTTTAGTCCTGAAGGAAATACCGTGTCTAAATAAAGATTTACTACTACTACTACTACTACTACTACTACTACTACTACTACTACTACTACTACTACTACTACTACTACTACTACTACTACTACTACTACTACTACTACTACTACTACTACTACTACTACTACTACTACTACTACTACTACTACTACGATCTGCTCATGCTTTGCAACTGTTATGGACCACTTCCTTCTGTTTGAGAAAACAAAATGGCTTCTCATCCTTGACAAATTATGCTCTACAGTTAAAGCAGTTATTTAGTCGGACTTTTCAAGAGGGAATACCCAAGGTGAAACTTAGGCTTCCTTTTAAATGTTCGTTCACGAATCACCTTCGAGGTCCTAGAGCGAATGCCTAGACATAATGTGCATGCGCTAAGTCGAAGGTTTATCAGGACGTAATGTAGAGGGTGACGCTCACATCGAAAACTCATGATTTACGGCTGCATAGGAAGCCCGAGCTAAGGCAGATATGCGCCTGGCTGACAGTTTATAATGGGAACAAGATAAGCATAATAACCACAATCTTGCAACTTTCTTACCACTGTACTTTCTTACCACCGCAATCTAACCACTGCACGTTGTCTTTTCTGTCCACAGGAAATAGAACAAGTGAATTCACTTACACTTGGCAAAATTATTCGTCTAAACACCGGCTTTAAAGACGCATCCGACAACGTGTTCTTCTCGTCCCGAGATTGCGCAGATGTGCAAAATTTCCAGTGCGTCCAACATTCCGAGCCGTCAACAGCCGACGAAAACAAGGGCGTGATCACTGGATTAATAGTCGGTTGCGTTGTAATATTCGTGGTAGCAGTTATACTGGCCATTGTCTTTGCGTTTCTTTATCACAAGATGAAAAAGCGATCTACCAAGGTGACGAACGTGCAGCCTTTTGCGGGAGGCCATACGAATTTAGCTTGGCAATCGTGACGTAGTTCTTGATCACTTAGGGGTAGGAGGTCGGGGGATAGAGAAGTATTTCGTGGGGAGGTTCACTACTGGTGTGTTAAAACCTCAACCCTCTATCTGACCAATGATGTTCAGTGGTGGCTTTGCACTCTAATTCTTATTCTAAACACCAAACATTCCTACCCTTCGGACAAGAAATTCCACTTTTCACTTTCAAAACAAATCATTCTTTATCCTAGATCAATAACGTTTACTCCCTCTTAACCACAATCCTGGCCAACATTATCAGGGACACTAAAGGAATGACCCGCCTCGAATGCAGATGTGTAAAGTGTATAAAAAAATAAGCCTGGAAAACAATGTTCGCCGTTTTTTGCAGTTGTTATAACCCCCCCCCCCACCTCCCTTAACAATGTCGATAGCCACTGTCATCATTCATGGCAACAAATCAACATAGCCACTGTCATCATACATGGCAACAAATCAGCATAGCCACTGTCATCATACATGGCAACAAATCAACATAGCCACTGTCATCATACATGGCAACAAATCAACATAGCCAAAGTCATCATACATGGCAACAAATCAACATAGCCACTGTCATCATACATGGCAACAAATCAACATAGCCACTGTCATCATACATGGCAACAAATCAACATAGCCACTGTCATCATACATGGCAACAAATCAGCATAGCCACTGTCATCATACATGGCAACAAATCAACATAACCACTGTCATCATACATGGCAACAAATCAACATAGCCACTGTCATCATACATGGCAACAAATCAACATAGCCACTGTCATCATACATGGAAACAAATCAACATTGCCACTGTCATCATACATGGCAACAAATCAACATAGCCACTGTCATCATACATGGCAACAAATCAGCATAGCCACTGTCATCATACATGGCAACAAATCAACATAGCCACTGTCATCATACATGGCAACAAATCAACATAGCCAAAGTCATCATACATGGCAACAAATCAACATAGCCACTGTCATCATACATGGCAACAAATCAACATAGCCACTGTCATCATACATGGCAACAAATCAACATAGCCACTGTCATCATACATGGCAACAAATCAACATAGCCAAAGTCATCATACATGGCAACAAATCAACATAGCCACTGTCATCATACATGGCAACAAATCAACATAGCCACTGTCATCATACATGGCAACAAATCAACATAGCCACTGTCATCATACATGGCAACAAATCAGCATAGCCACTGTCATCATACATGGCAACAAATCAACATAGCCACTGTCATCATACATGGAAACAAATCAACATTGCCACTGTCATCATACATGGCAACAAATCAACATAGCCACTGTCATCATACATGGCAACAAATCAGCATAGCCACTGTCATCATACATGGCAACAAATCAACATAGCCACTGTCATCATACATGGCAACAAATCAGCATAGCCACTGTCATCATACATGGCAACAAATCAACATAACCACTGTCATCATACATGGCAACAAATCAACATAGCCACTGTCATCATACATGGCAACAAATCAACATAGCCACTGTCATCATACATGGAAACAAATCAACATTGCCACTGTCATCATACATGGCAACAAATCAACATAGCCACTGTCATCATACATGGCAACAAATCAGCATAGCCACTGTCATCATACATGGCAACAAATCAACATAGCCACTGTCATCATACATGGCAACAAATCAACATAGCCAAAGTCATCATACATGGCAACAAATCAACATAGCCACTGTCATCATACATGGCAACAAATCAACATAGCCACTGTCATCATACATGGCAACAAATCAACATTGCCACTGTCATCATACATAGCAACAAATCAACATAGCCACTGTCATCATACATGGCAACAAATCAGCATAGCCACTGTCATCATACATGGCAACAAATCAACATAGCCACTGTCATCATACATGGCAACAAATCAACATAGCCACTGTCATCATACATGGCAACAAATCAACATAGCCAAAGTCATCATACATGGCAACAAATCAACATAGCCACTGTCATCATACATGGCAACAAATCAACATAGCCACTGTCATCATACATGGCAACAAATCAACATAGCCACTGTCATCATACATGGCAACAAATCAGCATAGCCACTGTCATCATACATGGCAACAAATCAACATAACCACTGTCATCATACATGGCAACAAATCAACATAGCCACTGTCATCATACATGGCAACAAATCAACATAGCCACTGTCATCATACATGGAAACAAATCAACATTGCCACTGTCATCATACATGGCAACAAATCAACATAGCCACTGTCATCATATATGGCAACAAATCAATATTGCCACTGTCATCATACATGGCAACAAATCAACATTGAATGTGGAGGAGGGGGGAGATACTGCCTTTGGGTTAATTATCTTTTTTTGCATATTGTCCCAAAATTTGTGGCCAGGATTGTAGCTCGGACGAAATTGCTTTAAAACTCTGCATTTCACAGCAGTTCATACCTATATGGCCTTTCTGCCTCAACTGCTCCCACTGGCCTTATCCACAATAATTAATTCTCCAGATTCTTCAAATATCTAAATCGATTGTGATTTCCTATTTTTATATTGGGTTCACTGATGAAACAATCTGAATATTTTCTGCTATTTTTGGTAAGGAAGTGAATTTTGAAGAAAAAAAAAGGAACATCAGAAGTTGTTTCCAGCAGAGTCGAACGTAGTCGTAGCCCATTTTCAAGTTGTATTTTGTATTAGGCTCCTACTTTTTTATGTAGTTTAGTTGCAATACAACATAGAGACCTTAACAAAATACCAAGAGGAAAGAGTGCACAGTACGTGGCCAAACTGCAGGGTCAGTTTATCCACAAATGAAAGTTGTGACCAAACTCTATAGTTAATCAAACAGAACTACATTACAAGACTGCTCAGTAGCTTTCTAAAGAATGGACAGTGTATGGTGTTATCCACTGGTAAAAGTTAGGACCATACCGAGTAGTTAAACAAAATTTATAGTGTCATAGTACAGAACTGTTCAAAATGTTTTTACTGAATAGTCACATTGTATGGTTTGATCAAAATGTTATGGTGATACGGTTTGGTGATGCCAATACAACCCTATACAAGCAAACAGAATATATTCATGCGATACTCTGTGAATGAACTTTCCCTGTAATCCAATCTGCCTTACGCTAATAGAAATAATGAACCGTCCCTGGCTCAAATTCAGAACATAATAGTGATGCAAATGCCAAAATCGCTCTTGATTATCAGAATTACACCGCTGACAAACACCAGATGAACAACGAAGTATTGACTGGCATGTCCGGTCAGCGGCGACCCAGTGGCGTGTATGTTAGCCTTGTCCATTTAAACCATTATTCGTATGGCACACCTCCTAAAACAAAATTTGTAAAATTTGAAGTAGGTAGCTAGTAAATTTTAGATTATCGTAGTCAGTTTTTAGTGATGTCCCAAGTTTTAAAGGGCCGCAGGTCGGGGTAATTGGATAGGCGAATTTTTGCATTCAACAAGAAAGATGTGTTTTTGTGCAACTACTTTTTCACTATTCATACAAATAAAGTCTTTTTCACTTTTTGAAGATCATTGCAGTGATTTGAGTGGCTCTGTTTGTGATACTACTAAGCAAATTGCTGCTTTGCATGTGATGTCATCGAAATTTAAACAAGGGAATTGTCGATTCTTCTGAGTTTTTACTTTCATGAGTTAAAGGGGAGCTAATTACTTGCAAACAAAGTGATAGGTAACAAACAAACAAACCAAATGAGTTTTGATGAAAGTTTTTATTGTTATTCCGGCTATTCTTTCAAGTTCAGAATTCAGGCTCTAGAACAAACCAAGGATAGACAAAAAATCAAACGAATGCCCTACGGCTTAATATGTTTGACTGGTGATGAAATTTGGTAGTTATCTTAAAACAAACAAGTAAAAGAATCTAAAGGATCGGCCACGTATACAAACACAAACCGAACACGCTTTGTAGGGAGGAAACAGTTTTTTGTTCTGCCCGCAGAAAACAAAAACGACCAACATATTATGTCCAGTTCGGACAGGCGAGCACTGTCACTGGTAACATTCTTCGGAGGTTGACTTTTAGGGCTGGTTTTTTAAACGAGCTTGACAAAACCGTTGTTTAATTAAATTTAATTTGTTCTGCTCCAACTTAACCTTTCAATCTCGTTTTACCACTCAAGAAAAAGTTGTCAATACCTGCTTACTCAAAAATAAATCAACTGTATTACATTAATCAATTATCACAACAGTTTCGGTCAGTTTCGGTCCCTTCTAGTTTTACTTCAACCGCGGTTTCAGTTGGACACCGTTTCAATAACCAGCCGTTAATTGCGAGATAAGTTTAAAAATTATTTATGCAAAAAAGTATTCTTCAAGAACAGGTGCTCTGTTCAAAATTTAGAAGAATATTGGAGCTGACTCTTGGAATGGAAGGTTTAGCTCAAGACTCCTGACGATACAAAAATTTAATGCCATTGGCGCGATTCCAACTGGCTCTCTTCTACAAAAATGGGCGTCAAGTACTTGTCGTCAAAATCGGACCAAATCCTAACCAGCCATGATTTCTCGTACTGTTTCTTCTCAATCCGTTCCTGTGGCGTGCTGGCGGACGGATCGTTCACGTCAAGCAAACTAAGACGGCGTGCACGCTTCTCTTCCTCCATGACGTCAATACCGGTTTTGATCTTCAAACACGTAAGCACAGGCATGGACAATCCACCGAAAACGATCACAGAAAAGATAACGATAATAAGCGTGGTAGTGAGCATCATCTGGCGCGGAATTGAAACGGTGTTTCTCACCGCCAGCGCAAACGCGATGGCGCCGCGTAATCCCGAGAAGAATACCATATGTTGAACGTTAAGCGGGATCCTTCGCGTTCGTCCCATGTTCAAAAGAAGCGACAATGGGTAGATATTAAGAGCTCTTCCTACTTGTATCGAAAGGAACGACCAGCCTATGAAACCGAGGTTCCATTGATGGTTTGTGAACGCAAACACCGACAGACCGATGTAAGAAAAAATAAACGTTTCAGCTAAGAAGTTTAAAAGCTCAAACGTTTGTAAGGTGCGCATGCGTGATTCCTCCGTGAGATTCCTGTAAGTGTAATGCTGCTGTGTGATTCCGCAGAAAAGCACGGCCACGATGCCCGACCAATTAGCGACTTCTGCGGCTAAGAAAGTGCAGTAGGACATGAGAAAGAACAACGCTGTTTCTAGAATGGGAAAGCTTCCGATTTTGGTCAGCTTCGTTACCAGAGCATTGATACATGACATTCCACAACCAATCGTAAATGACCCCATAAAAATAGCAAGAAAATCGGCTAACGCCCATAACGACGAAAACAAGTCAAAATCACGTAAATCGCTCGGATTGTAGGCCAGGTACGTTTCAATAGCTCTGTACAAGACGATTGCTACAGCGTCATTTAGAACGCTTTCGCCAAACACCAGAGCATACATATCTAAGTCCGCGTGTAGGTCGTGGAAAATCGCCAACACGGTGACGGGATCGGTAGCCGAGATCAAAGCCCCAAAGAGCAAACACTCGGGATAGTCAAAATCAGCGGTGACACCGGTCCAACGATTGAAACCGAAAACCATCGAGCCAGTCACGAGACAGGAGATCGTCGTCCCGAAGAACGCATACGTCATGATGGCTCCTAAATTTCGGAAGAAATAGCGTTTCTGGAAACTGTAACCTGCGTAAAAGATTATCGGCGGTAAAAGAACGTAGAAAAATATCTCTGGATTGAACGATGATTTTGATTCGATTTCGTTGCCTTCGTCGGGTGGCGATGTGTGCGGTGGATAGCGAATTCCTGTCAGCGTGTATGAATACTCCGTTCCGTTGATACTAACGAAGACATTTTTGGGCGCGAATGTGATGTTTCCGCAGTTTTTAAGTTTCACAGCCAGCGGTTTCTTCTGTCCTTGGCTGTCGGAGTATTTAATAATGGCTCCAACTATGACCCCGAGAATCATTGCTACTCCCGTCTCATGAAAAAATTCAAATCTTCGAATTTTGAACAACCAGATCATGAGAACGTTGATGATCAAGAGAGTGATGAGAATAAGCATACTTAAGCTGTCCGTTTTATGAGTGTTCTCCATTTCGTCTTCTCTTTTACCCTCGAGCGTCGTCGGCGTTTCGACAGCGTTGATCAGACGGGCGCACTGAATCGTAAGCAAAAACATAGTGATCCCTACTCCTAAGATCGCGGCCATTTTGGGACGCTTATAAGTCACCGTCGTTCGAACCCTGTGGGAGTCAACACATCCACTTGAGCTGAAAGGTCAAGTGGCTGACTAACTCAATCCGTAAGCAGATAAACGAACCAATCAGATTCCGCCATTCGTTCCCAAAACGTTTCCGAGGAGCAACCGCTGAAAACCATTTACAGGACGCGTCAATCTTAATCGCCTGTAACAAAAACCAGGGCTTCACAAAAAGGCGAAAAATCTAGAGTTAGATCGATGATCTAATGCCTCGTACTACAAATGCCAGAAACGATTTATGGAAAAGATACGATTGATAAAGAAATCAGATAAAACTTTAATGTGGTACCAGCAAAAAAGCGACCAAGGATTTGTTGAAAGCGAGAAGGACCGAGCAGGTGGCGTAAGAGGAACAACAGCGTTTTGACAGATCAAAAGGATTGTTTTTCGTTTGAAAATTGTATTGTCTCCATACGCATCAAGCTTTATCAAATAAAAATAAACTTGATATTGAAATAATAATAGTTCCAACGGCACTTAAAACCCAGTTCCAAGAACGACATGAAGACAAAATGAAATGAGTGATAAATTTTGTCTAGTGGACGTTTGGTTTCGTTAATGCGAATTTTAATTAAATTCTGTCATCAATAGCACACTTCGTTGACACTAGTAGTAAATATTATAAGATGGATCAGCGTCAGAGGGATGGATTGAAAAGTGTTGGGATCACACGTGCAAAACTGAACATTTTATTAAGGCAGATGAAAGGGATTGGGTGAATAGCGTTTCTTATTTTTATGGCTGGTTCCGAGGCTAGCAAGATGACAGAAGCGAATCCTGAGTTCTGATTGGCTACCCGAGCAGTCAAGATGCAGCTCTTTTGCACGCTCGGGAATTCCCGATTTGTCCCGTGAAACAAGACAAAACAAAATGTGCACAGAACTGAATCCTTCATTGACCAAAAGTGAGGTCAAGATAACTGGATATCTGGATATCAGCCTGGTTGTTTTGTGTCGTATAAAATCACAAAGAAAGAACTCGCCCAATACCCAGAAACATTGATCTGACGCTAGGTCAATAACGCATGTAGGCTACACTCCTGATTAGACATTTACACAAGTAGCTCGGATTTCTGCTAAACGTTTCCTACAAAATCTTCAAAAGTTGCCCAAAAGTTGCTCTTTTTTCGAAAACGTTGCTCAAAAGTTGCTCGTTTCGCAAGTCCAAAATTTTAGTATTTGCTTCTAATTACATTTTAAAAACACGCAAATAATTTTTAACCTCTGAATATTACATACTCACAAAACTTTAATGCCTATGTTTGCTGTTCGTGCTTTTGCTACTTCGATTGGGTCGGTACTTGATTCTTCACTAGCAGTCTTCCGAGATGGAATATGTTTCGCTAAAACTAAGACTATCCGCCATTTTGAAAACGTGTTCACAAAGATATGGCTGACCGTATATCGCTTATTCGTATATTCAGAAACACAGGAACCCAGAAACGATATTTGGTGATCTTCACAGAAAGAGCAAATCTATCAATCAAAGGTAGAGTTAGCTAAGGAGGGTCAAATTTAAACACTAATATTTACGAAAATTATGGAAAAAAGGCTATTTTTTTGTTAAGAAAGTGTAAGATTTGAAAGAAGTTGTCAGAAAGTTGCCAAAACATTGCTCGAAAAGGCAAAAGTTGCCAAAACGTTGCCGAGCAACTTGTGTAAATCTGGTAATGGCTCCTGGTAAATGCCTACTCTTGATGTCACCAGGTGCATTATGGGTGGACTAGGCAAGTGGTCCAAGGTAATGAGTTGTAAAAATGAAAAATGTCGCAAGATTCATTTGACGAAAATATTAATAAAAATATCGTAAGAGTGCGATTCAGAAGCTTATCACCGAGGGATATTGCATAATTTGGTTTGGAAATAAAACTCTTAGACCTGTATAGTGTAACACGAGCAAACTGGAAATAGACCCCATGACTTTGATCGACTAGGTGCATGCGCAATCGACTTTGAGTGAGACTGGGTGAAACTTGGCCAAGGTCATTATGCTCGAGGTCATCTGCTCCACCGCATATTACTGGCATATACTCCCGATTAGTAGAAGCCCTTACTAAACCTTGGGGTGCTGGTGATGTGGAAAATATCCTTGAGCAACCGAGCTGGCGCTGAGCCATCTAATGCTTTTCTGCCTCTGTGAGCATTTTGCGTATGTCTCGTGGGCAAAACATGTATCTTTTTATTACATGCATATGACAAGGTAGTCAATAGGCCATTTTACAGTTTTGACCTAAGGAACCTAGCCTCTGAATAGAAGCGAGGCTGGAGATGATCTTGCTTGGTTACAAACCTCCCTGCCTTTCATGTGCAAATCATATTATTTACATATGAAGAACAGGAAGGTTTGTAACAAAACGAGGTCACCTCCAGCCTCACTTCTATTCAAAGGCCAGGGTACTAAGCACACAACTGTAAAAATAATGGTCCATTGGTCCTGATCCGTTCTTTTGTGGTCGGGATTTTGCAAACAGACAGTTACCATAGATTTCTGGATTTCTTAGTTTACGAAAGCCGGCATATTCTAATTAAGCTTACAAGTAAACCCAACATTTTTTAAGCATGTATATGTTGTGGTTCAATTTTATTCTTGGTTTAAATTTTATTTTCCTTTGTTTCAAGCTCATTATCATACATTACTATACCAAAAAACAAAGGAAAATAAAATTTAAACCAAGGAAAAAATTGAACTACAACATATACACCAGGGAGATTAACTCCATGGTATTACAACACAGCTTTTTTATTAAAATATTGCAAAACATAATAATACTACTATTACTAAGCATAACAATAATTAGCAATGGCAATCATAATGGTTTCAAGTTTAATTTGAGCTTTTTGAAAAACTCAAACTGAACCAGAAAACCGTATGATTACTCCTTAACCCTTTAAGCCCCAATATCAATACTCATTTTGTCCCAAATGTTCTCATATTTGTTATGGTAGCAGTGGGAAGAAGTTGTTAAAATATCAATGCAACTCTTTTTTGGTGATCATTTTCATTATTCTCTAAAATTGAATAGTTGATGAACAGCAAATATTGTAATGAGAAATTGGATGCTGGTCACTACTGGAACTAAAAGGGTTAATAATTACAAACCCAAAAAATTTTGATTTCTAATTTGCACTGGTATTACACTTTTTGCCCTAGTGTTACACTGCACTGCTCTTAGCCAATCACAATCAAGCATTTTTGTCATGTATACCACTATTACAGTAATGATAGTAATAGCAGTTACTATTTCATTATCATTATCAACATGACTGGTACATGAGTAAAAAAAAGAATTCCATGAACGATCTTGTTTGTCAATTTCTTTCCTTTTGCATTTGTCATAAGAAACATAAAAACAGCATGTACATGGTATTTCAGTTGGAAAAGTAAAATTGAAAACAGTTGACCAAGTATGTTGCAAGGAAAAAAACTTCTCTCCACAAAACTCATCAATTTTGTATACTGAACAAAGCAATCTCAATATCTTCAAAAGATCCTTAAAAACATAACAGTAGGCTTATCATAACAATTCAGTCAAAGTTTTCAGCTAGTGAACATGACACTTTCTTACAACAATAATTCAACAACTGTGACCTATTGAGAATGACTGTAATGAATATGCATTACTGACAAAACATGAGGTCATGGCTGCACATTGGCTGAGTTCTTTTTTGTTTTCATTTACCAAACAAGCTTAGTCAATTAAGGGTTTATTTAACAATTATTCGCCGAAGGCAAAGTGATTATCGGTGAATATTCACTGAGCCTGAGGTGAATTGTTTTAGTATAAATACACAGGTGATTATTTCAAAAAAAGAAACGAGAAAACATTGTCAAGCATGAAAAAATTTTATTTTATCAAAAGCACGCGAACGACTGGCGCCATTTTGTTCGTTGAGGTGATTATCGGCTGATAATCCGAGATAGGGAACCAATCAGAGCATGCGATTTTGTATAATCACCCGAGTATTTATACTAATATAATTATGGCCAGTTTTGTTTCACAGGACAAAGTGGGAAGCAGGCAAGATAGGCCATCTTGCTTGCTCAAGCAGCCAAGCAAAACTCACAATTCACCTCATCTTACCAACACGCAGAACCAGCCATATACTACTTATTAACTGAGAGTGAGGTCATTACAGGGAAATCTTGGACCAAGGCCTCAATGTATTGACCAAGCGATAGCGAGGTCACTAAATCAAGGCCGAGGTCTCAGAGTTCCTCGTAATGACCAAACAGACGAGGTTAATAAGTTATTAATTTTTATTATAATATTATGGCCTTTTTAGCACCGGAAAAAAAATGAAAGGGTTTTTCAATATCTGCTTGCATGCTCAAGAGGTAATTCAAGGTCATGTTTACTGAACTGAAACACACCTGACCATGTGATTGAAACCAGAACTGACAGAAGAAATAGTTTCTTTGAAAATTAAACAACTTTTGTCTATATTAAAAATAAATTAAATTAAAAATTGAAAATTTTCATAATGCCCAGTCATTACATGAACATCTCGCCCACTCAGCAGCCAATCGGTATGCGCGTACTATTGTAGCCATATAATAATTCATATAATTAAGTAATTTAATAATTTAAGTAATTTAATAATTAAGTAATTTAGTAATTAAGCATCTTTAGTTAGGCTGGAACTTCACTGATCTTCAAGGCAGTCACCACAACACACCAAGCGATGAGTAACTGAAACAGGAGGTACTATTATACTACAGAAAATCACTTTCCAGGGAATAAATTCTAACCTTTACATTTTAACTCAGACCAGTATTAATTTTATCCAGCAGTGGATGTGAATACCCCTCCTTTTTATAGTCAGATAGTAAAATATGGTACCAGTATAAGTGCAAAAAGTAATGTACAGTATACAATGTTTTATAGGGGCTGTTTTAACAGTTATAGCAACATTTTGAATGGCATCAAAATCAAATTACTGGCAAAAACCTCTGTAAAAAAGCAGATTTACCTCAGTGTAAAAACCTATGTAGTTTTTTCTTTGTTTTTTTTTTTCACTATTATTTTCCTAGTCTTAATTGTTTTGTCTCCTAGGTTTCCTTTTTCTTTGCTTTCTTGGTCACTCGTGAACATACCGGTAACAAGTTTTTACACCAAGGATGAGCCATAAGAGTAATAACATGTTGCACAACATAAAGGAAGCATGCACCACAAAAATGGTTACTATAGTTACATGCAGATAAGAGCAGGGGTTTCAATAGAAGCCGGCAACCGGTTAATTTTGCTGCCTACTTCCCAAATCATCACCGCCTACTTCCTAACAAGAAATTTCTTTTGAGTCCCTTGGGTTTCTTGAGTCACACAATTTCTCACCTATTAAATATTCAAAGTTGCCTTCTTTAATAGGGTCAGCCACCTATTTCAGAAATATACATGAAAAAATTACTCGATTCTGATTGGCTGAGAGCAGTGCAGTTCAAGTGTAACACCAGTGCAAAAAGTGTAATACCAGTGCAAAAAGTGTAACACCAGTGCAAATTACACATCGATTTTCTGGATTATGATATTCTTAATTTTTAAACGAACCGCTATGAGTTCGTAGCGTTATCAGCTGATCTTCATCCGCCAATCAGTAAATAAAGTGTCAAATCCGCGTCAAATGCTTACTTCCTGTCCGTCCGCAATGAGATCTTCCGGTACTTCTTCCAGGCGAATTTTTTCATGTTTATATTATTAATAAGTAATCATACGGATTTTCTCGTTCAATTTGGAATTAATTTGTACTTGTGAGTTTTTCAAAAAGCTGAAATTGCACTCGCCGAAGCGGCTCGTGCAATTTCAGCTTTTTGAAAAACTCACTCGTGCAAATTAATTCCAAATTGAACTCGAAACCGTATGATTACCTTTATTGAAACCCCTGAAAGAGTAACTTCGTTTTCATGTGAGAATACTGTATGTATTGTACTTCCTCCCATAACATAGCTCTTCTACTGTACATATTTGTAAGTGGAAAGTATTAGGGATATCAAATTTCTATTACTCCAGCTTATTGCTCCATAGGTATTAGACATTTAGAAAGAAAACTGAAACATTACCCAGTGATTGCCTTTCTCTTTTTCTTCTTTTTTTTTTCTGTGGGTAACAGCTAAGGCAAATGGGCCAAATTGTGAGATCTTCATTCACTCGTCTTGTTGTGCTTTATTTTCTTGGCTGGGGTTTGACTTGTCGAAGTTTCATCTTCAGCCTCCAGTTTCCTCTTGGCCTCCACTGCCTCCTTTTCCAGCTCCTTGACGGCACGGTTGTCATCTTCTGTAGGATCACTCCACAAAGAACAGCTCTTGCACTTACGACACTTCTTGCCTGGGTCTCTGGGATGCTGGCAAAAGTGTTTGTAGTTAATACCTGATTTACGACAGATGTAGCACATTGTTGCACCACAGCGGCATGTCATTTTGTTACAGCCATCTGCCTTGGTAAACTCACATCCACATTTTGCACATTTCCTTATCTTAGCCATTGTCATTCGTTCTTCGTAGGACAGTCTGACATCTTTCTGTGCTGACTTTTCAACCTCTTTGCATTTAAGGCCAAAGTGATCGGACCACTCCTGTTTACAGTAGCGGCAAATTTCCTTACCACATGACGGGTTCTGACACTTGAACACTTTATCATCTGGAGGCATAATTGCGGCAAAGTCGCATGACGTACATCGCACAAAATCCTCCATTTGAGCCAGCGACAAGGATTCCTCTTGCACACGATCTTCATACTTTTCCAAGATATTAGAGGGTAAGGCCTTCTGAAGCTGACTCATTGGAAATGTCCCATCACAGTCTCCACTCATACAAGTGAGAGTCGCCTTCCCTTGACCAAACACAGCTTCCTTGGCATAGTTCATTAAACAACTTGCACAAAAAAGGTGCCCCTCAAGACACTGAACCATGTCCTCAAAAGCAACATCACCATAACAACAAGCACATTCAATCTTTTGACCCTCCTCTTCATACTGTTTATCATTAAGGGTTATGGCAACTATTCTGTCATTTTCCACAGCTCTTGAACATTCAAATTTTTTAACAAAATCTACTTCCTTTTGAAGTTCATAATCAAGGACAGATGGTAGTTTTATCTCCGAGCGTTTACCTTTGTTCAGTCGGATTTTAAGTGGGGAAGTGGCTTTCTTGTCTCTATTTGTGTCCTGAGATTTTAGATTGGTAATATTTGCTACAATTGTGCATGAGTCAGTTGCAAAGGTACAAGAACTATTCATAACTAGACGATCCAGGTGTCTTTTGCTTGGTGCATAATGAAAATTGAAGTTTGCAAGTGTTTCAGAAATGTGTTTCATTGGTACAGTTCTGAACTGATTCAGCAGCAAAAGCAAACACTGGTCTTGGTATGCCTTTGATGTGGGATTCCCATACTCCTTCCAATAGTCCTTCACTTTTGGCTCCTCAGTTGGCATCCTATATTTGGATGATTGCTTTGCCGCCTTTTTTGGATAACCACTGTTTTCTAGTAGCTCATTACAGACATAATTCACAGCCATGTTTAAAGGGACGGAGGCCCATTTCGCCATCAAACTCCGCACATAGTCGTCTTCTGCATCGGGAAATAAAGTAAGGACATCCTTTAAGGCTTCTACCACTGGATCTGCTGCAGGAGATTTCGGTAGTTCTGCTATTGCTTGAGGTACACGCGGTAAGGTGCGCGTATGGGAATTTGTAGTAACTGAAGAGGATCGACAATGTTTAACTTTGCTTTCCTCATTTACATGTAAATCTCCCCCTTCCAAATTTACATATATTTTAACGCCACTAGCGACCGTAGAGTTACTGGAAAAAGAATGAGATCCACGTGTTGGTAGAGGGGAAGTGCTTGATTGTGAAACATTCAAACTCGAAGGGAGTTCATCGCAATCGTCAACGATGAATGGACCTTGAACATTTCGTGGCCCGGAAGTCGAAGGAGAGAGACAAATAATATCGTCATCTTGGTTGTCTGAAATGGTTGTAACTTCTCTAGCCGGAGGATTAGCCTGCTGTTCCACAAAGGTACCTGCTAAAAGTGCATCGATGCAACCTGGAATAATCGAAGTAGGATCACTGCCTACGATCTCGCCGACATTGCGAATGCATTTTGTCAAAACCTGGTCGCTTAGCTGAGGAAATATCGGCCTCAAAGAATCTAAGATTCCCACGTCGTGAGTACCATCTAGCACGTGGTTCATTCTTCGGAGTTCTAGCTGAATTTGGCACTTAGAAAGTTCGCTTAGAGGTGAAAGGACATTTCGTTTTAAAACGGGCGGGAAAACATTGGTCGATTTTCAACTGGAGCAGCTTTCATTTCTGTGGATCTCCGCTGAGTTTAACGCTCGGGCAGTTTTCGTGAACAGTCGGATAACTATCGGACAAATCGCACGGAGATTGTTTTCGTTTGTCGTTCTTCCCGGTCGTCAACTTCCAAAAATAGTTACACGAAAATATGGCGCACTGGTTTCATAGAAATCCTATCAAAGCTTCTGCCCCAGTTTCTTTTGAATCTCTTAGACATGTAGCGACTAATTCTTCATCTTCAAAGATGTTAGCGTAAGTAGTTTTATCTACGTGTATGTCTAGATATTTGACGCTAAAGACATCGTAGTTTTACCTAAGCTATACTGTCTTCACTTCAAAACGATGTTCAGTGGTTCACTAAGGCCTAAAAGTCTAGTGCACTAAGGTTAATAGGGTATTTATTGCAACTCTGGGCTAGGTTTTTGTATAGACCTGCAGGGCCAGATTTCCGTATAACCCAATACTTTTTTAGCTGTACAGTGTATTGTCTATGATGGTGTTTTCGAAGAACGAAAAATTATGATACTGTAATATGCATTGGAATACAGGGCCATTAAGGGAAATCCAGCGCAATTTTGTAAGCAAAATTATGCAGAACATTTGTTCTTCATCGTGACATTGAAACTGGCAAATGGAACGTTTATCTTATGAGCAAGAGCTGCAAACTAAAGTGAACACGTTAACAGTACATGACTACCATGGACATTGAACCAACTACAGTGTAAGATCAATTAGTGCACGTTAGGTATGTAAATGTGCCCGGTAGACTGGATTTGTAAACCCTGGGGTCAACCTTTGAAAAAAGTCGTGTTACAATTTTGCACAGTGTAACCCATATAGTTATTAACTATGACATATATTTACTTTGTAAAACTTGAAGCATGGTACTTTCAACTGAGTGTTTGATTATTTCTTATAAAACAATGTCTTCATACATATTCCCACCTTTCTTGGAAGATGCAACTAAATACCTGTACAGTCAGTATAATTATTAAAATGTGTGGGAGAGTGTGTACCAGTGCCATTCCATTTTGCATTTCCAAAAGTTAATGCTTTGTAGACATTATGCACAACATCATGTCCTTAAGACAGTTTGATTCTGTGCTGGCTCAAGATAATGAAAATACATGCAGCAAAGGTACAATTAACTTATGTTATGATTGGACACTCCTGTCTAGTGTCTTCTTCAGATGTGATTCAGGGTTTTCAATAAGAATTGTAGCAGCAGGCAAATTTTGTAAAGTAAAAGGAGAATATTCTGAAAGTGCTCCATGTCTAAATTTAAAACTAGCACAGGCCAGAGAATTCTTTGTAGTAGCCAGAGAATTCTCTGATCTCTGATGCCTAATGAAAACCCTGATGATTAGGTTGGCTGTAGAGGTCTTTTTATAATACCAAAAGTTACATTCATTATCGTAGATCAGCATAGCATCAAACTTTGTCAGGACATACACCTATTTGCACTATGTACATTTTTTATCATACCCTTTATTGCATTTTAGGAGTGACCATTGCAATAATTTTGAATGCCAACAAGCAAGTTGCAACACTATTTAACTTATGGCAACCTTGAATATTTTCATCCTTGCATGACAGACATCCTGCAATATGCATATATGTGTACTGCACTTTCATGAGGAGAAGAATTGGCTGAAAAATGTAGTTAAGGAAGTTGTTGCTAATGCTGTTAGTTAAGTTTCATGTGATAAAACTGAGTTTTTGTGGAATATTAAAATCCCTGGTTTTAACCAACAAAGCTTGCAAATTTGATGGCTGAGCATCATGCCATAATTTGTGTGGTTTTGCAATAATAGTTTTTATTGTTGTAGAGCTTTAATGCTACAGATAAAAGCTACACTGTTTAAATGCACTTCACTGTTGTTGGCATAATTTTTTTAGGGAATTGCGTCTGGCAAGATCAAAGCTTCTAAACATGCTAACGGATCCTTCCAATGACTTATCAACGATACAACAGGCTACAGAAATGTACTTTTCACTCCTTCAAGGGCTTGTTAATGATCCGTCTGGGTCAGGTGACAGCAAAATGCGCAAGTTAATCATGTTTAAATGGACCAACTCAATTTGCGGAAATACTCCGACGTAAGTTACTTTATTTTTGTAGCAGTATAAGTGCATGTACACTAAGGCAAACTAGTCACAGTAAACGAGGTGCAATACATAACCTGCAATCCTGGAGTACAACTACATGCATTAAAGTTAATATGTAAATTGAGAACTGTCAGTGAAATAAAGAAGCTAAGTCTTGACTACCTGCAAGTCAATATTAGCTAAAATAGCAATAAGTGTACTTAGGGTCCAACCATCCCTCAGCAGGATTTTTCCAGAGGTATGCACAATTTTCCAAATCCTCCCACCTCTTACCCCCAAGTCCTAAGTATTTTTCAGGTGACTTGATTAAAGGTGATGTTACATTGTAAGCCTAGCGATGTTACTGTATATGAAATGACAACTAAGTCGTAAAATTTTTTGTTGCGTTTTTGCTTTTCGGTTGTTTTTCACTTCTTGTTTTTGTATTTTTCTCCTCTCAACTTTTTTAGGTATGCATGTGCATTCTGTGCGCACAAGTAGTTACGCACCTGCTCAGGTTGCCACTTTGAAGATTTGGCTGATAATAAGTGTGCCTGATAGTACCACCTTCTGCATCTTTCATGGCAACACTCTCTTATTCTTGCCAAACTGACAGAGAAAATACTGGAAACTTTGGAAATTACATTGTCAATATTCTAACCATTGGGAATATGGGAAATATACCGCATGGGACACACATGTTGTTTTTCAACAATTGTTGGGATGGTGTAATTTTTTTGAAAACAGTCAGTTGCGTTTGTACATTTTATCTTAACAGTGTAATAATTATTAAATGTTGCAGATGTGAAGCTGATACTGTGTTTGAGTTGACATCAATGTGTATGAATGTTGCCATCTGGTACAGCAAATATTCTGCAAAGCTGGCAGCCAAGGGAGAGTAAGTAGTCATGTTCATTGTCATTGTGTGTTGTACTTACTTTGCAGCTACTGTATATTATTTTGCTATAGACAAAATCCCTGCAAAATTACATTGAAGTTTGAAAGTAACAACCTCCCTAAACATATAAAGCAATAAAATTTCATATTTGTTTAACCCTTTCACTGCCAAGATCGAGTATAAATTCTCCTGAGAAAGTGCTATACACTTCCTTATGTTCTAGTCCAGAGAATGTGGCGGTTGATCTAATAATTTTAGCATCCTTGATGTGATCATGTTCTTAATTCTTATAATCTGTTTGTGCGGTAGTGTATTGGAATTATAAGGAGAATATATACAGGGGTCACCTGTGGCATTGAAAGGGTTAATAGCAAATCCCAAAAGTAGCAACCCTCCAAACACAGCAACCTCATGAGTAATTTCAGTTTTTGTACTCAAAGGCTCTTTCTTCCAAATAGATCTTTTAAAACAACATCTAATGAGTTCTCCAAATGTTTTTATATTTACTGCAGTATTAACTTCAAACAAGCCATACATATCACACATTTTAGCTACCCAAAAGTAGTGACCCCAAATAGTAGCCTTCCTCTGAAAGTAGTGATAGGAACAAGCTGCCTTATCTGAAAGTAACAAGGGTCATTCGTTTTGGAAATTAATGGTAGGGCATTTTTATTATTAGTATTTGGCTGAGTACAATGTATTTGAGGATTTACCTCCTGAGCTCGACAACTTTTGTAGATCACATCCTTCGAAAAAAGAGAAAAAAGTGGGTAACAAAGTGTCTATGGTCCCAGCGACTACTGATCTAAATACATACCTGCTGAAGGGACAAGAGAATGATGATGACATTTTAAAATTTGATAGGAGCAAATAAAAAAGTTACATGTACATAATGTAATGACACAAGTCAAGCAGTAATAAATAGTATCATTCACAAAAATTTAATCTTATTTTGCATTGGCCTGTAGACTTACAGTATAAGTATCAAATGGATATAAAAGAATATGTGTTTTTATGTGAAGTTACAGTTTATTTACCGCTGGGACACTTGCAGTGACAAAATAAGTGGTAGCTTTGTCTGTGGGCAGCCTTAATCTGTACTTAATCTGTATTCATGGTATTAAGTATGTTGTCTAACACTTTTTTAAGTCTGATCTTTCTTAATGATGGTCAGAAGTAGGAGACAAAAAATAGATATACTGTTTTTTGCAGGGTGACTATAGATGAGGCCAAAGAAGTGCACTCCAACCTCCGACTAGCTGCAGGCATCTTTAAATTTGTAAAAGTACTGTAATATTTCATTTTGGTGTTTAATAGCTTTTTGTTCAGTGTTATTTGCCAAACAATCAGTATTTAATAAATGTTATTTTTGAAACTCCAATCAACCAAAATTAGTCAGTCCTCTTACTGTAAAAAAAACCTGTGGAAAGTCTGCTCTGTTTTGGTGTAGGGCAGCTTTTTGCACAGAATGTGCCAATCAGTTGATTATTGCTAATTCATTAATATACTAATCAATCAACCCATCAGTTAGCCAGGCCTTGTGCACTATAACATTAAAACTTGTGAACATTCTTTTAGAATAGTCATGGTATATTCACAGGATTTTCAAAGCTTTTCTATGCGACTTATTTTCTTAATCAACTTTATGAAAAGTATTTTGTGGTGTTTTTGTCATGAATGTTTTCTGGTTGAGCTTTGTCTTAGGCTCCTTAAGTCTTGCCCTTCAGTAGTGTAGACAGTAGTGAAGACTCCTTTTTTGTTAATTGACAGGAGAGCCTCATGCCACGTCTTGGTGAATTGACAGCAGAAAAAGGAGCAGATACTGACCAGCGAGTTTTGGAGGCATATCAAATGCAGTGTGTAGCTGAAGCACAAGAAGGTATATTTCTAATGTGTACAACAATATTATTTTCTGTGGTATAACAATATCAATTGTTTTAAAATCATACAGAAATAGAGGCAGAACAGGTTAAATGTCCAATAAGATTTTGTCCACTGTTAAAGATCACAAGCAGGCACAGATGTAACTATGCCATTGCTTTGGAAGTGCTTCTGAATGGACTTGATTTTCTTCTGCAGTAACTGTTGCCAGAGCGGTGGAACTCAATCACAAGCCATCACTCATTTCTGCCTTGACTAATGAGACGTCTAAACTTTTTACTGCAGCAGGTATGGTACAATCAGTTGTCTATTAGTGTGTAGAAAAGTGTCTTATCTATCATCCTTTCTTTGGTTGAACTCATCATAAGCATTCAGAGTTGGCATTGCATAACTGCCTGTCAGAGTCAAACAGGGTGGGCTTATTTTTGTCTCGGTATTCATTATAGGAGATGCTCTTAAATCTGTGGATCATACAAAAGCTGGCAAATGGAAGAAATACCTTGAGTTGAAGGCAGCCTTCTACCAGGCCTATGTAGGTTTCCTTTTGTTTGGTTAATGATATAGGGTTAGGGAGGGGAGAGGGGAGTGTTTGTGTGTGTGTGTGGGGGGGGGGGGGGGGTGAGGAGGGGCTCATTCACTGTAGGTAAAGCCTGAAATAGTGGTATGGTAACAGAAAACACTGGGGACGGCTGGGGAATGCTGATTACCACTAATTCACGGTTAATTTTAACCCTGGTTTCTTTTTCTCTCATTAAAAAGCATTTTCTCCAATAACTTTCTCTATTTTTTTTTCAGAACATACAATAATTAAATTATATTAAAAAAGAATCATGCTGAATGTGCTTTTTAAGCTCTCGTATCTGCATTAAAATTTTGCATTAACCCTGGGTTACCTTAACCCTGCTTCGAACCACCCAGCCCTGATGTACATATACACTGTTACTGTGAGGTAAAAGCACACAGTACATTAATTTCAACAAGAGTCGTACAGAGGAGCTGCTCATCATTGTTTTTTATTGTCTTCTGATATCATTTCTAGCCTGAGCTTTGATGGCATTTACTACTTTTCAGCAGATACAGTAGTTAGTACTGTCAGGTAAAGCAATCCGTGGGGGCATTTATATACAGAGCATACAAGCTTAGTTGAAATCAGATCAACTGATTGTGCCAATATCATGGTTTTTAATAAGAATTGTAGCAGCAGGAGAATTGTGTAAAGTAATAGGAGAATATTCTGAAAGCGCTCCATGTCTGAATTTAATACTAGCTCAGTCCATCTAAATTTCACCGGAGAATTCTTCATAGTAGCCAGAGAATTCTTCGTAGTAACCAGAAAATTCTCCTATCTCTGTTGGGTAATGAACACCTTGCAATATGATTGGTGCAATGTAATATTTCTTAAGGTATTTATCATCATCATCATCATCATCATTTATTAGCAACTTTTAAATTAAACTACAACATTAACAATTATGTGAGGGCGAGGAGACCTCTAAGAAACCACCAGGCTTATAGGGGAGGCCACCTCAGTTAGCAATATGTTCATAAATTTGTTGTGGAAATGCGGCTAGGTCAATTCACTCAATTCATTAAAAATTCAATCATTTTTTATGGCCTGGAAATGTAACTAGAGATTCAAATTGCCACTTACGTTTGAGGTAATGGGCAAATTTAGGAGATCCTAATGCGCCACAATGTTCTTTTTTTTTTTCTTCGTTTCAGTCTTATTGTTTTTGTGGTGAGACACTTCTGGCTGAAGATCAGTGTGGAAAAGCAATCCGTGCCATGCAGGAAAGTGACAAATGTGAGGCCCAGACATTTTATATATTGATTTTGTTGTTTTTCTAGATTGAATTACCTTTTGAGATTTACCTTTTTAAATGTCTCCTGAGTGAACTGGATGACCTTCTCCTAGTTATTACTAAACGTTTTTAAGCAAGACGGGATGAATGAAGTGAAGGTGAACTCATGTATGATAAAGAAGATTCTCACCCTCAGTAAGAGAAATTGCAAGAATGATTATTGTAATCTGGTCTTATCTGAGGGTTGTCCAATACACACAAATGGAGTCTAATAAAATGGCACTCTGCTATTGGTATTCTAGTTTTGAAATGCATCTCATTATGTTGACTTACTTAAGGTTACTTTCATAAGGCTTATGGCTGGGTAGGGGTCCATTCTACTTGTCCATTGGTACCAATGGTTTGATTGGTACCAATAGAATGGCATTCCATTCATTGGTATTCCATTGGTGAAATGCATCTCATTATGGTGACTTAGATTCTTTCTTAAGTCTTGTGGCTGGGTAGGGGTCCATTCTACTCGTCCATTGGTACCAATGGTTTGATTGGTACCAATAGAATGGCATTCTATTCATTGGTATTCCGTTAGTGAAATGCATCTCATTATGTTGACTCTCTTAGATTCTCTCTTAAAGCCTGCGACTGGGAAGGGGTGCATTCTATTTATGATTATGATTCATTCTATTCACTGGTACCATTGGTACCAATCGACAAGTAGTTTCCACGCGACTTTCAAGTATCTAATATTTAAGAAATAGAAAACATGGTACCGTGTTTCTATCGAGTTATAGAAACACGAGTG
>OX453284.1:11735947-11845947 GCA_949710005.1 Ricordea florida
CGTCTGGGTGTAAGGTGTTCTGAAAAGAGCTGTTTCTAATTACTTATCAATTTAATCTTAATCAAATTATTTCTACAGTTATTTCCAGAAGATTCCCGCAGAAGCTCCTGAACTAGAGATGAAGGCCACTCATGGTTTAGCCAGCCCTCTGGATTTTACTATGCCTGCTCCCCACTCTGGGTGGTCAGGGGATACGTATGCTGGCTTTGATGCTTCCAAAGCCCACCCTCCTCAGGTAGTGTTTTTCTACTTTGCTTTTAGCGATGCAGTTTAAATTCAATTCAGTCAAATAAGGGAGCATTTGTTGCGGTTTCGGTTTTTTACATGTAATAGACCCCATTTTCAAATTGCATTCATTAACTTAACCAGCGTAGCTTGAAACTTTGTCAAACCCAAATATATTGCAGTGACTGTGTGCGATTAACCTGCAGCAGGGTGCAAAATTGTTGAGACGCGTTTAGCAATAAGTACCCCGTCTTCCTTTAAATGACTAACAACACAAAGTTTTGCTGTTTTTCCAGCTTCCATCTCCCTCTCTCCCTTTCAATGTTGTATGTTTAACTTTTCATCATGGTTTTGCTTTGATAGCAAAATTGATAAGGGGATGGGAGGGGAGGGGAGGGGGGGGAGGAGGACTTTAATGTATGAGGCCATTGTTAAATTACTAACACCCCAGATAGGTGCAGTGTCTCGAGTAATTTTACGCCTTGTTGTAGCTCTTAGTAGAATAACTATGCTAAAAAGTGGCATTATTTTTGTTGCAGTTTTGGTATTTTGTGTGCTCTCCAGGTTCAAAGATTTCAGTCTTTTGTATTCGTTTCAGAAACCTCAAGGTGCGGCAGCTGATGTGCAACCGGTTACGGAGCCGGAGGACAAGAGTCCTGTGAAACCGGCTAATAACTCGTCTGGCTGTGTTGTGTCTTAGACAGTCATTTAATTGCCACGTGTACTGTCAGTATCACATTACTGTCTAAATACCATGTTATATTATTGTTGACCAACAACACACTTTTTAACTTTTGATGGTTAACACACATCACTCACAAGCCAGTCTTCCTAACCTGTCTGACAGTTGTACAAGTGCGGAAGTATAGACGGGTTTCATGAATATAAATATAATTAAGAAATTTCATACATGTGAATTGCGGAAGAGAGATCTAACAAGTGAAAGATCATTGCAGTTATGTACGCATCTTAAGCGGTTGCCTAATTAGTAATGGTAATAGGACTGAGTGGAATCCAATTCGGTCTGTAATCATATGAGTGATTAACAAAATCGATTTGTTTAATCACAGGCATGATTGCAGATCGAATTGGACGACACGAAGTCTTATTACCAATTAGTATAAATACTCAGGGGCTCTGATTGGTTCGCTATCTCGGATTATTAGCCGATAATCACCTCGACAAACAAACTGGCTGCCAGTCGTTCGCGCGCCTTTGATAAAATAAAATGTTTTCGTGTTGTACAATGCTTTTTCTTTTCGTTTTTTGAAACAATCACTTGTGTATTTATACTAAAACAATTATTCGCCTCAGGCTCAGTCATTATCGGTGAATATTCGCCTCGACTTCGTCTCGGTGAATATTCACCGATAATCACTTCGCCTTCAGCGAATAATTGTTAATTAATCATAACTTAAATCAAAATTTGTGATATATAAACTTCTTTTCTTAAATCAAAACACATGAAATTCCAAGATATTTTTTTTTTGCTAGCAATGAAAAAAAAAGTATTTAAGCGCGCGCGTGATGGCGCGTACTGTCCAATTACTCGGTTATCACGCGTACTGTCCTATTAAGGCTCAGATCAGGGCAGTTGATAGCCAATCAGATATGAGAATTTTGTTATAGTTATGATTATGTGGTGTCATCTACATTTGAACAACTAGATCACAGTAGAGTTAACATTGCACGCGCAGCCAGCGCGTAGCAAACATTTTAGCTTAAATACCTCGAGGAGTGCTTGACACTATTTTTTAACTAAGTAAAGATGGGAGAAAAAATAGAGGACCTGCGTGTCAGTTAGAGACCAAAGGCCTTGAAGAAACTTCAGTTGTAGAGATTGGGAGAGGGGACAATGACCCAAAATGGTGTTACCCTGTCACTGCCAGTATCTAAGAATTAATTCTCTTTAAAGAGTGCCATACACTTCTTTATACGTTAGTATGGAGCATTTTGAGTTTGATCAGGGAAATAGTAGTGACTTGGTCCTGTGCTTAATCCTCGTCATTCGATTACTTGAATTTTGATGTTTTAAAACTGTTAGAAGAATTTTGTTCGCTTCTGGAAGTGAAAAGAAGAGAAATGAGAGGCATCGTGGCCGAGTGGTCAGGGTGTCTTCCGCTAAATGTGGTCGACCCGAGTTCAACTCCGGTCCGGCTAATCCTCGGTGTTAAAACCTGTTACGTTCACGAGTGATGTAAAACAAAGAAAACAAAGGAAAAAACAATAGAGATTAGGAAAATAATAGTGAATAATAATAATAAGAAAAGAACAAAGAAAAAATTCACAGGTTTTAACACCGAGGTAAACCCTCGATTTGTAACTCGGTCGTCCCGAGTTCAAATCGTCAACCGCACTTGTAAATATTATGGGGATAGTTTCTAAAGAAACTGGTGCTGCGTCGGTGGGGAATTGAAACACAAGAAATTGGGTAAATCAAAAGAATTGATTAAGTTAGTTGTACCACCATAAGGTAAAAGGGAGGTTCTGACGTTTCGAGCGTTAGCCCTTCGTCGGCTAGTTCGGCTCCAATTTCGAAGTTCTCGCACTTGTAAATGGCCAACTGGTCCGCCTCCAACCAGTTGGGATTCTTACCGAAGTTTATGTACCATACAAGTCATTACGCAACCAAAGTCGCTTGTCCCTGAAACCAGCTACTAAATACGCTCTTCGCTCGTCTGCACAATCTCTACGGTTCGTTCCAAAAGCCAATTGCTCTTCACTTGGGGATCGGGCCTTTGATCATGCTGCACCTGTTTTATGGAACTCGCTGCCATTAACTATAAGAACAAGTAGTAGCCTCGCCATTGTTAAAAAGCAACTTAAAACATTTTTATTTAGGAAAGCTTTTAGTTTGTTTCAATAGTTCTAAAGTTTATTGCCTGTGAATATTTAAAATTTAATTAGTATAGAACCTTAACTTATGTAAAGCGCTTCTGAATATTGTTTATAGCTTTAGCGCTATAAAAAATTCCTTATCATTATCATTATCATTTGCAATGATTGCTGCTCTATTAACACTGCCCTCAATTAGAACAGCAGTGCTAAATACATCGGCATTTAAAGTGATTGTTATTGAGAATGAGCGCAAAAATGGAATTCGCCGGTTTTTGAAACCGAGTAAAGATAAACCATCATTACTTAATTCCGTGCAATATTAGCTGGAATATAGTTATACTGGCTATTAATTATTCTTGCGCGTTTTTAACTCACTATAAACAATGTTCTCATTGAGCTCATCGTCCCAGCAGTTCCACTTCGGTTTTACTTGCGCGTTCAGGTTGTTTTCGTCTGTGCAGTGTCGGTACCACCAGCCAGCACCGTCGAGTCGTGAGCAGTCATGCACGGCGCTATAATTCCCCAGGTCGTAATATTCGAAGCTTTTAAACTGTTCGTCGTTCGAGGTGTGTAGACAATCGCCGAGACCGTTGCTCCGTATAAGAGCACCAACAGAGATTGCCGCATACTCGTGTACCCCAAAGTCCGAGTACACTGCGAACCCGTGTTCAGTAAAGTTCGCACCAACTCGTCGTGCCGATAAGTCGATCCGAAGTGTACTTGAGTTGCTCCCGGATATTCTTCGGATAAACTTCAAGCCGAGCCAGTATTCGTCGCTTGGTTTACCGAAGCCGTTCCAGTAAGACCACCAACCCTTGGAGAAGCTGAATGCGAACGGTGAGAATCTTCTCTGAAACACGGTCCACCCACCACCGTCTGTTTCTTGATCACAGTAAACTTCAACAGTTTTCAAGCCGTTAGGATTTATGGAATAAATACCGCTTGTTGTTTTATTGAGTTGGTACCATGCTTGGCAATCCTGAACTGCCCAGTAAGTAAGAAAAACAAAAAAGAAGGAAATAAGAGACAGGTTCTTAATGGCGCTGAGACTATCGAGTTTATGCTCTTGGGCAGTTACGGCCTAACCTCGATTCGTTAAAATCTACCAGTATACTAATGAAAATGCCGCAATCTGATTGGCTGAGCAACTGCAGACTATCAGCCAACACTTGGACACTTGGGTGAAGATTGGTTTCAACACTTGGTTGAAGATCGTTTTCAAAATGGCGACGTCTTCGCGCCTCAGCGAAATTTCGCAGGAAGATTTAGTATTAGTAATTTTTTCACCGACACATGATTCTTTTATTATCATTTTTACTAAAACAATTAGAGTATTCGCTCTCGATTTCTATAAGGTGATAGTTGATTCGGTGTTCGGTCTCATCAACTATCACCCTATGAAAATCTCGAGCTCATAATCTAATTGTTAATTGTCGTTGGGCCTTGGGCCAAACGTCCGGATAGTCGAGATCCGGTTAATCGAAGTTCAACAGTGTGAAGGAGTGCGAAGAGTTAAGAAGTGAAAACGGCACCACTTTTTTCTCTCTCTCTCTCTCTCTATTTTTTTTTTGTTAGGGTTTATTTGTTCTGAGGGAGAGTTATTTGAATGCCTCTTAGGACGCATTGTTTAGCCGGCTACCCTCTCGTAGAAATACAGAACTGAAGCCAATGATGGTTTTGTCCTCGTGTACCGGTACACAAGAGCCGATACTAAAGACCAAAAAACACATTAGAGCTAAACAATGACTCCTAAACAAAGAAATTACAATGGTTATTCCTTGGTGTACGAAGACACAACCCAAATGATGATCTTAGCTTGGAGACTTCAAATGACCACTTAAGGAACCATTCATCTGCCACTTTGGAGTGATATTCTAGGTATAAATGTCATTACTCGATATTGCTTACCAAGAGAAATCTGGCAGCGTTCCCCATTGAAATACGGAGGACAGATACACTTGAAGCGTCCTTGCAGGAAGGCACACGTGCCGTTATTTTCGCATGTGTTGCAGTCGCAAACCGAGTCCAACTGTTGATAGAATCAAAGTTACGTCAAAGATTTTCACCTCCCTATATCCCCTCTTTCCCTAACTGTATTAATTAATGTCGAAGGACAATGGATAGAACTAGTGCATATTGTCAATTTGTGTCCCCGTCAATGCGGAGAATGTAACTACACTGTTAACTCCAACACTACATGACCTCTACCAAGAGCTCATGGTTCATGAGCTACCATTTGCCATACTAATCCGATGCTATCCATATCCCATTTTCACAAGCAAGACTATCTTTAGAATCGTTTATCTGGGGGTAAATCATACATTGAAACTTGAATGCTTGGGGAAAGAGGTGATGTAAATTTAGGAATCGAGTTCTACGTAGAAGGACTGTTAGAGAAAAATAGTCGGGCCGTCAGGAGGCCTTTTGAGAGTTCTACCACCAGCTAATGCGAAACACTTAACTAGTAAAGCATGCTCTGAAAATAGCTTAATTTATTAAAGTGAAGTAACACAGATAAAGGTCCTATAGAATCTTATCTTGAGTTCTTTTCCGTTCCCATCCCAGTTCAGTCAGAAAGACGGTTTGGTGATATCTCCGTAAACGTGAAAGCATAGGAATAATGGCAAATAATGAGCAGCGCGAGAATGACGATCAGAAAAAGCAGCAATAAGAGAAGTTACACAAAATTGAGTGGTTTAAAAACCTATTTTTCTGGTAACGAATGCTTTAATCTTATAATACAACGATCGGAAAACGATAGTACAATCGAAATGCGTTATGTTGAGTTGGGGTTTAAGCCGGGAGTTATGCTCACTGCTAAGCACGCATTGTTCTCAAGGAAAGTGTCACTGAAAGACTTCATAAGCTGCTTACCGTGTTGGTATTAATGTTGACGAATTCGTAATACAAAAATCCCTGCCTTCCCAAACCTTGTTTTATCTCTTTGGTGGCTGTCCAGCTGTTGAGCTCACATGAATGTTGGCCCGATGAATTTTCTTCCTTTTCCTTAAAATTGTAAGACAAACATAGCGGATGCGCTTGACACCTCATGCCACACTCCAATTCGCTACGTGCATGACGTATGCTTATTACGTGACCCTCCAGAGCTCCGCCTGTAGAAAATTATAAGATATCGTTGTTTATTAACTTCTAGGAGTTACCTCTATGGAAAGCCGTATTTTTTTTTCTGTGTAGAAGTTTTCATCTTCATATGAAATTTTGTTGTTTTGCAGTAACATCCAGGGACTGTGCAATAATTATCAGGAAGGGGGGGGGATGAGCCTTGCAAGGAGAAATATTACTCAATACTCAACAAAGACAAATGAGCTCTGATCCCCCCTCCAAATTTCCCAACAATTATGACGAACCCCCCCAACCACTAATGTTTTTACAGCGTTGAACAACTTTATCTCGAAAACGGTTATACACAGAAAGGAAAAATACAACACATATATAAATGCTAATTTGAATGAAAAAAACAATTGTTGAATAACAAAAGGAAAAACGCCTTAACCAATGATAAACTGAATTAACAATTCCTGTGAAATACATTACAATTCAAATAACAACCGTCAAATACTTTCGGAATAACAACAACCACCACCTACAAAATTGAATATAGTTTAGAGAAAATATTATGCTGACGATTAAGCTATTCGATGTTTTGATAGATTAGTCCCCCATACTTCTCTACGGAAGTGAAATTTGGGGTGTTGACGGTAACGACCAAATAGGAAAAGATCCCGCAGAACTAGTTCAAATTAAATTCTTGAAATGGTTGCTAGGTGTAAATAAGTACTGCAGCAACAATGCGTGTAGGGCTGAAACAGGAAGATTCCCAATGAAAATCGAAGCACAATATAGGAATTTTAAGTTTTGGCTAACTCTAACCAAACACCCAAAACACAAATTATCACAGGTGGTTTATAATGATATGAAGTCGAGAATGGATAAGGAATTATGGAGCCAAAAAATCAAACGCGTATTAGACCAAATAGGGCTGGATACCTCTGGACAAAAGCACATGAAAATGACATAAGAATCTTGAACATTATCAAACAAAGACGGAAAGACATCGGATTACAAAGATGGTTAAGTGACGTAAATAATGACGTAAGAAAAGACGCCAACCAAAAGAACAAATTAAGAACCAGAAAATTTAAAACAATAGAAAATTATAAATGTGAAGATTATCTCCGTCAGGTCACCAACGTCCAACACCGGATAACACTAACTATACTCCGTCTAAGTAATCACAAATTAGCGATAGAGACAGGTCGGTATGTAAGACCTTATAAGAAACCGGAAGAGAGGATCTGTCCTATCTGTAAAAAAGCCGTAGAAGATGAAATACACTTTTTAACTTTGTGCCCCGCGTATCAAGAAAAAAGAAGTACTTTATTTGAATACTTAAACAAAGAATACAGAATATCAGTAAACATAATGGCACCAGATGATGTTTTTCTGTTGTTAATAAACCCTCCGAGCAAGAACAAACCAGTGCAAAAGTTAATTGCAAAATACGTATTCGACTGCTATGAGAAAAGAAGATCAGTACTTGTTTAGGTTAACATTGATTATAGTTCCACTAGTGTGCAATTTGTGTTATAAATTTTAAATTATTTGGATAAAGTCGATATACTTAGGATTGTATAAGACTCCAAATAAAAAACATTGTCTTGTCTTGTCTTGTCTAGTAAATATACCTGAAGTAATGAGTATAACTTTTAGTGAAATATTTTTGGTATTTGAATCTTAAAGTCAGTTTTTCAGTTGCCCCCCCCCCCCCCACTTTCCCAGAAATTTACTTCCCCCCCCTCCCTAAGGCTGTAATTTTACATTGTGCCCCCCTCTCGTTTTACTGCCCCCCACCTCATCATCATCATCATCATCATCAATCTTTATTTAAACACGGTGTTAAACATCAGGCAAAAATACAATTACAGTGGAATCCCGGTTTAACGATCTTCGGTTTAACGATATTCCCGGTATAACGATAAACATTCGTTTCCCCGGCAAAAGTTATAGTAAAATGTATGGGGCAGAACCCCGGTTTAACGATATTCGGTTTAACGATATTCCCGGTTTAACGATGGGGATTTTGTTTCCCGAGAGCAAAATCTTTCCCGGTATAACGATAAAATCAACATGACAGACCACAGGAAATGCTGTTTTTATAACAAAACAAACTTTAATTAATAAACATCAATGCTTCTATCAACAATCATTGTTCTTGCTTACGCTCCAGCAGCCATGAATGCTGATTGATGTGTTTTAAACCGCTTTAGATCATTGTTTACGTCACCTTTTTCCCGGTATAACGATATTTTTAGAAATTTTCCCACAACATCGTTATACCAGGAATCTCAGTATAACGATATCCCGGTTTAACGATATAATTCTGACGTCCCCTTGGCATATCGTTAAACCGGGATTCCACTGTAACAATATAAAACGCCCCGAACCCGAAACCCAATATAACTTTATATGCAAATATTATATTAAAAGAAAGGAGGAACATTAATACAAAAATATATATAAATTAAAGCCTGGTTTCCATGAATGCCGTGTCTAAGTTAGATAAAACGCGTCGAAAGTTTGTCAGAGAACTTGCTTGCCTAGCCTGAGAGGGTAAGCTGTTCCACAGAGTAGCACCACTATAACTAAACCTATTTTTGAAATAGTTTGTACGCGGCAAGGGAATATTAATAGCAAGCTTATTCTCAAAATCTCGTAGATTGTATGGATTAACATCACTGCGTTGAATAAATGTATTAGTTAAATACTTCGGTGCAAGGCCGTTGATAGATTTGTACACCATTTCTGCTTTCGATATTTGACGCCGAGTTTCTAAATTCTTCTAATTTAGACTTTTGAATAATTGATTTGCATCTGTATCATAGTTGGAGAAGGTCAGAATCCGCGCGGCCCGATTTTGAAGTTTTTGTAATTTGTCAGCAAGAGTTACGCCACAGGTACCCCATACAACGCTCCAATAGTCAAAATGCGCCTGGACTAGGCCTTGATAGACTTTTTGAAGCGTCGCAGGAGGCACACAGTGTCTTATTCGTTTACTCCAATACCGGACGATATTTTTTTGGATATGGAATCAATGTGGTTACTCCAAGTTAAGTTTTCATCGATTAGAACCCCAAGAGATTTGGTTACATCGACTCTACTTATTTGGGTGCCATTGATTTCAAAGGTTGGAGAGATGGGTAGATTTTTCAGCTTTTGCCTTGAACCGATTAACATAAATTCGGTTTTAGTCAAATTGAGGGTAAGTTTATTAGCAATTAACCACTGATTAATACTTGATAAATCTCGGTTTAAAGAATCCTGGATGGAGTAGATATCATTGCCAGAATAGGTTAAATGAGTATCATCAGCGTATAATCGGGGTTCAGAATTTGATAAACAATT
This sequence comes from Ricordea florida, assembly GCA_949710005.1. Lineage (NCBI taxonomy): Eukaryota > Metazoa > Cnidaria > Anthozoa > Corallimorpharia > Ricordeidae > Ricordea > Ricordea florida. The sequence continues at coordinate 11,745,434 of OX453284.1, forward strand.
TGGTAAATCATTGGTGTACAAAAGAAACAACAATGGCCCCAGTATAGTTCCTTGTGGTATACCGCATGTCAATAAGCGGCTTTCCGAAAGAGAACCATTCACAGAGCACCGTTGCACCGATTGTCCAAATAGGAGGAAATCAACCGGTGAGCATTACCTTTTATGCCATATAAATTCAGTTTAGACAGGAAAATAACATGGTCGACCGTGTCAAATGCTTTCTTAAGATCCAAAAAGACAACAGCGTTTACATAACCACGATCAATATGAAAAGCCCAGTTATCAGTGGCCTCTAATAAGGCTGTGACAGTGGAGTGAAATGACCGAAAGCCGGATTGGTATTTGTATAAGATATTATATTCTGTCAAATAAGAGGAAAGTTGATTGTAAAGTAATTTCTCAAAGACCTTCGCTATTGCAGAAATTACAGAAATATGGCGATAATTATTCATATCAGTCCTTTCACCCTGTTTGAATACGGGTGTGACTTAAGCTGCCTTCCAATCAATAGGAAATATGCCAGTAGTAACGGCGCAATTAAAGATGGTGGAGATATGCGGAGCAATAATATCAGCACAATGGCAAATAAGTCGACTCGATATCTTGTCAAGTCCAGCCCCTTTTGATTTATTTAGTTTACTCAATAAGACAAAAACTTGCCTATTGTCGACAGGGAGGAATTCGAATTCATTGTCATTACCTCTGACATATTCATGGTAATTAGGCTCGATGTTATTTGGCAATGGGATTTGATTAGCAAGTTTAGGTCCAATTGAAGAGAAATGGTAATTAAAAGCATTTGACATGTCGAAAGATTTAATCAAAGAAACTCCATCCAGTTTAATTTCTGATAATTTACCTCCTGATAATTATTGCACAGTTCCTTATATGTGATGGGTTTTGTCATGATGTAGTGAACTTTGTCATTATATGTGAAGTTTTTGTTATGTGACGAGGTGTTTGACGTGATAATTTCTCAAACAAAGTGACTTGAAAGAAGAGATTTAGACACCAAACTTTACATGTAGTTTGAGTAGAGTGCATTAGTGGCTTCCGGATCAGGGGCCGTTTTCTCGAAGGTTCCGCTAACTAAACGGGCTATGAGCTCCATTTTCAAATCGGAGTCAGCTATCGAATGTTTGCGTAGTTCTTGGCCGGCGCACTACCCAGCCCGGCGTTGAGTTAACTTAGAATTGCCTGGCTCAAACTTAAAAACCAACAAAATTGTACAGTTCCCATTGTTAACATTGCGATCATAAAATAGCTTTCCGTGTCCGGTAAGTTTCCGGACCTTCCGAGAAACGGCCCCAGGCCTTGTCACTTACCGATGTTGACTCTCTTAAAGAGCTTTTGAACGCTGTTTTCACTTGGAAGTGCGCATAATTCACCTTGGGATAAACCGCTGGTTAGCACTATAGCAGACCACAGCAGGAGGGAAAATCTTCTCATTTCGGAGTCGAAATGTGTTAAGCTGTGTAGTAAATTAGTGCGGGTTTTCCAGCCTAAATGATAAAGAAAAAGGAAAAGACATAAAACCTTACCAAGATTAAATTAAGTTCGGTTAATGTTTGCGGCATTTGCCACTCATTCAAGACTGAACCGGTTATCAAAATATTTTCTTCATCAATGTATAAAAGAAGATTTCAACAGTTTCTGGAAACAAGAAAAATCTAACGTTTTACCGATAATCTTAGCTTATAAATCATTGAATATAAGTGAGGTATGAAGACCGAGGGTGTGGGAAACAAATAGATTTGCTAAGTGAATAATCGAATTCGATTTTTATGCCTTGGCTATCTAAAATTTTGGTCAGGCATGCTCCCTCCCAAAATTTGCGTCTTATTCGAAGTTTTTCTTAAACCTTTGTCTTAACATGATCACGATGAAAAGCTAGCCAAGTCTAGTATTTTCAATTTGCAAGCAGTTGAGGGTCACCCCCAGAGTAGCACAACAGTAGAGAAATCTCTTACCTTCTTTTCCCTGCTTTGTACCTTGCCTTTTCTTCAAGAAAATAAGTGAAATAAAACCTTAGTTAGAAACTCGCTATAGAATTAAGTTCCTTGCAGCCTTTTGACTCTTCGACGAGATTTTCTGTGCGTTTATTTATGTCAAGCAATTGTCATTTCGTTCTCATTTGAATTGCTATTAATGGTTGTTATCTCATCTCTAAGGTGTCTAAGGGGATTAAAAAATGAACTGGATTAATGAACAAACAAGACCAATAAGGCATCACAAGCTCTCACAGAAATTAAACATGAGCAATGCAGGAAATTAAATCAAAACAATGGATACAATAGATAGTGTACATCAAGTTTGAATGTGACAGAGTCAATAGCTTAGTTGATGAGGGAGTGGTCGCGCGGAGATGAAAAATTTCCCCCAGCTTCAAGTATTGAAATATTATTTAACACTCGAAGAGAAATTTCGTAAATACCAAACCATTTTACTTTTGCATTTTAAGGCGCAGGGTATTATGTCTCTACAGCGACGTGATAAAATAATATGTTATTTTCACGTGTGAAGATTTCATGTTTTCGCGCGAAAGCTCACCTGGTTTTGACTGGTGTTTACATAATAAAAACAACTCAGATTGTAAAAGCTATTCTACATGAATTTTAGTTAGAAAAATAAAGTTTTTATCCGGCAGACCAAAAGGCACTCTGAAAGAGGTGGGCTGATATAAACATATTTTTATAATGATTTTTATAATGCGGTACTGAAAATCGCACGCTCTGATTGGTTCGCTATCTTGGATTATCAGCCGATAATCACCTCGACGAACAAAATGGCTGCCAATCGTTCGCGCGCTTTTGATGGAATAAAATTTTTTCGTGTTGTGCAATGCTTTTTCTTTTCTTTTTTGGAAGTAATCACCTGTGTATTTATACGAAAACAACTATTCGCCTCAGGCTGAGTGATTACCGGTGAATATTCACTTCTACTTCGTATAATCACTTCGCCTTCGGCGAATAATTGTTAAATTTCATATGTGTGCAGTGCGGTAGAAAAACATGTAATAAATGATAGATCCTCATAGTTATCTAAGCAACATAGTCAGTTGGCAAAATAAGGCCTGAAAATATTCAGGCTTGAACGGGGCTAAAAAAAAGCGCTTTATCTGGCAACTTACATGCATACAGAAGATGCATGCATAAGAAGGACAATACTTGATAGAATATCAGTTACATTATTTACATTGCTTAAATAAAAGGTTAACATAAATCTACATACAAAAACATGAAAACTTCTGAAACATTTCTTGGATTCATCTACAATGAAAGAAACGCAATCTACATAATGGCCGTTATTTATTTTTGGCTGTTGTCTGTAATGCCTTTGATGGTTTGAACAAGAACATGAAAACATCGTTACATAACAATCAAATGCTGAGTAGTCTAGCGTATTCATTGTTTTCGTTTTTAGAGCGTGCATTGGAGATTTTCAGCAGATATCGAGTGCCCCTCCTATATAATACTCAAAAGCTACGCCATGGTTTTAAAAAACTTCTTAAACATTTCTTGGACTCGTCTACAATGAAAGAAATGCAATCTACATAATGGCCGTTATTTATTTTTGGCTGTTGTCTGTCATGCCTTTGATGGTTTGAATTTTTCTGATAATAGCCGATTCATTTCAGTTTATTTCATTTTGCCAGATTCAAATACATTAAACAAGATTGCAAGTTGGTGAGGGAGCCCAGAAGAAACAAGGAGTGCTTATAAAACCTGGATTCCCAAGTCACAAAAGATTAAGTAAAGGAAGGTGAATGGTGCGGAATAATATTTCTTCGGAGAGAAATAAGAGGCAGAAAATTAAAAGAAAAATCGAGAGAAGACATAATGGGCTTACTACTCCATCGGGTTCGAATGTTTTTCTGTGGGCTTTTCGGTTTTCCTTCCCCCATAAAAACGTACACCCTAAAAATTGCTGTGTTACCGAGTAGTGTCAGCGCTTGTGCTCGGCTGGACGATGTTTACTATAACAATGTTATTAGTTTTGTATTCTGGCGCTGTGCAGAGGTTTCTATAGAAAGGATTAATTTCCGACACTCACTTAATTTCTTTGTTCGTACTGGCATACTTGTCATCAAAAAGCTTCAACGGACTGATGCCTCGTGACGTTTCTCCATACAAACAATTTGATTTTATTTTAGCCAGCTTGCTCTCAGATTCGTTTTGCAATACATGTACTCGGTAATTTTTTCAAGTTTTTTTTCTCCCAATCTCCGTGGAATCAAGAGCCTTTCTTTTACTATGGCTCACGCTGAGAGATTCAATAGAACGTTGCAGGTTTTTAATATCTTTCGCTGTTTTTCTTTCTGTTTTGATTTTTGTGCCGTCTATTTTGCCGCAGACTAGGAAATCAAGAAACGGATTGAAAAAAGCTTGGGCTATCACTGTAAGCTACGAAGAGAGTGACCACAGTAAAACATTTCTTCACATTAGGATCCGAGATTTAGATAAACATTGACTTTCTTTTAGCACTAGTCTTGTATCTCAAATTCTATAGCTCTTACGATATTACGCTTTCCAAACAAGACAATAATGAATTTGTCGACATAATATGAACAATATTCTCTCCTGTTAAGCTGTTCTCCAACTCTTATCCTCTCGGATTGAATGAAGGAAGCCAGAGAATCGAAAAAAAAAAACTGAAAAACATACAAGTTGAGAAAAAAAATATTTAAAGTGTTAAATGCACAGTTTGGACCTAAAGGGTCACAAATATTATTACATTTAAAAAATTAAATATAATTGTTGATTGGGGTCGCAGCGGGTTCGTTGGATGTCAGGAAGGTTTGCGCATAAATAGCTCAGAGATTTTTCGAAAGAAAAAACATTAAATACAAAAAAACCTTGCCTTAAGAGTCAGATTAAACTCTGGACAGAAAAATTACCTTCAATTCTCTTGGATATTTTGGCAGCCACATGTTCTGTTATTGAGATATAGGAAACATCTTATTCATTTTTCCCATTTTCTGTTGCTGTTTGTACTTTTACGTTCACCATCGCCCGAAGAAGTGACAGTGTTCTTTCTTTATTCTTGAAGTACTCTAACAAATACCTCTATAAGATAAGCATCTTTGTAAAAAGTCGAACCTCTAAACCTACCTGTATTTTTTTCAAAGAATCCCGATCTTCGCGACTGACAAATCTTGCTATCATTAACATAGGCCTTCTCGTTGTCTTTTGTCGATTCTATGAGCAGCGTGAAATCAGGTATTGCTGATTTCCATTTCTTTCTGCGTAATGTTTGCGCCTTCCTGTTGCGTTTCCTGCACTGATCAATGTTGTTGAAGCGCAAGTTTTACTATTAAAAAGCGTTTTCCTGCAAGTGCACTGTTACAGTTATTCCCATTTTGTTATTTTAATTGGTGTCCTTTCACATGAAAAATTAACTCTGGCCAAAGTCCGAAAACATTTCGATGGCACATAAAATATGGTCTGTGTCGTGATTTCAGGTGGTCTAAGAGTCTCAAAAACAGGCCACAATTTTTACAGGAAAATAACAACATAAGTAATTAGATTACTATTATTACTATTATCATTACAATAAGTATTATTGTTATTATTGTTGTTGTTTTTATATATACTAGCTAATGTCGTTTAAAGTCTTATTAATGCAAAACTTCTCTCGTCTTTTTCTCTTTTTTCTGGTTCGCTTGGTGACGTCACTGGTATAAATATTTCGTGATGCCAGCGTCTCTATCAAGGCTATATAAATTAGATGACTTATACTGCACTGACAATACTATTATACAGATTCATATGGTAGAATTCCCTTTAAATCGAGAAATATTGAAGCTTTGTAAAAATTCGAAGTAGAGTCCATGATTTAGTAGCTAAATATGGGAAGGAATGTACTTAAAGCGCTAGGTTCGGGGCCGATGGAGACAGAGAGTAATTCCCGGGGAAAATTAGAAGACGCAGATCTTAGGATAAACATATTTTTGAAGTATTTTGGATAGAAATCAAAGAAACTCTTGTCGAAGATAATCAACTACGACGCAGTGAGGCTTCAGAAGACAAAAGGACGGTGTTTTTCTGTTTGTTCCTTTGTCTTTACTTTGCTTATACTTGGTCTGACTTCAATATCTTATGCTTAGGTCGATGTCTTATGTCATACGCTTGACTTCATTCCTTTGTGTTCTCCTTTGTTTTCTGCCAATCCTTATGCTTGTGTCGTAGTGAGAACAAGGTTTTAAGGTTTATTTAAGCAAGTAAGTCGTCACACCGGGAGCTGTAGTCCCGCAAAATAGATCAATTACGTCTCTTGGTCTCGGGCGCAATGAATAATATGTGCAAATTTATGATTAGGTCAAATTTAAAGACAATTAACACTAAACTATTACATCAACTAACCATTTGCATCAAGTGTCCTAGGAAGCAAATGCGTGAGTTTGCAATGCATTACCTTTACAGTCAGCGCAAATATGACGCAAATTTAGTCTCGGCATTTGCCACATATTCAATGCAATGCCTAATTCCCAAATGCAAGTAAATCTGTTTTTTTCTTTAGCTCGTGCAGCTTTAGCTCAAGAGCTATTGTGATGGATGGGGGAATTGGGATGTCAGGCGTAAACAGTAGAATTGTCGGAACCCAATCGTCTCAAGATCGTTAAAAGGCTCGGCAGTTAATGAAAATTTAGAAGATGCCACGTGATCTTCGCGTGTTCGACTCAAGTTCGGATACATGTAGTCACATGACACATAGCCCTTTTTGATCCTGGAGCTCACCATAGGATGCCTTTGATTCAGTTCCCGTGCAGTGGAAATGTTTTGGCAAAGAACCCACATTGAAACATATTTTCACTGATTTGCATCTATCATAGGATTTTTGCATGTGCAAATAAACCAAATCCATGTTTTGCTTTGGTAACAAAGATAGAGTAAGTTTGGAACAAATTTGGTATTCAATTCACATTTGCTCATAAATTCCATAGCGCCAAATATGTGCGTTTACATTCACTTTCCAAGCCGAGAAAATACATGCCTGGCTCAAATATCAAGCTCTAAATTTGGTTTTTATTTTTAGAATTATTCTTCACTACTGACAGAACTCATCTTCGTATCATTATCTCGCTATATGCAATGTCGTCTCCTTGGCTCCAGCTGGTCCACTTCGGTTTCGGCTGACGGTTTAGATTACCACATCCGCAGTCGTTGTACCACCATCCTCCACCTCCTCCTTCTACTAGGGCGCAGTTTTGATTGCTTCTGTCGTTGTCTCTGTCTCGTGTTGTAAAAGATACTTTGTTCGAAGGTGTTCCGCAGTTCCCAATTCCACCGGAGTAGCCCTTTATCGTTACCTGATAATCCGTGGTTTGACCCTGGACGGAGAATTCAGAATACTCAGCGATACGCCTTTTACCATTACTCGACCTAAGCACGACTCGCATCTGAACCGAGGGCGCGTTCGTGAGCTCGTGAATGATTCGGTTTCCGAGCCAAAATTCACCTGTTAGATCTCCGAAACCAATCTCGTAATCTACCCAGTCCCGATCAAACTGTAGTTGATACGGGTCTAAGCGTCTCTGGATTACTATCCAGCCTCCAGTCCCAATTTCTTGTTCACAGAAGACTGAAATCAAGCCGCTGTTTGGTAAGGTGATGTTGTAGACGCCGCTGGAGTTGTGTCCTATCGATTTAATAGCTCTGCAATGTTCAGCTGAATGAAAACAAAAGAAATAAGTTAGGGACGGAGCAACGGTCACTGAAGCTTCCTCTTTGCTACAACATGAGTTCAAAGAGAATTTCTCTGCCACGGAAAGTGTTGACACACTGCATTCACTTCGGGTGTCAGTAACCTAACAATGGTCTCACATATTCACTTATTGACGTCCCCTCTTCCCCCTAGCTTACCAATGTTGCCACCAACGCAAAATCATGCTAGAAACGCAAACATACAACTCTGGAAAGGGTAGAGTGAAGGAGGGGCTGTAAAACCACCAGGGCTTTGTTCTGGTTACGATTTAAAAGAATAAGGGGTGTTTTACTCAGTGTTTCAAAAATTTCACAACCTTTTGCACCACGACTACCACCACCACCACTACTTCCCTCGATTATGAGTAATTGGAACTAGTTTGCACAACAGGATTTGTCTTTGTTATTGTTTTGTAAACAGAACCATGTGTTGTCGTGTCGATATGTTGTTGTGGAGCCGATGCATAACTAACTTCAAACATGAGTCCGGCTCCTTCTTTAATCTCTGTAATGCACTTGTCAAAATTCTTCAAATTGTCGAACCAGTCTAAGAATCAAAACTCGAAAAAGTAACCGTAGTAAAAAAAAAAACTTTTAAGGGCTCCACGGATGTTTCAAAATGGCAGCTGATTATAAGAGTTTTACTTTAGTTCATAGTAAACAATGTGTGAAATTTCGTGTCAATTTCGCTTATATCATTTGCTCACTCACCGTCTAATCATTTCATCCCATATTTGTTTGCTTTGGTTGCATTTTTTGATATATTCTTTTCAAGCAAGACTTTAATTTCTCCTCGTCCTCATATCCAGGGGTTTTAAATTTAATAAAGACAATATTCACCTCTGAAATATTGGCAACAACGTTCAGTTACAGAGAAGTAACGCACTACATTCTTGGCCTTCTTTTTATAGAGCATGACATTGGATTTCCTCTATGGTAGATACTAAACGCTTTTTCTATTCAAATTTGGTGGAGCTTGGCGTTAACAAAATCTTTTCGAGTTAATACAGACCAAATGCAATAGAATAAGGGTTAAAATCTTCACCTGCTATATTAAACACGAGATACAGCTTTTCATCATCGATTTAACACCGAGAAAATACAAAAAGCAGCGGAGTATTTTCGTTTGATATGTGATGAAACACTCTTATCGAGTCATATAGTGTTTCAAACACCGAGAAGAGAGCTGAAAATACGACGTCCAGCGGAATATTTTCAGAGAAATTCCAGGTGTTTGATATGTGATCAAACACATGCATGGAAAATTTGATAAAAAAATTATTTAAAAAAAATTAATAATGCAAAGACGAGCTGTGTTTCATCAGATATCCAAATACGTCTCGGTGCTTGATTTTCATATATTTTCTTTCCCTCATTCATTCTTAATGAGGTTGGAGAAATACATTAATATCTGAGCTGTTCGATCGGTGCTCGATAAATTTCAACAACCAAGGAAAAGCATATTTCATTAAGCTCAACCGAGCGTTTCTGTGTTGTGGTAGTGGGATCGTCAACAATTTCTGAAGATCTATGTACAAATGAATCCCGTTAACGTACAACTCTTCTGTTTTTAGCGCGATACGCCAATCCTTCCGCACATAGTTAGTCCCTGGTTTGATCCCAAAAGAAGTCTAGTTAAGTCTAATAAATCAATAAGCTTATGGTTCTACCGTTTTCGCAGTTGATTCCGTTAAATCCACCCCGGCAAGCACATTCATAGCCAATAGGTTTCCTGTGGCAAATCCCTCGATTTTTGCATGGCGTATCCGCGCATGTTATTTCTGAGAAAAAAAGGAAAAGAAAATGAATAGAGATTCTCAGTTCTTTTCCGGTTGGTTATCTGAGACATTCAGAATTGCGGAGGTATGAAAACATATTACATGAGAAGGAATTTACTAATGCCACAACACGCGGATTAAATTTAAATTCAAATTAAGTCTAAAGGAAAATTATCCTTCATTATGTTGACGATACTCTCCATAATTAAATTTAATGTTCAAGTAAAAAAGATCATTATTTTTTACAGTAGGTCAATATTCTCGTTCTGTCAAAAGTCGTGATTACGTCTTTGATATGCACGACGTTGTTTAACTTCATTCCCAAGTGAGTTTTCCATTTTTTTTTAAGCCGCTGAATGTGGTAATCTCGTCCTCATCCGACATCGGCAAAGATGGCGGAGCCTAAGGGGCTGGAGGGGCTTTAGCCCCCCCACCTCCCACACTTTTTACGACGATGACATTTTTTGTCATTTTATACTTATCCAGGTTGTCTTTTTTAAGAAATATCTCATGGAGAATGTTGAAAATACCATTTCCGAGCCTCTAGATTTAAATATTTTTTTGGGGAGGATGCTCCCAGACCCCCCAACAAATTCGCGCCATCGGCGCTCGTTTTCAAGCCCCTCCACTTTAAAATATGCTCCGCCGTCCCTGATTGGGGTTGAATTTGCTCCCTCTTTGACACCGGTCTCGCCTCCTAACTCCTCCTCCTCTATGTCTTATCCAAAATTTTCACACACATCTCAAGTTGCATAAGTCATGGAGTGCCTTTTAAGGGAATGCGACTATAACACGTTTTAGTATAAATACTCTGGTGATTATAAAAAATCGCGCGCTCTGATTAGTTCGCTATCTCGGATTATCGGCCGATAATCACCTCAAAGAACAAAATTGCGCGCTATTGATGAAATAAACTTTTTTCGTGTTGTACAATGCTTTTTCTTTTCTTTTGTTGAAATAATCACCTGTGTATTTATAATAAAGCAATTATTCGCCTCAGGCTCAGTGTTTATCGTATTTATAATAAAGCAATTATTCGCCTCAGGCTCAGTGTTTATCGGTGAATATTCACCTCGACTTCGTCTCGGTGAACATCGAAGTCCGAAGTTTGCTTGTAAACGGAACCTACAATTCAAGCGAAGAATGTTACGTAAACAAGTGGTGTATTATCTTACCATTTGAAGAACTTGAATTTTCGCAGTGCATGCCCGTATATCCCACGGAACAAATGCATCTGTACTGGCCATCACATTCCTGTTCGCAGACGGCGCCATTTTGACACGGTTCACTACTGCATGACAGAATCTGAGGCTATACCGGCAGAGAAAACGACTTTCAATATTTCCCACTCTAAGAATGGTTTGTATTTGTGTGCAACATATTTTTGGCCTCTTAATGCCAGGCTGGCCCTGAAATCCGGATCAAACTCGGAAATTCCTGAGTACTAGAAGAAACTCCGTATAGTAGCAGAGAACAAGAGAAGATGAGGTAAGACAATGCATCTTCCATACTGGGTTCTCTTACTATGATAAGGGGAGAGAATCCATTTTTATACCCGGAATCTATTTTAACTGACCAATGACTGATGTCCTTCTCATCACGTGGTTGAAATTTCAATGCGCCATGGGGATCTTGTTTTGTTTGACATCGACTTTACTCTTTCGTTATTGGGAAACCGCGCAGCCATGGAACGAGATATGAATAGATTACACGCTAAAAATAGATTCTGTCCCTTTATCACATCAGACGGGATTATGTTCTCTTTCCTCATTTTCTTTTTCAGAGAGCCAAAAAACAAAACAAAAAACTTAACCCGACGTCATTTCAATAAGGTTTTACAAGTGTAATTTACAGGTGTCGCTGTCGTTTTTTCACTGAAACGCAATCGGTACACTTTTAAATTGATTTCACCCTCCCTCTGTTATGCACCAGACCCGGGAACGGAAACCGAGACACATGGATGGGAATGGGGTTAGCGGGCGGTAGGGCAATTTCTCACACCACTGCATTTGTTATCTCACCACTATGAAGAATAAAAAGAATCTGAATTCAATTGGTTAACCATGCAACTTCGTGAAATTTTGAAATTCATGATGCCGGCTCAAATGAAAAAGTCCAGTTTTGTATAACAGCAAAGCACTGTTTTCACTTTTATCAAGACGATTGGAAAATGATTTGGCTTCGGTTTATTATCAAGTAGCCAGTTGACTTTTTAAGATAGGTCTCATACCTGGATTTCAAAATACTTAAATCTTCTTCTAGCAACGAGGTCATTCGGACTTCTTGTTACTGTGCCATTATTGAGCTCACATACATGCGCAGCTCTGACACCCGCGTTTTCCCTGAAGTTAAACGAAACGCACTTTGCTCTCAGAACACAATGATGCCCGCATTCGATGTCCGAGGTGACCTGGTGCTCAGTGATCACGTGACCTCTCAACCTCTCATCTGTTGGTTAAAATGAGTTGTTTCAAAATCAAAAGCGGCAAATTTGCCAGTCGTGGAAATAAACAGAAAAGCTAAAGAAAATATGCTAAGTTAAAAAACAAGTGTAAAGGAGTTTGGTTCTAAAGAAACTGGTGTTGCGTCATAGGGAAATTGATACACACAAACATGGTTTACAAGAAATACGACTCCCGCAAAACCTCGAGAAGCTAGATTTTGAAGAACTCGTGATGATTTTTCCTTTTTATTTTTATATTTTATTATTTCTTTTTATTCCCAATACTCTGACTAACGCTTTTTGGAGATTTCCGGATTGACCTACTTATACAGCTCTCACAAGTCACAGAGCTCATCATTAAGATATCTCAGATGTGCTCAACACACATTTTGCTATGGTTGGGCATAAACTACCATTTGCAATACCGCAGTGTAGACGCTTGTATGAATATCTCCGTCAAGGTCCATCGCTCTTGTCATCATTTCTTTTCGACCCAATTACGCCCTTAGAAATGAGATTTTGTCTCTCCATGTTAACAAAGCACACGGGCTATATTCGTTTCCGGTATGTAGCGTTAAATGCGCCTGTACAGTTATATGCAAACGTTAAGCAAAAATGATGAATTTATCGATGAATATATCGATTGAAACCGGCATGTATCCCAGTAAACTGAAGAACGCTAAGATAATCGCTATTTATAAAAGCGGTGATGAACTTGAAAGCGGAAACCATTGGCCAATTTCACTACTCTCTAATATTAACAGACTATTTGAGAAAATGATGAATAATAGGGTGATAGCGTTTATTACGAAGCATGAAATATTCAACCTCGTTCTCAGGGCTTTTCCCTAGAAAGAAAAATGGCGGACGCCATTTTTCTTTCTAGGGAAAAGCCCTGGGAACGAGGTTGTGAAATATTATGCTGATCACAATATGGATTTCGCGAAAGTTACTGTACTGAACATGCACTTTTAGACATTATTAACAAAATACAAGCAAACATGGATGCGAAACTTTTTTTCATGCCGTATATTCATTGGTTTAAAAAGGCTTTCGATACTGTTGGCCATGAAATGTTGCTTCATAAACTGAACCATTATTGACAGATGGATTACGAGGCATTGTCAACAACTGGACCGCGATGCCAGACAACATAACCAGGAAGAGAGATTTCAAAAAAAAAGAAAAGCTAGTATGTGGCGTACTGGTATCCCAAGGCTCGGTTCTCGGGCCATTACTATTTCTATTGTATACCAATGATATAATAATAAGTTCTTCAAAACACTTGATTTCTTCCTGTTTGCCCATGACCTTGCTCCGGTATCGCAAGGCCATGGCTTTGAATATCCTCTTCAACTCTGAATTTCTTGCATGTCTTATCTTACCCACTGGCACTGCTTAAGTTGCGAACATAACAGCAACGATCTTTCACTCAATAAATGTGTTGACATTAGAGTCAAGTTTGCATCGAACTTATGCCTTATTCCAAAATGGCCTCTTTTAAAAATTCTTTTGTTTTTAATTAAATTAGACCTTGATGCCTCGTTCAAGGTAAAATATTATTTTGAATTTTAGCTTAAGAACGAGGCATCAAGGGATAATTTGAATAAAAACAAAAGCATTTTTGACAGGCGGCCATTTTGGAATAAGGTGTATGAAAAGCTAAAGGTATATAAAACGCGTCGTTGAGAGCGTGGAGTCGTGTTCATTAGTCATATTCAGACAGAGGGAACTAGTCACAAGTTGAAAGAAGAAATGATTGAAAAATAAACTTTGTAAGCATTTTGAAATACCTCTGTAAACAAAACAGAGACATGTTTGGACTAAACACAAGAAGATTTTGAAAACTACGCCTAAGAAGTTATTAAACTTAATTTCGTTGTTTTGTTTTAACTGTAAATCTAAATCCCATTCAACATTACTTCATAGGCTCACGAAAGTAGGATTACCTATTTTTTTTATTTCAAATGTATTTATTTGATAATCTGCATTACACGGATTTAAATGCCTTATCGTAGCCTGCCAAGGAAAAAATCAAAAAAGTAAATGCAAAGTAATAGAAGACCCAAATCGCAGAATCCATACCTTTTCCCTTCAAGGCGAATGTCCGTAAGCGATGACAAAAATTTTCAGCAAAGACTTCACTCGATTCTTTTTGCAGAAGGACCAGAAGTATCGTTGCCAGCCAGAGATGGGAACCCATTGTCACCGCGAAATGGTTAGACTGTCAACTATAAATGCAATTTAGTATAGATATTACTATTATAAGTTTGACGGTTTAATTAACGCCAAATTGGCGCGGGAGCATGACAAGACAAAAGCGGATTGAAGTTGGTGTTTTTAAAACCTGCTGAAGGACGGAAAAAAGCTCTTACAAAAGCGGATTCAGCTCTTTTGTGTCTTTGCAGAACATTTCGGGTTTGATCACTCAACTTAAATTATTCTCTGCAACTGCCTCATGAGTTAATTTGTGGCGGCGCCGTTTAACATCTAATGAACTTTTTATGATTCCTATTCAGTCTAAAACTGTTAGCTACAGAGTTTACGTAGCTTGAAATAAGACCAATGAAAGTACAATCAATTTTAAATGTACCAAACAAATCCTTTATTTGGATTTCGGATAAAAAAGTTGTAGGAGCTTTATAGATTTAAATCACAATCAAGTCGTTTTTGCTTTCAGGCTTTTCGAAGTCGTTTTTGCTTAATTTTGCGTCAATAATACAAATGTAGAATCTTCAACTTCGTTAGAATCAATGGACTTGACTGGAGGCGCTATATTATAGTGGCTAGCAGGTTTTCCGTTCAAGGAGGTACGAGTTTCGAACCCTGTGACTGCACTGTAGCGTTTCTTCACAAAACTTAATCGACACTGTCTCTCTCCACCCATGCAGGTGTATAGAGGTGTATAGATGGGTACCAGTAAAATAATAATGCTTGGCTTATCTCCGTGATGGACAAGTATCACATCCAGTGGAAGAAACACTTCTTAGTACAGAAACCGAGATAAGGTCTGACTCCCGTCATAGGTCTCTTATAGTTCGAGTGCGTCTCTACCCACACAAAACGCAGACAAATCATTGCTCAACCGGAAGCCGTTCTCTTATTTCTTTCTTGTTGTCTTAATCACAATTGCTAAAAATTGCATTAATTCTGCGAGGGTGAAATCTTTCTCTTACGCTTTTTTCGTGCTTAGGAACCTCCCGACTAATACTTTAAAAAACGTTAACGTAACCAGAGGAGACACTTGTTTGTAGCAATAGCTATATATAGATGGAGTGTTTACTAATATTACAACCATTTGCGTTAAATGTAAACGATGCTTCGTGGCGCAACGTTTATTTGAATAGACACTTTAAAATGTTGTTGGATTTTAAACCCGACCCCTATATTCTGATAACAAACACTAAATACTTTAAAACAATCTATTGGAAGTATACAGTAAAATGGATGATATGTTAGTCCTGGGAAAGCTTTAGTCAGCCTTTGAAGAAATGAGCCTTAAGATTCCGCCAGCCTAAAAACAAAGACTTAACTAATGTATGGCAATTTATCTAGTTGAGAATGCTATTCGCGTTTCAGCATACGATCATAATCCATGATCCGAAGCTTCGATCAACCAAAGATCTGTCTACGGCGTACACTGAAGCGAACTAGAATATTTCATCCTATATGAAACACCAAGTTACGTTGCGTAACATAGTAACAACTTCCTAGGTGCTTGACGTGTGACAACACACATATACCAGGATTGAGCGGGCGACTTTACTGGTGTTAGCGAATCGACATTTCACTGCTTGTTATATCTCTGTTGCTCCAGGCATCCCACTTGGGTTTGGTAGCGCAATTTAAGTTTCCACATTGATTACAGTTTTTGTACCACCAACCAGCATTGTTCGTTTGCGCGCAATTTCCACCGGCGTCTTCATCGTTATCGTCATCTTTTGTTGTAAATTTCTGCCAATTGGAATCCCCTCCGCAGTCGCTGATGTTACCAGAGAAGCCATAAACCTCCAACAAGTATTTCTCGTCTTCGTTCCTTTGACGGAAATTGGAATAGGTCGCTGTACCGACCTGGCCATCACTGGACCTTAATATTATAAAGAATTCACGCGTAGTGTTTGCCAGAGCGTAGATTTTTTCATTTCCAATCCAAAATTCGTCGTTGAGATCCCCAAAGCCGTTTTTATACTCGATCCAGTTTTTGTCAAAATCCAACTGGTAAGGCGACGTGCGTCTTTGTATTAGAGTCCAGCCTCCACCGTTATTTTCGTGGTCGCAGTACACTGGAACGACACCGAGGCCAGGCAGACGGATGTTGTAAATGCCACTTGATGTGCTGCCACTCATTTTTAGTAATTTACAACTTTCACCTTTTAAGGGAAACATATAAAATGCACAGTCAGTTAGTTTGAAGGCCGGCACCTTATCAGAGACATGAACACCCACTCGCCTTCCTAACGAAAGTTGATGAACATGATCCCATCTCTTATAATCTGAGAACAAAAGCCAGTCGACTTCCCGCTAGAACTAAAAGATGCATGGACTTTCTTACCAAGAGATACTTTTGATTAGTCAAATTAGTTAGACTCTTAATTTTTAATTAATTATTGTTCTATTTTTCTCGCCTTGTTAATGCAGTGTATTTTTGCTGCAAGAAAGGTAATAAACTTCTACTATTACTAACAGTGTCCCTTGCGAGTCTCAGTTAAAACGAAAAGATATCTTTTCATCATCAGATGGCGAGACAAAGAAAATCAGAGTTCTCTCAACTGGAGTCGATCCTATATTGATGTTATAAAAGGGGGATGCTGGCACATTTTCATTACGATTTCATTATGATTTTATTATAAGCGCGCTGCCAGCACATTTTTGTTTACATGTGTAATAAGCCACCGCCAAGCCGATACAAAGCCGATACAAAGCCGATACAAAGCCGATACAAAGCCGATACAAAGCTGTTATTGACTAGAGCACAAAGCCGTTACAAAGCCTATGTGAAATCTGCTTGGGGCCGGCTCCTGGCACATTTTAGTGTGTTTTGATTTTATTTTGTGAAACCGATACCAAGGCTATGTGAAACCTCCATAAAATCTGATGAAGGGATCTGGCACATTTTAAAAAAATGATTTTTCAAAAGAAATAAAATACTTATTTAAAAAGAAGAATTAATATACAAAAATGGAACAACAATTACGAAGATTAAATGTACCGCAACTAAAATTTATTGCTAAAGAGTTGGAAATTAAAGGATGTTATAGAATGTTTAAAGCTAATTTAATTAATGAGTTGGAAAAATTTACAGATGTGGATATTGATAAGTTAATTACAAAAGCTATTACAAAGTATAATTATCCTTGTGTACATGGAATTAAAAAATATTTTTGTAAAGAATGTGGGGGATCACAAATATGTATTCATGAAAAAATGAAGTATCAATGTAAAGAGTGTGTTGGAACGCAAATATGTATTCATAGAAAAAGAAAATCTTACTGTATATTATGCGATGGTTCGCAAATATGCGCACACAACAAACAAAAAAGTTTTTGTAAAGAATGCGGCGGGTCACAAATATGTATACATAATAAACAAAAGTATCATTGTAAAGAGTGTTGAAAATTATGTTATGTAACCCTATTTAGGTTTCATAACAAAATAAAAAAAAAAAAAAAAATGAATTATAATTTAAAAAGATAAAATATAAAATAAAAAGATGAATATAAAATTTTTAACTATTAAATACGATAATAAAGAAAAAAAGTGTTTAAAAGATTTCTTTTATGAAGTAAGTAAAGATTTATCAATTTGTATAGAAGAGAATGATAATTTAATGATTATTGCAACAAATATTATCCCAAATAATTTTGAATCAGATAAGTGTGTATTTTTTGGTTTTAAAATTTGTTATCTATTGGGGGATAGACCGCCAGTAATGAGAGACGGACGATTGTATGCTAGGGAATTTACTACAAAAGGAGTAAAGTTGCATAAAATTGAGGAAGATATTAATTTTGATAAAGAGTATTTTGAAAAAGCAATTAAGGTTAATAATGAAAGAGAAATTAATATTAATTTAGAAATATTTATTAATTCATTTGAGATTAGTTTTAATATAGTAATTAGAGATAAAAATAAGTTTTACGAAAAAATACAAAAACATGTAAATGAAGGCATATCTTCTTGTTTTTCTATCTCCCCGCCCAATAGAAATATGTTTGAAGGTATAAAAGTAGTATCTTTAAATAATTAGTAATACAAAGTTTAATTTTATGTTATATAACCCAATAAATGGTTACATAACAAAAATTTATTTAAATCTTAAACTAAAAGTTATAGGAGAGCCACCCAGATCAAATTTTTTCCATTCACCATCTAAAATGGTTAAATCAAAGTGGTTTATTAGTGTATCATATTTTCGAACTGGAATTGTTGGATAATCTTTTGAGGGTATGTTTGCAAGCAGTTGTGATGGAGTTAGTTTTAAAAGTTCACCATTTTTACTTTTATTCATATATGACATCCTATTATCCACTATACTGCACATAAGTCTCAATGGCTCTTTAATATTTATATTTATTGGATATATTTTACGAGGATTTATAATTTCTGGCAAACCCAAATAAATTTGTAAATCTCTAGTAAGTTTAATGTTATAATTCTTATTTGAAAATAGATACCCAACATTATTATTGCCATTTATTGTTAACTTTAGATTATCTGTATAATTATGAAAAATTGATTGAATATCAACCAACGAATATGTGCCCGGCGGCATCCTTAAAACGAACCCTTGTCTTTCATCAGTTAACGCCTGTTGATCCTTGAAATTAATTAATCTTTTAGTTTTTATATTACAATCCAGTAGTTGTATCTCTCGAAGATTTTCCAGAGGAGGATCCAAATAAATCCTAGTTTCATAATCATACATTGTAATACTTAGCATTTTGTTTTGATTACATCATATTCATCTTTAAATCGAGCTTTGCTCGGTAACGGTTACGCCGTAATTTCTATAATCAAAACATTAACAAAAATTTGCATTGACGTAATCACATTCCTGAGCGACGTTAGAAACCGACCTTTTTGAAGTAAACATAAAATCTACTTTTCGATTTCAAATCCACTTTACATTTTGCTTGTTGCTATGTCGTAAAAGTATGCAATCTATTGTTCTACACGTGAACACTAATCCAAAAACAATGATAATCACGTGAAATGGCCATGAACTACCGAAATAGATACCACGCCAACCCTCCACTGATAATTATAAATGTTAATATACGCACTTCATGCTCACTTTGTGCATTGGTTTCATGTTGCGTAGTCACGTCCGACTTCGTCGGGGAGGTCTCCGACCGATCCTGACCTTTGGTTGACTTTTTATTTTGCGTTGGGTGGATTTTTGGTTTCGGATTTGTCTCAACTATTGAATGAGGTAACTTTACTTTTGAAGATCCCATGTTATGACTTATTCCAACCTGTTTTGCTTCAGTGTTTAGGGAATTATTCACTCCAAATTTCATATCATTACTCGCTTTCATAAGTTTGTTGTTAAAACCAGTCACGCTTTCAGTGTTGATTATCATATTACTTGGCATTAACCATACACCAGGAGCAATAGCTAAATCGAGCCGTAATTTTGCTTCTTGTACAGCTAATTGATATCTTTGGATAGAACTAGAAATGTCATTCTCAATAACACTACTTTCAAATAAAGCTAAGAATTCTTGTTGTGTCTCGATTGCACCACCATCATTACCATAAATCGAGTTTCTAGTGTTAACTTGTGCTCCCAATATACAGTAAACAAAAGCTTCAGCGGATCGATTCAATCTACCGAGTCCAGCTTTAGTGAGTCCATGCCCGCTTGTAGGAATAAACCAACCATATTTGAAATCAGCAAAGTCATCATTACGAATGAACGAGATTAGGTCACCTTTTTCTTTCTTACCACCGTCATCAGCAAAATTACCACCTTCGCCGGGCCATTGATCCGCTTCAACATCATAATTCCTTATAATATGTACATTTTGATATCCCCCTCCTTTTCCATGATATCCTGCGCCATAATCAAGGAATATATCACCCAATCCGCCGTTTCTACCGCCTTTCCATCTAAAGTCGGCCAAAGGCTGGGACCCGCTTCGCGGAAAGTCTGAGTTTTTTGATATGCTAAATTCTGCACACAAACGTTGATATGCTACTTTACTATAGGGATTATTGTTTATTACAAAGGGTTGCTCATCAGGCAAGGGAAGGCTTAATTCATATAATATCCGTCTTATTGTGAAATATATATGAAACTTAATGAAGCTATTCACTACTTTAGGATAATTTAGACTTTCAAAAGGACTAATCCCACAACCAGATGTTGCACACCAAACTGCAAAGTTAAGTTGTTGAGGCCAATAATTCATATCAGGAGCGTTTAACCATTTTCTACTCTGCTTTCCAAATTTGAAAGTAACAACTTGATTGGTAAAAACATCACGCATCTTTGCTTTGAATTTCTTTGTATTTGAAACGTATATATCCAATAAAGTTAGCATTTTTGTTATGTCGCTTGTAAAGTCATCAAAATCAATTGCTGGTATTGGATAAGATCGATTAGTCATAGTTAAACTTTTTGGGAATGAACTTAATTCATCATCATCCAATCCTAAATCTTTCCATAAAAGTCTTTTCATATGAGGTGAAAGGTCATCAGTCCATGTTTTTCCAGTTGGATCATCATTTGACATAACTGTTGCCTCATTAACTTTCCACTTAATATATCCCCCATATGAATCATTCACAAATGTAAATTTATCAAGATTAGCGTTTGGGTATCGGGTTTTGAAATCCTCGAATAACATCTTATTCTTTGTGTTTCAGTGAATCTGGTCTTTAGATCTAGAATAAGATGTAAAGTAAATTAAGTTCTTATCACCCGTAGGGTGCTCCAGCTTCGCTGGTATTTCTAATCCCCGCAAAACAATTGCAACCAACATCAGTTCTTTCAAATGAAATTTTTAATGTCCGGGAGCGGTTAATTCTTTTAATAGATCTTCTCGAACTTTTTTCCTTATCTGAGACATGTTTAAGTTTTTTTCTGTATCTCTCCGAAATTTTTGACGAACTTCTTGTTTTAGTTTTTGGAACTTTTCCAACTCTGCCAAAATTATGGAAAATTCTTGATCGGATATAACATTATCTTTTAAAGCTTTTGAAACCAAATCGTTAATGGTGTTTAATTTTGATTTTGCAATTGAAGCGGTTTGTTCATGTTTACTAACTTTATTTGAAAGTCTTTTTGATGCATAACCGAATCCAACCGATAATCCACCAAAAACCCCACCAACAACACCCAAAGGAACACCAACAACAGCGCCAAAACCAGTAAGAGAAGTTCCGAGACCACTCGCGGATAGAATAACTGAAATCAATCCACCACAAACACTTATTTTTGTAAATATTCCTCTTGCTCTATTGTATTTTTTCCTTACATCTTCATAATGTTTAATTTCTCTCTCAAGATTTTGTAATACTTCGCTTGATTTTTGCAGTCTGAAATTAACCGACTGATCGGCCCGAAGGGCCTCCCCGCTCTGCGGAAGGGAGGAACTGGGATCTGAATTATTAGGTAGTTGAGGATAAATTTTATTATAGTCATCCATATTGTGTTTTACTGATCACTATGATATCTTTAGACCTACTTTCTCTTCTTTCCACCTTTCATTTGTTCCACAAAATATAGAACCACAGCCATTATCAAAAGCCAAGCATTTTCACCTAAAAATCCAATAACCTGGCCGGCTGTTTTGAATAGAAAGCTAACTATTGCTCCAACCATTCCTGGTAATATTTCACCGAGTTTCTTACCAATAGCTTTCAGCCCATTACCAACACCTTTCCCTAATGTGGATAGACCTTTAGAAAGATTAGAAACTATAACACCAATAACAACACCTACAGCACTCATAACTGCAAAGACTGTAAAACCATACTTTTTGAATATATACTTTAATCGCTCTCGTAATGGTAAATTTTTAATTATTTCATCTTTTTTACCATCTATAGCTGATAATTGTTCTTCTTTTGAAATTGTAATCTTTATAAGTTGATCTTTTAATTTATCATTCTCTGATTTTAATCGTTCATAGCTCTGTTCTAACTTTGCTGAATTGGATTTATCCTTCTTATATTTGTCTATTTCTTCTTTGTATAATTTTAATTCATCCAAAAGTTTTTGACCTTGTATTTTTAATTCTATATTCTGTTTAGCGGTTTGATCGAAAAGACTTTTATTCTCAGCTTTTTCTACCTGTTGTTTCTCAATGAATTGACGTAGTTCTTTTTCTCTTTCTACATATCCACCAATCTCCTCCGATCGTGTTGCTAAAAGTGAATCTATTCCTTGTACTGCAGAAAGTAATTCATTATGTTTTTCTTTTTCTTCATTCAATTGCAATACAGCTTCATTATATTTTTTCAGCATTGTTTCATAATCAGCACCTAGTTCTTTTATCATTGTTTTTGGCAAATCTTCAAGCTTAAGATTTTTATCTTTATCAAGTATTGTGTGTTTTACTGCTCTTGGATTATTACTAAATATTCCGGTTATACTTCCATCTTCTTCAAATTCAACATTAAATGTTGCATCATCAGGATTGAAGTCTGGTAAATAACGTTTTAGTTCTTGACCTGCTTCTCTCCTTCTATCATATTCCTCATCTATTTCTCTTGAAACATCTCCCTCGTTACTTCTTTCGGCTTGTCTATCCCATTCTGCCCGTCTTCTTTCTTCTTCATTCCATTCATCAAAACCAGTATAATCTCGATCAATAGAGGTGGATGTGATTGGGTTTTCATTAATTGTATCATTATTATCATCTTCAGGCTCCCTTGATAAATCTTGTAATTCCATACCTTCTTCCATGATTTTTTACTCATCAGTAAGAAATCTTTAGATCTAAAGTTATGTTTTGAAAATAACTAAAAAATAAATCATTTATGTTATATAACTTATTTTAATTGATGTATTACAAGTTATATAATAATTTATAATAATTTTGAAACCGCATAACCCAACGCCAACATTCCTCCTCCAACATATAACATTTCGCTATTCTTTTGATCACCGCTTGGTTTATAATAATCTGAAAATTTTGGTTCTTGCATTTTACTATATAATGCAAATTGTTCATTTGTTTTTGAAATATTTTTTGATGCTTGATATTTTTCATCTTTTTTCTTCATTTTCCAATCCATTAGTTTTTGTCTTTTTTCCTGATATTCAGCGTAATCTCTTTGATATTTTTCCATTGCTTTATCGTGTCTTATTTTTTCCGTATCAACCTTATTTCCTGATAAATATTTTGCAAGATATGATCCACCGACAAATGCCGTTGAGTTTAATACAGCTCCTCCAACCATCATTGCTATTGATGCAAGCGCCATTATTTCTTAATTTGGTAAAATCTTTTGATCCTCTAAATATGTTTTTAGATACATACTTCCAGACAATACAGCCACCCATTTTGCATAATTTGTAATACTTGAGGATGGATCGTTCAAAAATGATTCCTTCATTACCTTTTTAGCTAAATATCCAACTCCGGCTCCTAATCCAATAAGTACTGCTGAATCAGTAACAGTTTTCACAAGTTTGTTTTCGTTTGACATGATTTTTTACTACATCAGTGAGAAATCTTTAAATCAGCTTTAGAGCTTACATCATTCCAATTTTTGGTCGATCTAGCGTTTGTGGTTGAGAGGGAATATTTGATGGCGACGGTATTTGAGGGACTTGCGATAAATCAGGTATTCTATTTTTATAATATCTCATAAACATATCAAATGCTGTAAAGCCTATTCCAACAATGGATAATACGGTTGTAAAAGATAGCTCCGGAAGCCAAGCTTTCGATTCGTTATTTGTCTTTTCTTGATTATACTCACTTTCTGTATTTTCATTTTGCTCCGCTTGTTCCTTTTCTCGTTTCATCTCCCTAGCTAATGCTTCTTTTGCTTTTTTATTATATTCAGCTAATTTTTTACCAGCAGCTACTTTTTTAGGATCTTTCTTTTTTGTTGATTTTTGCTCTTCTTCTTTTTGCGGTTCTCTAGTAATTTGCTCCGCATAGCGGGGAGGGGCTTCGCCCCGATCAACATCTCCTTCACTTTGTTCAGTTTGTTCAGACATTATTTTTACATATCATTAAGAAATCTTTAGACCTCTTAGTAAACAGTATCAGTTCCTTCAACATCTTGCTTAGTAGTCTGCTCAGTTTTGTTAGAATCATCTGTATTATTGCTTGTAACTTGTTGAATTTTACCTATTTTAACGTGTTTAGCAACCTGGAAAACCCCGCTAGCAAGTGCTGCCAATCTTCCTGCTTTCAATGCTAAGAGACCTACAATGTTTGTTAGTTCGCGATTAACCAAATCATCATTCTTCAAATCATCGCAAAGAGATTCTATATCATCAACTGGAACTAAATATGAAATAAGTTTAGAAACTAATTGTAGGGACGAATCCACCAATCCACCGTTAATTTTCTTACCCATTACTGCTTGATAACGATTATAATATTTTTCAACATCTTTTACAGATAATTTTTTTATATCCCCCAAACTCATATCAACGCCTAAATATTCCTTTGTGGTTCCAAGAGCAGCTAGAATAGCTAGTGATTCTTGTTTTATTTCAAGTTCATCTTCCTCAGTTCCTCGGTATTTTATCTAATCTTTTAACTCAGTCTTTTCTTCAATATAATCTTCTACGCTTGTCATCTTTGTGATAATAGATGGATTATTTTTAAATCGGCTTTGTCACTTCAGGAATCTCTAAATAACATTGAAATGGATAACGTAAACATAAACAAAGTCTAGAATATTTTTCAGTTTTCAGGAGTTGAACAAACTTTTTACTAGTTTCGGAATCTAAATCACCCCCATAATCTTCGAAAAGCATCTTCATACCCTTCTGTGATGGATTATGGAATGAGACCACACAAGCTACATTTTCACGGAATGGTTTTGCTATCGACGTTAATTGCTGAGTGAGAACCCACATTGATAAACCATGATGTCTTCCAGAGAATGCTAAATCTATAAACTTGTTCGATCGTTTCTTCAGATCATTCGAAACGGCGCAATCATCTAAAATTATTAGTGTATTTGTTCCAGAGAATAAAGTTTGACAATCAGTTAACAATTCATTAATCTCATCAATGTTACTGGCATCGGGTGATAATACAAAGAAACGTTTATCTCCTCTAGCAAAATTATGATAGGTTTTATTTTTGGAATAGGTTGGGCAAATTAAAACAATGTAATCAAAAATTTTTCGGAAAGGCCCTCGTAGCTGTTCAATTAGGTACTTTGTTTTCCTACAATTTGTTGGTCCAGTTATAATACAATGAAAAGGAATTTTATCTCGTAAATCTTCCATGATTTTTTGTATCATAACATTATGTTTTTAGTACTTAATTGATCTCAAACTTGAATTCATAATTTCCATCATTGCATCAGCTACAACAAACATATGGCAGGTTATAGTACCAGATCCGCTCTGTTTTCTTTTAATTTCTATTTTTACACCATCATGTGTATTATTTAATGCCAATCCTCCCCCATGAATGCGATTATCGGGGTGAGTTCTCATATCAACCCAAAGAGCAAACTTATCTGCATAAAAATCCTTTTCTTTTACCGACCATCGGGAGGAACCGTATGGGGGACTATAAACATCATCTCTCTCAAATCGTTTCTTTACTGACTCCCACAGATCTGATGGTATCATTCCCCTAGAGTATACTCGATTTGGTACGCCATCAACATCTATATTAATAGAAGTTATGCCAGGATTGTAAAAATTCTCAGAGTTCCGCGCTCCCGCTGTAAATGGTAATGTAAACAAAAATAATACCCCCGTCATTGATCTTCTAGGTAGATTAATATGTTGATTAATAACACCATCACCGCCTATAGAAAATGTAAAAGTTTTGTGTAAAGTAACATTTTCATAAAAGAATCCTTTACCAACTTGATAAGCTGCCTGAGCCTCGCGAGCTAAGTATTCGCTTGAAATTGAAGAATATTCTAACTCAAGGTTTTTGATTGAATATGTTGGGGTTTTAGTTGTATCAGAATAAATAAGAATATCATTAATTGGGGCAAGCGTAATCTCAAATATTAGATGATTTTCTAATGCTTTCGGGTAAAAAACACCATGATCGTTTAAAATAGGGTGATTTATTGGTATTCTATATTTTGTATTATGTACTGCGGCAAGAGCTACTTCTTTTACATCTTGTGTTTTTTTATCTCCCGCTTTTGTTCTAAGTTTTCTCATATTTTCGGAAGAAATACCTTGTTTTAATCTATCTTCGCGTTCTTCATCTGTTAAGAATAAATCATGATATGTTTGAAATAAATCGTATCTTTGAGTATCCTGTAATGTTTCACCACCAAAAAGAACTTTAAATCTAGATACAAGATTCCTTCCCACATTATTCACAAGTGTATTATTAGCGTGTCCATCTACATCCAAGTCAAATAGTAGAGATACACTTCCAGGCACAATCACTAAATTCTCAGAAAGTTTTGGAATATTTATATATAATGTTTCTCCGGGGCTAGCTGAGGATGGATTGAGAGTAATTCGATTCAATGTTGATTCTGCTTTCAAACCAAAGGGTTCTTTGGGAATTCTGTTTGGATTAATTTTTTCAGACGTCATTGTAATTTATAAGATACTTTGGTTAATCTTTAAACCGGCTACGCTGAAACCCCTTTGCTCTATTATTCTCTAATTTATTAATATGTTTTAATAACTTTTCTCTCGCACTGGGGATTAAAATCAAAACATTAAAAATATCATCACCATCTTCCATATCTAGAATTTTTTTAATGATAATTTTTTTCATAATGTTAATTTGATATCTTGAAAAAATTATTTTTTCTTCCCCCATTTTAATTTATAAGATACTTTGTTTATTTTTTAAATGAATAACGAAAATATACTTTCAAAAATATATTATTCAACTGAAGGATATTGGAAAGGATATTCTGCAATTCCTAAATTAGCTGAAAAGGCTAATCGGGCAAAGCCCTCCCGCGAAGCGAAAGTAAGTGAAAATGTGGCTAAAAAATGGTTACAAAAACAAGCAATATGGCAAATATATCTACCGGCACCAAAATATATACCTAGACCTCACTGGACCGTGGATAAACCAAATCATATTCACCAAGCAGATTTATTATTTTTACCGCATGATAGAGTTGGAAGAAAAACATATAAATATGCATTAGTTGTGGTTGATGTTGCTTCAAGATACAAAGATGCTGAACCATTAACCTCAAAAGAAAGTCGAGAAATATCAAATGCTTTTGAGAAAATATATTCAAGAAAATTAAAATACCCTAAAACATTAATGGTTGATCCTGGAAAAGAATTTATGGGCGAGGTTACAAAACTTATGAATTATCATAATGTGAAAATACAGAGAAGTGAAGCAGGAAATCATAGAGCTCAAGCATTTGTTGAAAACGCAAACAGAATATTAGGAGAAAGATTATTTAGTCATCAATATGCGCAAGAAATGGTAAGTGATGTCCGATCTAGAATATGGGTGAAAAGATTACAAGATATTTTGAAAACTTTGAATAATACACCAACTAGAATAACTGGTAAAGAGCCCGTTAAAGCTATAAAAATGAAAGAGGTTGATATTGAACCAAAAAATTATCAGCGATTTGTAGGCCTTGATGAGGATAGATTGCCTCCAGAGGTTAAAGTTAGATATCTATTATTTCCCGGTGAACTTGAAGGCGGTGAAAAAAGGAGGGTTACAGATCCTATTTGGAGTATCAAAGTTTACGATATTTCTAAAAGTATGATTACACCTAATCAGCCGGTTTTATATTATTTAACTGATGGGCCAAGACGTGGTTTTGTTAGGGAAGAATTACAAGTTGTACCTTATGATACTGAGTTGCCTCCTAATTCTGTTTTAGTAAGATAATGTCCATATGGGAGAGTATGTTTTCCATCTTTACAAATTATTCTCTTATCATCATCGGCTGATAATGCAACTTTATTAACAGTTTCAGTATAAACAAAATGTTTATAACTTCTTATTACTTGCATCTCCCTCATCTGCTTTACTTTATTTTCTAAACATTCCTTGTAATCATCAAATCTTATACTATTTTCTACAACTGATTTTTTAATTCCTTTATCCTTTTTTGTCTCTTTACCATCATCTGTTTTGAAAGAGTATAGCTTAGCTCGTAGCCCAACAAATTCAGTTATTATTTTTCCACCCGCTTCATCTTTAAACTTACCAATTACTTTTTTGTTTACATCCGTCTTAATTCCTGATGAATGATTTTTTGGATAATTGCTAGTGTCAAACATTTCTTCAACATCAGGGCTTATATCCTTATAGAAATCCTCAGTTTCTATATCATATACAAGACTATCTGTATCTGTCATAAGTAATTTAGCTTTTTCACCATATTTTGGTTTAATATAATTATAATGAAAGTTATACATCATTGCTTTACTTATATCTAAAATACACATTCCTAAGTAAATAGGTTTATTGTATTTTATATGCGTTTTATTCATATGAACAGCCATAAGATTTTCAGAAAAAATAGTTCGGCGATTATAGTTAGCTTTTGATATTAATTTTCTTGCTTCTTTCTCATTTGTAACCAATCTTATATCTACCCTTTTTCTAAGATTTTCCATTGTTTTCCCAAATACAGAATTATTCATAAGTTTGAAAAAATCTTTTTCAAAATCGTTTTTCGCTTGTTCTCTCAATTTAGTATTCAAACTGATGTAAGGTTTTAACCATTTAGACTCTTTAAATTTAATTCCTCTATGAATATTTGTTACTTCTAATCCTAGACTTTCATATTTTTTTAGTGTTTCATGATGAACCACATAATTATTCTTATTGTTGAGGTTTGGTATTAATTTCTCAACCCTATTAACCTTAATTCTTTCCGGGGCAAGCGGGTAGTCACTATGTAAATCATGAAGATGCCGCGGATATTTTAAATCAACCTCTACTATACATGGCATATTTCTCCAATTTGTTAGCTCATTTTCACTCATCCATTTTAAATCATGAGTTGGGAGTGGTTCACTCATTGCTCCGCCATATAAGTTGTTTGCGTCGAGATATTCTATATAATTTGTTTGTATGTTAGGATCATATTTACTCATGTATGGGTTGTTAGCTTTAGCATATCTGTTTGATATCTGAGATATACCCCCTCTAACACCTTTCTCAATCATAATTAGCATATCAATGTCATTTATCATCTCCAATTCAATTTTGGTTAACTTTAACATAGCATCCCAAGCAAGCCCTGGTGCTGTATAATACCAAGCAGGATCTAATCCATAGTTATTTTGGCAAACATCTCTAAAGTTTTCAAATACATCAGCTAATAATAACACATCAGACTGGAGATATAGATTAAGGTAATCTCGCATTGTTTTCATATTAAAAGTTTCCCATACCTTTTTAGCATGTTTGTAATCATCTTCTGAAATATCTTCACCTCTAAGTTTTGAGTAAAAAGCTTCCTTTGATGGAAGTTGGGTTTCGTTTAATTTATCAAAATCATCAAGCCAATCATATGGGAATACTCCCTTTCTCAACAATAACTCTAATTTCTCTCCAGCATTGTATTTTTTACTGTTTTCAAAAGATTCTTTTGGCAGATTATTTACTAATTTATCAAGACTGGATTGCATAAATTTTAATGAATCTATGAACCTGATATCTCTGATAACATCTTTCATCTTGCCGCTTTCTTTATCTTTATAGGCGTCAACTACAATCTCTTTTGAGAAAGAAATATACTTTTCCTCATTATTTGGTATTAGTTTTATTTTACCTTCTGTTTTAGCAAGATTATTAATAAATAGATGAGAATCATATCCCGATAAATTGTGAATTATGACAGGAAAAAATTTTGGAATCTTATAATTTAAATTGCATTCCTTATGTGCTGCTCCTCTATACTTTCCTGTAAGATGACAGTGATCTATTACCTTATCTTCACCCAATTCTTTCTCACATATATGGCAATGAGTTGCGTTTTCATAGTTTATTTTATCATTTTCTGTCATATTCTTCTTATTAAACTTTTTGAATCTTTTTACATTATAACTAATACATTTTTTATAAATTTCCTTAAATTCTTTTTCTAGGTATTCTACAAATTTCTGCGCCACATCATCTTCTTCTGATTCGGCTGTATATCTATAAAATCTTGATTTACATATTTTTTCATTAAAACTCTTAATATAACAGCCAAATGCAGCGGGTTTGTGGGTTTGATATTTATTTGTAAAACTTTTGCTTTTATCTAGGGGCCCATTATTTTTTATTTGTTTCAAAATACACTCAAAGTCTGCATAGGCTACAAAAGGTATTCTCATTTTTTTAACAAAATTTCTAAAAGAAAGAAAACAGGGGTTGCCATCTTTATCTTTTAGCATATCAATCCTTGCTTCATTGTATAAATAACAATATGCTTCGTGTTTTTCTAATGATCTTTTTAAGTGAAAATGATGCAAACAATTATCACAAAAGTACAACTTACATTTACGTTTAGTAACTTGCTTACGTATAAGCGCACTAATATTCTTTATTAAAACAAAGTGTTTATTTGGTTCTTCATCTTTAGTTTCTTCTGTTAATAAAAGTAATCTAATCAATTTAAATCCTCGTTTACTACTTCTTTTTATAGGATATACCCCTATTTTCTCATCATATCCATATATAGCAATATCATAATCATTTTGGTTTTCAAAATTAACAACATCTTGTATTGCACTTGGAAAATTAATTTCATCCCAATTAAAATTCTTAGATTGTTCTATCAATTCTTTAGTTATTCTTTGTGGATTTTTATCGGTTGGATATACAGCCCGTGTTGTAGCCCACTTTAAACATTCTTCATCATAATTCTTGAGGTTAATAAGTGCATTCCTGTTTAACAATTCTTGCGGAAGTGGGATATAAGATCCACCTAAAAGTGGAACAAAACGATCTATGAAAATGTCAAAGAATAGTACGCGTTCTAATTTCCAACCAGATTCATTTTTTAAAAAATTTTCAAATAATATAAGTTGTTCATTTGTTAATCTATCAAATAATTCTGATAAATCTGTTGATTCAAGAACAATTTCTGATTTTTCAGAAGGAAAGTTCGCATCACAGTATGTATATAATACTGATCTTTTTTCAAGTAATTTTTTTTTGAATCTGCATGAAAATATAAATTTAGTCTTTAATGATTTTTTTGATTTAACTCTCTGTTTAATTAGATCTATAACTTTTGGTTTTATTTTATGTAAGAATGTCTTTTCATCATTCTTTTTATTTCCTTCAATCCTATAGCTTATATAATTACCATTAATAGCTGATTCATATTCTCTTGGTGTAAAATCTTCCACAATTTCTTTTTCCTTATTTCTTTTTAATATTTTTGGTCTTGCACCTTCCTTCTCATAATCTCTTTTAGGTGGTGGTTTTATTTCTTTGGGTTTATTTACTTTTTTATATCTTTCTATAAAATTTTTAGCTAATTCTTCTGTTTTATTTTTTACCTTTTTTGGAATATATGGTTTTACAAAATTCCAAAACTTGTTTAATACATTTCCTAAAAAAGGAGTTTGTTTTGTTTTTGTATTTTTCGGTTTGGGTTTATTAATATTTTGTGGGGGTGGGCCTGGGGGCGTTCCCGGTCTAAATCTATCTGGTGGCCCGGGTGGTGTGCCAGGCATTGGTTGAGGAATAGTTAAAGGTGGTAAATTTGGCCGGTTTGCTGGTCTTATTTGTGGGGGTACAATATTCGGAATTGGAAGAGGTAAATTTGGTTGGTTTATTGGCCTCATTGGTGTATTACGTAGCCCCCCAACAATTCCTGCAATATTATTAGTTATTTCTTGAATATTATTAGTTATTTCGGGTATATTAATCAATGCGCCAATAAGTTCCCTTTTATTAAACCCAGATCGGCCTCGAATATTATACCATCTAACTAAAGTTTTTAGTTGCGGTACATTTAATCTTCGTAATTGTTGTTCCATTTTTGTATATTAATTCTTCTTTTTAAATAAGTATTTTATTTCTTTTGAAAAATCATTTTTTTAAAATGTGCCAGATCCCTTCATCAGATTTTATGGAGGTTTCACATAGCCTTGGTATCGGTTTCACAAAATAAAATCAAAACACACTAAAATGTGCCAGGAGCCGGCCCCAAGCAGATTTCACATAGGCTTTGTAACGGCTTTGTGCTCTAGTCAATAACAGCTTTGTATCGGCTTTGTATCGGCTTTGTATCGGCTTTGTATCGGCTTTGTATCGGCTTGGCGGTGGCTTATTACACATGTAAACAAAAATGTGCTGGCAGCGCGCTTATAATAAAATCATAATGAAATCGTAATGAAAATGTGCCAGCATCCCCCTTTTATAACATCATATATGCACAATGCAAAGATTTGAAGGGTAAAATACATCAAATACGTCATAGTCTGAGTGTTTCATCATCATGACATCAAACACCGAGAACAGAGCTGAAAATACGTCGAGTAGTGGAATATTTTTGGCCAGACTCTAGCTACAACCACTTTCAAAATGGTTGAGACACTCTCCTTAAAAAATGCCTTTCCCTTGAAAATTGCGCCAAAAATTGAAAACGAAGTAACAATTTCAGATTCCGACCCCCACCCCCCTTTCAAAGTTGTTGCTTAACCAACTCAATGTCATGCTGCAGGTCAGCAACATTGAGAATGGGGAGGATGAAAGGTTGCTAAATATTTTACAATCTCTAAATTACCAAAAAAAGGTCTAGTGTCTCAACCCCTTTTGAAACTGGTTGTAGGTGTACAGTTTGATATGTGATCAAACTCATCACGTAACTATTTACTCAAGAGAAAAATGAACGGCCGATGAATTGACCACAGTTTGGCGACTATGTGCTCTGAATTGGGTTGGAAAACTTGGAAACTGCGTAAATATCAAACTGTTATGATATATAGGAGTATGAAATATATGATGATATATTAGAGAAAAATACGAGAGACAGTGTTTCCTCGCTCATGTAATCAAAACACTTTTACGATAAAACATATGCGAAAGATAGTGTTCGCGCACATACAAAGCATATGAAAAACTGCAAAGAGAACTGAAGTGGAAACGCAGGGGAGCGACGTTTCCTTGGCTGTTTTCGAAGGGCATGGTTTTAGGTGGTCTCGAGCTTTCTATATACATAGAGCTTCTCAAAAAAACTTATGCTGAAAGAACCCTTGGCGAGTCAAAGATCGTTACCGTCCAAGCAAAACACAACTGCCCGTTTCTAAGGGTTTTATTGCAGGTTTTCCTGCAGATTTCTTACTTACCATATTCACAATTTTCTCCTTGAAAGCCATTAAGACACGAGCAGGCGTAACCTTCGCTCGTGTTGTAACAGCTTCCGTTGTTGTTGCATGGTTTGTCATCGCATGATGTCGCTATAACAAATGAATTCAATGAGACGCTTTTTTAAATATGTAAGTCTGCATGTAATTATATTTTAGTAGTTTTTACTAAGTCCTGCCTTTAGGTATTTTTAGCTGCATGTTGCTTTAATCGTGTATAGGTATGTTGCAATTCCTATCCAAGTGCGCAAAGAAATATCACTTTTGACACTTTTCAGGGCCACCCAATCAAATTTTCATACAAATTGTCGAATCACGATCGAGTATCTAAACGATAGAATCTCTACAAATGTTTTATATTTCGCTTAAAATGCCTATAATTTGCTCTACGACTGTACAGGACATATTAAGATTGAAAAATAATCATCTTAGTCAATAGAAACTCGCCACAAATCTGTTTTTCAGCGTCAAAAACAGACATTCAAAATTTGTGTCAAGACTTATCGGGAAGGCATAGGTTCGAGTTTTCGCACTGAAAATCAAGTTGAAGTCAATATTTTACGATACCTGATGAAACATTCCCTTCCCTGACCATGCTTTCCTCGCAGTTGGCGCCGGTATATCCAGCGGAACAGACACACTTGTAGTTACCACTACAGTCTTCTTGACAAGTGGCGCCATTCTGACACGGTAAAGCACTACACGGTACATTCTGAGGCGTAAATGTAAAAAAAAAAGAGCACCAATAAAGACTTTCATTTTGCTTGGACATTGTTTATTACTGGTAAAGATTCATTTTTCCAATAGTAAAATGCTATCTCCCTTGTTGGGGATGAGTGGCTCTCAGTAAAAACAGCATTTTTGTTGGATATAATCATAAGCCCACTAGGCAGCTCTGGCAGCTGTATTGACGGTTTCTGATGGTCTTAACACCATGAATCTGTTTTATAACACTAACAATTTATGATTGAAATAGAGCGGAAATTAATCTATATTCAGAGAAAAAAATCGGCCAAAATATTGGTCATATTGGTTACAATAAAATGTCAAGACGAAAGTGACCTAAAGGTGTTACTAAACTCAGAAAAAAAGGAATCCGAGTTCTCCCTTTAAAAGTGGAACCTGTGGCCCTCATTCTGTTACTACAAGGTTCTGCATAACAGTGACGTTACTGAGGTTGAGCTGTATATTTTCAATGGACGCAGTTTGCAGGAATCAGATTTTTTTTAGCTCATTAAAAAGCCCAGCCGGCGCAATGTGCGACAGTCTGCCCGAACGTCGTTTTACTAAACACTAAACGTATTTTTGAGTCGAGATTTTAAATCATACAGCTATCACCCTTGGAACGTTAATGTATATGTTGTGATTCCATTCTATACTTGATTTGGATTGTATTTTCCTCTGTTTTAAACTCATTATCAGACATTACCACACCCCAAAACAATGGAAAATGAAATTCAAACCAAGGATAAAACTGAACCACAACATCTAAATCATCCTATTTCTTTTAAAATTCACATGTAATGGGCTCTTGCATGTATATTTTGTGTGTATGGCAAAAAATGATAATAATAATAATAATAATAATAATAATAATAATAAAATATATATATCTATATAATAATAATAATAAATCTAGCTTACCACCATTTTGAAGTAGCTGAATCCCTCTCTAAAAACCAGGTCACCAGGGATTATTGTATCTGTTTCGTCATTGGCTTCACAAACGTGTGTTGATGTTTCTACGTCGTTTTCGTAGTTAAATGAAACACATTTGGGGGTCAGTAAGCAGCGATGCCCACACTCCATTTCTGAGGAAACCCTGTACTCAGCAATAACGTGGCTCATTAAGGAAGCATCTATGGGCAAAAGTAAAGTACAAATTTGTTGTGATTGAAGTTCACTTCCAGAAGTGATTAATGTGCAACTTCTCATTACTACATCAAAATATTGTGAAGCAAAAAATGACAGCAATTTAGAGTAAAATCAATCTAACAACAAATTCTCTTAAGTTACGTTTTAGCAAATTAAAGCAAGGCATTCAGTGAGGGATTATTGCTAGTTAAATCTTGAAGCCGGTGAAATGCCATTTGATTGGGCAGCCCAGCTCGAAAACCGGGTTTCCGGCCATGAGTGACATCATTCACTCTGGACGGTCTATACGTCTAATGCTGCGATCAAAGAAAAAAAAAACACTCTTTGTTAGTTGCCAACTGCCACCCTTTTTCTCCAGGTAGTGATCAAAAAGCATCTTCTCTTTATAACATTCACTGCCGAAAAATCAGATTGCAAGTCTTGAGAAAACATTTAACAAGCCGTGGATATCATACAGTACTTGTTACAAAGTTTAGAAACAATTTGCTCTTGCTTAAAAAGATCAATACTACATTTTTTAGTGCGTAAATCAAACTAACTTCCTTTGTAGTTCGACCTTTAATGCCAGATTTTGAAAACTAAACTTTAGATGTATGTGAATTCTTAACCTCATTCTTAATCTCATTTTCGATTTTATTTTAAATCGATTATTATTAAAATAGCAAACTGAATTACGTGTTTTCTAGTTAGATGTAGTCATATTATGTATTTTAAGTCATAATTACTACAGTTTGTGTGAGACACAATTGAACAGAGATTAGATACCATTGTCAATTTGCGAAGTAAATACAAGAAATTAAATTTCGTTATTATTGTACAATTCTTACAAGTATTGTAATTATTTTAACCCTTTTTATTTGATGAACATTATCATGAAAAGAAATATTCCAAAGATGCTTTTAAGGTGTAACTCTTACCTTTCGCTTCTATGGAGAAAAACCGTGTTCGAAGACAGAAATTGTCCATTAACTGTCCAGTTGACACTTTAACCAGCAGTATTGCAAAAATCAATGCGGCAATTCGATCAAACCTCGCCAAAACCATTTTGTTTACGACCACATGTACAAGTCATAGATATGAAATCGATAAATTTGTTGGTGAATATCATTAATACGAAAACCTTTCTGGGCTTTCTCCTAAGATAATTGTTTACAGCAGCTGTGAGGAGATCTGTAAAAGGAAAACACAAACAAGAACTCTTAAGCGTCTGCCCTTCTGCCATAAATTTTCAAATATATCATTGGTCTTGCGTTCGAATTCAACCTGTCATTCTTATTTGTTTTGGCCTAAGATCCAACTTATCAAGACGACAGGAAAATACGCTATTCTAAACTAACGTTTCCTTCATTCTGAAACGTATCTAAACCTGCTTTTTTTTCGCTGTTCAATTACTGTTTTTAAAATTTCACTAAATAAACTTCGGCTTAACGAGATAAAAGGTCTTCAATGGCAAAGCCCAGTGAAATAATTTTATTTAAGCCGAAACGTTTTACTGCATTTTCTGTACATGTACAGTACTCCGTTTTCCAAATGTGGCAAGAGATATGCTCAATCAACAAACATAATGATAGCCTCTAGCAAATATTGCTATATGAACCTCTAGCCCTTCTAGTACCTGAACAGCTGTTTTGTCTGTTATTTGTCGTCGTTCACTTCTTCGGGGTTGTGTTAAGGCTCAGTATACTTTCCCTTTGAATTTAACCCCAAATTTTACTTTGAGGTTGTTGGAAAGTTATTTTCGCTCGAAACAAATCGACCACTCACGAATTCAAACAAACGTTTTTATTTTGTTATTTTTTTTATTAGTGCTATTGATTGGCGCAATGGTCGGGATGTTCCCCTCACGGATCTCACTTATTGTTCGATATTTTTTCGACGGTTTCTTTTATAGTATTGTGGGGGTAGTTTGTAAAGAAACTAGTGCTGCTTCGGTGGGGAATTGAAACACAAAAAATTGAAATTGTTAAACAAGTTGATAATGTACAGTTAATGTATGGTCCCGAGAGAAACAGTTAGTTTTGTTTTCCCGAGAGTCCTGATGTTTCCAGAGACAAAGTCGAGAGACACATCAGAAGTAGCTAGTTTCCCGAGGGACCATACATGAAGTGCTTTGGCATATATTTAGACTTTCCCTTAGACAAATTATAGCAAAAACAAACAAACAAAGACGGCACAACTGGCGCACGGGCAGCAACTGCCCAACTGTATCCCGATGGGGATACATTTAAGTTTCATCGGGAGCACGTGACCAAGAATCAACCAATCACCAGTGCTCATTTTGTAGGGTGAAAGTATTTGATAAATGTTTTAGTACCGGGGATGTAGTATAGCCATTTTGTCGGGAATATACGAACATTCCCAACTGTGATCTCTTACATTTGCGAACAGCGGGAGTCATGTAGGCCTGTCACAACTTTTTAAAATCTGCTTCGCTTTACGAGAGTTCAGGATTGAACCCTTTTTTGGGCCTGGCTTTGTTTTGCTTTTTATCCAAGGACGTTTCTCCGTTCTGGAGCGTTTCATGACGACGAAAGGATTTGGTTTCGAAAGCGTGACCACGGTTGGGTGTAAACAAAAAATGCTAATGAGTTGAAATAAGATCTCCCGGATGAAGTCATTTGCCGCGAAATGGTCGCTGGGGAGTCAGTAAATAAAGAGGATTATATGACACCTTGGCGGTTGATTAACTTTTATTAAAAACAAATCTCTTTTTCCCAATAACTTGCGCGCGTTTTAATATTTTAGCTACATTTTTTCGGGAAATGATACCTTAAATAACGAACTTTAATTTTCTTAAAAAAAAAAGAAAATCAACCAATGTAGCCCCGCGAAGGTTTGGAGTAAATACTAAAACTCTAAATAATGAGTATAGGTCATTTTCTAGGTATAACAACTTTCATACAAGGATAGAGAGATAATCAAGCCGGCGTTTGGTGTTCCCGTTTTTAACTGATCAAATATTGTAACGTGCTAAAAAGTAATAATTCAAAACACAAAGGATTAAAGATAACACTGATAAAAATGACTAATTTCTATATTTCTTCAATCAAAGAAAATATTAAGAAAACAAAGTTTCGTTTTTGCTTCATTCAAAGCATGTTTCATGTTAAGTGAAGTATAGATCCGTAGAATAAAACAAACAAGAGGTGACTCAACTGCATTACGATATCAAACGAAGAAAAAAAAAAGCTTATTCATTATCGCTATAGCCGAGATGGACGATTCATATGTTGAGTTCTACTTTCGTTCCATTAAGGTTCTATGTTTTTTTTTTACAATAAAGGTGAAAGATAAACGAATAATAAAGGTGAAAGATAAACGAATAAAAGCTTACCGCAGTGCCTTGAGCATCTTGCCAGCACGACAAGAGACTGTCCTCTATCATTGTTGTTACCAACTTGGTAGGATCAACGACACATATTTTCTATCGTAGATCTTAAAATGTTTATAATGGACAAGAGAAATAGATAAAAAAAGGCTTACGTTGAGTCGGCGTTACCAAAAGGAAAGGATGAATTTTCTAGTTCAATCGAAAGTTGCTCGACTTACTTAGAGAAGTGATAATGGCCTCTTAACATTCATTGTCTTGGCGACCGGTTTTAAGATGCACCTGCAAGAACCATAGCGACAAGAAAACAAATCTTATAAATTGTTCTAAAATGTTAATTGCAGACATACTAAAAACAAAATTAACTGCCCAAATTGTACCCCAAAGATTCGCAGGAAAGTTGCCATCAATGTGTAATAAAATCAAGGTGAAAAGCTGGCGAGTAATCTCTCGGAAAGATAAGCCTTATAACCGCTTCTTTAATACGTTTAAATAAAACAAAAAGTGACTTTATGTCAGTTAAAAAATCCTTAAAAAGTGGCCAGAATTCATAAGTTTTCAACATTGCAGTTAGAAATTGAATACGTTGTAGTAAAAAATGTGTTATAAATGTCTTGCTGAGTTTTCTGATAACGAAAAGCTGTTTTTCAACTTTAATATTGCAACGTGTGTTATTATCATGCTCTCAGAGACAACCATCTGCTGTAGATCAGGAAGTCATCATGTGTCTCTGAATAAAGACATGCAGAGTTAAGAAATTTTATTGTTGATTTATCTTAATCAATCTCCTTGATGCCTTGTGCTTTACTTTATAAACAGTGATCAGAAACTAGTATTACTCACCACTGAGGAGAAACAGCTGGCTAATATAAATACCGAATAGGCAGCTTCGCAACAAATGTTTGCATATATTGTTGCCCTTCACTTTACATTCTAACTTCCCTTGAGTTAAAGTTTGCGACAAATTCTGTCTCTATTGAAAGGTTTTGCCAGCTGGAGCAACTGTTGACACAATAAACGGTGGCTTAAATCTTCAGAGGAAAACGGAATAATTTGGGAATCAGCAAATGAAATACGGTAACCTGTGTTAAGGAAATGTGCAAGGGTTAAGTTACTGTATTTTGCTTTCAAAGTGACTCAAAATGTACTCATCAAGCATCTTTGTTCCTTAGGAACAATCAGATAAGTTTTGAATTCGTTTGGATTTTTGCCGAACTTGTTCAGTTTTGCGCCAAGAACCAATTTTAAGTGTAACTGTCATGACAAATAGTTCGAGACTAAAACTGAAAACTCTCTAAACAGAAAGGCAAAAAGCCAGGTTCCTCCTTTTGAGCATCAGATTTTCACATATAACCGACATCCGAGCCGAAATTTGCTTGGAACCCCGACATGCAATAGCGAAGACAACTCTGACGTCAGCAACTCGTACATTTCCACAACAAAAACAGTGTTTGAAGTGTAATTGTAGCGAAAGAGGAACCAAGAACGGCACCGTGTTCAAATACAAAGTCTCTCATTTAAATGT
This sequence comes from Ricordea florida, assembly GCA_949710005.1. Taxonomy (NCBI): domain Eukaryota; kingdom Metazoa; phylum Cnidaria; class Anthozoa; order Corallimorpharia; family Ricordeidae; genus Ricordea; species Ricordea florida. The sequence goes on from OX453284.1 coordinate 11,785,522, forward strand.
GGATGTCCCTCAGTTCAGAGTTAACCAATCACAGTTCAACTTAAGTAAGGACCACACCAGTATAGAACAAACAGGCAGAGCTCATATTTGAATGGACATAATTGAAAGTTTCGTTTCCAGCATGGAAGCAATTTAACTTTATTTGCGTTCAGAAATTAAAAAGCCCAAGTTGTAACAATCCAATAGACCTTATTCACTTGTTTTCCCAATACAGATCATATGATGATACTCAGGAGATTTGATCCTTAGTTTTGTTCCGAATGCTTGCAAGCATGAATATGTCTGCCTCCACTCTTTTTAATGAACAAGACAGAGGACTAAATCTACTGAGTATCATCACATGATCTGTATTGCGAAAAAAAAATGTACAAGCGAATAAGGTCTATTGTGTTTTTAATAGAAAACTTCGCACATTCGTCTAGATTTAAGATTGAAACTTGCAAAGAGCGGTTACCTTCAGCACTCAGTTTCTCAGAAACATTCTGGAGAATTAAAGGAGGCTTATTTATTTAAGCCAAAAATTTAACAGAATGACCAATTCGTACTCGTAAGTATACAGAAAAAAGGTTATACCATGATATAATACCAGAAATGAAATTAAAATAACTCGAAATAGGGTTTGAAGCTTACTTACTCTGTTTCGCCTGACGTAACTAGCGCAGCTTTCTCTCGCCTGATGGTGCATAATGAGTCGCCTCTTAAAGTCTGCTCATTTTATCAGAGTGATGCCACAGTAAACTAATTCTTAATGTTAGACAGATAACCGCTTAATGTTTGATAAAAACAGTCACTCTTATTGAAATACTAGTTTTTATTACATCTTCCAGGCAGTGGGCACAATTTGATTGGTCAGTTGAGCGGGGTCGTACTTCACCGTATACGGAGCTAATACATTGAAGGTAATGTGACTGAAGGCTAAATGAGATGAGCCGATTAATGTAAATACGGTTTCATGTTAGTCACAAACGTTTTTCCTATGTGTTGCAGAGACCTTTTACTCGGGCAACCCCCCAGGGGAGCCTGAGCCTTCAATTGTGTAGATATTATTACTATTATGATGATGATGATGATGATGATGATGATGATGATTATTATTATTATTATTATCATTATTTAAAAGCGTCAGTAATTGGAAAAATTGCGCCATAGGGTCTAACTAGCAGACTCAATATATATATGTTATTTACCGGGCGCGAGGTCCGGGGAAAAAGTGTGCCCGAGGTCTTGAGTACGGCCCTCTTTCGGCCGAGGGCCGTACTCAAACATGTCAAAACCAAGGGCACAGTTTTTTCCCATACGGACCGACCTAGACCGGTAAATAACTTATTTATTTTTTCTGTTTGTTTGCTATTTTTTCGCAACAATTTCAATTTGCCACGAATAGCGTGGATAAAAATCCGGACCGTGGTCCGTATCGTAAAAAGCTGGACCGGTTACGAGTGCGCGATTAGCCAATCAGATTCGAGGATTTGGGATTCCGGCCCGCTGAGATTCTGAAGAAAAAAATAAATTAAAATATTCCATTGACCGTGAAATGGATATAACGCGAATGGTGTTTTATTCGATCATCTAACAAGATAGAATCTTGTAGAGCCAATCGCGAAGAGTGTAGCAGTTAAAAGTCTTGGCTATGAGCCGTGGTCCTAACTGAGCTCCCCATGTTACCTTTCAGGGGTACTAGATTTCAGTAACTATTCAGATCTAACTTACGTTGCTCAACAACTGCAATGTCAGCTAGTGTTAGTGTTTTGTAGTCTACCTCAAGCGCATCATGCACGATTAAGCCTTTCCTTGAACTTAAAAATCGTCGCTGAATCAGCGGCAGTCAAAAGCACTTTTTACCACAATTGCTACTAATATTGGAAACTGATTGGCTAATTTGCCGCTGTGGATGAGCGTCTAGACAACGCTGCTCGCGTCAATGTGTCACGCAGTGCAATAGCCAATCAGAAACGCTAATTTTTGGAAATAAACCAATCGTATTGCGAGAAAGTTATAGCGAACGTCTGCTCTTTCTTTGTGTCACGACCTTGGTCACGCTGTGAAAAAAACATTTTCTTCCACGTTGATATTGTGGTAAAAAACAAATCGAATGTGGTTTAGCGTTGTTTGTACTTTTATCGACGACGAGTACGCGTCACCAAAGTGGTCAAAATGTTATGATCAGGCGTACTCGTTGTCGACAAGAGTACAGACAACGCTAAACCACATTCGATTTGTTAATTGGAAAACGCTAGAGAATACGGCTTTACCATGGTCCGGCGCTGGTGACCAGATCACAGTCAACTGCTCTTGTCGGCGTTAACAAAACGATGGGTTGTTAGACCACGTTTTAAGGGAAGGTACGTTTTTTATTGGGGGGGTGGGGGTGGGCCGGTGCTTCGGACGGGAGGGTCCTTAGAAAATTTTTTACAAATAAGGGAGGGTCAAACCTGTTTTATTCTCAACCGGGGCAGGGTCACAGTTTTTTTTGGCAAGGAAAAAATTACCCCATGTCGCTTCTATTTTGTACATACAAGAAAAGCATAATTCCAGTCAAGATTAATCTAAATTATTTACAAGAGTCGAAAAATTTATATATCAAAAAACATAGTCGTCTCTCTCGACCCGTTCCCGCTCTCGCATTTGACGGTTTCTGCGGGGGATTCTGGTATAGAATCAGTGTTCAGTGAGGATTCGTCACTTAAGCTAGCTACTCGGTCTTGAACCGACAACTAGATCTACTACATAACTTTAGGAGACAGTTTCGACCTCGGAAAGTAACGAGGTCACATGTTGTCTCACATTTCATAGCGGGGGCTGCCGAAGTTGTTGACGCTCCATTGAATTGTACAGCAAACCGACAATGTACGCTTTGATTATTGCGACCTTTTCAGCTTTTCCCTTTCAAGTTCCCACTCTCAAATTACACGCCACGCAATTAAGGTTACGGAACAGGTTCGCGGGTGCGTTGCGCAAAACCATCCTCACGGGCGCGTAATTTTAGGAAACTGCCTAAACCTATACATCATTTTAAAGCTTATAGAACCTAGAACGGTGATAAAATGTTTTTAACTTGCGAAATTCAATATTAAACGAGCTGCGATCAGTCAAGTGCAAATCGACCGATGCTTATAAATGCGGCAAACTCGCGTCGGATTTTGACCTTATCAAGAAAACAATGACTGCATGATACTCAGCAGATGTTTGTCTTCAAAAGTGTGTCGGGGATTTTTTAGATCAGCTTTCAAAACAAAGTTATTATAATTTAAAGTTGGTTGTCGAGCTCTTCTTGGATGGAGACAGCATTAGGACTTATATCTTCTAAACGAAAAAGAAATCGGCAAAAGCCCGACACACTTTTGAAGATGAGGGTTTCGTGCACCGTTGGGCGAAATTTCATGATTCTACGATAAATTCCTGCATGCGAAGTATCAGCTCAAAGATGGCAAATTCAAAAAAAAAATTAGCCGAGAAATACGGCGTAGAAGGTTTAGTCAACATAACACGCCCCCTGGGAGTGGTTTTCCGGATTGTCACCTTCATACACCAATCAGGTCCCATCTCCTGGTGTGTGCCGAAACTCGCGGGAAAATGGTGGTGGATATTATTTCAAGATCAAGGTTTCCTTCGCGGACAATTCAAACGCGGACACGCATGCAAGGCATATTTTCTAGTTTTCTCGCTCTTCCACGCAATGGGAAAAACTAAGACTGGCCGAGCCAATACGAACAAGAGGTCGAAAAACAAGAGATCGACAAAAGCTTCGAATCAAACACAAAGTTCCGAGCAAGCACCGAGTAATCCAAAGGACAGCAAGCTCGCCGAAATGCGCGAAGCGGGGTACGTAATACAGATCTCTCTATTTCTTTTTTTTTTTTTGCTGTGATAGCCTTTTCCTCTTTTACTGCAATAAACAGATTACAGTCTTGACGCATTATGCAAAGCCACTTATGGCTTTATAGGAGTCTAAATATAGTAGTCGGCTTAGCTTTTTACCGGCCACTTTTGGCAGTCGAGTGAAACGATGCTGGGTTGTTAAAAAGCGGACACTCTTCGTTTTGGCATTGTAGAATCCACTCGCCAGCTATTCCAGCTCTTGACTTCTGTTTAAGTTTTTTATCCGACCCGCATTTTCGGCAGCTGGTTGACTCGTCGAGGCCTGCTTGCAAATTTCGCGTGTCAAATATTACGCAGCGTTGTTCGCTGTCAGATCGTGCATCATCAGACTCGTCCGATGAAGATGAAGTACTTGTGGAATCTGCATCTTTGGAATCCAATCCTTTGTCAACCACCTTCGGCTTACTTTCTTCGCGAATATCAGAGCTCATTATTTTTCTTCTGCTTGTTGAAGGAGTCGAAATAGCAGCGGTATTTTCTTCCTCGCGATTGTTCAATGGCGGCGAATACCATGAACCTTTGTCACTCTCCGCCAGCGAACCTTTCTTCTTTTCACAAAAATTTCCCTTTGCTTTTTTTTTTCGAGACCGCCCATCGGCCTTTTGAACCCAAGGGCTTTTGTTTCGCTTTCTTTTCTTTCCTCTTTCCATCAAAAACTACACAAGAACAAGCTAGCAGCGGACAAGCGACGGAAGCAACGCAATGTTGACATTTGTTGTCATGCTCTGTTGGAAGCCACTCTCCCGCGCTAAATTCCCAGGAGGTCCAGCGGTGTTGACAGCTCAACACCTTTAGACTGTGACGTAATGAGTCACGCAAAAAAGGAAATTTGCGATATCTCTGGAGCGAAAAGAGATTTCGAATTTATTTTTTCTGCTAAAGAAAGCCTGGACCACATAGTTTATGTATGCCAAAAATCTCAATTTTGTAAAAATTTGACCTGCGAACCTGTTCCGTAACCTTAACTACTTTGTAGGCAGATGACCGCGGTTATGTGAGTAACACTTCCAGTTTATTTCCAATTCTGGTTATTTTTGTCTTGGATCGGTGGGGGGGAAGGGTCAGATGTTTTTGTCTGTGTATTTCTGAAGGGTCATGCATTAATCCATTCCAGAAAGTAGGATCGAGGGCCAAGACTTTTTTCGCAAAAAATTCTTAAATACCCCGGCCCACCCCCCAATAAAAAACGTACCTTCCATTAACAAATGTCTCACAATTATCTCGGCTTCAAGCTGAACCCCGATTATCACCAACATTCTGTAGAACCTTAGCAATTTTCTGATAAAATCGCTCGACGTACGCGAATAACTACGGCCAAGTAAATTGAGTTACTTTGAACACAAGACGCATCAGATAGCCGGATTTCCGGAACCAAACTGAAACCAAATACAGTCTACTTCAATCTGGTAAGTTTCTTTGCTGTCCTGCACAAAATACCAACGCGAAATGAACACATTTCAAGTTCAACCGCCGACCAGTTAGCTCAGTTGATAGAGCACTGGACTACCGTGCGGGAGGTCGCGGGTTCAAAACCCCGGCCGGATCAACACTCATGGTCTTAAAATAATTGAGTAGAAAGTGCTGCCTTTGTAATGGCATCTGCAAATGGTTAGACTTTCTAGTCTTCTCGGATAAGGACGATAAACCGTAGGCCCCGTCTCACAACTCTATCTGTAATGTGGGACGTAAAAGAAACCATGGCACTGTTCGAAAAGAGTAGGGCGTGTTCCCGGTGTCATGGTCTATTGGTCTGATTGTAATGCGCATATGATTATTAATATAGAATATGCGCAATATAAATGGAGTATATTATTATTATTATTAAGTTTGCTCGAAGACGTGAGTCTAGCCCGAGTAAACGCTTCCTAGAGATTCTTGTTCTGTGAACTCTTATTATCGACAAAACAGCGTGGTCTCTAAGAATCATAACTTTTTCGACTGATTAATAGCAGCTAAAGCTAGCGAAAATAAAAGGCTCCAGATCAGTAGAAGGAGGGGCAAAGACTGATTCTTTGATTTCACAAAACGTAACTGGTTAATTATTAATACCAATTCAGATACCTTTTTAATGAACTCAAATAAAAATCGAGACTGAACATCTGCAGCTTCGTGACCATATATTCTAATCAACTGCCCGCACTAATATATTGACATAAAAATACAAAAAACTTTAGCCAAAGAGCTGATAAAGTAAGCAGCTAGTTTTACCGACCACAAAGTTTAAGAGGAGTTCCTCTCAACCTGTTTAATAAACCACCTTTTCTGTGTAATTTCCAACTGCCGCATCACTAGTTGCTCAAGAAATTAAAGTAATTTCTTTATGTTCGAAGAAAAACACTATAGTTCGTTATTTTTTTTATAAAACTATCATTAAGTGGTAAGGACTGAGTAACATATACAGAAAGTATATGCAAATCAGTAGGGTAACTGAACTGTTTGAAAATTTTCGCGTCACTTCTAGATCTTGTTTAAACCCAGGGTTAAGAGCGAATGCACAGAAATATCGAGCAAGCAAAATGTCAAAATTTTGGCCAAACAAAAAGTTAGCAATATTATATGTCTGTAGAGGCATTAACTAGCTTTCAAACGTTCTGGGATTTGTTTTTCGAAATACGCTCCAACTTTCCAAAAAAAAAAAAAAAAAAAAAAAAACAGAAATCAGAAAATCGATGTCGTGCTTTTGGTCGTCAAAATGGCCGGCCACAGGTTTGCGAAAATTACTAGCTACATTACAAAACATCTCCGCGTATCACGAGAATCAAAAGCATCGGGAATTCTATGTTGAATTTGTTTTTCCATCTTTGGTTGTTTTTTGTTCTACTTTTCACTTATTGCAGGAAATACTTTTTGACAGGAATTTTGACAACCGAGCAGAAAAGCAAGCTATACATCGTCTCTGCAAATAGCGTTTTCGGTATAATTCTACAATCAAGCTTCTAGTCTGGGTATAAAACTGCCAAATCTCTTATTGATTTGATAGCAAGTTCGAGAAATTGACATAACAGTCTAAAATTTGAATTGCGATTGTAACTAACCCTTTAAATACCTTTTCCGGTGACGTTTGAAATGTTGAAATCCACCTCATAGCTTAGTCTACTGGCTCGGAAGATTTCTACATGCATATGGATCTTAATCTTGAACGTCTTGGGGGCCGAATTAATATTGGTCTATACTACAGTTCCGGCAGTCAATTGCATTCGTCCCAAAAGCCTGTATCACTATGGTATAAAATGAATTACCTGAACGATACCTATTTCATTCGAGTTGTTAGCTCAGTCCCAACATTTTCGAAAGCGATAGTACCAGTGTCTGTCAAGAGCCACGCTACAACCTGCTGTGCCTGTAGGTAGAACACATTGCATAACAGCTGTAACAAAGGTGCTTTATATATGTATATAAAGGACCTGGGAACGACTCCGTTCTGCTGTTCCGTGTGCAACTGTGTACTCTTCATCTGCTTGAAGATACAGTAACCATTAGACGTTGTGCTTACCCCGAACTCCGGTGTTCTAGGTAACTCGTATAGTCCAAACAACAACAACAACAACACATTGTGTCAGGATGGGATTCCATTAGGGACTGTGCAATAATTATCAGGAGGGGGCAGTAAAACGAGAGGGGGGGCACAATGTAAACTCACAGCCTTATGGAGGGGAGGGACAGTGAATTTCTGGGAAAGTGAGGGGGGGGGGGGCAACTGAAAAACTGACTTTACGATTCTAATAATATACATGAAAAAATTACTCGATTCTGATTGGCTGAGAGCAGTGCAGTTCAAGTGTAACACCAGTGCAAAAAGTGTAATACCAGTGCAAAAAGTGTAACACCAGTGCAAATTACACATCGATTTTCTGGATTATGATATTCTTTATTTTTAAACGAACCGCTTTGAGTTCGTAGCGTTATCAGTTGATCTTCAGTAAATAAAGTGTCAAATCCGCGTCAAATGCTTACTTCCTGTCCGTCCGCAATGAGATCTTCCGGCACTTCCTCCAGGTGAATTTTTTCATGTTTATATTATTAATAAGTAATCATACGGCTTTTCTCGTTCAATTTGGAATTAATTTGTACTTGTGAGTTTTTCAAAAAGCTGAAATTGCACTCGCCGAAGCGGCTCGTGCAATTTCAGCTTTTTGAAAAACTCACTCGTGCAAATTAATTCCAAATTGAACTCGAAACCGTATGATTACCTTTACAAATACCAAAAATATTTCAAAACGTTATACTCGTTACTTCAGGTATATTTACTTTATTTACTATATTTGTAGGTGGTCGTTGCGGGGGGTGGGGTGGGGGATTCGTAATAATTGTTGGGAGATTTGGAGGGGGGTCAGAGCTAATTTGTCTTTGTTGAGAGGAGGGGTATTGTGTAATATTTCTCCTTGCGAGGATCATTTTTCGCCCCCTCCCCCCTTATAATTATTGCACAGTCCCTAACTTCCATCTATTGTTATCGAGAATCTGACAAGAGTTCGTCACGAACGTGACTCAGTGTGGTTTGTCTTGCGACCGCGTGGTGATTCGTTGACTCAGCAACGAACTGCGAAAGCCTCTACTCGACTTCTTACCATGTAGAGAAAGTACGCGGTAAGGCAAGAAATTTTGCACGTCTCTAGTTCTCTTCTAGGCAACATTTCTCCGCAAAAGTAGTTTACCAAGGTCAGAACTAGATGCCACCGAAACCCTGGCAAAAGCCGGCTCGGGCGCCTCTTCAGACACGTCAGGAGCCCCGGAGCGGCCAAATGTTGTTTAAATTCCTATAAGCATTCCACTACCATGGAAAGTAGAGCTCGCCAGCAATCTGGCGACCAACTGGAAGAAGGTTTACCGGGCCAGCTGGAGTAACTATGAAATACGGCTGCACGACTGAAAGGCCCTGACAGTCCGAGGGACAACAAATCACTGAAACCGCCTTACCACTTATATTTATCGGGTCTGACGTTCTAGATGTGTATGCATCTCGTATGAAACTACAAGCCTACAATTGAAAGAAATCAACCAAGAGAAAGTCCATGCCCGACAGTCCCCTAGGGAATGGAAAGCTGGTTCTAATGAGGCCCGCTGTAGGGTCTGTACAAAAACACAGATCTTGAACAAATTAAAGTGCCCTTCTGGGGTAAGCACATCTTGTGGCAAGCAGAACCACTTTGTTGCTGTCTGCAAAGCACACTCTACTCAATCATCTAACTCCCCTCCTTCCCAGTGGTACCCTCAAGTCAGTGCATATGGTGGAAAACTCATATTCCGATGGTATGTTGTCAGCATAGACATAAAAGAACGAGTAAGTCCTGTGGAAGACGATCAACAGAGGGATACGCTGTTCGCTACCATGTTGTTTAATTAATGGCCAAAATGTACAATTCCAGTGATTATCCTCCCAGAGGAAACCTACAAACACGTAAATGGAGAAAGGAGTATAACCATGTTAGACAAAGCAGAAGTGACCCTCCTGATGTCTAACAAGGCAGAGGAGAAGCCTCTTGACAAATAGCGAGTCAGAATTGTGAACCACAAGAACAGTAAGAAATACAATGAGGAATGGCTGGACCTGGGGGCCAGTGAACAAATAAAGCTCATTTCAGTGATCAAGCAAAACCTCCTGACGGCTCAAGTGCAGGAGCCAGTACGGGAAAAGTCCAAAGGCCCCACTCCCTACCAAAGAAACACCTAATGGAAGAATTTACTGACTTTTTTAGTGGTAAAGGCAAGTTAGAAGGTGACCTCTACCTTGAAATTGTGCCCACAGTCTCCCCTGTTCAGCTTCAAGTCGAACGTGTCTATCTAATGCCCGTTATATCTATATTATTATTATTATTATTATATTATTATTATTATTTAAAAACGTCCTCCACACAGTCGGCCTAGACTAGCTAAGTTATTTGCCGACTGTGTGGTTAGATTGTAATTTGTTCTTCAAAAATAAGTAAAACTGTTACTGTTCCTACAAAAATAAAAAGAACGGCAACATCCGATTTTGTGTGTGAATCCCAAGCCCCTCAATCAAGCCCTCGAGCGAAATCTTTACCCCCACCGATCGAAGATATTCTTACTAACCTTTCAAATGCAAAATTCTTCACCGTATTAGATGCAAAAAATGGGTTCTGAACACTCGATGAGGATATTAACTATGCAGCAACTTTTTGGCACCCCACCTGGGAAGGTACAGGTGGCTCGGGATGCCGTCCGGCATTTCCCTTGCCCCAGAGGAGTTCCAGCAACGACTCGTTCATGGATTGATTGTGCTAGAAGGATGTAAGGCGATTACTGACGACATTCTTCTGTTTGGCTGGCTGTGGAGCACCTTATCGTGTAGTCTGCGAGCAGAAGTCTCCTTTTTCCTTTGTTGCACGCGTGCAACAAAGGAAACAGGAGACGTCTGCACGCAGGCTACTGATGGTGACGCTGTAATACTGTAATAATCTGTAATAATCTCTTACGACTATTAGAACGGTGCCAGGAGAGAGGCATAAAGTGAAACAGTGGTCTTTTTATGGGCTTTTCTAGTAGCGCGATGGCATTTAGTTATTCGCCGTTTTTGCTAATTAAATCAGTCATTTTGTGCCGTTGAGGGCGTGAAACGGGCTTTCTCAAATATTTTCGAAATTCGATCGTAGTTTCGAAAACGAACCAGCTGCAAACGTTTGAAAACTCACTATCAAAACCAAAAATGAAGGCAGGTCATAATTAAGTTTTTTGATGTGGTCGCCCTTTGCTCGATGCATTTCTTTGTATATTTCTGACTTTGTATATTTCTTGCACCGTGCTGCATGAGTAGTAGAATCATCATTAGAAGACGTAGTCGTAGTAGATGATTTATTTCCATGTAGTATCTTAGCTTCTTAATTAATACACTTCTGATGAAATTTTTGATGGCGATTTCCCACGATCCTTTTCGGTGGCCCATTGAAATGCTCTAACAACGTTTGAACTCAGTGTTCTGTGGCATCCTAGAACAATTTTGGATCAGTGTCTTAAAATTCTAAAGGCAAAAACTCCTTTCTTAGGATTTTTAAACAATTAGACATTAATTCGTGACACGGCTACTATCCCAATTGCTAGTATGCGCATGTCACACCTGCTGAATTCCCGGATGGTTACTTAGCTTATAATCGTCACTATTCTACCTATGCGCTTCCCACGTGATTTTGTTGGCTCTTTTTGGCAATTTGTATAAACCGCAGTTCTGGTGGTTTCTTGGATGCATCTTCTTCACCTTTTGATTGACACTTTACATTTCTCGGCCAATCACAAACTTTTACTGCAGGGTTAAAGTACAGTCCCTCGGGGCAGTGCTTCCAGTATGTTGATCCATTGGCACATTGATAGAAGCTGTTGCAATCATTTGGGTCAGCATAGAATCCAGTAGCCTTTCCCTTGCAAAAGTTTTTGTCCTCTGAAAGTGATTATTTACAACCGATTAGTAAAGTATATTAATGGAAGGATTTCCGTCCATTCACATATTTTGGAGAAGTTGCCACAAAAAATATGGTAAATAATGAGGTCGCTTTTTTCGGAACATATACTTTTGGCTGAACGTTTTAACAAGACACTTCTAATTTCTGGAAAACAGTTATAATTAACAATTTCACCATCTAGCAACTTATGCAAAAAAATAATTTTTGGTTTGTCAGAATAAAGCAAGCATTGTCATCAAAATAGCTTCCTGTGCAGACGTTGTTTAAGTAGTTTCGTCACACGCTCGTGTGTGCTTGAAGAAGCCATGAGACGTCTCATAGGAGGTACATAGGAGGTACATAGGAGGTTTCTAGTGCAGACTTGTACTCAATGCAGTCTAGTCTGAATCGTGATTTAAGTAACATCCACAAATGGCTTCTCTGCAACAAACTTACTTTGAATTCAACTAAAACCGAGTTTATGTTAATTGGTTCTAGACAAAAACTGAGTACATTATCTGAATCCCTTGAACTTTCGATGGATAATATCCCTATAAAGCAAGTTTCAACTGCTAAATCACTCGGGATTCTTATTGATAATAACATGGCATGGCATAGTCATATCGACAAACTATCCAAAAAGATTGCCTCCGGCATTAGCGCCATAAAGCGAATTAGACCTTTTGTTTCGCCAGAAATACTACATTATATCTACAATGCCTTGGTACAACCCCATTTCGATTACTGTAGTATTGTCTGGGGTAATTGCGGCAAATCGCTCTCTCAAAGATTACAAAAACTGCAGAATCGTGCTGCTCGCATTTTGACTTCCTCCTCCTATGATGCTGAAGCTCGTTACTTGTTACAACAACTTGGTTGGAAAGACCTGATCACCCGGCGTCAAATCCAACTAGCTTTAATGGTGTTCAAGGCTCTTAATGATCTGGCTCCTGACTATTTATCCTCTATGTTTACTGAGCGAAATACGTCAGGTTATGTCTTAAGGGACTCTACGAACAAATTAAATGTCCCTTTACCAAGAACCAATTACCTAAAAAGGAGCTTTAGCTATAGAGGTGCAACTCTCTGGAACAGTCTGCCCTGCAATCTTAGGCAAGAGAAATCTCTAAATTGTTTTAAGCAATTGTTAAACTTTCATTTTAGTTAATAAAGTTAGATACACGGCATTCATGGAAAACAGGTATAGTTTAGTGTAATTTTGAGCAGTATTTTTTAGAGACTTTTTAGATATGTATTTACTATTGTTAAATATTCTTATGTAGTTTTATACTTTATATGTAACAAAAAAACCTGATGAATTTTTACCGTGTTAAAATAAAGATTTGAGATTTGAGATTTGAATTAAAAACACTGTATACGAAATCCAAAGAATAGTTGCGCTATATAGTTTCAGGAATATTTAGATTACAAACGTTAGAACCAGACATCGTCATCAAGAAAGTGTCAGTGAGAGGTAAAGGGTCCAAAAATTGAACAAGAACTGAAGGAAGATTCTGTTGCGATGTGATCTATGGAAATGACTCTTTAGGGGATATTAACCGTTTTACGTTTGAAATTATATGAAAATTTGGTTCAGAGTAATTATTTAATTTTGCCAATCTAGACATGTTAATAAATGTCTTATACGCCTTTCACACCAAAGCTTAAACATTAAATGCCGTTTAGTTAAACACGGTTTAAAATTGTTTCCTTTGAAAAAGCTGCTTACTGACGTTGTCGACTACAACGCATTTCTACAATGCATTTTTAAGAACTTTTTAAATTTTTGCGTCATTCGACTTATCACAAAGCAGGGAAAAGACATTTCGTATGCAAAATTCTGAAATTTTTAAAGAGAATTTTAATATACTCAACCTTGCGAAGGTCTGGAAGGAGGAACAGCAGAAGAAGGGACAGTGGGAGTACCACTTGTACCCGTGCTTCCGACTGTTGAAGGTGCCGCACTTGGTATAGGAGAGGTACCACCAGAGGTTGGAGCACTGCTACCTGAGGAGGGTGTTACTGATACTCCCGGCGTTGTGGGTTTGGACGTTGGAGAGGAAGGACCTCCTGTAGTTGGCAATGCTGTTGGAAATCAGCAGAAAGAACAAAGACAAACACAGTCAGTTGAAGCTTAATGGCGTATTGGTTAATACACACCGGAGCTGTTTTTACTAAGGATGCTTACCATTAGCCAGAACTGGTCGGTCAGACCAGTCCATTTGTAAAGAGAATTCCACACTGAGTGAGAACTGTCTAGCCACATCAGTTTACTTCTACATAGCAGGTATGGCAGCGACAGGATTTTAGAAGCCTAATTTATTTTTTAATTTGACCTGCCCGGCTGGTCAGTTCTGACTTTTGGTAAGCGCCCTGAGACACACAGGAGCTATAAGGCCCACACTGCCGGTACTTACTTCTATAGCATAAAGCAGGTATAGTACCGCTACTTTCTCCTGGATGTAACGCTAGTCCATCGCAGGCGTTGTACTTTAATTTTTTCCTTGGTTCAAATTTTACTTTCCTTTGTTTTCTGGTATGGTAATTTATGAAAATGAGTTTGAAAGGAAAATAAAATTTAAACCAAGGATAAAATTGAACTACAACACAGGCGTTATCCTCCATCAATATATTGCCGGTACACAAGGTAGATATAGGGTGTTGGCAAACTCTAACGTACAGCTGATGTATCAATCATGGGTTATTTAAATTTGTAATACCTGGTTCTTTTCGGCCGCCTTGACCATAACATTTGATATCTTCTGGCTTGCTATCTGTAATGACGAAATGCTACATTTTTAGCAATGATGCTTATGGCTTCAGAGATGTTTATTAAATCCAAATAACTGCAGACTGTGTTTGCTTATTCGATAGATTAAAGACTAACAATGAATTGTACATCAGACCGATCATTCAGTAGGACGATTTTTGGCTACAAACGGTTTGCGAAAAATCGCGTTTAAGTCGTCATAAAATGCCAAGCTATCCAAACGCCTGATCGGGGACATTTTAATCGCCACTGTTTCACTCGACACCGAAGTTGGCTCGTACGAGGAGTCTCTGCAAATTATAAACCAATCACAGATCGGTAGCACAAGTTCCCACAATTCCTTCCGAGCTCTGTTTGAATTAATTTACATGAGTACTGCAGATCTTACTCGAACTTTCGCCCCTTGTAATTTGTCTCTGTATTTCCAACATCTGATCGGTAAGAAAGCGTTATTTCCGCATATATTTAAACTAAATCAGAAACAATTCAAGCACTGAATAGTTTCGCTGAACAATCTGCGGTTTGTACTGAGCTGATTTATTTCAATGCTACATTGCTATTTTAATAATCTTGGTTTCTTAACAAGCTGCAAATGGAAAGAATGATACCGTTTGCCCCCAGTTTTTGCTATTTTCCTGTGCAACTGGTCCCCAGGTGTAAACACTACTAGGCACTAGTCCCTGCGACAAGTCCCTTCGTGTAACTCTTCAGGAAGCGAGTTGCAGGGACTGGTCGCGGGGACTAGACCCTAGTCCCCTCGTGTGTGCTGACCTTTTTTTTAAAGTCGCGCGTTTCATTGCTTTAGTACAGTAACATCTTCTCTCACCATCGATTCATACTCGGATATCAAATTTGCTAGCCATGCAAAGAACTACCGAGATGATGTGAGACATACCTAGTTTAAATCCAGAGTATTGTATATCACTGGGAATATTCTCATCATTCTTAATTTCAGGAAGTTCGCTCTCCAACTGTTCATTACTAATGCTTGTGACTCGAACCTTTTTAGGAAACTTCATTTCTCCCAGTCCATTTATAGTGAAGTAGTTATCATCAGTGCGGGCCATGCAAATCCATTCATCATTGTTCAAGATTTCCATACCAGCTGTGACCACCCTAAAAAGGAAAAATAAGTCCTCACAGATCTGCTACTTTAATTTCGAGTTCGAATCGACCACTTAACTCGCAGAAAACGAGGACGAGTGGTTTAATTTCTTTAGTAGAAACAAATTAAAATATTCTCTTCGATTTCACCCGAACATTAGGGAGTTTAAGCAAGAACGATGACGACGTCGAGAACGGCACGTTCGAAAAAAAAATAATTTTTTTTTCTCCCCATAACTTTTCAAACCGCTGATTTTTCCAACTTAACCCGTTTACAGTTCATTGCAAATTTTTCTTGGCAATTTTATCGTTGTGTTCTCGCGTCTTCCATAAAACCCGAAAAATGGTCATTTCACGTTGTTGTTTTGCGGAGGACGGCAAAGAAATCTACCCGACTCTACTTTGCACGTGCAGTTTCATTGTTTCGTTCATCAACGCTATTGTTTGGTGCCGTTGTAGTCGACGTCGTCGCCCTGTTTTGCTTCTTAAGGTCCCTAATATTTACTGTTTTTTTTTTAATTTACAAATACATTGTTTCCTTCTATACGCGAGCGTTTTCGCTACTCGTTATCTATCACAGAACTGAGATTATCATAGTGAGTACGTTAGCCAATGCGAGTTAGTTTCTACCAATAGTTAAGCTAAAGAGAATTCATGGAGGGAAAGCGTTTGAAGAATAGAATCACCAAACTACATTGTCTTGTTTGTGACATAGCCCGCTTTGTTTGGATGGTCATGGTACCGCGAACGTCGTGAATGCTAGAAAGTTTTTTCAAGTGAATAGAAGGTAGGATTGGGTGCGTTCCTTTGGTATTATTTGTATCTCGATTTGTGATCCGAGATCCCTCAGATCATGGCGCATCTTAGGGACGGACCATTAGAAAAGTGATGGGAGGGGTGGGCAAAAAACCAAAAAAAAATTCATGCAAGGCAAAATGCCAAAAAAAAAAAATTCATGCAAAGAAGAAGGTAAAAAAGGTCCAATTGTGACTTTTGCACACGTAGTAAAAAAAATTCGTGCAGAGAGGTTCACCTGAAAAAAAAATTCCTGCAAAAGCAGTGAGCGAAAAAAAAAATTCGTGTAAGCTGAAAATTACCCACCCCCCCCCCCCATCACTTTTCTAATGGTCCGTCCCTTAGGAAGTGATGAATCCTTGCCCAGATTGGATTGGGTGGTTTCTTTGGTGCGCCACAATTAGCGAGATCTCGGGTCACAAATCCAGGTCTGGATCATACCAAAGGAACGCCGTCTATCAAATTCCTTCTAAAACGGAACCGAAGAAAGATATAGTTATTTCCAAATTCTACACTACATTATCTTTACTGTGATGTATTATTTGTCATACACCTTATTCCAAAATGGCGGAAAACACATTATTCTTTTGTCTTCATGTTAATTGGCCCTCATTGCCTCGATCGCAACTGCAGAATTCAAAAGAATCTTTGGCTTAAAACGAGGCAATGAGGGCCAATTAACATGAAGACAAAATAATAATGTATTTTCCGCCATTTTGGAATAAGGTGTATAGTTTCTTTTTAAAGAAGCTGGTATGGATAGTGTTTTTCGAAGCACCTTCTGTTGAGTTTATAAGGGTTCTTGATTCTACCACACTATATCTAGAGAATACTGAGGGTAGGTTTCGTATAAGTGAACGCTTTATTACCATACAATGGAATATACAGTTGTTTATAATCATATACAGGAAGACAGATATTTAGTGAATTAAATTGGGGCATCTATCATTTTAGGCTAACATTAGGGTTTTTCATAATTATGATTGTTAGTATCATTATTATTTTTTTACGCTGTTATATCATGTTTATGCCAATTTTTAAAATGCAATTAACAGAGTACACATTACCAATGAATAAAATTGATTTGTTTAGACAGATCACGTGATTACTTAACTGGCTGAAACATTTTATATCCCGCCATAGCTATGTTAATCATTAACTTGACGTCTTAGTTCAATGAGAGTAGGATTGAAGAAAAATAGAAATGCGAAGACAGAATTCAAAAGATTCTATCTATTAATGGAAGAAATTTGACGTGCAATTGATTTATCTTCACATTTCTTAACAGTTCACTCACTTGGAATTGCGCGCCTGCAGTTTAATAGACCAGGGGTTGCTTCCAGTAAACCGGAACTGTATGTTTCCGTTTTTTCCTGGTACATTGGGACATTCAATTGCCTTGAATTCAGTCTTCCATTTCCCGTATCCACTTATGTATAGGTCAAAACCCGCTAAAAAAGTTTTTATAAACATTTAACCCAGCCGGATTAGTTCTATAGCGGTTGTCTGGCACGTCACGCAGTATTTGTTACGAAACGTTGCATGACGATCCAGGCAACGGCTGCCATGGAGTTAAAAACATTGCTCAATTTCTCTTTTAAAACTGGTTATGTGTCTCACCGATTCCTCTTCATTTCCATGGGCGATAAAAGTGTAGGTTCAACTGACAATATTATTAACATGTTAAGAAAAGGGCGGGAAGAGAATTGAGCAATATCAACTTGATAAGAGAACGAATCATCCATACTGGGTTCTCTTACTATGATAAGGGGACAGAGTCTTCTTTTAGATCCGGAAACTATTTTGACTGACCAATGGCTGATGTCCTTCTCATCCCGTGGTTGTTATTTTAATGCGCCATGGGAAACAGCGCATCCATGAAACGAGATATAAATAGATTCCGCGCTAAAAATAGATTCTGTCCCCCTATCATACCAGACGGGGTTATGCTCTCTTTCCTTAATTTCTCTTGACTAAGAGCAACGGTACAAGATGTAAAATGCATCATTTTTTCACTGGTGCCCCACCTCGGCATCATCACCGTGTTTGTTTAAGCTGTCCTACTGTACAGGAATGGGCCCTGCTACACGTAGTCAGGAACCCAGCCCCAATGCAAGGAGCATTCTCAGCATAGTAGCGCATAACTATACTATTAGAATTCATTTGTTCCCGCGAAAGTGTCTTCCTGTAAGAAAGACATAGAAACCTTGAGGAGTATTCCAAAAGTCTCACTAGAACTTACGCATAAAAGGAGCTTGATTGGTCGGTGTAATGATTTCTTTTTATTACTGGGAAACGAGCGTTAAAAATAGCATCACCTGCTACTATGCTGGGGTAAAGGCCAACAGAGAAGAGGAATGCTCTTAGCCTGGTGATTGGCTCCTAGCATAGTTCCATCGTTGACAACAACTTTCTGTAAGACTCGTACTCGAACTCACTTTGTAGCCGTAGTATCGAGCTTGGAATCAATCACAATGTAAAAGAAGCGATATTACGAAATGTTGCGCAACTTTTTTCATTTTCGCGACGAGCAGAAAACAAGAACAAAAGGTAGTTTAAGACTGGGTTGCCACAGGCACCCCAGTGAGCAGACAAACCTTGTTTACATCCTCCACAAAGATCTCCAACATAAGCCAAGTAAGGTCCTTCCATGGGGGTGGGCCCTCCTGAAGCGGGTGTCGAAGTAGTTCCATTGCCCTTTATTTCGACACACATGCCGCATCCAAGGGACTTCTGGAAGTCATCTTTGCCAGCTGCAACCATGATCCAGTTAGGCTGTTTATTCAGCGGCGATGGTGGGTCCAGTGCGCACGCGCCTCCGCCTGGGTATTTACCATAGTAAGTACTCTGGCAGAAAAAATGTTGGGAGGCGAGGAAATTTTTATTCAAGATGAATAGCCAGGATAACTGGTTTTACAGCTTAGAAATTAACAATGCACATTAATAAGATTATTATGGTATGAGACTGTTGGTTTCTCAAATTCATTTTTGAATAAAGCAATCAGGAGTCTATTATCAGGTGCATTCATCTTCCCTATTTCGCCTTTACGCCAGCATAATGGCAGATGGTGCTATTTCTGGCCAACGAACTATCACACCTACCACTGAAACTTCACCATTCAACATCCACGAGGTATATTATTATTATATTGTTATGGATTTTTTTCCGAGGTTTCTAATTCTTTTTCTCTTGGCCGAGAATTTCGTGGGAAATACAAATTCTAAAACGTCCTCATTTGTGTAAGTTAAGAACTCCACTCAACACATAGGACTGGCGCTCCTTGTGAAGGCTCCTGATAAACTCATTTTGAATAAATTTAACTTACATCGCCTTTTGTAACCTCAGCGTACCGACTCCATATGGCCTTCACGTTTTCCATGTTCGTATCCGCCTATAAAAGTAACGTTACTCTTTCAATCAACTTCTTATTGAGTATTATGGTGCCTTTAAATAAACTAAAGAGCTTAAGAGGCTGGTAAGTGATGATTTATAGATTTAATAATTTTCCTTATTTTATTAGTGATATGTTGTTTTAAAAGGATGTCATTTGTCAATAAACTTTGTTTTATCTAGAGCATTAAAAACAGTAGCATATTTGACTTGTTGCATTGCACAAACAACACTACCCGGCACATTTGGCTTATTAACCAGGATCCCAGGCTCCTAAGTGCTGGGACCCAATTTCTCATGTTATTTTGATATTATGTTTGTTTGATTGTTGTTGCATCAGTCTATTCCTTTACATGTATAACATTTAGAATATTCATTTTGAATTCAATAAAAGCTCACCTTCAAATACGTAACTAGTTGTCCCAACAGGACCATGAAACAAGAATACAGTTCTAGAAAGTTCATCTGTAGAGAGAAATACACCGCTGGGAAGCAGATTCATGGATCAATAAAACTTATTAACTAGATATATACTGGCAATAGAGATCTTTGAGTGGTAAACATAACCATTCGTTAATGTCAAGATACAAATTCTCCTTTATGAAACTGATACATTGCAGAGAGTACCAGCAAGGAGAATGCCCAAGAGCATCACGCCATATCATCAACGGTTATCATTCCCTTTTGTTATTACTAGAAATAGTGTTCACTAGAGTTGCCCCCCCCTTTTGAATACCTGTTTATGACGATGTGCATTGAATTTAAATACTGTGCGTGCGAGTTGAAAATTTGATGTTTTAAGAATTTTATTGAAGTTCAAGGCATGTAAGTAGTCAACATATTTCTCTGTAAATTGAACAATGAAATCTACAACAATCATGCGTTGCCCCTGTAGGGTTTTGGACCAGAAGCCAAAACCCGAGGATGCACCCTAGAGATTCCCGCATGTAAACATACAAGCAATTTCCAAAACAGTAAAAAAATGTATTAGTGGTATGCGAAGGGTTCCCGATTTGATGAAACTAGGCGCGCATGGTGGTCTTGGGTAATATTTTAGCAAGTGCGCAAGGTGGTTTCGGGCACATCTGATTTATGCAACCACCAGAACCACGAGGTCGCGTTTCGTCGCCATATTGCGAGAAAAATTCCAAGTTGAGTACTTTGCAGTTCAGTGATTTCTTTAAATTGTTAGGGACATCTCATGATCAAATTTAATTGTTAGACTCAAAACAGAAACGGGGTCGACAGTACAGAAATTTGTTAACTCACAATACGTGGTAAGATTTCCGCACAGGTCCCTACTTCATTATGCATGCTGTAGCTGTATTGTCTTGGGCATTGTACGCGCAAACTTTATATATTTTGGAGGAACGAAATAGTATATCTACAGCATGCATAATGAGTAGTGACCTGTGCGGAAATCTTACCCAATACGTTCCTGTTACACAGCATATTAATACAATACTGTATCATTGCAATAGATTTCATTGTCAAATTTACAGTGAAATATGTTGACTAGTTGCGTGGATATTAACTTCAATAAAATTTTAGAAACATCAAATTTTCAACAGTTATATGCACAGTATTTATATTTAATATACATCGTCATAAACCGGTCTTCAAAAGCGGGGACAGCTCTAGGGAACTCTATTTCTAGTATTAATACTCTGTGTAACAGAAATGCGACCTCGGGGTTGCAAGAATTAGGCCTACCCGATAGTACCTTGCGCGCGTTCTAAAATTTTACCCGCGACCACCGTGCGCGCCTAGTTTCATCAAATCGGGAACGCTTTCCACACCTACCTCAAACACATTTCTTACTTTTCTGAAATTCCTTGTATGTTTACTCGCGGGGAACTTAAGGGTGCCTTCTCGGGATTTTTGCCTCTGGGCGAAAACATTTGCACTGTTGCACTGTTGCCCAGATACTTACTGATTGATCCCATAATCTCTATTCGTATTGATTAGATATCACCAAGGAAAGTTTGATGTAGGCCGAACGGTATTGGGTCAACTTCAAGAGGTAGGTTATAATTTTTTTGAATACAAAATTATTTTGTTGAGTCAAATTTTTTGGGGGGGCGTGTGGAGATTTAGAGGATATTACATGGAAGCGAGGAGATACGAAATTTCGCTTCGAGTGAAGAAGATGAAAGGAGAAGTCTCGTAAGCCAAGGCAACCATTTTATGATTTTCTTTTTAATCTATTTTATAAAATTTACCGAGTGGTAGCAAATAGCTAAAAGCTATCCCACCAGGAACATCACACAGATGTGTGATAGCCAGTGATATCTATTAGACAGTCAGGTGTGATATTTTTACCAATTTGCTACCATTAAATTGATGCACTTGTGACCCTCTACCGTAACATTTAGTTTGTCACGCATTCCTCTCAACAACCTAAGCGTTTCGAGGCTATTCGAGATCTGATTGCCGCTCAAATCGAAGAAAAAAAAACAAAGGAAAAAAAACCGGAACCCAAATAGAACAAAATAGGGAAAACCAAAAAACCAAATCGGATACCAAAATCGAAAAACCGCTAGTATTTTTTTTACGGAAACCGAAAACCAGATGCTAAAAACTGAAAAATCCGCAAATCGCAATGAAAACCAAAACCGATCTCAAAAATAGCCAAAACCGCAAATCCCGAAAATTCCAATGCCTCCCTCGAAATATCTCTTCGAGTGGAGGAATATAGTTGTTTCACTTGTGAGGTCAGCGAACGAATGAAATATTTTGCAGTATAGACCAAATGGAGAAATGGTGGCCATATAAGTTGACCATATAAAAGTCAAGTTGACCATATAAAAGTCAAGTTAGAGTCACAGGACTCTACTTAAACTAGCCATGCTAAATAGATGTTCCTGTTAAAATATTGAAATAAAATAAAAAAAAAAAAAATAAAAGTTGACTATATAAAAAGTCAAGTTGACCACATAAAAAGTC
This sequence comes from Ricordea florida, assembly GCA_949710005.1. Classification (NCBI taxonomy): domain Eukaryota; kingdom Metazoa; phylum Cnidaria; class Anthozoa; order Corallimorpharia; family Ricordeidae; genus Ricordea; species Ricordea florida. The sequence continues at coordinate 11,807,801 of OX453284.1, forward strand.
AAGTTGACTATATAAAAAGTCAAGTTGACTATATAAAAAGTCAAGTTGACCAAATAAAACGTCAAGTTGACCATATAAAAATTGAAGATGACCATATGAAAAGTCAAGTTGACTATATGAAAAGTCAAGCTGACCATATAAAAAGTCAACTTGACTATACAAAAAGTCAAGTTGACCATAGAAGTATCTTAAAAATATTGACTGGTTTGGCACCCCATACAATATCATTGATTTCACACGTGTGATATCATACTTATCGATTCAGGTTACTACTCTGTGTACCCCCTGACTAGGAATCTTTGTCAAATAATTGAAGACACAATAGTAATTATACTCGGCCTTCTTTGAAATCACTTATTTTCACGTGCGAAGGCATCATGTTTTCACGCCAAAGCTCACCTGGCACTTCATTGGTGTTTATGATAATAAATATAAATCATTAATAATTTCTTGTGGTTGCACTGAAAACTGACCGTACCAGCACCAAGGCCTTTAATTTCGTTTAAGCTTCTAAATTTTGTTCAGTTTATTTCACTAAGGATAAACTTTGGTAAAGCGAAAAGGCCATTAATTTCAAAAACGTCACGGCCTCTCTTAGAAATTACATGTAATCCTCACGACCATTCTTAACAGCTGGGTCACATCATCTTTTAGCGCAACTTTGGTTTTGTCTTGCCCTGAATCACTGTTTTGCTTTTTGTGATGATTTAGCTTGATAACTCCCTTTATCCAATCTCCTTCAATATACAACTGAATGACATTCTCGTTGAGGGAGGGCTCAGTTATTGACGATATTCCTCCTACATTCTTATAACGCGCTTTGTCTCTCAACTTAGGCACACTGCAACTCTTAATGGACAAACATGATAACTATAAAAGAAAGCACCACAAAAAGCACGTGTCAACTGCTCTTATATTAGGTCGCACGGTATTACCGATAGCACGACGGTTTGACTCGAAGATTTTAAATGTATAAAATGATTTAAATTTACTAAGTACTGAATTCAAAGTATCATTGGGCCTCCTCGGTAAAGAACACGTTTTAATTTATTCCTCGCTTACTATCGAGTTATAAGTTCTTTTATGTAATTTCCGGGGAATTGGAATGGGGTCTTCATTTCTCTTTAATTAATAGGACTTTTACTATGCTTCACAACCAATGCGACGCAAAGGTGGTGGGTTTCATTGACGTTTAAATCAAATAATTACTGGACTTAAATACAGTGAAACTTCTCTTAAGCGGACCCCTCATTAACCTTTATTAAGCGGGTACCTAGTCTGGCTCCGAAATTGAATTCGCATTCATAATAAACATCTATGAAGCAAACACGGACACAAAATGAATTTTATATTTTGGTAATTTCTAATGTTAAAAACTTCTATTAACCGGCTACGGACTCAGAATTGACACTGCAGTATTGGATTACGCCTTTGAAAGATTTGATTGAATAATAGTGATAACTCTTGTTTAGACTAGTCTCCGTATGATTATCATCCACGATCGTCATTTACCTAATTCCTTTTTCAATATAAAGAATGCGTTGCACATTACTCGTTAACAAACATTGCTGGTGATGGGCTCCTGACATTGCACAATTTTATAAACCCTTTTTTAGCGGACACCCTCTATTAAGTGGACACTTGGGAAGATACCGATGGCGCCTGCAAAGAAAAATTAAATTATTTAATCAAAGGCTTACCACGACAATCCGCGTACTAGAATATAGCCGAACCCTCAAATCGAGAAAATCCCAGCGAACGTCTTTAACGTTAAATAAATAGTCACGTTTATTTCAGAGTTAAGTTGATTCTTCGTAATTAATTATAAGCTATTGCTGAATAGATGAACAGGTGCTTCGTTGAAAACAACAATTAGGGGCGGCACCACGGTCAAGATGACGAATGGTCAGCTGATCCTGCAATGAACCCGTTAACAGATCAACACGCATCAATCCTCCTGCGCCTTTTAAATGTTTCACGCCTCAGTTCTCCTCTTTACAGCTGGGAAAATACCCCATGGGCGGCCAAACCCACAAACAACAAAGGACGCAGTCATAGTTTGCACCAGGACCTAGAGTGCTCCTTGTTATGCCAAATTTTAGGGACATCTCATCATTTGAAATCTAAATGGAACGCCTCGGTACAGATGGAAATTCTCAGTGAAAAGCGGTATTGTTGGTCATCTTTGACCACTATGTCAGGCCTGACTAAGACCTGCCGTTCCTCACTGATAGGATCATGAATGGAAGCCTCAGCCCTGTTGTTTCTATGATGGATGACATTCTATTCTCCTTTTCTCAGTCCCAAGGTCCGTCTGGTGAAATGGAAAGCACCCTTAAAGGTTTACGTGAGTTTGGCTCCACCTCACTCCTCAAAAGAGAGCATTACTGGCTCCAGTATCATGACCTAAGAGTCTTGGTATTTTTCAGTGTAACCCCGTTTCTAGGGCTTTTCCCTAGAAAGAAAAATGGCGGACAAATATGGAAAAGCCCTGGGAACGAGGTTGGTTTTTAGTGGTGCTTTCCATTTTCGTTTTGGATGGTTAGAATGAAACAGTTTTTGGTGGCCTCTTTGGGTAGTTAAAAAAGCGTGTTTGAGGTGGTTATATTGAAGGCTCAAGAAGGGTTGGGGGTTGGTTAACCATAAACAATTTAACAACAAAAGCTGCATCTTTTGAGCCATTCAAAAAACAAGACCACCCTAAGAGTTTTTGGTGATCATTATTGGGGGTTAAAAGAGTCAAATTTGGTGGTCATTCTCGAAACCAAAAAGCAGCATTTTAAAGAGGTTTTTTTTCCCGCGAGTTCAAAAAAGGAAGTTTTTTAGTCATTTGATGAGGTTGAAAGGAGGAATCTTTCTGGTCATTATTTCTGTAGTTTACAAAGCAGTTTGAAGGTGCTATCCTCAAGAGTTTGAAAGAATCTGTTTCAGAGTGGTCATTTTGATGGTTAAAAAGAGAAAGTTTATGGGAATCGTTCTCAGTCTTTAGTGGTCATCTTTGGGTGTTGAAAAGAAGAGGTTTTTGTAAAAAAAAAAAGAAAGAAAAAAGAAATAAAGAAAGTGAACAGCCTTGTCTTTAACCCCTCAAAAATTATCGCCTAAAAACCTCTTTTAACTCCTCAAAAATGATCACCTAAAACGGCCCCATCTTAACCCCCAAAATGACCACAAAAATGCTCTTTCTAACCTTGAAAAATGTCCACCAAAAGCTGCCTCTTAACCGCAAAATTAAAGACCAAAACATGTCTCAGTTAAACCAGCGAAAATGACTACCACAAATCCCTTCTTTTTAACACCCCAATAATGACCACCAAAAATTGGTCCGTCCTTTTTAATAGTCGAAGATGACCCCATAAAAACGGCTCTTTTTCAAGCCCATAAAAGAAGAAGATTAGGCAAGCTGTATTATTAAATCAAAATGCATCCCGCAGCCTGGTTAACAGGGAAATAGGATTGCGCAAACTCTGAGTGACCTTCTATGGAATTTAGTAATGCCATTTTGCCTGTCTTTTTGTATTACTAGATATCATATTTTTTGACATGAGCAATAAAGGTTTCGTTTTAAAATCAAACACATGGGTTTACATTCTTTCGTTTGCTTAATAATTTGCCCCTTGAGTGGCAGTAGACTGTGGGGTGAAGCCGCAGGGCGCTATAATCGCATGCTCGGCTCTCCTTTCCTTATTCCTTCCTACTTGTTTCTAGTAGTCGTTTGCGTTCTTGTTTGCATGATTATATCTTAAACGTGTGCGAAAAAGACCTCAGCAAAAAAAACTAAACTGGCTGGAAATTGTTCATGAGTAGTCTTTAAGGCGTTCAAAAAACCGTATACAAAAGTCCTCATCTTTGGTGTTTATCTGATGAAGGTGAGCTAAATGCTTCAGACAAAAACGTGAAGATGTTTGTTTGAGTAGATTTGTTTAGTAGACTAGATTACCAGCCACTGTGCGAGACGCGAGCCCGCGCTTCTTCCTGGAATTTACGTCACTGGCAATGGTTCCCGAGGCCCTATCGTCTCTGCTCGGAAAACCTGACCGAGACAGTGTGAGCGCCAAACGTAAAGGATATTGTGCAAAAAATTAAATAAAGAAAAAAAAAAACCTGTGCTGCGTCGGTGGGAAATTGTAACACACAAAACGAAAATGGTTTACCAAACGAGTGGAGCGAGATGGGTGAGACATCCGTGATAACTGCACCCCTGACACATTATACAACGATATACCCAATAACAAGAGAGGTCCTATTTCAGCGCCCAGGCTGATGAAATACCATGGAATATAGCAGCGCCTTCCATGATTGCCCAATAAAATCATGACGTAGTAGGTCTTCCTCTCATAGAGGTCACAAATATCATGCTACAAACGAGTCGGTAAAGTAAGCTTTGTTATCGTAATATTTTAGAGTGCTAGTCCTTCGTCAGCGAGAATGAAAGTGATTGGTTCCAGATATAAGAGTCAATGAATTAGTCGCTCAGACCCAGGCCTAACGCTCAAAACGTGAGCCCCCTTAAATCTTCCATTTTCAACTCGTTTAATTAAATGATAAAAATAATAATAATAATAATAATAATAATAATAATAATAATAATGATAATGAATTTCTATAGCGCACTTTTTCATATGTTCAAAGGCGCGTTACATCAATTCTTCTATCAATTAATTTAATTAATTAATTACAATTAAAGTTACAAAGGTCGACCACAACACCGGGGTCTACGTCCCCCACTCTTTTCGAACAGTGGTGTGGGATCTTTCAACGTCCCACAAGAACAGTGCTGTGAGACGGGACCTACGGTTTTTTGTCCTCATCTGAGAAGACTAGAGTATCTGACCATTTGCAGATGTCGTAACAAAGGCAGCACATATTCTCATGTCCTCAGTTATTTTGAGACCTTGAGTGTTGGTCCGGCTGAGGTTCAAGAAACTCACGACCTCCCGCTCGACAGGACACTCGCTACCAACTGAGGTAACCGGGCGGCAGTTAATCATTAACCTTCTTTGTACTATTCTTAGAGAGCGAATTATAGCTAATCCTGAATTGAACAGTAATTGAGTCACTCGCGCTAATCGGTTTTCTAGAACCCGGTATTAAACAGTAACCCAAGTGAACGCTTTACTCTGGGTTAGCATCTATCAGCTTTCTAGGAACCAGGATTAAAACCAAACAAAGCTTAACGACTTACACTGAATTCATAACAATTGGGCCTCTAGGAACCCGGTTATATAACACAGGAACCAAGGCTTAATGTCTTACACCGCAGTAGCGCCAATCGACTTTCTAGACCCCCACAATAAACAGTAGCTGAAGCTTAAGACCTAAAACCCTGAGTTTCCTGTAATCGTCTCTCTCTTGCTCTGGGAATAATAGCTTAAAAGTCACCAGAAATCTCTTGAGCAAAGCAATGCGATGAGGAGGCAGGGGGAGGGGTGCCAGGTGCCATCGGAAGTTTCAGTGGGGTGTGGTGGTGGGACCTTGGAACCTTGAGCCTGTCTTCTATTTCGTTCAGTTAACTTATTTTTACTTTATAATACCGCCCAAATCTCTTCCCTATCATATAGTCTCTATTTCCAAGAAACTAGGGGAGTCTTCAAAACCGTCCACCCAAAACAAAAGCTTACGTAACAATTGTTTTGGCAATTTTCCTGTTAGCTTTCTTAAAGGAAATTGCTCAATCGCTTTATTTAAAATTGATTTGTTTATTTTTAACTTATCTTAATTTAAAACCTTTACTGAATAAAATGCCTGAGTTCCAAAATTGCTTACTGCTTAACACTTAAAAGAGAATTAATTTCCGTTCATTATATGCAAACGTTTTGTCTCCACATATCCCTAACCATCAAATACAACATTTTATGTGTATCATAACGTCATGAAATGCAAATATGTTATGCAAATATAATTTATTCATTTTTTCTTTGTCACCTTCGTTCTCGCCATGTTGGAAGGAAGGAAGGTTTGGAGCAACGAGTGCCTGTCGTTGCTGTAATGGAGGTTGTGCGGACATCGTTTCATGGACTGTGTTTGTTATTCGCGAAACTTGGATTTACACATGTTAGAGGACGTTTCATTTGAGCAAGTGGATGATATGTGACCGTTGAAACGGCTTTAAAGCGAACGGACTTATCAGGAATTCAAGGCCGTCGCATCTGCTGTTAGGTAACTGTAGTGCATTTGCCGTTTTTGTCTTCGTAGCTGTACAATTGAAGGATAATTCTTATGGAAAATGTTTGTCGCTTTTCCTTATACTTCGCTACCATGAAAGTTCTCTTCTCTGTAACCATCTAGTGTTACAAAGGTAGAACCTTCTTAACTCTGAAGATATACCAGACAGTTTTCGCATAATTGCGGCATATTGCTAAAGATCGTTGGGAACATTGACGAGTACAGTATTATGGCTATATAGCTAGCAAAGCACTGTTAATTATTTTTATACCAAGCATCTCCACCGTTCATGTTAGGCAATTGGTGTTTATTTTACCAGTTAGTACTCCTCAGCTCTAGTGACTTCTGAGCTTCAACTCAACTTAAGTACATATAAAGATATTTAACACTGGGCAATTTAAGTAATAATGACTTCTTTCCATTTCCTGGCGACAGGTGGTCCATAAAGAAGGCCATTTCGGGGTTCATTCAAGCTCAATCTAGCTAGTGCCTGCAACATCAGCACCACCTCAGTACAAATTGTTAATAACTGAAACAGACAAGAGTGGCACCTGAATGCGACTGAGGAACAAGCAAGAGCCCGCCTCAAGGTAATTAAATAAAGCTTACTCCGACATTTTGTAACTGTGTATATGTTGTGGTCCAATTTTATCCATGGTTTAAATTTTATTTTCCTTTGTTTCAAACTTATTATCATACATTACCATATCAGAAAACGAAGTAAAATAAAATTTAAACCAAAGAAAAAATTGAACTACACCATATATAACGACCATAGCAGGTTTCCATTTATTAGTCCACCTTTATTTTCTTTTAAAAACCAATATTTCTTCATTAAGAGGTTTTTGTTTTCAAATCCACGGACTCTTCAGCTTTCGTAAGAGACTTAGAATAGTCAGTAGTTTTCCAAAGAATGGCCACGCTACATGGTTTGACCACAGCCGGAAAAGTTAGGAAAACATTGTTAAGTATTCTATGGCATGACGACACAGTTAGTAGGCTCGATTACCAGCCGCTGTTTCGGGAAATGAGCCCGCGCTCACCCCGGGCTCATTTCCCGAAACAGCGGCTGGTAATCGAGCCTACACAGTTAGCGGCTGTTCTGTAGAGTTACAGATAGTTTTAATCTTAAGTAAATTAATCGTATACAAGTAGAATTTATATTTGTATCAATGTTCCTCTTTTACATTGGATGAGATAAACGCCCAACAAATTTTCATTTCATATCCTAGGAGTATGGAATTTGGTTGTACCGTCTCTTTACATGCTGATCCAAGCTAAGGTAAGATCTGATTCCAACTGTTTTTATTGTAGGTTGACTCTTTAACTGGCTGTTTTAGATTTCTTTGGGTTTTACAGGAATAAAGTTAAATTAAAGGGAACAAAGCGTTTTCTATGCTGATTGCTCAATGTTTTGATTCACTTCTAGTGAAATATTAATATAAATTCCAAAGCAGAGCTAGCATGATTAAAGGTAAAAGTCTCGTGTTTACAGCAGAATCGATTTTACCTCAAGCCCCATATACACTAAATCCAAAAGTGCAAAATATTCAGAACAAATGAAATGTTGAAGTAATTTTAGTTTCTTCCTCTCGCCCTGAATTCTATGGAAACCACCTAAGCAATGCAACATTCAGTAAACAAGGAAATTTGAGGCACACCATGACTATAGTTAAAACACGCAACCTTTTGTTTTTAGTTGTTGGATTGACTTTCATTCATCCTTTTTAAGTCATTTTCATTTTTCAGAGTTGATCAATACACAACTTCTCCACACAATTCCAAAACAATCTGCAGCAAACAGAAGTAAAATTACAACCAGTTGTGATTAGTTTGCACGCTTTTTCCCGCGTTTATTGCTGACAACAGCTCTGGTTAATTCATATGACTGATTGTGTAGTGATGTGTCGAGAGTGATTACTTTCGATTGGTTTCTGTTTTGGGGCAGTCATTTGACACAGTTGAGTTCTCTGGAAAAACTATAGTCGCCTTCAAACTTTAATATTGGAAAAAATTAAAATTGCACGATATAGCGCTCGCCTTAAAAAAATTATCGTGGTAGACGTTTACGTGTTAGTACGGGCAAGATTTTGTTCACAAGTGATAGCCTGCATACATTGAGGCGGCTAAACATTTTTCAGAGAACTCAACTGTGTCAGGGTTGTCGCTCGCTAACAGAAAAATGAAGCGCGAGGCAAATCTATGGTTACAAAGTATTTCGGAAAAGAAGACGGTCCATGGAAACTTGCAGCCGTTGTGTATATTCACAGTAGAATCTAAAGGTGTTCCGTGAAGAATACCAGTAGCAGAAAGTCACTCGGTGTTTAACTGTTGTTTGTTTGTATTTTCAGATACGAAAGCAAGAGACGCAAGCCAAAGAACAAACGAAAATCTAACCAGCCTGTACACTGTTGAACCCAATAAAGAGTGTTGAACCAGAACTGAGTTTGTAGACGTTAAACCAGTGCACTAGCGTTCCCGCCTCAGGTGGCATCGACCATTTTCAAAAAATACTATCTCGATTTGGTATCAATACTCTTGCCCAAGACATTTTGCTGTAAAAAATTCTAAGTCTCGATTTTAGGTCAGTGCGCATGCGCGAAAAGTTGTTTGAAAAAATGCTCATTTTTTATCTAAGTCTCTATTTTGCCCTTCTGCACTTGCGCGAATATCTAATCAAGCACTGGTTTAATATTTGCACTCTCTACTTGCAGTCTATTTTCTATTTGCATAACGACTCTTTCCAGCAGCTCCCTGTTCAAATTGACCTAATTTTCCCGCCAAAAGACTTAGAAAAATACGGCGTGCCAAATACGCATGCGCCGTTTTTTTTTTAAAAAATCATTGTGATATTCATTAAATACAACTCATTTTCTTCTCTTTCATTTCTTTATTTCCCTCTTGTTTACACAGTTGAAATGTGTTACTTAATAAAGCATTTAATTTACATGACTTGTGTTATTCTAATCCTTATGCGTCCTATTTACAAAGCATCTGAATAATGTAAAGTGACAAGCCCAGCTTTGTCCGCAATTCACGCTGGAGTTTTTGTTTCCGCCAACACTCCAGCATGAATTAATTATAAGGTCTAACGTGGCTCACAAACAAGGCAAAGCTTGCAGTTTGCATTACTAAGTTTACAAGCTCCATTTCGTCTGGCGGCCAAGATAAATTCTCAATTTGCACTGGAGTATTTTTTTCTTGAATTTCTATGTTTGACTTAAAGTACTTCGACAGAAAATGAGGTTTAAATCGGCTCGCAAAACAAATTGAAGCTTCCTACTCACATATTTCTAAGTCTACTACGCGATGAGAAGCCTTACTTCGTCTCCCTGCCAAGTAAAATTCTCAATTTACACCGGAATTTCAACACTGTACAGTTTAGCTTTTGTAGCTTCAAATAGGTTTTCGAGAATACTCTGGCATAAATTGAGTTTTGACTTGGCTCGCAAACAAAGTTAAGCTTTCATTTCAATTACATTACTTTCCAAGATTACGAATCCGTAGGATACTTCCACGCTGAGCGAATTTTTAACTGCGAAGTTGAATTTGTAAAATAAAAATTGTCAACTCTACCAAAACATACGCCATAGAACTAAAGCATTCCGAAAAAAGCCCAGTCCCTAAAAATAGGTTTTTGGCAAATTTTAGCGCAAATTTGTAGCTGTTCTTTTAGTGAAAATGTTTCTGAACCGTGGAAGGATCCGGTAGATATCGTAATTAAATATCAGAGCTTAAGAAATCACGAACGGTCACCTCACTGAATTAAGAAAGGAAACTAAAATTAAACTAATCTGTGCATTTTAATGTAGTGGGTTTTTCAGCGAGAAAAATTGTTGGATAGTTTTGGAGTACGCCAATCCAGCTAAAAGAAATGAAAAATAATCTAAACTGTTTTTTTTTTTGGTTGGGTTCCGTAGTGATTTCTTTGAAGCTGTGTACAATGAGTTAAAGCTACAGGACTTAAGGTGCGCCACGTAAAAATCGCTGTTTACACTATTCGGACCAGAAGTAAACATTGAGTTGCACAATGAAGCTCTCAGCCCTAAGAAAGTGCTTTATTCAAAAGATGTAGTTCCAAATTTTCTTCCTTTGCACAAATTGTCACCATTTATTGGAAAGCTATTGAACAATACTACACCGTGACACTTTCTGTTTTCCTATACAGTATGGTTCTAACTTTTTAATCTGTGGATCAAACTATACGTATTGCAACTGTTTATATGAAAGTTGTTTTACTATGTGGTTTTAACTTTTCGTCTGTGGATCAAACTATGTAGTTTAACTATTCTTATGGAAGCTAAAGAACATGCGCTTCACGTATTCTGTACGTATAGTACAGAATACGTGAAGCACAATCAACCAAATAGACGAGGAAAAGATAGCAACATTGCGCAGCTCAAGTTTATGGCCCCTTTTTAGTACACTTCTCGTAGCACACCTTAAGACTCACATGGCACACCTTTAGAAAGCAACGTAAGACTCAAGAGTTTCAGCAGAATTATCCCTACAGATTGTCTTACTTAGCATCCTATTTCAATGATTTGGGCGCACTAGCGTGAACATTTAAAGCAAGAGCCTTCTTGCAAAAAACCTAGTTTTGCATTCGATATCAGTCGTTCTTAGTGCTTTACAAAAATGTTAGCGAAAAAAACTCAAGCAATATTTTTGGCAGCAAAAACATATCTTGTCTTTATCGCTTCGGGTCTTTTGGTACAACAACGCTGGATTTCTTAGCGCTGAAATATTCAAGTTTCGGGAATTCAGTTGTACCCCTTGAGTCTTTGAAAATTAAAACATGTTATCTACTAGTTTTAAGCGAGGAACTTTCAAGCAAACATGACGGAGCTAGGCAAAATTAAAGTACGCTGCTTATTGCATTGCCTTAGCCTTAACGCAGTCGCACTATCGGTGGAGCCACTTTTGTCAAAGTTCCACTGATCTCAGTTCAGTATGTAATCAAATCAAGCGCCAAAGAACGTGTGAGGTAAGAGTCAAACAAGGACAGGGATCATTGAAAAAATAAACTAATGAAGTAAGGTAAATATGAGCGCGACAGGTTGTAAATGTTTACCTCCGGGAATCATTCTTTGATCTACAATGAAATTGACCTTTTTAGCTCATTTTCGTGGACTGAATTTTTAGTGAAAACTACCAAGTCTTAACTGAAGATAACATACAATAATCAGCACTTCATACATTGCAATTGAATTCGTATGCAATATCTTGCGCATGTAATTTGAAATTAAAAATCGTATGCTCCTTTACTGAGCTTCAATCCAAAGTGGAGAATTTTTAGCGTTAAAAATCTTTTGCGGGTGGTCTTGTTATGTTACGCATTTTCTTGAAAATAGCTCAATTTTCTCAGGTTATGACATTTTGCAGACTTTTAATAACAATATTTCAAAAGGAATTTTTTGGTGCTTAAGATACTTATACTCTTGTATAAAGATGTCGTACGTTTAATTTAACTGATACGATTTGTGTTTCAGTCAAGTGGTGACCAATTGTATATGCACGCGACAGTCTTGAGAATGAAGTAAACATTGTAAACCGTCCGTATGACTTATTTTCGCGATTCAAGGAACGCATGCAGCCAACCTAAAGAAAAGCTCTCTGGTTCTGCTACCTGGTTGGGTTTCAGTTGCTTCGTGCGTATGAACTTATGCAGTTTCACGGGCGTTGTACATCACGCATTGGCCGCGCCTTATATAATTCTAGCCTAACTGGCAGCGTCATCATTTGCTTTTAAGCAAAAGTTCCTCTTTAAATTTTCCAGAAATTTTCGAGTTCAAGTAAGATTTCTACCTTTGAAGCCACTGACTAGATTTTTCTCTGTGACCAGAAGCACGGAGGGCGCATTGTCTCCGGAAAGATTTTCACTTGGAACCTGAAATAAATACGATAAAAAAAAACTGAGTCAGATACGTTTTGTCTCACGTTTCCTAATATTTCTTATTGTTTCATTTGTCAGCAACACAGAAGTGTGAATAATATGCCCTATTGTTTTTGCTGACGTCATAATTTGCATGCTTAATAGAGTTTAACAAAGAGGGACAAGTTCCCTTGGGAATTAATTTTTTCGGATAGAGATCGACCACTGGATTTTTTGTACTCCAAATTTTTTGAAGGGTGTACGTTTGAATTCAAGTTATCACAAAAATAGGATTTCCGAATAGAAATAAGTTTGGAAATTTTTTTAAAAGGTTTTGAGGGATGTTTGTTTTCTTAAAAAATTTAGAAGTGTAGAAAAACTTCCCCTATAACAAAGTCGGCTTTTAGTAATCGACACCGTCACCCCTTCTAACTCCTTGACCCTTTGAGATGTAATTTCGTCCTTCCAGTTTTAAAATAAGTCCCATAGCAACGTATTTTGATAAACCAGAGGAGAATGCGCTTTGACGAAAACCACAACGGCGTATGCGGTATAATAGATATGAATTTATGTAAATTTAATGCTTTTGTTCTCCACTGACTCATCTAGGTGCTCTCCGCTGTGGGGTGTGTTTTGAAACTGTTTTGAGCATAACGTATCAAAGGGTCTCTTCATATCTAAACTTATTCTTTTTCTCTTTATGTCTTTAGGTGTAGAAATAATAAAATTATACAGTCCAGTCTTGATTGGAAGACAAGCAAAAAGTCCGAATAATCGAGAGTCCAAATAATAGAAAATATGAATATTAATAGCATAGAAATTGGGGCCGGGGAAAATAGTATGGATAGTCGGGATCCGGATAATCGAGGTTATAGTTCACCACTAAATTTTCTCCGAATCTTATTGGTTTAAATTGATCACGCGACGCGATAGTGTTCGTCCGCTGAGAGACACTATCAGCGCATAGTGCCCTTCCGAGGAAAATACCCGGATGGTAGTGCCCGTTCGTGAAAATGTGAATTTTCTAACAGTTATACCGTATTTTTAGGCAATGTACGTTGTGAATTATTGAAATTTCATGCCGTGCATATGAATAAATATTTGATTGATCTGCATTTAGTGGGTTTTGACTGTTTTTCAACTGGCGCGCGGAAGAAAATTTAGAGTTAAACAATGAAGACAATAGAGTGTTTATGTCTCGGAACTATCGGTCCCTTGGAAATTTGATGTTCTTAAATCTAGCATATTTGTTTTAAGAACATCAAATTTCCGCGGGGCAACTATCAGCCGATAGTTCCTCGACAGAAACACTATTGTTTGATTAGACTGTATTAGAAATAAAAGAATTTGCCGTCTTACCGTACCATGCAAGTGAGCTCCAACGCGTCCATTGTTTGACATTTGTCTCAACAACGTGTCCCCTGTAAAACACATCATTTACCTGGTGATACATGTAAAAGACCGAAAATTAGTAAGACGTATGTACTACAGTTACAAGCGTTAATCAAACAAAAATTACTGTTGAAGACAGCTTAAGGGAAGATTTGGGTAAGATTTCCGCACAGGTCCCTACTTCATTATGCATGCTGTAGCCGTACAAGAAATGTCTGCACGCGCACTTCCCAAGACAATTCAACTAAAGCATGCATAATGAAGTAAAGACCTGTGCGGAAATCATTCCAAGATTTGTTCCACATATTTATCATTATTCCTTTCCAATTTTACTCCTTCATACTTCTTTTCAGAAGTTTTTGCATGTGTTAGCGAATAGCTAAGCAAAACTCAGAATTATCTGGAGTTTTTTCTCTTTGCGCTACCTATTTCCCACGTATATACCTATTTCTTTGTGAATTTACAAGCATCTATTCATTTATAACTGAGACAGGCACAATTCAAAAATTAAAATAATAAACAGCAAAACTCACCTCCGCCAAGAATGTATCCTTTCTGGCATCCTTTCTCGAGTTGCAAACCGTTCTGCGCTGAGACTGTGGAAAGAAAACAAAATATTTATTACCAACTGAGAACGTATAACGATGTATAGTTTTAATCTTGTACCTCTATCCTAGCAAGCAAAAGGTGAAGGTTTGTAAACGAAAACCCTCAGAGTAGGTAATATGCACTTTCAAACCCTTTCGATAAAGACGCCATGAAGCTCACTTCACACTACGCTCGAAAGCTCTCGAAATGTAGTTACGCGTTGCTTCAAAATATTTCACAAAGCGGACTTTGAAAACTGCTTTCGACCAGTGCCCAAGACATTCTTTGAAAGAAAGAAGGTTAAATACCAAATTTCTACTTACTTTAAGAGGAAACCAAGAACAATATTCTGTCATGTCAGTGCGTTCTTCACTCGCTGCCACTGCGTAACTACAGTATTTCGCTTATCGGCAACAAAATTGTGCAGAATTATGGACAAAATGTTCGGGTATTGAAAGTTTTCTTTCAAAGCACGGCCAATATGCAGACTTGAGTGAGAGAATTCGAGGTAGAGAAGCCATTTCCTCTCGTCGACCTCGTGCGTTGGCGGATGGCGATGACAGTGAAAAACAGAATGAATAATTAATTAACATTTGCATTACACATTTGCCGCCAAACAGGAGAATGCATACTGATAGGCTTTCTTTCCCCAAAGTTTTTATATAAGAGAATTTAAAATATTAAATTTAAGATTGACCACCAAAACTGTTGCTTTTAAACTCCTCAAAAATAACCAACTGAAATTGCCTGTTTTACCTGACAAAAATGACAACAAATGCCTCTTTTTTAATCCCCAATATAGCTATTAAGGTTGAACTCATTTATAACCGCTTAAGGGACAGACCATTAGAAAAGTGATGGGGGGGGGGGGGGGGTGGGGAAAAAAACAAAAAAAATTCGTGCAAGGGAAAATGCCAAGAAAAAAATTCATGCAAGGAAGAAGGTAAAAAAAGAATTCATGCAGAAGGAAGGTCCAATTGTGACTTTTTCACACGTAGTAAAAAAAATTCGTGCAGAGGGGTTCACCTGAAAAAAAATTGCTGTACAAGCAGTGAGCGAAAAAAAAAATTCGTGCAAGCTGAAAATTCCCCTCTCCCCCCCCCCCATCATTTTTCTAATGGTCCGTCCCTAAAAATGAGCACCAAAAGCTGCCTGTTATGAACTCTTAACAATACACAACACAGACCTATTCTAACCTTAACAATGACCACCAAAAACAGCCTCGTTTTTAACTCCTCAAAAATGATCACCATTAACAACTTTTTTTAAGCCCTCAAAAGTTGACCACGACAAACCGCCTCCTTTCAACCAATCAAAAATGACTACGAAAAAGGGCTCTTTGTAATTGTTAAAATGACAATCAAAAGTTGCCTTTTTCAAGCTCCCAAAATGACCATTAAAAACCACCTTTTTTAACCACCGAAAATGACTCCCAATACTGCTCTTTACTCACCTGCTCACTCTCAAAGACGACCACATAAAACTCGCTATGTTTATCACGAAGCCTCTTACCAAAATAATTAGCAAGAATGCTGCCTTTTAAGCCACAAAGATAGTCATCAAACCTTGCCTCTCTTTAATTTCCAAAGCCAATTACGACAAGCGCCCTTTTTTACCCCCGAATATGACCACCCAAAAGTGCCTCTCTTTATCCCTCTAAAATAACCACGAAAAACAGCTTCTTTTTTAACTTGCTGAAATGACCCAAAATAACCTGCCTCTTCTTAAGTTCCCAAAATAAGCACTACCAAATGACTTTTTTAGCTTCCCCCTCCCCCCCCCCCCTACAAAACTGGACCACCAAAAACTGCTCCTTTTTAACCCCCGAAAAGGATCACGGAATACTGTCCCTTTTCAAACCCAGAAAATGACCACTGGAAACTGCAGCCTCTTTTAACGTGCGAAAATGATCGCCAAAAACTGTCACTTTCTTAACTCTATTCAACCATCTAAATAACTGGCAAAGATTGCGTTTTTTTTTCTTGAAAAGCTGCCTCGTGTTACAATATAAATAACCACCAAAATCTGCCTTTCTTGTACAAAGTTACATAAGGCCTAGTGTACGCCGTTGGCACTGACTTTAATATTAATTAATTGGCCTTAAGGACTTTCAGGTCAACATAAATAGGTAGACTAAATAAATTAAAAGTAGTCAAGCATGCATAACTCGTATAATACAAGCATTTTTACATAAAGATCATTTATGTACTGTGTACTACTATATGAAACTTACTGGCAGCGTAATAACTTCAAATTTCTATTAAGTAAACCCTCAATACATATGCTCTTTCAATTAGAGTGTGGATGCTACTGGATATTTGGATATGGATGTATTTTAAGTATAAAATGTATATACAAAAATGTGTTATAAATATGTGATTAACGACTTTTTTCCACTTCAAATAACGAAAGGTAACAGGTCAATCACGAGGTAGAGTGTTTCATCACATACAAAACGCGCAGTTTAAGATTTGGCTCCTGCAGTATTAATGCAATGTTAAGTAAATGTGACCTACCCTAAATTTCATTCACTTAAGGTTGTGTGTACTTTATACATTTCCATTAGCTGATATATGGTTTCTTGCATATATAAGCAAACATTCAAGAAATCAAACACGAGACCAGAGCTCAAAATATGGAAGGGGTATTTTGGATGACCTTAGAGGAGTTTGATATGTGATTCAACACTTGCAAAGAGTATTTTCAAAAAAGATCAAAGATGCAAAAATCGTGTTTCACATGTTCAAGCACGGTGCCTAGTTTCCTTTGTCTTTTGTTTTCACATTATAAATTGGATGAGCTGAGAGTTGGCCAAGAGGCGAAGCATCACGGAAATCAAGCATCACAAAATAGCTCAACAGTTACTTCTTTTGGCTTTGGAGATTCATTCCACGCAGAAGGCTAAGTACAGTATAACAGGTTTGCCTTGACAAGCTGCAGAGTACGTTCGTCTGTTGGGATTTTGGAAGCCTGACACGGGCCTGGGGAAATCCCGATCGAGTTTAATAGGTGTTTCATGGCCTTTTGTGAACTATTGTGTCACTAATCAGAGCCATATGGTGACCACTCTGTCGGCAAAACGTGCTGAGGTCATTTCGAAAACCGACTGACTTTTCAAAATCATTTGGTGACCGCACAAAACGTTCGTCTATGACTTCATCGCTTGGAGCCACCCGCAAGTGATCACGTTACATAAGCCTTTGCGCAGTGTTCGTCTTTCTTATCTTACATTCTCTGTAACATTTCACTTCAATCTAAGACTAACTGACAAACAGTGAAGTGAAACGTTGAAGATGACAGCCAAAACCAAGATCATGATTAAACAGTTGACTGGTCTGTCAGAGTTATTTTTTGCTGCAACATATGGCATGGTCTCGGTGCTAGGCACTATCATTGCTATAGTGCAGTTCCCTGGTTTGCAGTTTTGCCGACAAATTTCAGCAGTGGCGGGGCAAGTCATGTTGCAGCCTCCAGCAGCGCAGTCTTGAACGCACTTCAGTCCGTGGCAGTCCATGTGACAGCCACCTGCATCACAGGCCTGCGAGCAAGTAGTAGAATTGCACACACTGGTGCATCCTCCCATAGAGCAACGCTGAAAAAAGAAAAAAAAATATATAAAAACTAATTTCAAGTTTTTCATTTTTCCAATTAAAAAACTCCCATAATTCCTCATTCAGTGAGTATTTACAGAAACTTAAGAATGCTATTCGCGCCAACTTGGTTGGCCCTAACCAATCAGCAGCGTGTTGTTACTAAAACTAAGCTAGAAAATGTCAAAGATCAGCTGATTACCTTAAACTGTAACTAAAAATCATTGTTGCTGGTTACAAAACGTCACGTTTGTCGGCACGTAGCAATGTACACGTTTATTATTATGATCTATACCATGTGCTCGCGGTAGATAATCTTGTCGTCAAGATATTCCTTTTTCATTTCCACGTGGCAAACAATCTGTAAGTATAACTTTTGTCTCTGGCACAAGTTTTTAGTCGTTTTCTATATTTATTTATTTCTGTGTTTTGTATTTTTTGTAGTCGAACCGCTCGATCCTGAAACGCTCAATCCTGAAGCGCTTGGCATGGTCCCGAATCGTTTGATCCCGAATCGCTTGATCGTTTAACAACTTAACGTTTGTTGCTCAAATTTAGATTCAAGTTTTACCCTCGATCCTCTTATTTGTCATCTTTATCCTTCTACGATTCTCTTTGTCGATTATATTAAAGTTGAAGCGAGTTCAAGATTACTGTTGATGTGGGGTCTATTTATAGTCTACAGTATAATCGTGCACCATGAAATTGTTTTATGCGACCTGTACATACAGTGCCATAATTTGTGTGGACAGTTTGCGTAGTTAAGCTTAGCTGTTTGTGATTGGTTAACAGTTTCAACGCTGGAATGATTTAGATCCTCCCTCATTCTTCGCTGTTGCTAATTGAAATTTAGGAAGGGACGAAAACCAAAGTACGAGAACCAGCTACAAAATGAACCCTTTTATGATGCCGGTTATACCTAGCCTGGAGCACATTAAGATTGAACGTATAAAGGACTTGGTGCACGTACCCCAGCACCATCCCAGCTCCCTATCTCAAAATAAGACTACGATTTGTCGTTTTCTACGAGTCACTGGTCCAACAGACGCGAAGAGCTGTTTTGTCTATAGAGCGTATGCACATGACGCCACGACAGCCATGTTGGTCTTCCCAAAAAAAGAAAAGACGGCCTTGTTGGTGTCCCAAACTGAACCTCCAGGAATAAAATTCTATTATGCAAACATCTTCTTTTGTTTCCGTTAAGAACATGGCCACTGATCACGTGAGTGAATAAAACGGGTAGAAAGTAGTTGGTAGACTGAACCAATTAGAATACTACCGTCGAATTTATTTACAGTGTTTTTTCTTTATTGTGTTGAACCAAGTTCGGGCGTTTTCGATACTCGCTATCGATCACAGAATAGATAGTGAGTACGTCAGCCCATCAGATTGCAGGGTTTGTAAGTAGTGTGCGAGTAAGCTTCCTCTTATTGCATTTATTCGACAGTTAAAGGATGCTCCAAACTTTCGGTTTGTTTAGTGAGACGTGAATTTTTTCATGCTCACCCTGCCTTCTGACGCACACTAAAGTTAATATAATAGAATTCATGTACAAGAGAAAGTGAGGAAAGAGAACATAACCCCGTCTGTTATGATAAGGGGACAGATCTATTTTTAGCGCGGAAACTATTTATATCTCGTTCAATGGCTGTGCGGTTTCCATATGGCGCTTTGAAATTGCAACCACGTGATGAGAAGGACATCAGCCGTTAATCAGCTAAAATTAGTTTCCGGATCTAAAAATAGATTCTGTTCCCTTATCATAGTAAGAGAACCTAGTATGGCAGATGCGTTCTCTTACCTCATTTTCTATTGTCATGTATAATTCATACTATACCTGTTCACATGTCTCCAGAGCTTCGCAGGTCATGTTGCAGTTACCACTGTCTTTGCAATGTTGGATGCACTTTTTTGCATTGCATGCTTGCTTGCAACTTCCTCCAATGGAGCACGACTGATCGCATCTCTCTTTGGCTGAACAATGCTGGTGACAACCACCATAACAGTACTGATAACATCTGATATCTGAGGTGCAATGTTGCCTGCAGTTGCCCATCTTGCATTGTTGGTAGCTCAATTCTTTTGCGTGGGTAATCATCGTTTTACCGCCCCCGAGCTGTTCAAAAATGGAAGGGATCAGAACAACTGAGTTGAAACTGAAGAGGAGTTGCAATTTCCTTAATGTCTCTCCGTAGCTAAGGCGTACGATTTTAACAAAGCTTCGAGGTTGAGCTAAGAGCTCATTATCAGGAGCGTCTCTGTGTTGGGTGGTGTCCCCAGCACAGTTGAAAATAAGGTTATTTTTAGAACGCATATTTCCCGCGGAAATCTCTTCCAGACGAGACTTAGAAACGTCCAAGGAAAATCAAATAGGGAAGAGAAACACCACTGGTCATGGGCCAATGGTTGAACTGAATTATTTCAATGACGCTCTTACGAAAGGGACTACGCCGGATAGTATTAAGCTGACCAATCACGTTTAACAGACCAGACTTACAACATCATCGTCTGACAAACACTATTCACTTGACTCTGAAAATGACTTCCGCTCAGGTTGTCGAAACGTCAGTCACCAACAACAGTTCTTTTCAGAACTACCCTCACCCGGACGATCAAACTAGACGAACTACTGATACTCCTGGGTTCAAACCTTTTACTAAGTATTAAAGATGTTCGCACATAAACCTGTAATTCAGCCTTAAGCTGCGAAGGGTGACAATAAATAAACATATCTATCTTTTGTATTGTCTGAGTAAGAGCTTCCATAAAGCTAGTTTCTTTTGAGCTTAAGATCAAGAAAAAGACTTCTTCCTTTCTCTGTTCGCTTTGACGACAAAGTTAAATTTAATAACTGAAAGATCGTCGCAGTTATGTGAGTAACTTAAGCAGTTGCAAAGATAAGACTTGAAAAAAATAGGCAAGCATTGCATGCATGTGGCTACCGCATTTATTAAGTCTATTTGGACCTTCTTTTTGCCATACTTATCGCCTTTCCTCTCGATTTCATTACTTTTACGTATTCTCTTCTGAGTTTAAAAATAAATCAATATAAAAGCGAATTGGATTGTGCATTGTGATTGGCTAAATACTAGACACGCACTGATAGGCGTCTTCACCCACTCACACGTTTTTCCTTTGACATATTGGTTCCTGCATTATTTCATACGCAGTAGCAAAAAAAATCAAATTATTTTCATATATTCATACTCCAAGTTAAATTCGTCGTTACCGTGACGAGGGTTGATTCTTTTATCGCTCAAAGAACCAACTAATTTGAATTTATTTCATTAGAGTTTGCTTCTTCCTAAAGTCAATAAAATGTTATTTTTTATTACCTGTGTGCAAGACTTCCGCTTGCTACGACATTTGACCAAAGGACACACATCGAACCACGGTACACAGGTTTGTTCACAGTCGTAGGTTGTTCGACAGTCCATATTGCACTGTCCTCCATTACACGACTGCATACACGAGCCCGTGCTACATTTGACCTCAGGACAAATCCCATCATCGCAGTTCTGGTCACATGATCGCTTGGCTTTGCAGACAGCTCGACAATCTCCTTCCCAGCATGACTGTAAAAAGAAGATCGCACTATGAATCGAGTATGGTGAAAAACAGCGGAATGCATGACCAGAACTTATCAGCTAAGCAGTTAGGTAACTGATTTCAAATTTTCAAATAATGGCAAAAATGTTATGAGCCGCAATCCTTCGTGTTGGTACACTTAGACAAATATAGCTATTTCCCTCATGGAGTACCTTGTTTCAATTTTTTTCCATGCACTTTGTCTTCCCTTTTATTTCTATTAGGACCACCATAGTTGTTACCAGTTCGTGATGAGGGGTACACACACAGTGGATATTACCCCATCACAATGAGATACGAAATTGCTCTTCGAGTGAGCGCAACGAATGAGTGAAATATTTTTCAACATGAGAAGAGAAGTTTGTTATCTCCAAATGACCATGTAATTTTCCTTTTATTTCATGACATTCATTAGTGCACCGAGTACCGAGTGGCTGCAAATCGATAAAAACTTCACCCCATCAGAGATCTCCTTCATGTGAAGATATCAGCTGTATCTTCATCTGTGATATCATTTGTATCGATTTTCTACCAATCGGTACAGCACTTAATTTGGTATGATAAGTAATGGTAATAGGACTGAGTGGAGTCCAATTCGGTCTGTAAATAAACGGAAATTTCAATTTCTGGGAAAAGAAGAAGAGCCAAATCATGCAAGTTATGAAAGAGAATATTGTACCCGAGAGGCCTGATAACGGTGCAGAAAAGTTGATGCAATTTTCTTTGTTCTTGGGTTTTTAAGCCCGAAAACTGGTTTCTTACAATTAAAAATACATTTATTTAATCTTATACGGGGAAGATACGTGGTGTATGGGGACAAATCCTTTATACTGCAACACTGCGCTGACCGTGTATTAGAACAAGTTAGCAGAAATATGGAAATATTGGTGATTACGTATGTTTTGAGCTAATCGGAAAATTTGCCTTTACGTTATCTTGTACTCTTGTCCCTCGAATTTTATAGGTGTAAAATGTATTAATTATCATTCAAAATCAACATTAAAATTTCCCTTCATAGGTGGAAAGAAGGGGGTGAAGACCTTCGTTTGGTTTCCAAAACGATCTTGTGCCCAAGTTGGGCATTAATGGTCACGCTTAGACATTTACTTACGTGACCACTGACCTACCTGAGTACAGCGTTCAGCCTTATGACAGTGGAGCTGGCAGGAGCCTCCATTACAGGACTGTTCACACAGAGACGATGCCTTGCAATGCTCCTTACATATTCCGTAGGGACAGGTTTGAGTGCAATTTTCCGAGCTACAGACAAGCTGACCGCATATTCCAGTCTTGCATGTTTGATCACATGTGTTAGTCGATTCGCAGTCCAGGTCGCATTCTCCGTCCAAGCAAGTCTGGTCACATGATTTCCAGGGAGACGTCGCATTGATGCACGCCATTTTGCAATTCGCCTTGCATTCTTGTTTGCAATTAAGAGCATAAGAAGAAGAAATGCATCGATTGTTCGTTGAAGAGTTCTTTGCCCCGTAAGTAGACACAAAGATGGCGAAGAAGGCAAGAGCACCAAATCCATTTGAACGCGACATAGCTTCCTAGACTGCCCTCTGCTGCAAGACGAAAAAGCATAAGTGAAGCTAAACGACTGGAGTTATGACTGTTCCTTGCGTACTTTATTTGTCCTGAAAGCTCTGATTACATAAAACGGTTTTAAGTCTCGCTATCGTGTATTCACTTCCTTCCTATTTTGTAATTGTAAGCTTGTTTTCTGACATCGTGTCAGTAGCAAAGTACTGGTCTCCTTTTTTTCTCCAAGACTCGAAGAAAAACGTCGAAAAATCACTGACAGTTGATCGTTATTACGCTACTCTGTACTTTTGTTCTATTTCTCTCTCATTAATTCTGTTTTCGCTTTTTTATTATCATTCATATTTACCATGTGTAATTTGGCTCATGCTGATGTTCTACTTCTCTCTCAATGATTTTTGTTTGTGTTTTTCGTTTTATTTCATATATTTCATGTATGTTATTACACTACACGTCTCGATTAGCTCTGCTAATTTGCGTTTTGTAGTGTATACTGTACACATATCTTTTATTTTGTAAATAAACTTGACTTAATTTGACTTGAAGTAACAGGACGGCATCGGTTATAAAAGCGAACGAGTGCGACAGCAACGTTCGGAAAACTGGCGACTCTTTGCCCGCAATGCATACTGTCAAGCTACATAAAACTCTGAAGGTTTGAATGTTTCAACGGTTTGAGGGTATTCTCAAAGTAGTAAAAAACGATGTCTTAAACGCTGAACGAAAAAAGAAGGTAAAACCGAAAATGTCCCTAATACTTACCGAACTATTCAACCTCGTGTATAGACAACATTATTAAATCAAACTCAAAGAAAATACAGTAGCTATTCACGAATGTACGAAATCTTGCCCAAAACGAGGACACGTCATCCTCTTGGCAACGTGACTATGGAAACAAAACTCACGCGGGGGAGTCAAGAGTAGTGACACATCGTGATCGTAATTTTCAAATCTCAGCACTTACCACGTATTGCAACGTACTAAGAGAGGATGAGGTACTGATATGATTAATGCGACTGAAGAAATTATGACTTCCGGCCTCGACAAAGATTTATTGTCAATTTTGTTCCATCTATCTTAATACCATAATTAAGATTCAATTGTTTTTCATCTTGTCTCGGGGCTTTACAAGTGTGGGCGTAATAAGAAAGCATGTGTTTTGGACTATTACTATAAAGATACTGCCTAAAAAAGACAAGCTAAAAAAAGACAAAAACGCAAGCTTTTTCTCTCGGATGTTCCAAGTATCAAGGTAAGATGTATTTAATATAATTTGGAACAAGCCGACCAAAGATTTCTGAAATTTAAATCTTCCTAACCAGTTTCCATTAACATTAGCTATAGGCTACTGTCAAGACCTTTTAAAGGCAAAGCAAAATTATATTTCAAAGCTTCAAATGGTAGGAAAAGGAAAAACAAACCTTGAAAGGATGAAATGAAAACATGACCCAATAAGGACCTTTACGATTCTTTACAAAGCAAATTGGACTGCAAATAAATATTCTGTACTGTGAAAGCAGGTGTTGTGACGAAGTCTGGTTGACGACCAAAACAACACGTTAACACCTGTTGTAAAAATTTTAATCCTTCAGTTTGTCATCATTCTTATTAATCTTAAGCACCGAAACATAATTTTCTTTGTCTCTTTATTCTAAAGCGTCAGTGTTATAGCCAGACATGTAAACTATATATACAGTTAGTTTATATTTCAATAATAAACTTGACTTGGCGAGGAGATATGCGTCGATCAGTTAAATTTTGTCCGAGGACGTTATGTCGTCCGAGAAGGGAGCATTTTCCGAAGCGAGACTCAAGAAAAGCTGAGAGCTTCCTGAACTAGATAATGTCCAAGGACAAATATATATGCATTTTTCCGCTCCATATGTAAGGTTATCACCGTCCCCATTGTTGTTTAAATATTTTGGAATTTTGACGTCGGCGTAGGTGCATGTCTCTGATGCTAACGCTCTGACGAAGGGCCAACTCTCAAAACGTCAACACTCCTCAGATCCTATGGTGGAATAACTTACTTTGTGAACTCGTGTGATAGTTCTTTTTCGTGTGTTTCAATTCCCCACCCAACCTGCACCAGTTTCTTATGAGATTTTGAACTCTTACCTCTCAATAGCAACAGTAAATGCGCTATAATAACAAAAAAAATAAATAAATAAATAAAAAAAAAGAACTCAAATTTGAATTTCATGGAAAAGCAGCAACAAGCAAAATATTCTAATGCTTTACTCTTTGCAACTGTAATTAAATCGTCCATCATCCTTTGCCTTCTCCCCACGTATCCTGAAAGCTTTAATCTCGTGGTATCTATTGTGTTGTGTCAATGCAGGAGAATTTTAGAAAGGACTTGTTCAAAACATTGATTTTTGACAAATATTTGAAGAGTAAAGTTATTTGTGTATTTTTTACTTGGAAATTGAAAACAACTAAGAGTTCAAACAGTTATGTTTGGGAAGAGTGATGACTTCTGACAGTATTGATGATTGTAAAAGGACTGCCGCGGCTTTTCTACTTCACTCTCACACTTAAAAGGGGCTATGTTTTGACTTTATGTTAAAACAAATGTCGGATCAGAGCAGTAATTGGGTAAACTATGGCTTTCCGTATATTTGATAAAATCATACAGTGTGATGTTTCTAGGGTAGGCTACTGAAGAGTACAGCTCATAGCCTGCGTGCAAGGCAATTGTCGCCCACTGTACACGCTGGAGAAAAGCGAATTCCTCGTGCTCAGGTATATTAAGGGCTGGGTCATCTTTTCCTTAGACAAAAAGTGAGGGGGTGGTCAATCTTAGAAACGGTTCATACAATGTGGACAAATCTTGGCTGCAGGTTACATCTCCACTTAATAGATAACTTAACGTTGCTTTTTTACTTGAAATGTGTCACGTGACCAAACAACAGACCACTTCCGGTTAAATTTTGAGTGCTTCTCCAGACAGGGGAAAACGTTTCTTTATCAGCGTATTGTTCTGTAGTTTTACTATCTGCCCAAGGACCGTACCCATTGTAATTGAAACGGTTGTCAAACCTTGCTGAAAGTCTCTTTAAATAGTGTGTGTAAAGTTACATTAGTGACAGTTCTTTGGTCACGTGACTTGGACATCCATTCCAATTACATTTGGTATGGTACTTGGGTAAGTAGTCAGACTACACAATAAAATACTGAATAAGTACCGTTCTGCCCTGTCTGCAGAGGCCTTAAAATCTAAACCGGAAGTGAGCTGTTATTTGGTCACGTGATTGGTTGCCACGACAACAACACTATTAACTAAAGTTGTTTTGAGCCGTCGTTTACCATAGCTAAGTTAGAAGCCTTCTGTGCCCATGGTTCTCCAGATAGACCACCCCTGGAAGTTTTACACTAAATAACAACTGACCCACTCCTTAATATACCTGAGTGCAATAGAGAATGCTTACGGGCTGCACTGCACTATACAGTGAAGTTCCAATTTTTAGATTAATCTGCACCGACAGCAGCAGTATAAACATACATTGCAATGCTATGGTACTGTTTGTTTTACAATTTTTTACCATCATGATTCAAAGTCTTTGGAAAGCTACTGAACAGTAGTGCGATGTAGCACTATCGGTTTTACTCTACAATGTGGTTCTACGTTTTTCCTTTGTGGATCAAACCATGCGGTGGGACCATTTTATGGAAAGACACAGGTCTGTACTATGGGCTGGACTGAAACGGTTTGGTAATTAAAATTATTTTTTCATAATTGTGCGAATTAAACCATGCAGTGTTTCCATTCTAACTCTCCCACCCGGGTATACAGCCATGTTCAAATATATTGCAATGATTATTTAGAATGACAGTTTGCGAAGCGTATTGGTTCGCCGTGGCTCCTTTGAAACTGAACATAACTGTGGTACAGCTTTCTTATCGCGCTATTGCCCTTATGAGATTTCTATCTGTTCAACCATAAAATTCTCTACAACTTGAGCACGGAAAACCAAGGAAAAGTATCATACTGAGAAAGTGGTCCGACGATTATTCGGAAGCCAACAAACATTACGGTGATCTCATTTGTTCTGTTTGTTTTGCGTTTTCCACTGAAACTGGCACTAAAAGATACAACGCGTTTAACGTTTGTCAAAGTGCGTGCTGTGTTAAACTTACCAAATTGTAGCCAGTAAAGCTGAAATCCGTGTAAGCCGGAGTATTAAAACGTGTGATCAGGAATTAACCAATGCAAGCAAACCGAAATGCACATTAGCAGTGAAACCGGCTGGTGTTCTAATTCCGGTCCGGTGAAGCACAATTGTAGTGACAAACTTCACATCGGTTAAACAACACCTTTACTGTGCAATATAGACAATATAGCATTGCGGAAATAAATGGCTTCAAAACGTGGTCTAGCTATTGAAGAGTTGAGAGTGCCATCAAGGGAACACTCGAAGTGCTGCTTGTTTTCCCGCCGAGCCGGACTAGAGCCTTGATGCGAGCTCAGAAAGCCGCCGAGCTGGGAATATTGCCGAATTCAGTTGCCATAGAGAATGAAACACCTCTGTTTGTCAAAGTTAACCAGTATAGTACCTTACCTGAATCAAGTTAAGGGTGGCGAAAGAATTGAAGCGCCGTTGAATTGAAGCGTGTTCAAAACAAGAAAACAACCTGCCCACGCGAACGCATAATATTTATAACAGTCAGCACGTGTCGTCTCCACTTATCTAACTACATCGTATATGCACAATGTTATTACTATGCTAATATCTATTCTCATATCATGAAACGGTGTTAATTGGCAATATCAGAGCTGTTTACCAGTTAATTACCAGTTGGACAAACAATGCATCAGCAACGACTTGAGCAGAGTTCTCTAAGAACTTACTTCACGAAATGTCAGGAACATTTTTAGTCTGCTTTAACTGTTATGCGAATTTGGATAGAGAGCGCACGAACCAGGCGTTGCAAAAGGAAACCGATGCTTTCAGACTAATAAACCCTCGGGGCATTTTGTAGTTTTCAATCGCAGCTGCGTTTTCAGCACAATCTGTCCTATTCAAAACACGCGGTATAGAGCAAACGGAAGCCAAAACAAAACCAGAAATTTATATTGTAATTTGTCTCAGTTTCAAATTTGGCTCTCTATTCTTATCCCCCCTTTATCCCTTAACGAAAAAATATCTCATCGCGTTGGAATTCCTTCTAGGGTCTCAATAGGGTTGTGGCTTTTACGGCTAACGGTTAATTTATTTGTCATGGTTAACAGAAAACTTAAAAATTTTCAAATTTATATTCTTTTAAAAAGTTAATAGTTAATTTTCATTGCTTGAAGTTAAAAATTTATTTTCGTGGCTATAATGTTTCTTACGGTAACATTTTTTTACCGCTAGCGGTTAAAGTTTTCCACTTCTTACGAAAACGGCGATTTAACACCATTGAGACCTTCGGTATTAAACATTCTGAAGGAATAACAAAAACAGCGGAAAGCGTTGCCTAGTAGCTTACAAGTGAATTGCTTTCACTGCACTACCTAGTCAACAACAAACACACACACACACACACACACACACACACACAAACTAAGCCAGAATTGGAACCTGACCAATTGGAAATTAATTTTTCTCCATTTTGTTAATAGTATTTATCATATCATCTGTAGAAGACAACAAACTATATAATTAATACAACTCTTGGCACTTTAATGTGGTTATGTATTTTTTTTATTAATGGTATTTCTTTCAATGGATTTTTAGCCTAAATTTTATTTAGTTAAGGAACGGCTTACAGTGAACAAAAAGCACTTCAAACTGGACGATAGATTAGCCCGCGGGAGATGAGCCTGCCAGTCATTAAATTTGGGGGTCTGTAGTCATAAGTCGATTACGGGGGTACTTCACAATGAGTGGCTCACCCACGTTTATCAGAGAATATAAAAATAATAAATAC
This sequence comes from Ricordea florida, assembly GCA_949710005.1. Taxonomy (NCBI): domain Eukaryota; kingdom Metazoa; phylum Cnidaria; class Anthozoa; order Corallimorpharia; family Ricordeidae; genus Ricordea; species Ricordea florida. Next base: position 11,836,454 of record OX453284.1, read on the forward strand.
AGTGAATAGGTTCATTGAAAATTAAAAAAATTTCCTTAATTTTCACACTCGGGGAGAAATTTGGTATTCCCGCGCCACCAGGTAATATCAGATGGGAAATTCAACAGCAACAAATTAAAGTCTTGTCAGTGTACTTATGTGATGTTAATACTACGTTCTACAGACCACGTGTAAAAAAGTACATCTCACCCAGAACCAGAGGACCCCTGTCAGTACCACGTCTTTCAGAATGTACTAGAGGACCCTGCAAGTCAGGCTTTTGAATAAAATATCCCACCAAGGACTAAAGGACCCCTGTAAGTACCACATCTCAACCAGAATCAGAGGACCCCTGTAAGTACAACATCTCAGCAGGACCAGATGAACTGTTTTTACACACACTGCAAGCCTTCTGTCTTGTGTAGAGTACCAATTGCATGGACGCATATTAGTTTCTCCGCTACCCACCAAGTAGTCTCCTCCGCAGCCATTATTAGGATCGTCACACAACGCTTCTCTCCCACTAAGTGAGAACCCGCAGAATTGATCGTGCCCACGACCCGAGAGCCTGGCACAGGCTAAACAATATATAGCATTAAAGACATTTTTAAACGCGTTTTTTTCAGTGTCACATGAAACACCGCGTTTTGTATGTCTCACGATTGTAGTTCGGACAGACTCATGACTAACTGGCCCGCATATTACGCAGAATTAAGCTTTTGTCGATATAGTGCTCGTTAAAGTGGCATATACTGCTTGAATATCTAGAATATTGCTGGGAAGCATAATTCACTTTCTCTAAATTATGCTTCCTACCATCAGAGTTATGCTAATTGGTTTTTAATCAAATACACACCAAAACAAAAAATTGTCCCATGGTCAAATATACAACAAATTATTAATAAATGCATTCTCCTTTTGCAAATACTGACAAGACTAGAATAACGTCAGTTTCTCAAAAATAGAGTAGCAGATTTAAAACGTGTAGTTAAAACTCTACCTCGTATTTATGTAGTGCTGAACTGAGAAACTGTCATGAGTTTGCTAACCTCATAATCTCTGATCCAGCACAAGCTCCTGGCTGTAAAAACACTCACCAGTTGAGTAAAAAGTACAGTGTATGTCTTCGACTACTGACAAGGCGTGTTATGTAGCCTGGCCTGGCAGTTATGAGTTCTGTGCTCAATCACTTGCTGCCTCATTGCACCCACTATCCTAAGTCATCAATACATAACTCATGCCCAGTCTTCGAACACAACAAAACTTAACGGTGAAGTGGGGCAAATGAAAGCCGGTTTTCGTGTTCTTTTGACGGAAGTTACTGTACTGAGAAGGACTAAATGTAATCACCGGCCTTAAATGTAATAACTTTTGGCCTTTTAAAATGTAATAACCCCTCAGTGCGATAAACTGGCCAGCGGACTTTAAGGCAGTAACATTGTACTAACGTCATAGATCAACCTCGTTCCCAGGGCTTTTTTCCTGTCATTAATGACGTTAGGGTTATTCCGTTTAAGGCCAAAATATTATTACATCCTGATTACGTACATCAGGAGCCCATTCCGGGTATTGGGCTCCTGATTACATTTAGGATTTCGTGACATTTATGGCCGGTTATTACATCTAGCCTTATATATGCAACAGTTACAAGTTTGTCTCACAAAAATTTCAAAAGATTCCAATTGTTGTAGAATAAGGAGAATAAGGGACCGGCATTATTTATAGGGTGAAGCGGGGGGCTGGTGCAAATTGGGAGCGAGTCACCAATTTTCATACATGGCCAAAAGGGGTGGGGGGGGGGGGGGGTTTACATAAATTTGTTCAAATATATGGCCAGCAAAAATCCTCTTTAATTTTTACTTCATTCATTCATAAGGAGAAAGGAGGGTGAGGAAAAATCATGCTAACCGCTAAGGGGGGGGGGGGGGTGGGCCAGGAAAAACCAAGTATGGGATATTCACTGTTGCACCAGCCCTCCCCTAACCAATAAATAAAAATAATCATATTTTGCTTATGCGCCTATAGCCTTAATTCATGTAGCGCGACTTTCAATTATGTTTATTCTTTAAGTGTAAAAATAGCACAATGTTTGTTCAGTTGATATTGTGTTCTTAACTGTTATGATTTGAATTGAATTAGTTTCAGTCTTCTGCAGTATCAACAGTGTACAAGGTATTAAGGGACCTTGTGTTCTTTTGGTAATATACATTGACAAACAATGTTCAAGATATAAGATTAAGGGTATTATAAAACAATAAGGAAATTTAGTAACTAAACGGAAAAAAATAAACTGGCATCGGGTCGGACCGCTCGAGAAGTGAAACAGTGAAGGGGGTATAGTATGTTGAGTCTGGTAAATTTGTGAGAGATGTATATATTTTTCAGGGCCTTTACTGGCAAACTCGGTGAAAGGGAAATCCGAGTTCTCCAGATTGGTGTCGAACCTCCATCCGCAGAAAGAAATTAAGTACTACAATATTATACAGCTTTACACTGGACTGGCCTCTCACACATGAGAGGAAAAATCAAACAATCAACCCGTTTTCTAACACAAATCTGGAAAACCGTTTTGGTTGATAGTTTGGACAGTTTGCTCTTTATGAAATCTGCAAATTATTACTGGGTTTCTAGATTGTCGGTTAGTTAGGGCAATCTGACGCTGGCGCAGTACCCCAGGTATCTCGAACTCTCAAGGGTGAACGGAAAATAAATCGAGTTGGCGGGGTTTGAGATAAGGGCCATGTCGAAAAGGAAAATTACGGCATGTGAAGTGTCACGTTGTGTGACTGTTATGTAATGGCTCGTTATGTTAGTAACGCGAGTATCGTGAAATTCAATCTTGTCAGTTAAGTTGATTGACAGTCTTAGCACATGTTGAATCTCACTATTGGAACCTAGTAGTATTTTTCCCGGGGGGGTACTCCCATATATGGACATTATTGGTATGTGCCACGTGATAGGGTATGGTTTTTGAGGTTCTCGATCCTTAATAAATAGGGTATCATTTTTGCACATGTTGGCATAGGGTTCCTAGTGTGATCCTTAGATAGGGTGCCTAAATTGTATCAGCTAAAATAACAGTGCGTTAATACCCAGTTAAGCGGAAAACAAATGATCTGTTAAAGTTAAAGTACTAGCAAAGCGATTTTATAAAGACTGTGTTTTTCCGCTCAAGTTATTTTCAGTTTTTGTTTTTCCCTTGCATAGGGTATTATTTTTTGGGTTTGGCCTTAAATAGGGTATCAATTTTCGTTTGCGTCATGATTACTCGGGCTACCTGTGGTAGCTATAGCACGAGTCTAGGTTTCGGTTTCCTATAAGTCTATCGACAACGTCGAGAATGAGCAAGCCTGCGCTGCTCGCAGTCTGCGGTGTCCCTGAAGGCATAAAAGCGAGGCGCCTTATTTCAAAATTATCCATGGATCTTTTCTTATTTAAACTCAAGTTTTTTTTCTAAGTGGTCGTGTGGAAAGAGATTAGCGGGAACAGGGCCAATAAGGCTAAATCGGAAGAAAAGTATATCCCGCGATTGAGGAGTAATATTGTTGTTTTTCCCACATATCGCTTCTTCGCCTTCTATAACTTGGAATCAGATGAATGGCATCAGGTTTCACAACTGTTTTCTACCGTGGGAACCAAGAAAGCTGATTGGTCAACATTAATTCGATTAGTAAACAAACCCAATTATCACTGAAATTTCTGTAAAACCTTAGAAAACTTTCTGATAAAATTGCTCAGCTTAAACACGACGTCGACAACAATTACGGTGCGATATACAGTCTGGTAGGTTTTTTGCGGTCGTGGAACCAACCATATAGTACACAATATATACAAAACTTAGGCGTAAACCCACATTCACGTTTGTTCGAAGCCGTATTATCAAGTGTAGCCCGAGTGAACGCTCCCGAGAGCGTCTAGTTTAAATAGGGTTAGGGTTTAAGACCCTTCGCGGCACACACCTATCCGAAATTTATTAGGGCTACCCCTCCCCCCCCCGTCTTTTTTTTTTCATCGCAAGTCGCTCCTGCGATATTAGTTCAGTCTAGGATTTATCTGTACCAGGAAGGTTCGTCACGATTAAACGAGTTGAACCTCTGATGCGTCTTGGTTTTAAGTCCCGAAATAATAGGAATTTAAATAACTCCAACAGGCCAAGCTCATATTTAAAGAAAACTAAAAATAAGGTTATTCAAAAAGCTAAGGTTTAAATACGCTGTTTCCCATATTCATGGTTGATGGAGGCTCCTGACGAGGTCTACTAAACATTAATATGACTTATGTAATTTAGGTTACATTCTATACTGTACATTATCTATTATAGAATTGAATAATACATTCGGTAATCATGACACCGTACACACTAAAGGACAGAACGCTTGTCAAATGAACCGATATCGCATCTAATACAACTGATCGCTGAGCTTACCTATGAAATAGGGGAAATTTTGTACCCCCGCTCGGCCGTGTAGTATCTTCTATATGTACACTGAAAGAGAGTTATTACACGGGAAATTCAACAGTATAGAAAGTCTTGTTAGCACAAGGTGTGTGTCGAAAAAGGTGCCCTAAAAGGGCCAAATCTCCCCCAGGATCAGGGAACCCTTGTAAGTACCAGATATCGGGACTACGGGACCACTCTAAGTACACGATCTTAATCACGACCAGAGGACACTTATTACAACATCTCTATCAGAATAGAGGACCCCTGTCAGTACAACATTTCAACCAGGACCAGAGCAGGGTTGCCACTCATTAGAACCCAAAAAATTACCTTTTCCTTGATTTTTCACTGACCTCAAAACAATTTAACAACCACACCACACTCAACCTCGCTCTGATGAAAATGGCCGAAGGAAAACACCGGTTCCCAAGCTTCCCCGGATTTCTCTTCCTTATTTGGAAGAAGACATTCACAACAAAAACCACTTACCAAAAACACTGCATTTGAACGCATAACTCATTACACATCGACTACTTCACAAAACGTTGTGGAACCCTGAAAACAGAATTCCCTGACTTTTTGCAAAATTCCCCGACTTTTCCCTGACCGTGGCAACCCTGCAGAGGAATCATTTTAGTATGCACTATCAATGACCGCCAATTGCATGGACTTCAGGTATTGGGCTCCTGGCTCTATGAAAAAGGTTACCCTCAGAAGCGTTGTCCCAGTAGCCTTTTATTGTAAGGTCTTTCCAATTCATCCTGTCGGTTAAAAAATCGATTTCGCCCTTTAACACACGTGTAATTGCCTACTCGTTCCAGCCAGAAAGTCTAGTACAGCCGGCAGTGACGAACAATACAGTGAAGTAAAACAGTTCATTAGGTTACCAAAAAGGATCGCCATACATAGACAACAACAATTTGAGATTACTCAATTCTATCACTAAAGAACAAGTCCTCGTTTTGGTAAAGGTAAAATGCTTCAAGTTCTTGTTTTCTTTTTCAATTTCTTGTTTCCATTTTGTCGACTTTCAATGCTATGTTTACCAGATTTGTCTGTAAGGCTTCTACTGATTGACTAGTTTCACTGCAAAAGCTAAAAGGGCAGCAAACCAAGTTTTCCCCTGAAACCAAACGCCTCCACTGGGTTTAGTTGTAGTTAACGTTGGTGACTTGAGAATGGTACATCGCCCGCCTGGACATTGTAGTGTGCAACGATTGGCGTTGCACTTGACTAGGCACCTCCCTCCTCGGACGCCGCAGAGCTGCCGGCACTCCCTGACATTGGAAGAGCAGGTCATACTGCAATTGCCAGCATAGCATGCTTGTGTGCACAAATCAGCGTCACAGCTCATGTTCGCAATTCCACTATGGGCGATTTGAGTACAGGTCTCCACCCCCGGTAGACACGTCATGTTACATTCCCCTCCAGGACATTGTTGCTTGCACGACTTTCCTTCACAAATCATCGCTCCTAACAGGGATACCTGTCTACATTTAGTCGCGCTCCTGAGACATGTTAGGGTGGAGCATGTAGCATTGGGACCGTAGCACGTTTGAGAGCAGTTTTTGGCGTCGCAGAGCAGGGAGCCACACTTTTCCAAGACACATGACTGATGACAGTATTCCGCTGCCCGGCAATCAATGAGGTCACAGAAGCCGCCATAACAGTCTTGCCGACAAGAGTCATACTCAGACGAGTTACCGCATAACATCTTACAGGGAAACTTCGGGCATCCTGCCTGATAGCAGGTATTTTTGAACCCAGAAGTCTGACAGTTGGTTCTCGTGTTCGTTGTTTCAACAAGCATCCCAGACAAGGACAGGATAACAATGGAAAGGAAGGCAATCATCTCTTGACGCAGACTCAAACTGTGAAATCGAGAGGGTTTTTTTTGGTTAAAGTTTAGATTAAAGTTTAAGTGCGCTATGCAGAAGATCATTAAGTAGACGCCTATAGGCGTATACTCGGTCTACCATCGCGTACGCAGATAAAGGGAAAGAAGCATTTGTACATGGGACACGGTGTTGTGGTGAGCATTCATTGATCGTATGGCTTTAAGCTTGAAATATGGCGAGTTAGCGAACGGCGTGTGCGTCTGTATGTATTTTGAGCGCCCCAGAAGAAAACACATTCGCCATTATTTCCATTAACTCTTTATGCCACGAGGAACATAAAGCAAAAGGAATGCCCGTATGTAAGTCACATGACTATAAGTCGTGCGTCGCCTCTTTTTCGTGAATAGGGACTTTAAGATCCGAGACGCGACGGCTTCTAGAACGCGGTGGCTGTCAAAGGACTGGAACTAGAACGTCGCCGTTTGCGCGGAAAAAGTTAAGTTAAGATCCCCGGCGCGATGCAAGACGACGCGGCTGCGAAACGCTCTTTATCAGTGTGATTCTTGAGCAATTCTTTCGCAGAAATATCCATGGAAATGCTCCGTTTGTGTCTATTAGAAGAGATCATAAAAAAACACAAAGCTTAAATGTGCTACAATCCTGGCCAAAAATCCGCGGGACAGGACACAAAATAGCATTGTCAGTGAACATTTTATTCTGCATATCTTAAACCAGTCTCCTAAATTTTTATTAAGCTGTCTTTGCAATTTTAATAATCCCCCCTCCCCCCAAACAATGTTGAGAGCAACTGGAATCATTCGGACTGTAGATAAACACAGCATCGTATCAACATTGCATGGGGGAGGGGGGCGTGCGAACAGTTCGTGATCAAATTTGCAAATCGTCCCAGTATTTTTGGCCAGGATTGTAGTTAAGCGGCAGATGAACGCAATAAATCGAGACATGTAACGGTACAAGAGACGAGGAAAGTATGCAGAAGACTCTTGCATTCACTTTTTGAAGTTGTAGATCGTGACTTACTTACAAGCCTTGCTCGAAGACACTGCCATTTTATAAGCTTAGTACAACTGAAAGAAACTTTTTTAATTTAAAAAACTAGAAGGGCACTCGGTAGAGCGCATACCTCCGCCCCGCCACATATTGTTGTCTTAAGAGTTTGAATCCACAAATAAGAGCTATTTGAAGAAAAGTATATCCGATTAAGGAGTAATATTGTTGTTTTTCCCACATATCGCTTCTTCGCCTTCGATAACTTGGAATCAGGTGAATGGCATCAAGTTTCAAAACTGTTTTCTACCGTGGGAACCAAGAAAGCTGATTGGTCAACATTAATTCGATTAGTAAACAAACTCAATTATCACTGAAATTTCTGTAAAACCTTAGAAAACTTTCTGGTAAAATCGCTCAGCTTAAACACGACAAGAATTGCGGTGCGATATACAGTCTGGTAGGTTTTTTGCGGTCGTGGAACCAGCCATATAGTATACAATATACACAAAAGTTAGGCGTAAACTGACATTCACGTTTGTTCGAAGCCGTACTATCAAGTGTAGCCCGAGTGAACGCTCCCGAGAGCGTCTAGTCTGGATCTGAGACCCGGAGTTTAATCTGGATAAATCCCAAATTTTAATCGATTGATCCTGGGTATATTTGCGACCTTTCCACCAAATTTGGTGCAAATCCGTTGATTAGTTTTTGCGTAAAACGATTAACAGACAGACAAACAGACAGGCGTGAAAACATAACCTCCTTGGCGGAGGTAAAAATTCAAAATCCTTCCATAGCTACGATCTAAAATGTCACCAGAAATTACGTCCAATGATCCTAGATTGCTAATTTTTCATGTTTAGAGGAATATATCATTATTTAAGTTAAGCACTGGTAGGAATATGCTCACGTTTTGTACAGAACGTCAAAATTGCCAATCCCACGTTCTCGACGCGACGTGATACCATCAGGAAGATGGCGTGAGCATGCGCAATATGTCACCTCTTTAAAAATTAACTTCCGGCCGCGTCTTACAGCCGTCGCGTCTCGAATCTTAAAGTCCCTATTGTCTCAATTGTATGCATTATGTCAGCATATATAATCGTTACATGACGATAGATAGACTGATGGATAGAAAACCGAAACCTAGACTCGGCCTACCTTTCAGGTAGCCCGAGTAAAAAGAGACTGACCAGACGAAAGTTTTCAAAGCACGAATTCCAGTGGCATGTAATGGTCCGTGATCAATGATGCTCGAACGGGTATATATTTGTCGAACAGCAGATAAGTATCAGAGGATGGGGAGAGTGAAGAGAAGTAATAGGATAACGGAGTAACGGAAATTTTTTTTGTTGGAATTAAGGAATAATGCCATTTCGTGGGTCGGAATAACAGATTTAAGACTTCCGTTGGAGTGATTGATTACATCGTCTGGAATAAGTACATATGTATATATATATATTTTTTTTCTTAAGCGGTAATGAGTTCTTTTTTACAGGAATAATGGAATAACCAGGCAGGGACAATGGAAAAATGGACATTTGATTACTCCTCTTTGGCCACGAAGACACTGAATAAGATAATAACTGTAGTGTATAGAGAGTTGATAACTGTGTGAAAGCGAGAAAATGTAGGGTAATGTTATGCACATGGAAATATGCTATTAGAATGTATATCTATAGGTGTGGTAATTTATTCCGGTAGCTTTTTCTCGAGTAAGCTGGCGTGGTGCAGTAAGAGTGTAAAAGTCTTAATAGACTGGTTTTAACCTAAAATCGCGGCGAACTACAATAACCCGTTAAAACATTAACGGATGCTGGTATATTTGAAGAAGGAAGCCACTCTTTCCTTAGTTAGGGGTACTTTGTATCGAATGGTCCTTGCGAACACATATATTTACGAGCACTGTTTTCAGTTTGCGAGTACGATCAATGACCGAATTTGTCTTGCGAGCAGCAAGCACTTTAGAAAAATTCAACTGGCGTAGATGTTTAACTTATGTTACCGTGTAGGTTATGGTCCCGTGCTTGCAACTAATATAAACTTGACAGTCAGATCGAAAGGTGTTCAGTACGATGTAGTAAAACATTATTTCCGTACCAAAACAACGCCTAAAAACGATTTTCCAACTTTCGAGCAACCGAGCAAATTTAAGCAAGAATTCGAGCATGCAAGCAATTTTCGAGCACAAGCAAGTGTCGAGCACTCGTCTAAAATTTGCGAGCAAA
>OX453284.1:11850947-12008447 GCA_949710005.1 Ricordea florida
ACACTTTTTACAACATCTCTTTCAGAATAGAGGACCCCTGTAAGTACAACATTTCAACCAGGACCAGAGCAGGGTTGCCACTCATTAGAACCCAAAAAATTACCTGACTTTTCCCTGACCTCAAAACAATTTAACAACCACACCACACTCAACCAAGCTCTGATGAAAATGGCCGAAGGAAAACACCGGTTCCCAAGCTTCCCCGGATTTCTTTTCCTTATTTGGAAGAAGACATTCAAAACAAAAACCACTTACCAAAAACACTGCATTTGAACGCATAACTCATCACACATCGACTACTTCACAAAACGTTGTGAAACCCTGAAAACAAAATTCCCTGACTTTTTGCATATTCCCTGACTTTTCCCTGCAGAGGAATCACTTATGTATGCACTATCACGGACTGCCAATTGCATGGACTTCTGATATCTCCAGGTATTGGGCTCCTGGCTCTATGAAAAAAGTTACCCTCAGAAGCCCTGTCCTGGTAGCCTTTTCTTGTAAAGTCTTTCACATTCATCCTGGCAGTTAAAAAATCGATTTCGCCCTTTAACGGACGTGTAATTGCCTACTCGTGCCAGCAAGAAAGTATAATACAGCCAGCAGTGACGAAAAAATACAGTGAAGTAAAACAGTTTATTTATAAGGTTATCAAAAAGGATCGCCATACATAGACAACAACAGTTTGAGATTATTCAGTTTTATCACTAAAGAACAAGTCCTCGTTTTGGTAAAGGTAAAATGCTTCAAGTTCTTGTTTTATTTTTCAATTTTTTGTTTCCATTTTGTCGACTTTCGATGCTATGTTTACCAGATTTGTCTGTAAGGCTTCTACTGAATGACTAGTTTCACTGCAAAAGCTAAAAGGGCAGCAAACCAAGCTTTCCCCTGAAACCAAACGCCTCCACTGGGTTTAGTTGTACATTGCCCGCCTGGACATTCTAGTGTGCAACGATTGGCGTTGCACTTGACTAGGCACCTCCCTCCTGGGACGGCGCATGTCTGCTGGCACTCCCTGACATTGGAAGAGCAGGTCATACTGCAATTGCCAGCATAGCATGTTTGTGTGCACATATCAGCGTCACAGCTCATGTTCGCAATTCCACTATGGCCGATTTGAGTACAGGTCTCCACCCCCGGTAGACACGTCATGTTACATTCCCCTCCAGGACATTGTTGCTTGCACGACTTTCCTTCACAAATCATCGCTCCTAACACGGACACCTGTTCATATTTAGTCGCGCTCCTGGGACATCTTAGGGCGGAGCATGTAACATTGCGACCGTAGCATGTTTGAATGCAGTTTTTGGCGTGGCAGAGCACGGAGCCACGATGGACGATTTGAGTACAGGTCTCCACCCCCGGTAGACACGTCATGTTACATTCCCCTCTAAGACATTGTTGCCTGCACGACTTTCCTTCACAAATCATCGCTCCTAACACGGACACCTGTTCACATTTAGTCGCGCTCATGGGACATCTTAGGGTGGAGCATGTAACATTGCGACCGTAGCATGTTTGAATGCAGTTTTTGGCGTGGCAGAGCACGGAGCCACGATGGACGATTTGAGTACAGGTCTCCACCCCCGGTAGACACGTCATGTTACATTCCCCTCCAATACAATTTTGCCTGCACGACTTTCCTTCACAAATCATCGCTCCTAACAGGGATACCTGTTCACATTTAGTCGCGCTCCTGAGACATCTTAGGGTGGAGCATGTAGCATTGGGACCGTAGCATCTTTGAATGCAGTTTTTGGCGTCGCAGAGCACGGAGCCACGATGGGCGATTTGAGTACAGGTCTCCACCCCCGGTAGACACGTCATGTTACATTCCCCTCCAGAACAATCTTGCCTGCACGACTTTCCTTCACAAATCATCGCTCCTAACAGGGATACCTGTTTACATTTAGTCGCGCTCCTGAGACATCTTAGGGTGGAGCATGTAACATTGCGACCGTAGCATCTTTGAATGCAGTTTTTGGCGTCGCAGAGCAGGGAGCCACACTTTTCCAAGTAACATGACTGACGACAGTACTCTGCTGCCCTGCAATCAATGAGGTCACAGAAGCCGCCATAACAGTCTTGCCGACAAGAGTCATACTCAGACGAGTTACCGCATAGCATCTTACAGGGAAACTTCGGGCATCCTGCCTGATAGCAGGTATTTTTGAACCCAGAAGTCTGACAGTTGGTTCTCGTGTTCGTTGTTTCAACAAGCATCCCAGACAAGGACAGCATAACAATGGAAACGAAGGCAATCATCTCTTGACGCAGACTCAAACTGTGAAATCGAGAGGGTTTTTTTTGTTTAAAGTTTAGATTAAAGTTTAAGTGCGCTATGCAGACGATCATTAACTAGACGCCTATAGGCGTATACTCGGGCTACCGTCGCGTACGCAGATAAAGGGAAAGAAGCATTTGTACATGGGACACGGTGTTGTGGCAAGCATTCATTGATCGTATGGCTTTAAGCTTGAAATATGTCGAGTTAGCAAACGGCGTGTGCGTCTGTATGTATTTTCTAGCGTATATATATATAGCGTATATATATATATATATATAGCGTATATATATATATATAGCGTATATATATATATATAGCGTATATATAGCGCCCCAGAAGGAAACACATTCGCCATTATTTCCAATAACTCTTTATGCTACGAGGAACACAAAGCAAGAGGAATGCCCGTATATAAGTCACATGACTATAAGTCGTGCGTCGCCTCTTTTTCGTGGATGTCTCAATTGTATGCATTACGTCAGCATATATAATCGTGACATGACGATAGATAGACTGATAGATAGAAAACCGAAACCTAGACTCGGCCTACCTTTCAGGTAGCCCGAGTAGAAAGAGACTGACCAGACGAAAGTTTTAAAAGCACGAATTCCAGTGGCCTGTAATGGTCCGTGATCAATGATGCTCGAACGGGTATATATTTGTCGAACAGCAGATAAGTATCGGAGGATGGGGAGAGTGAAGAGAAGTAATGGGATAACGGAGTAACTGAATTTCTTTTGTTGGAATTAAGGAATAATGCCATTTCGTGGGTCGGAATAACATATTTAAGACTTCCTTTGGAATGATTGATTACATCGTCTGGAATAGGTATATATGTATATATATAAGCGTTTCTGAGAAAACGTACTTATAAAAATTTCACCTGACGTGAAAAATCAAAGCGTTTTAGGCCTTAGCATTTCAGACCAATTACCTTAACCAGAAATAAACCAAAGCCTATTAGGCCCCCCTATTCCCCCTCATCCCTGTCCTCCCCCCTTACTTCTTTCCTGTTATATCCCCTGCCGACCCCACCCCACCCCCCCCCCCCCTGCAGTATCACTAACTCTTTTTAGGATTTCCATGCAAAATAAAGTACCTTACGCAAGCTCCGATTACACACTGAAACAACTGAGATGTGAAATCAAATAAAACAACAGAGATGTTTAGCCTTAAAACCAAAATTCCCTAACCCTACCCCCGACAAAACAATAGCACTAGTCCGATAAAGACAAGATGGCAAGGTAGAACGCGATATGAAGAATTCGTTGGCACCATCACAACCGTTCTCCCCCATCAAACGAAAAACGCCCGCTAAGCCCAATTCCCGATTTTCGGCAAAAAAGTTACCTTGAATTTTGCAGGTACCTTCTTTGAAAAACACCTATATATATATATATATATAGTTGTTGCGGGAGAAAAAACACACAAACAAACTACAGGTTTATCCCTACAAGCCTGTTTCGTGGTTGCCCACTCATCAGGGGATATCCCCTGATGAGTGGGCAACCACGAAACAGGCTTGTAGGGATAAACCTGTAGTTTGTTTGTGTGTTTTTTCTCCCGCAACAACTACTCCGCTCTACGTTCACGTATTGAGCACTGTTTTACGATTAATCAACTTTTACACTTTATATATATATATATATATATATATATATATTTTTTTTTTTTAAAGCAATAATGAGTTCTTTTTTACTGGAATAATGGAATAACCTGGCAGGGACAATGGAAAAATGGGCATTTGATTACTTCTCTTTGGCCACGAAGACAAATAAGATCATAACTGTAGTGTATAACTGTGTGAAAGCGAGAAAATGTAGGGTAATGTTATGCACATGGAAATATGCAATTAGAATGTATATCTATAGGTGTGATAATTTATTCCGGTAGCTTTTTCTCGAGTAAGTTAGCGTGGTGTAGTAAGCAGTGTAAAAGTCTCAATAGACTGGTTTTAACCTAAAATCGCGGCGAACTACAATAACCCGTTAAAACATTAACGGATGATGCTGGTATATTTGAAGTAGGAAGCCACTCTTTCCTTAATTAGGGGTAGTATATCGAATGGTCCTTGCGAGAATTTACGAGCACTGTGTTTTATTTCGCGAGCACTATCAATGACCGAATTTGTCTTGCAAGCAGCAAGCACATTAGAAAAATTCAACTGGTGTATATGTTTAACTTATGTTATTGTGTAGGCTATGGTCCTGTGCTTGCAACTAAACTTGACAGCCAGATCGAAAGGTGTTCAGTACGATGTAGTAAAACATTATTTCCGTACCAAAACAACGCCTAAAAACGATTTTCCAACTTTCGAGCAATCTAGCAAATTTAAGCAAGAATTCGAGCATGCAAGCAATTTTCGAGCACAAGCAAGTGTCGAGCACTCGTCTAAAATTTGCGAGCAAATCGAGCAACGACCAAATTTGCGAGCACTTGAAAATTTGAAGGAACATCTGATCATTCGGTACCCCTGGCCTTCACTTCGGTGGCAATAAACTGAGAAATAAGCATCGGCTTTCTTCATTTCTCCGATAATTAATAATATATCTCCAAATAATATATCTTCAAAAGCAGTTGGACTTTCAAAAATGACTTATAGAAAAAGTACGGTCCAATATATCGCCTATCCGGCCGGTTGAAGCTTAATGCGTCATGGTAGTACAAGGCTATACTTATGCACTACATACTTACTCTGTACTGGTCAATATTTGGTGATTATGTGAATAATTATCAGTGTTGCCGAAACCTCACTACCGATCTTCTACTTGGGCTGGTTCAACGCAGCAATTGGATTGTATCTCCGTTTATTTCCGTGGTCCAGCCGCGTCCACCAATGCTCTAATACAAGCAACATAAAACTCTAATGAACACTGCTCGAACGTTCGATCTAATGTGAAGCTACAGTACTACCGCACCGTAATTTACCCGTACATTTGCGTAACAGTAGTTTTCCGGCGATAATTACACATTGAGTAAAATCCCATATTGTTCAGTATGTTGCTAAATTTAATCTAGAATCATTCTCAACTGCATTGACTGCACTGACCTACAACGCATGGAGCAAATATAATTGCCGGTTTAACAACATAACTGCACTACAGACTTTGTCTACATTATTGTGAAATGGCATGTCACAAACCTGAACTACCTCCCTTTACTACTTAATTGTCACATTTACTGCTTGCGAATCAATTTATATTTTTTAAATACGCAATATGTGAGTTACGCTTTCCAAATAATCAAAGGTACGCGCTCAAAATGTTACAAACTTTTGCAAGAAGGGGGTTGAAATGGCCCAAAGTATTCTCGTGGTAATTGAACTAACTAGAATCGTTGTATGTTGCTGTCAATTCGGCTGAAATCGCGAATACGATGAGAGAAAATGATCGTTCTACTTCAATGCAATCAAATAGTCACCATTTACAGCCAACAGCAAAACACGACTATTTTAGATTACTCAAGGTTTGTTCAGATCAGAGGATATTACGTACATTCCCATATGAATCCTTTTCAAAATCATATTAGTATGCCACACGATTAACCCAGAGATTGTCTGAGCAACCTGTGATATATCATCGTGAAAGCGAACCGTGTACCCGTAGAGCAGGCCATGCACTGTAAATCAGACTAAATCAACGCTATAAACAAAACTTATCTACTATTTTTATTTTCATAGACAAGGCAGACCAAGGCACAGCTGTTGATTACGACAATTTAATGTTATTTTCCGGAATATTTGAACATGAGGAATGCGCCACTTTTGGTAGTTTTTGATACTGCTGACGTGAGGTGAAGCCAGCCACACTATCACGAGGTTCGCGCGCAAGTTAAATTCCAGATTTCAAAATCAACACATGTCTTTGTATGCTTTGCTTTATCCAAATCATGTCGTGTTTGTTTCGTCATTTCCAAAATTCACCAAGGGTCAGACATACATCGTTTTTCAAAATCAGGAAAGGATCATTTCAAGTTAATTATACTGACATATGTCCACCGCTGTTTTGACTTTTTTTAGACATGAAACAGGAAAATATAGCCTCCCACGCAAACGTTCTTAGGGGTTCGTCACGCGTTCCTACCCCGCGTGGGGTAGGAACGCGTGACGAACCCCTAAGAATGTTTGCGTGGGAGGCTAAGGAAAATAGTGTCTGACTAGCATAACAGTTATGCCTCAATTAGTAGAATTAATTGCTTGCTACAGCATTATTTTTAAACGCGTTTTTGGTAACAAACACAGCGTCTCGTATGCCTCACATTGTAGTTTGCAAAACTCAAAGGGCTTGCACCGTGAGTCTCATGACTAACTGGCCAGCACATTACACAGAATAAGCTTTTGTCGATTGTGCTCGTAAAAAGTGGCATATGATGCTTCTAGAAATGCTCAGAATTTTTGGAGATTATGCCGAAATGACACTAGTTTCTCTAAATTATGCTTCCTACCATCAAAATTATGCTATTTGGTTTTAAATTAAAGTTAAAACGGACCAGAAGAAATAAAGGCAAAGCACGGAACGAAACCGTTTCTAATGACTGTAGGTTTGTTTTTACTGAATATTCAATAATTAATGTCTCATATATCATCTCCAGTTATTCTTCAGAATCAGCAAAATACTTAGTCTGACGTCATTCCGCAATAGTCGACAAATAGACGAACTAAGGACGATGATATTAATGTTAACATCACACAGAGCAAACCGACCACAGGCAGATGGAGACCAACTATCATCCAACGTTTTTAGAGAAACTAGACGCTCCACGTAGCGTTAACTCGGGCTTGCTTGGTTCGTGTATTGTGAAGCTTCTGTGCTTTTAGTTTACTGCTAAACTTGGTTTTTGAAAGTGCAAAATTGGAGTGAACCGACGTACTTATTCAAGATACGGAACGCCACGCCGCGCGCAAAACGCCGCAGAATGCTCGAAGTTGGCACCACAGGCAGCCCAAGCTGTTTATCTGTTGGTTTATAAGCTGCGATACAAGCAAATTGATAGTCACTACTAAAATATGATCTTACTCAATAGAAGTTATGGAATCATTAGTAATTGTGCGTTACAAAATTGTTTAAATCGTAAATAAAGCCGTATTTCACGGTTTTTCTTAAAATTCCCATTCCCTGTACTAAAAAGAAAATGATGATGGATATGCTGTTATGTGATTGGTTTATAGGGTATTAATTATCATGCAATGGCTTATATGTAATGAAATGGAAATGCCAACTTTTTGTGTGGAGAATACTGAACTGATTCAGAACCACGGCACCCACTTTGAACCTTGAGATGGGAGGCAGAGGCTGCGAAATGATAGGTGTAAATACCAACAAACACTTTTATTTATACGAATCATGGAAATGGCAAAAAGTTCTTTTCAATCTTTTCAAAAACTGTAAAAAAAGGCTTTTGTTTATATTTATTAGTATTTCTAGGCATGAGTTTAGTAGTACAAACATATTTTGAAATACTGAAGGGATCTTTACTACGGATGTCATCGCACTGTCTTTTCGAGACAGAAAACACGCCGCATTTTTGTGTCATAGCGTCTACTGTGTGTACGCACCGTAAAACGTCGATGTTTATCTCTACATTCCTTTACGCATTCCAATATTGAATAACGAATCGAAGGTAAAACACTTCATTTCTTCATCTCGGACGAAAGATTTTGTCCATTTTCCTTCCATTGTCTTGTCTACTCTAAATCTACAGGAATATTTATTAGCTGCGCTTTTCCCACATGAAAACCGCAAAGGAATGTAGAGATAAACATCGACGTTTTTCGGCGACATTAGACGCTATGACACAAAAACGCAGCGTGTTTTTCTGTTTTGAAAAGACAGTTCGCTGACATCCATAGTAGAAGATAATACTTTTTCCTTGTAAAGTTGAGCTATCTAGTACTAGGGTTTTCCTATCACCTTGTAAAGTTGACCTTACAGAAAAAAAGAGATATAAATAAAAATAATGGAGGGAAAACGCCAGCAATTAATGAAAGGCCAAATTATTTTATTGAAATAACAGAATCGAGATGGGATATTAAAAAAAACGTAGTTGTAGCAATATAGACAACAATTTTGACAAATTTGGGTCAATCCTCATCTGCATTAGTTTCACATCTTGTGACATGAGAATGATTTCCAGTTTGTCTTCGTCGTTATTCTTTAACGTGGTGAAGCACTAAATGTTCTGGAAACGGTGAACAACATTAACGAGAGTTAAACAAGAGCAAAATTTTCAAACAATAACAATATGCATAAGTGTCAACGAAGTTGAATTTAAACACGTTCGAGATAGACACCTCGAGACAACTAAGAACAAAGTCAGTGAGTTCTTGATCGTTAATTCAAGTATTAATGATGCACCTTCGCAATAACGTCATTTTTGAGATGAATGATCTCGAGTCATCGCTATCAAGTTTCTCCTGGGAATGGCGATCAACGATAGTTAACAAGAACAAAATCAGTAAACGGCATTCTTGATACTATTAATCGAGGTCAATCTTCACGATATTGTCATTTGCATTGACGATCAGTTTCATATCTTCTGATGTGAGAATGATCTCGCAAAGTTTATCTTCATCCATTTCATCTAATTCGTCGAAGCAATTGTTGTTATCGTTGTGCTTATTGATGATGGCTTTCAAATTTTCTGGGAAGAGTGTGTAGCACTTGAGTTGTTCATTGCTGTCTTTTAGTGTCATCTTTGCTAAGGTTGAGCTGGTGCAATTCTTGGCAAGGAATCTACAGTGGCAACTGTCACATTTGAGTAATGCAGAATCTTTGCGGGTTTGAACTTTTTTAGCGCATTTCACGCACTTGAAGAACTTGAGAATTTCAACGCTCTGAAGGCTCTTGCATGATATTTCACGTAATTGTAGGCTTTCTTTAGCTTTCTCTACTACCTCTGCGTTGATGTCTGCATCTTGTGGATCAAATGGCTTAAAGACTGTGTTATAGGTAGAAGACAGATACTTCTTACCGTTGTACTGCTTGACACGTATGTTTTGTATTTCGTAATGTTCTCCATCCTGTACCAGTTTAATATGATCATTCCAAATAGTAATTGGAGTCATACCTTGAAAATCGACAAAGGATCCTTCAAGCTTTGTCAGATGAGGGTTATTTGGTATCTGCTGAGGTTCGCTGTTGTCAAATAAGACCAAGCCACGCACTGTAACGAGCTCGTTGACCTTCAGTTCGCCGAGTTGTGATGTGGCGACAACAGCGGGCACATCCTCTTCTATTTTACTATAGGAGAAGTCAACTTCTGTTTCAAAGGCATGATCTATGTTGGTGTTGGTGTTGACCCAAATTGTATTGCTTTCAGATGGAGCGGGAATGTATTTCGTTATTTTACAAGGCGAGCAGCGTTCTGCATGTTTCTCAACTTGTGCTTTGTGTTTCTCCGGGGAGAAGCATACAGCTTTTGTGGTCTTGTCTTTTTCTTGTAGTAGGAAGGTAAAATATTCCGACCCTTTTTTTTAAACTTTAAGTTTACCTATGTTCTGTAGATATCCTGTAACTGGAGGTCGTTTTGTAGGGGAATTTTCTGCCATGTTGAACCGCACCTCTCCTGAACCTCGTGGATGAATTCTCGTAGCGTTGGAATGACAAAAAGCTGAGGAAGTTCATGTAGCACGTGGTCAGTCCCGACTCTCATCCGTTCTGTTACGTACGTAACCGTAGACGTAACTAGCTCGAAAGCAGTCGGAAAATAGTCGTAGAGATCTCGGGAGTGCGTGATGAAATGTCTTTTCATTTTGCTGAGGTTCACTCTACTCTGAGTGGTAGCCTTTGACTTCTATGCTTTGGACGCAGCATTTTGCAGATGTAGGTTTGGAGTTGCAACTGCTCTTTAGGTTCTCCTGAGATATGGAATGTAACCGACATTGCAGATAAGAATATTAAAATTTCCATGTTTTTAAGTTATAATTAATTTGACTGTTTTGTTTTGTCTGTTTCCTGTAGATTTAGAAAAAAAAACAGTTAAGCTTAATTGTATGAATGTCAAAATTTATAGCATGGACTCATGTTGACTTTTCATAAAGTATACTTACCTTTACGAACGTGGTGTAGTTTTCAGAGCCAGGCCAGGGTGGGTGGACATTCGCTGTCCAATTTTAGTTTTTAATTATAATGTGAAGGGTATATTTCAATTTTAACAGCATCGTGATCAGAGTAGTACACAGCAAATACAGAACATTGAATTGATTTGTAAGGACTGTCTTTCGTATAAGCATGGTCTATAATACTCCCAGAAGATATAAATGTAGGACTTTTGACAAGCTGAATATATTGTAAAGAATCCATCATGCTCTTTAGTGGTTTAATTTCATTCTGATGTAAAAAGTTTATGTTGAAGTCACCAATAATCGTGTCAATATCATAACTATTCAGTATATTTCTAAAATTATCTATATATTGCAAAATGTTGGAATTGTTCTTTCTGTAGAGTAACATAATAGATTGGTTTATATGAGTTGCATGATTAATTAGCACAAACTTCATTGCGTTAATAATTGGAAAATATTCATATTGTTTGATTTCAATGTAGTTCTTAGTACATATTGCCAAACTAGAGAATCTGTCTGAAATATGATCTTGCCGTAGTAGTGTAAATGGTTGTAAGGTTTCTCTTATTTCATTGTCATTTGAACTAGGAAGAAGTTGTGTCTCTGTGAAAGCTATGACATCACTTTTAAATATATTAGGATCACACTTGATGTCAATACTGTGTTTATTAAGAGATCTGATATTAAGAAAGCTGATTGCTAACAGCTGTTGTGGGTCATTAAGGCTAGGGTTAGCCTTTTCATGTAAACTTACATGCATTGTGATTTCTTCAGCTACTTTTCTTAATCTCTCATATTCTGCATGTACTTTAGCATTTGTTTTAACATGTTTGTGTTCAATTTTTCCAAGTATGTAAATACCTTGTAATGTTTTAGCACGACTTATTGCAACATATATTTGACCATAGTTAAAGTTTCTTTGTTTGTTAAGATCAAAGCTAATTACTATTTTGTCCAATGTAAGTCCTTGTACTTTGTGTACAGTACATGCCCATGCCAGTGTTATTGGAAATTGTATTCGGTGTATTTCAGGTGATGATGGCTTATTAGGTCTTACTTTGATTTTGACTAAGATGGGCTGTACAGGCACTACTTTGTGTTTTTTAGCATATTGATTATTACCTTTATTTATCATGTTCTGCCCTGCTTTATCATCATCAAATTTGATATATATTATAGATGGTTTTTGAGTGTCTGGATTTATACCTATCTTGACTACAGTACCAATCTGACCATTAATTAATCTGTCTGAGATGTCAATATTGGCTGTAAGCATCACTCTTGCTGTTTCTTTCAAGTGAAATTCATAATCAAGGCCACCTGTTTCTGATCTCCCTCTTGCTAGTACTCGGTCAATATCTTGCTTATTTACATTATTAGGATATTGGTCTGTGGCTTGCAAGGTGAACCTAGGTTTAGGAATCTGCTCTAATTTCCTATTATTGTGTTGGTCTACTGGAAAGTTTTCAGCCCATATATGTAGAGCATCTGATGGATAATTGGTGTTTGACGGACTAATTGATCTTGACTGAATACATTGGATATCTTCATCAGTTTGGGATGCAGTCCTAAATCTATTCAAAAGTTCAGTAAATGGCTGGTCATCCTTTTGTCTCATTATTTCTGTGAGCTCTATCATTTGAAAGACATACCAAGGGTGACAGAGATTAAAAGCATTATTTTTATAAGTATCAAAAACTGATTTTCTGCGAATTGGTGGTAGCTGATATAAATCACCAACAGCAATAATACTAATACCAGCGAAAAGTTGTGAGTTATTGGTGCCAAATATCTCTTTTAATCGTTGATGGATGTGGAGCAAAGTAGTGTTTGCAACCATTGAGATCTCATCTATAATTATTAGTTTTAGTTCAGACAGTGATAATCTCATTTGTGTTCTTTTCTGGTCAGACATTGCAGGCAGAACATCACCAGTAATTTTAGGTATTGCTAGAGCTGTGTTAATGGTTGTACCAGAAATGTTTATCGCTGCAACTCCAGTAGGTGCGGTTAGTAAGACTGTAGGTTTCTCAGGGCTCATTGGAGCATATCTAAAGGTTTTTACCACAGTGTGATAGATTGTTTTAATCAAATGGCTTTTTCCAGCACCAGCACCACCAGTTATGAATAGATAAATTGGCTCAACATTTTCCGACATTAGGCTGTTGAGGTTCTTCATTTTATTTCTACTCCATGTAAGAACCTTGTCATATGCTTTGCGTTGCATGTTATTTAATGATCTAACTGATTCCCGTAATTGGTCATCAGATATTTCTGTTGGCTGATCGTGCATACTTATTAATGGACTATGATTTTGAGTAGCTTGAGAATTTCTAGCAAGATGTGAGGGTACTTGTTCATTAAATATCTCATCTGGTAATGATTCATCTTGTACATCTAGTTGTAATTCAGCATTCTCTTGATCATTGATAGGATCATATGAATGTATGAGTTTACCATCATTGTTTCTTAGCCATTCTAGTGCTTCTGTTACTGCTTCTGAATCAGGTTCAAAAATTGATCTGTTATGTTCTACAATGTCTTGTACTCCTGATTCATAGAATTTTGATGCATATGTGTGATCATTTCCAAGGAGATTAGATTCATGCCTCCAAGGGTAATACAACATAAGTAGATGATGAAAAAAAAGTTCGGGTTCTTTTCTTTTATTTGGTCTATGGTATCTGATAACAGCTTTAACTTTTCTGCATTTCATAGTTTCATTAGTGGTCATCAATTTTATTTTTTTAGGCAATGATGAATCATTGTAACTATGTTGTATCTCAATGAAGTTTTCTGTAAGTACTTCTGGTTGTGCGTCAATAGTTTCACTGTGTTCTTTTCTATAGTCCTTGTAGTAATAGGCTGCAAACTGTGCAAGACAAAGATTATCTACAGCAGGAATAGAGGCTGGTCGAATAGTGTAACGCTCAATGATGTTGGATTTGAATATATCTGTACTCTCATCATCTAGATCATCAAGTTCTTGTTTTGTTTTTGTAACCCGTCTCGTTTATCTGCTAAGTTAGTGCTAACAAATACTGTTGCAGGGAAAATCTTTCTTAACCATAGTTCAGGCATGCATCTGTATACAGATTCTTGTGAGCTAACCTCTCTTGTTGAAAGAAATGCAGCACCTATTTTTCTCAAGCCATCCCTTATGTTCATGTTCGTTGTTTTAGCTTCTTTGGCTGCATTCATTATTGCTTGGGAACATTCAGTTTCATCCTTTGTGAAATATGAACAGATATACGTTATGCACTTGTAATGGTCAAACACAGGCTGTAAGTCTACATTGGCTTCAAATCCCTTTATACCAGCTATGAAGTAGTTGTTTATAAAACAGCTGTCAATAGGTCTTCTTAAATGTAATTCATAGTTAGAGTCTGGGGAAACAGCTAGTGCTGAGTAATACTGTTCCTCTGTTATGTTAACAGAGTTGAAAATATCTTGTTCAGTTAGAGAAGCATCATAGCTAGACTTACTTGGATTTAATACATCATCTATTTTCTGTTTTACTAAGGAAAGGACTTCCTTTCTTTTTTCCAAAATAATGGTTTTATTGTTTTCATCCAAATCTTCGGGAAGAGGTTCTGCTACTATAGTAGAATTTGTAAAAAATTGACCAAAGTTAAATCGACATTGAATGTTTTTGTATTTTCTACATGTTTTAGAATGGCTATGCTTCTGATACATTTTGACTAAGTCATGTAATTCAGCATCTTCTTCTTTACTTGGCAGGTAAGCCTGTACATGTTTATCTACATAGTCTATGTATTCTTCCTTGTTGTCATGGGTTAGCTTAGGGCAGTCATCACACCATATAAGGGCATGTAGGTGGGGGCTCCCTCGCATCTGAAATTCAATACGAAGAGCATAATACACTATTTTACCAACTGGTTTAGCATTTGTCAGTAACACTTCAGTAAAAAATGTTTCAACTCTATACTGAAAGTGTTTTGCAACTACAACAGGATTGAGGTTAAGCATTTGACATCTTTCATTATAAGACAGTGCATCAACTTCATCATTAGTCAGATTGTTGCCTTGTATTTTTGCTAACATTTGAAATAGTTCTGGCCATCTTAGATCTGCACAAGATAATGTCATAAACCATGTTGGAATGCCAAGTTGTTTGACCATTGCAATCACTTCATACATGAATTTTTGCCAGTATGGTGGTGTTCCTAGAATTTGCCTCAGAAATAAATATGCCTGATCTTGGCAAATGAGGTTAACTAAACTCTGAGGATTAGCTTTTAATTGAGAAGCAGTGACAGATTGACCATGGACCTTCTTTAGGGCAATATTTATACTGTTTGATACTTTCTTCTGTTCAATTATGAATTGTGCAAAAAACAAGTATTCTGGGTTTGTTGCAAACCTTCCACTATAATGCAAAAGTCTAGCATTAAAATATTTCACTGGTGAAATTGTAACTTGTCGCTCTGCTGCATAACCATATCTGCCTTTAGGAAACAATACTGGAAATGCTAGCTCTTCACATTGTTTATCAAGCATAAATGACACAGGATGTTTGTTTTCTCCAGGAGCTATGCTATAAACTTCATTTCCTGTTGATTGCTCACTGTCATCTTCAGTAACAGGATAATTTGGTATAGTTGACTGTAAGCATGTCTGATGTACTGGGGATCTGTATTCATTTAAGGGGTCATCATTTTCTTCATCGTCACTATTTGATTTATCATCTTGTGTTGCATCACATTCTAATGCAGGATCACTAACTTCTGTTACTTTCTCTGATGTAGCTTGATGCTCTGCATAGTCACAGTCTGTATCATCTTGTAAATCAAGGAGGGTGCTATCAATATTGTTAATATTAATTACTATATCTTTGTACAATGGATTATGTACTTTGAGCCAGTTAAGAACTTGTTGCATTAACTGTGGTCGAACTGCTTGAAAGTATACATGTCCTCTAAATTGCAACTTTCTTTTAAGCTTTAGCATTATTATACCAGATCTCTCAGGTGGACGAGGGAGTATATTACATGTTTGATCACATTCTACAGGTACATTACATATTGCACCTTTAATTTTTCTCTGTTGTCCTTTAGGCATGATGACAATCTTTTCAAATACTATTCGCTGAGCTATTAATATTTGTTCTAATTTTTCTAATGAAGGTGCATGGGTATTTCATCAACATACATATTGTTCACTACAGCCTGACATGGAAATTGTCCTTTTATGACTTTTGAATGACAAGTGCTGCATATATATTCTTTACCATCAAATGATTGTTGGGTATTGAAATATTTTTGGCAAGGGTACTTGTTGTGTATGCATCTTATCACAGACTTTTTATAAAGCATTCGATTACAGACAGTACATATGAAATAAGGGCCTTCTCTTATTTTCATCTTAAACTGTTTAATACAAGATTCTTCATTTTTGGTAACATTCATTTTTGAATCCTTTTTTTTCTTAAAAATTTCTTCTACAAACCTTTTTTTCTCAACAGGTTCCATGCTGTCATACATATGTTTTTTTCTGTGCTTTCTCATGATACTTTTCCTTTCATTTTCAGTGATATCGCAAAAACAGCAAATAAATTGTATATCATAATATATAGACTCCTGTTGCTGTTCATTTTGAATACTATTTTTAATTGCCTCCACGAGTTTATTCACACCACTGATGTGTTTTATATGTTTCATTACAGGTGCATCTCCGTCTTCGTATGTGACAAGAGAAAACAATTGCTTTACTTTAGTATTTTGTTGATAAATACAAGCTATACAGTGACTTGAAATCCACATTAAAAATCCTGTTTTCCCACTCTGGTTCCTTAAAATCAAGGTCTCCAAAGATATCCTGCTTTCAGTTAAATCAGACAGTTGTCCCTGATATACTTCTTTAAGGGTCACATTTATATTAGTGCTGAAAATAGTAACAGTTTCAGGTATTTTGAGAGATGTTAAATGATGTTCACTACCCATTGTCTTGTTAAGCTGAGATCCATTTTGAATGATTGCACCTAAAGTGTTTGAGTTCCAGTAACTGCAAGGTGAAATAATTGAGTAACATATAGAATAAAGAGCTATTGCAAAACAGTGTTTTTTGAAACAGATATGTTGATCTGATGTATTTAAGGCATCTTTTACATTGGTGTCAATTGCCATTTCATATTGGTATTTTCTAATTTTTAGACCTTTTAATTCATACACATCAGTTCCTCCATACAAGCTTTGAAAATATTGCACTAAGTTGTGTATAGATGATATATCCAATAATACACATGATCCTTGAGGATGACTTTTACCATAAATATCTCGAGCATGAGAGTCAAACACTTTAAAATGGCCATCATCAGCACAATATGTAATACCGATAGCAATACAGCCAACTGTTAAAATAAATGACCTATATTGTTGTGATATCAATGAATCAAAAGCTCTCTGCAGGCTCGTACAGTATTGATATCCCTCAATGCTAGGTTCACCATGTACATTACCTGTGTAGCTTTCAGTGTATTCTAGCTGGTAGTTTTCCTCTAATACTGTAAGCATTGTTGGTAATTCTGTTAGCAGTAAAAATGATTGTCTTGCCAGTTGTGATAAACTGCTATAGAGTTGATCCCCAATATACATGATTTGTATTAAGTCATCAGAGTTGTTTATTCCTTTCACGCTGTGGTATATTAAAGCACATAAGCTCATTGCAACACACTGTTGTCCTGCATTTTGTCCAAATACAACATCATCTCCTTGACTATATGGTGCTTTTATTGTGTTATTAGGCTCAACATAGTGCGTAACAGGACCAGGGTTTTTCTCTATGTCATTAAAAAGCTTGTGTGTTGTACAATTGTCCTTATGAGTTACAGTCTTGTACTCACTATACAGGAAATTACAGGAACAGAACCTTCGGTATTTTAGATATTTCTTTCCATGTTTATCCGCACTTGACCTGGAACGATATCTCGTTTTGAGGTCGACTTTTCTTTTTCTAAAAACTGTCTTCCTTCTCATTTTTTGTACAAACCTGACAGCTACTTTGTGTCTACTTTTCTTTGGTTTTCCAATATTTTTAATAAGACTATAAACTTTCGATGACTTTGGTATATTTTTAATTAAACGACTCCGTACATATCTCCGTAGCTTTCTGCTTTTATGAGAGAGACGTTTTAACATATTCACCGGTGCTCGGCTTGGTGCACGATCACGTTTATAGCCATGGCATTCACATACAACACGAGTACAATTATAATATACATACTTTGCATAACGAGATCTGAATTCCTGTACTTTTATTGAAACTATAACATCATTTTGTTCATGTACATTTGTAAAATTCATAACGTTTTCTAATATATTACAGTCAGCAAGAATATTTGTAATCATGCACACGTAGTGTAAACCAATATTCGCGATCGCGTGTACAATAATAATAGTGATTAAGTAAGCAATATCAAATCGTACTCTACAACTGTTGAACAAAATAAAAGTTAGCAAAAGAATCAGGATATTGAACATACAAGTTAAGCTTCGATATTTACGATTCAAGCTCCTTCGTTGACTCTCGTCTTTATCCAATATGGCGATTTGCTTGTCGTTGCTGTTAGCCTGATCTTTCAAGTTCTTGTCATGAAGATTATTGATTTTCCCAACATCTGAGGTGTTCATTTTAGAGTCATTGTTTGTTTTTAAGTCAGCAGTCATAGTTTTGTCAGTGTTCTCATAGGTTGAATTCATATATGGCTCATTTGTTATCTCGTAAGATCTTGTATGAACTTTGCTAATTTGGCTAGCTTTCGGGCTATAGAATTCGTGGATCGACCCATTCCGAAAACGCTCAACTTCTTTTGGTGTGGGCCTACCACGAATGGTGTGTGGATCTGTATGAGATATGAGCGTAAAATTCATGATTCTTTCGAAAATCTTCCTCAGAAAGCCCTGCATTGCATACCAAACTCGACTCCCGAAGACCAAACACGTCGCATAGTCGCATGCCGCATGCCGCATGCACGATTAGTCATCCCTAGTTTCCACGCTCTCCACGAGGAACGCCTGGGACCATGACCCCCCATTTGGCGACCAAACCGCTAGCATTTTTAGACTCGGGCTTTGCTTTGTAAGCAAGCCCGAGTAAAAATATAATGAAGGATTTGCAAATCGAAATTTCGTCGCTTTTTTATTTTTTGAAAGTAAAACTGAAGCCAGATTATGGCGGCAGTGCTAAATCAGATAAAAGTCATAAATTATGCTCGAGCTACTAAATTCTGCCAAAAATGGTTCTGGCACAATATTGACAAAAGCCGTACGTAGACCCTCTGACAAGCAATGCAGGACAAAAAGTGGTTCATGGTCAAAAACACAGCAAATCGTCAATCAATACATTCTCCCTTTGCAAATATTGACAAGACTTGAATAACATCAGTTTACCATCCAACAGCTCAATTTTCAAGAACGCTACCTCGTATTTATGTACTGCTGCACTGAGAAACTGTTATGAGTTTGCTAACCTCATAATCTTGGATCCAGCACACGCTCCTGGCTATAAAAACACTCACCAGTTGACCGAGTAGAAAGTACTGTGTACATCTTCGACTACTGACAAGAGTCACAAGACGCGGTATCTACCCTGGCAGCTAATAATACTACGCACTGTAAACATTCACTGCACCCACTATATATACGTCATCCGAACAAAACGTACGCTCAGTCTTCGTACCCTCAAAAACAGTGAAGTGGGGCTGAATAAAAGCCGATTTTCTTATTCCTTTTAACAGAAACTACAGTATCATTCATTTTGGAAAGAGCACAGGATACGGTACAAGTGCTTGTAGGCCGCTTTAATTTACTCGTAGGTACAGTTGACTTCCGTTGGATAGAAGAAGAAGAAGAAGAAGAAGAAGAAGAAGAAGAAGAAGAAAAAGAAGAAGATTCTAGTTTTCCGGAGCAAGGTGTCAACCGACGACAGGAAGTTGTAGAATAAGATAGACATGTTTTGCTTATGCGCCTATAGCCTTGAATCATGCAGCGCAATTATGTCTTTTTCTAGAAAGAGAGTAAAAATAGCACAAGTTTTATTCAGTTGAGTATGCAATGACCCTGAACAATGGCGGTTCAACTTATAGGCGGATAAAATTTTAAGGAACTTTGTCAGCTAAAGGAAAACAAAATTGCCAACGGGTCGGAACATTTGACAAGCCTGTAAATTTGTAAAAGATGTATTTTTTAGGATCGTCACTGGCAAGGGAAATCCAACTTCTCCCGACTGATCTCGCGCGAACATCAATCCGTAGAAAGAAATTAAGTGCTACAACATTTTACATCCTTACACTGGACTGGATTCTCACATATGAACGCGGGGTACTAGAGTCAAGTAATTGACCTGTTTTCTAACACAAATCTGGCGCAAATATTTTATGATAGTTTACCGGTACGCTTTATGAAAAGTCATTACGGGATTGCAATATTATTGGTCAGTTACACTATTGGTCAGTTAGATTATTGATCAGTTAGCTATCTGATGCTGATGTAAATGTTTCAAGAACATGAAATAAGCCGATTTCAAAGACTCTAAGCTGTTCAGTCCTTGAAGTCACTGTTCGATTCTTAGTTCATGCTCTCAGTGTAAGTAGACTTACACAAGATAACAAGATATTTTTTTTCTTCTCTCCGGAACACAAAATCGCAACAAGATCAAAATGCGCATGCACGTCGACTATCGCAAATCGGGTAGCTTTCCCCTGGTTCGATCGCAAACGCATAGTTACACAACATTAGAAAAAACCGACTATAATCAGAAACTCAAGTGGCGAACAAAACCACATGGCCACATGTAGTAAATGCCAATAATTGTGACCGACATATCTTGCATTAACCTTTTCACTCCCAAGATCTTGACAGTACTTCTTCTCAGTGAAGTCTATGCACTCCCTTATATGAAAGTTTGGAGAATTTGGTGTTAGATCGATATAATGCCCTGAAGGTGACACTGTTTCCACCATATTCTTGTCACTTGTCTGCTTGAAACAAGACTGACATCGTAAGGAGAAATGCATGCTGATAACCTCTGGGAGCGAAAAAGTGTGACCTTGTGTTCTAGCGTTATATGTAAATGAGTTAAACCCAATCTCTACTACAAATCTTACATTTTAGTTCCTTTTGTTTCAGTTGCTGCGAACTGACGCGTTTGTACTAAACACAAAGCAGCAGACTCAGAAACCCTGAATGTAAGCCCCAAAAATCTCAACTTAGAGGATTACATTGGGAACATTATGCTATTAAATCTTGGGCATTCTGCAACAAAGAAAAGAAATCGCCGTTCGCTCAGTTGGACGGCGTCATTGCAAAGCTTTCCTTCTCATTCTTTCAAACACAAGTCGTTTTAACTCCGTCTCCAAATCCTTTTTCAGTAACGCATATACGATAGGGTTTGCTGCAGAATTCGCTATTAGGAACAGCAGTCGCCCGTCCTTAACATAACTGGGTATATGACGAGAGGAGTTGACGAGATGATGAAACGAAAATACCATTTCAAAGGTGTAACACAGAACAAAGAGACCAACGACTAGAGTGATTAATCTCGCTGATGAGAAATGACGCGATTGGGTTCGTTTCTGTGAAGAGCGACACACTGCAGGATGATTGAAACGTAACTGCGATATAAGAAACATGGTTTGTTGCGCGTGTTTGCGAGAAATATAAAATACGCGAGTAGTTGCAACAACCATAATCAAACAAGGAAGGAATTCAAGAAAAGTAAAAAGGAAAGCTATGAAAAATTTCTCGCAAATTTTTCGAGTTTCTTGCGACGGCAAGAACGTCCATGTAAAAGACAGTAAACAGACGGTCAAAGGAACGAACCACGTTGCGAACAACGAGCGGCAAATGGGTCGACGAGTCGTTCACGTAATGTACCTGAGAGGAAGCGCCACAGCGACGAAGCGATCCGCCGTCAAGGCGCAAAGGTTGCAAGCTGACGAATAGAAGAAGAAGTAATGAAATGATGCTAGAATCTGAGGTTTGCAGTATCTTAGCCAGGCGTTACACGCGTTGTAAGATGGAAATACGAACAGCGCAACACAGAAATCGGCCAAAGCGAGCGACGTCACAAACGCGTTCGCAGACGTGTGAAGACGCTTTCTTGGAACAATTATACCAATGACGAACGAGTTACCGAAGAGAGCCAAAATACTGAGAAACCAACCCAGAATCAAAAACCAAATGTTCATGTTGAAATTCAGTGGTAGGAAAATGGAATGTTCAGTTTTTCTTGACGCAAAGTGTTAAGTAAAATTCTAGCAGCTGTTAGCAATGGTCTTTCAATTTGACTCGACTTCTCTAATGGAACCAGTTTCAAGAACACAAACCTTTTGTTGATTTAGTTTTGAATGATTTTTTCTTTATTGCAGCGTAAGTTGCCATTTTAGAAGCTAAAACAAAAACACAGCATAGTCAATTTACATTGAGCCGGTTAATGGTCATCGATCTTCCTGTCTAGTAATAGTTTAATAAGCGGAAGTCTGACTTGACTGAAAAAAAATTAATTAATAAATTGGAACTAAATCTGTTTAAAAGTTGAAGATGATAGATAACCCAAGTGAATTTGCTTCTGGATTTTGATAATTAGAAAAAAGGACAGGGAGCCTATCATCGAGAACAGCTTGATTTCAGATATCAGTGTACACTGTGAATATTCCAGGCGGGACATGACTGATAATTTTATCTTCGAGGGTGAAAACAATAGTTATCATGGAGCTCGGAAAGCCATTGAAATAACGCTTTTAACAGGAAAAAAACTTTAAGGCCACACTGCGATTTTTAATGGAGGAACAGCGAGGAATGACTTCGTAGTATTGTCAAAAATGGAGATGTAAAAATACAACACTAAGGAACCCGGATGTGAATAAGCTTGAATTTTGTTAGTAGTCTCTTTTCTGGACGAAGCAGTCGTGTATGTTAAAATAGGTCCGCAGGGAGTAAATGCGTGTGCTACCAAAATAGACTGATCTACTGAGATCTTATAACTCTTATCTTAGCTTAAAACATAACTCAGGTACCGTGACTCGCGCTCTAATTGGTCGAAAACCTATGGGTTTTTGTGCCGGTAAACCCATAGAAAAGAGAAACATTCTGTTCTTATTTGAAGTTAGTTTATAAACGCAATAAAACGCAGTTACTATGCGTTTATCGGCGAAATAAACTACGGTTTACTGCTTAAATAACGCCATACGTTTAAGGAATATTAATTTAAAATAAAAGAAGAAGGTAAAAACATGGCGATTCTGGACTGTTTCCCGTTTGTTATGGGTCAGACGAGACGAGGCTTATTGGAAGGGCAGGTGAAGAGTTTCACTTTCCAAAATCAAGAGTATGACTGAGGAAAGTCTCATCGGAATTTTTTCACAATCAAGGGCTTGCTCAAATATTCTTATCCCTGAAAGAATTAACAGAAACTGACTAAGAGTTACAAGGTGCAAAATTACTTGAGACACTGCATCTACTTGGGGTGTTAGTAATTTAACAATGGTCTCATACATTAGAGTCCTCTTTCCCCCCTCCCCTTATCAATGTTGCTATCAATGCAAAACCATGGTGAAAAATTTAACATACAACTTTGAAAGGGGGAGAGGGAAGGGGAAGAAGTAATTTAACAATAGTCTCATACATTAAAGTCCTCCTTTCCCCCCTCCCCTCCTCTTATCAATGTTGCTATCAATGCAAAACCATGATGAAAAAATTAACATACAACATTGCAAGGGGGAGAGGGAGGGGGAAGCTGGAAAATCAGTAAGACTTTGTGCCGCTATTCAGAACATATGACAGTTTTAGATTTGTGAAATGCGGAAGAGAGATTTTATAAGTGAAAGATCATCCCGGTTAATACTTATGTACACAACTAAACGCCGCGTACGCCACTAAAAGTAAGCTTGAAGATTTCTCCCCAAGTAATGTCTGTTCAGAAGATCCTAAGACCTGTTTTTGTTTAATATAAAAAAGGTGTACGGTACTGAACAGCAAAGGTAGCTCGCTTTACCCCCGCACCCTTCCTTCGAGTTAAATACTTAATATATGCTACATCGATGTATTCTTGGGACTATCAGTAAATGCAGCTGGTTTAAAGTGTGTCTAGCCCTGCACAGCAGAATCTTGCTTGACAGGAGCTTTAATGAAAAAATGGTAAACGTGCAGCGTGCAACCATCGAGTTATGGACGCAAGCGGGATAGAGGTTGCTAAGCACGAAAGAAGCGTAAGAGATGTTGGAGGCGCAGCCGAGAACATCTCTAAATTATTGAGTGCTTAGCAAACTCCCAAGTGCGTCCATAACTCGATGGTTGCTCAGCTGCTTCGTTTTCCATTTCTTTTACAACATAACACTAGTAGATTAGACGGCGCTTGAGATCGGAGAGCGGGGCTTGGGCCTAGTAGGGAGAACAAGGACATATGCATATGATGAACCAGTTTGGAGTTGGTCGCCACATTGAATGACTTTACGACCGCCATATTGAATGTTTTACTTTATGATGGCCATATGGAATATATGACTTTAAGGTTGCCATGTTGAATGGATTACGTTATGGTCGCCATATTGAGTTTATAAACAGCGCCAGAAAAAAAGGGAAAGTCAACACGAGGTATAAATTACAGTAAACGCGCGGGAAGATCGGTGTCCTCATAAAGAAATTTATGCATGCAGGCCGGGCATGTTGAGGCGCGCATACAGCAAGGCACTAATATACTGAATATACCTTTACATTAACCACACAACGCATAGTTTCACGTTTAAAAAAATAGTTTATTGTTCACACAAATAAAAATACAGTTCAGTAACACTGTCCTTCAATTATAGTAAAATGAGACTCCAGTGTCCTTGTCTGTAGCTTGATATAATGGTGGAATGTTCTTTTTGACATCTTCTATGACGGCAAATTGTCTCTGTAGCTTGGGCTTTATCGGTTGTTGGTTGTTGGACTGCCCGTGATGAGATGTACAATAAGGCTCTTCATCTGCCAACTGAAATTCGAAGGCAAAGAGGAGTCAATGCGCGTTTGTCACGCTCCGTTAGTCAGTCATTCATTATGCTAATATCTGTTGCTTGCGGGTACTGGAATTTGCATGAAGGATTAACACACCCTTTTGTTTAAGGCGTAAATCATAGAGAACACTATTAACAAGCCTTTAGACACATTACGATGAAAGACAGCAAGAGTTGTGTTGAGTTTCTGTTAATTGAAATGTAAAAACACCTATGAAAGCAATGCAAATCCTAGTAAGGAGTTATAACTTACATTCTGTGCGGATAGCGGTAACTTTGAACAGAACACATGAAGATGTTGACGAGCGCTGTCGGCGATACCGTTTAACGGTGTCGTATTCACATGTGGAGGGTTGAGATCCCATTTCTTTAGCAAGCCAACATCCAGAAATATATGATGAAATGATCATGGACTAATTGTTTAAAAGAAGCTGTGGTCATCAAGGAAATTATTTGACATAAAGGACAAACGTATTTGAAAAGAAGTATTGAATTTGCGTGTACTCAATAAAAGTGGTTGTGGTTCTCAGGGAAATTAGCTCCTAAAAGAGCCGTTTTCATTTTAGTTTTTCACTTACTGTTCGAGAAGTGAGACTAGCGCGTTCATGAGGAGCGCATTTTTCTTTTTCTCTTCCGCAACCTTCTTGCGAAGCGTCAACTCCTTAGAGTGCCTGAAGAGGTTCTCTGGCACTCTTGCCAAAACGTTTGGGTCTACCAGGACCTTCAACTCCTTTAATCTCATAACCTCTTCAATCATTGGCAATGGCGTACCCGCCTCTAAGGAGTTACTTGGAAGTGAAAGGTCTTGTTCAACTTCCAATCACGCTTGGGAAAGTGAAGCTTCAAACTCTTTGACTTGCTCCATCGTGAATTTGAGTTTTCATAATAATATCGGGGTACTTATACACTTCAGCGCTTAGTGCATAATCAAGTTTCGCAATGCTTTGTTGTAACTACCCATAATAACTTACAGACTGTTCAAAGTAGTTTTATTACGGAAGAGAGGGGTAAAACTACGGGACTGGGACACAGGAATTACTTCAATAAATTTTCTGATGTTTTTTCTGATGTTTTTTAAAATTTAGCTAAAAATTTAATCAGGAATAGCTCTGAGACACAGGAATTACTCTAGTCAATTTTCTGGAATTGAGACGCATGATTTTACAGACTTTACGTGACCATCCTTTTGTTGACTTTCCATATCACAACCGCGTGAAAATTAAATAAAAATGAAATTGAAATTTCTATTTAAAGACATAAAAAAATTTTTATAAATGGAACAATTGGATAATTTGAATACAAAACAATTAAGTTCACTACTTTCATGGTATAAAATTCAAGATAGATCTAATATGAAAACTAAAGGAGATAAAATTCAAGCATTGAGTAATATACCTGAAATAATTAATAATGTTCAACAAATCGTTGATAATAAACGAGAAATTTTTGCAGCGATGAATAATACACCAAAGATAAAAGCAAACCAACTGATACCTCCTCTTCCAATTCCTAATGTTAAACTAACATTGCAAATACCAAAAGAAACCTCAAAACCGCTACATCAATTTAATCCGGACAGTCCTCCTAGTGGTTCACCTCGCAGCGGCTATCCTGGAACGCCTCCAGGAACACCTCCGCCAAGTTTACCTAATACAATCCATACTTCTCCACCACAAACTACTATTCCTATAAAAAATGATATACAAACCAAACCACAGGAAAGAGCTATTCCCACTCAAAGAAAAAATAATCCTCAGCCTCAGCTTGAACAAATGCAAATACTGAAACAAAAACTACAACAACAAATAAATACACAAATACTACAAAACTTAAAACAACAGTCTCAAATACTACAAAACTTAAATCAACAAACACCACAGCAACAAGAACAACAAATAAAAATATTACAAACTCTAAATGAACAAACAGAAGAACTACAACAACAGCAAACACAAATACAAGAGAATTCTCAACAGCAAACACAAAAACCTAAAAATAAACGCAGAAAAAATAAACGAAAAAAAAATAAAACCCAATCTATTCCTAAAACCTCAACATCTACTGCAGCAGATGAAAAAGAAAATGAGGAAGAGTTAACATTTTATGAAAAAAAAGCGATTAAAGGATATTTGAAAACTTACAAAATAGATGGAAAGAAAGGATATGATCCCGAAGAATTCTTGAAAAAAATAAAACAAAAAGTTATAGATATAATTAATCAAGAAAAGAAACCAATAAAGGGGAAATTTATATTAACATGTAAGATGATAAGAAAGTCGCTACTTAAAAATGAAATTAAAGAAGAAGAAGATAAATACTTTCACCCCCCTTCAAAAATAATTACTGAAGCAAGCAATTTATCAGAATTATATGATAATATGGTTAAAAATATAATTAATAAGTTTGAAAATTTTCTAGATAATAACCCTTCAGGCGTTTATGAATTCGATTCTGTAGTCTGTCTTGAAATCAGTACAGTTCCCTATGAAATTATTTCTGGAAGCTCATATCGTCCATTACCTCCTAGATTAGCATCAAAAAAAGCTGCTATTAACATGAAGAATAAGGATCAGAACTGCGGACAAAACTCATTAACAGAAGCCGCATTTCCTAGAAAACATCATAGAGAGAGAATAAATGATGAATTGAGAGAAAATTCTAAAAAGTTAAATTTCAATGGAATGAGCATACCCATGACATTAAAAGATATTAGCATATTTGAAAAACAAAACCCATTTGTTGTTAATGTAATGGGATATGAAGATGATAAATTATATCCGCTAAGAATAAGCAATAAATGTGATTGTAAGAAAAAACAAGAATGTAAGAATTGTGGGTGTAGGAAAAAAGAATGTAACAGTAACAAAAAAGAATGTGAGAAAAAAGAATGTGAGAAATGTGGTTGTAATAAATGTGATTGTAACAAAGATGAATGTAAATTATGTAGCTGTAAAGTTCTCAATCTGCTTTTAGTATCTTATGATGATGGAGTAAGTCACTATTGTCCAATAGCAGATATTAGTAGATTATTATCCTCTGAAATTGATAAAAACAAAAACAAAAAATATTTTTGTCTCAGATGTTTCAACTCATTTTATCAAAAAATACATTTATACGAACATAGAAGATATTGTGATACAAACGGAGAAGTTATAATTGATATGGTAAAGAATAAAGATGGAAGTCCAAAATTCGTTAGTTTTAAAAATTTTAAACATAAAATGCGAGCACCCTTTGTTATTTATTTAGACTTTGAAAGTCGACTAATACCAATACATACATATTCACCAAGTGATATTAAAAGTTTTACTAAAAAATATCAACTACATAAAGCATCTGGGTTCTGCTATAAAATCGTTTGTTTTGATGATAGCATATTACCACCAGATTTTAATCAAATTGTACAATATACTGCAAAATCTGATGAGGATGATGTGGGAAAGATATTTGTAGAATATTTGGAAAGGGATATTAGAAAAATTCACAAAATAATGGAAGAAAGAAAAGAAAAGTTTAGATTCTATGATAAGAAAAACATGTCAGAAGAAATTAAGAATGAATATGAAAATGCATCTCACTGTCATATCTGTGAGGGTAAATTTACAGAAAGTAAAAATAAAAAACATAAAAAAGTAATAGATCATTGTCATCTTACAGGAAAGTATAGAGGTGCTGCACACAATAGTTGCAATCTAAATTATAAAATACCTAATTTCATACCAGTAATAGCTCATAATATGTCTGGATATGATTCACATTTATTTATTAAGAATCTTTGTTCGTCAAAAGAAAAAATAGAATGTATAGCTAATACTGAAGAAAGGTATATTAGTTTTTCAAAGAAAATTTTAATGGGACATTATGATAATGGTAATCCTATTAATATAACTATAAGATTTATTGATTCTTTTAAATTTATGTCCACCAGCCTTGGAAAATTAGTTGAAAATCTTACAAAATGTGGAAAGTGTAAAACTTGCAAACCTGGGGATTGTTTGAAGATATATGAAAAAGATGGGAAAGTTGAAGAGTATAAAGGTATTGGCAGATGCAAAAAATGTGAGACATGTATGTTAGTTGATAAAAGATGTCTTTCTCCAAAAGATGATAAATTAAAAGAAATAAAAAAAGTATTTGGAGATAAGACATATTTATTGTTGAGGAAGGGTGTTTTCTTTTACGATCACTTTGATAGTCTTGATAAACTAAATGAAACTGAACTTCCGCCAAAGGAGGCATTTTACTCAAAATTAAACGATGAACCTATAACAGAAGATGATTATCAACATGCTAAAAAAGTGTGTAAAACATTTAACATTAAATCAATGCGAGAATATCACGATCTTTACCTCATGACAGACACATTACTTTTAGCTGATGTATTTGAGAATTTCAGAGATATTTGTCAAAAGAATTATGATTTAGATCCTGCCCACTATTTTACATCTCCAGGACTAGCTTGGGATGCAATGTTAAAATTAACCAAAGTTAAATTGGAGTTGTTTACTGATGTTGATATGTTACTTTTTATTGAGAAAGGTATTAGAGGGGGAGTTGCACAAATATCAAAAAGACATGCTAAAGCCAACAATCCATATATGGAAAATTTTATAGAGAATAAGGAGAAAAGTTATATTGTTTATCTTGATGAAAATAATTTATACGGTGCGGGAATGAGTGGAAATCTTCCCACTAACGCTTTTGAATGGATGAAAAAAGAGGAGTTTGAAAATTGGAGAGATAATCCCTGTATACTTATGGTTGATTTGAAATACCCAAAACATCTCCACGATTTACATAAAGATTACCCTCTAGCTCCAGAAAAACTAACTGTTAATAAAGTAAAGAAATTAATTCCAAACTTATTTGATAAGAAATATTATGTTGTTCATCATGAAACGTTAAAATTTTATGAAAGTGAGGGATTAGAAATAACAAAGATACATAAAGTTCTCAAATTCAAAGAGTCCGCATGGTTAAAACCATACATTGACTTGAATACTAAACTAAGATCTCAAGCAAAGAATGATTTTGAAAAAGAGTTCTTTAAGTTAATGAACAATTCTGTATTTGGTAAAACGATGGAAAATGTAAGAAAAAGGATAGATTTTAGATTAGTTACTAATGAAAAAGAAGCAAAAAAACTAGTAAAAAAAACCGGCCCAGCTTTGATGGTTTTACTATCTTTTCTGAAAATCTAGTTGGAATAAAGATGAAGAAAATAAAGATAAATTTTAATAAGCCAATTTATGTAGGGTTTTGCATTTTAGATCGAAGCAAACAAATAATGTATGATTTTCATTATAATTATATTAAAAAGAAATATGGAGAAATGGCAAAATTACTTATGACAGATACAGATAGTCTTGTTTATCATATAGAAACAGAAGATTTCTACAAAGATATTAGCCCCGATGTTAGAGAAATGTTTGACACCAGTAATTACCCTAAATATCACCCTTCTGGGATTGAGACTGGCATAAACAAAAAAGTAATTGGAATTATGAAAGATGAGTTTGGTGGAATGATAGCTGAAGAGTTTGCAGGGTCTGGTGCTAAACAATATAGTGTAAAAATGGCTAATGGTGAAGAGATAAAAAAGAATAAAGGAACAAAGAAATCAGTAATTGAGAAAGATATAAGTTTTAGTGATTTCAGAGATTGTGTATTAAATAGAAAATCTCAAATGAGAAAACAGAATTTAATTAGAACAGAAAAACATAATGTTTACACACAAACCGTTAATAAAATTGCATTAAACCCGGTTGATGATAAGAGATATGTTGAAGAAGATGGGATAAATACTCTTCCATATGGTCATTATAGTTTGGATATAAAAATAGATGATGATTGTAACATTATCTTTCCAAAACAGAATTAGGAGGTAACTCAGTATCATAAGGAATAACCTGCAATTCTTCCCTTACAAATCCTCGTCTAGGACCATCTTGCCCACCCTCTTGTTGGATATAATACAAAACTGGTTGATTTGATGAAACAACGCTACGCGTAATATTATAAACTTTGATACTCCAAATAGGATCTGTGGCCCGCCTTTTTTCACCACCCTCAAGTTCACCAGGAGATAATAAATATCTAACTCTAACAAAAGGAGATAATCTAACCTCATCAAGACCTACAATACGACGGTATTTTTTAGGTTCAATATCAACTTCTTTCAGTTTTATAGCCTCATCAGGTTCTTTACCAGTTATTCTCGTAGGTGTATTATTCAAAGTTTTCAAAATATAAGGTAATCGTTTTACCCATACTCTAGATCTTTCAGTTCCTACCATTTCTTGTGCATATTGATGACTAAATAATCGTTCACCTAATATTCTGTTTGCTCTTTCGACAAATGCTTGAGCTCTATGGTTTCCTGCTTCACTTCTTTGAATGTTTACATTATGGTAATTCATAAGTTTTGTTACTTCACCCATAAATTCTCTTCCAGGATCAACCATTAATGTTTTAGGATATTTTAACTTCGCTTCGCGGTCTATTTTTCTAGAATATATTTTTTCAAAAGCTTTGGATATCTCATGACTTTCTTTTGAGGATAATGGTTCAGCATCTTTGTATCTTGAGGCCACATCAACCACAACCAATGCGTATTTATATGTTTTTCTTCCAACTCTATCATGAGGTAAAAATAATAAATCTGCTTGGTGAATCTGATTAGGTTTATCTACAGTCCAATGTGGTCTTGGAATATATTTTGGAGCTGGAAGATATATTTGCCATATTGCTTGTTTTTGTAACCATTGTTTTGCTACATCTTCACTTACTTTTGCTTTCCATTCAGGGTTGGCTTCGCCGTATTTCTCGGCTAATTTAGGTATTGCTGAATATCCTTTCCAATATCCATCAGTTGAATAATATATCCGACTTAAAGTTGGGCCCGGCTCGGGCTTCGCCCGGGAGAGCTTCGCTCGATCCGCCGATTTTTTTGAAAACCTTCGGGATATGCTTTCGTTACTCATTTAAAGATTACTCCTCCCTTCCTTAAAATAAAATATGACAACCGTATCTGAAAAAATTAACCCAAACAGGATTCCAAGAGAGCCACTAGGTTTGAAAGCGGAATCAATATTGAACAGAATTACACTAAATCCTTCATCAGCTAATCCTGGAGAAACACTATATATAAATATTCCTAAACTTTCTGAAAATTTAGTGATTGTGCCAGGAAGTGTATCTCTAGTATTTAATTTGACTGTTGATGGTCATGAAGATAACACCCTCGTGAATAATGTAGGTAGTAATCTTGTATCCAGACTCAGGGTTCTTTTTGGAGGTGAAACACTACAGGATACTCAAAGATACGATCTATTCAGTTCAAACATACCATGACTTATTCTTAACAGATGAAGAACGAGAGGATAGATTAAGACAAGGTATTTCTTCTGAAAACATGAGGAAGCTCAGGACAAATTCGGGTGATAAGGTAGACACAGATGCGAAGGAAGTAGCTCTTGCAGTAGTACACAATACCAAGTATCATATCCTACTAAACCATCCTATTCTCAACGATCATGGAGTTTTCTACCCAAAGGCATTACAACATCAACTAATCTTTGAGATTACACTGGCTCCAGTTAACGATATTGTTGTTTATTCTGACGCTACCAAGACTCCAACTTACAAAATCACAAACCTTGAGTTGGAATATTCTTGTATATCAAGTGAATACTTAGCTCGT
Organism: Ricordea florida; assembly: GCA_949710005.1. Lineage (NCBI taxonomy): Eukaryota > Metazoa > Cnidaria > Anthozoa > Corallimorpharia > Ricordeidae > Ricordea > Ricordea florida. The sequence continues at coordinate 11,883,010 of OX453284.1, forward strand.
GAGGCACAGGCGGCTTATCAGGTTGGTAAGGGATTCTTTTATGAGAATGTCACTCTACACAAGACTTTCACCATATCCAGACCTACAGACAGCGTTATAAACCAGCATATTAATCTACCTAGAAGATCAATTACAGGGATATTATGTTTGTTTAAATTACCATATGTTGGAGGAGCACGAGATTCTGAGAATTTTTTCAATCCAGGTATCACCTCAATCAATATCGATGTTAATGGTGTGCCAAATCGTTTCTACTCTAAGGGGATGGTACCTTCAGACCTCTGGGAGTCGGTAAAGAAACGTTTCGGACCGACAGAAGGGCGGCAGTCGGGTTCCTCCCGTTCCGGCTTCGCCGGGGAGAGCTTTGCTCGTGGGTCGGTAAAGGAAAAGGATTTTTATAGTAAAAAGTTTGCTCTGTGGATAGATTTGAGAACTCACCCAGATAATGATATTCATGGAGGAGGTCTAGCCTTAAACAATGCACAAGATGGTGTAAAAATAGAAATGAAAAGAAAAGTTAGTGGGTCTGGTATTATGACTTGTTACATGTTTGTTGTAGCTGATGCGTTAATGGAGGTTATGAATTCAAACTTAAGATCAATCATGTACTGACCAAATGGAAGAACTTAGTTAATCGGTCTAAAGACCTCTCCGCTTCGCGGAAAAGAAAAGATGGAAGAATTACGAGATAAAATTCCTTTTCACTGCATTATAACTGGTCCAACAAATTGTGGAAAGACAAAGTACATCATAGATCAACTCAGAGGTCCATTTAGAAAATTGTTTGAATTCATTGTTTTAATATGTCCAACTTATTCTAAAAATAAAACATATCATAATTTTGCTAGAGGAGATAAACGTTTCTTTGTATTATCACCAGATGCTAGTAACATTGATGAGATTAATGAGTTATTAACTGATTGTCAAACTTTGTTCTCTAGTACAAATACACTAATAATTTTAGATGATTGTGCTGTTTCTAATGATTTGAAAAAACGATCAAACAAGTTTATAGATTTAGCATTTTCTGGAAGACATCATGGATTATCAGTTTGGGTTCTAACTCAGCAATTAACTTCAATAGCAAAACCATTCCGTGAAAATGTAGCTTGTGTTGTTACTTTCCATAACCCATCACAAAAAGGTATGAAGATGTTTTTCGAAGATTATGGTGGTGATTTAGACCCTGAAACTAGTAAAAAGTTTGTACAACTCCTGAAAGCTGAAAAATATTCTAGGCTTTGTTTATGTTTACGTTATCCATTCCAATGTTATTTGGAGATCCCTTCGGACCGACAAAGCTGATTTAAAAAGAATCCATGTATTATCACAAAAGATGACAGAAGTTGAATATTATATAGAGGAAGAAAAAACTGGAGGAAATACTGAGGTAAAAGATTATGATGATAATGATATCCCGAAGGGGGCCGGCTACGCCGAAGTTGAAATAAAACAAGAATCACTAGCTATTCTTGCGGCTCTTGGAACCACAAAGGAATATTTAGGAGTTGATATGAGTCTCGGTGATGTAAAAAAATTATCTGTAAAAGACATTGAAAAATATTATAATCGATACCAGGCAGTATTAGGTAAAAAAATTAGTGGTGGATTAGTAGATTCATCTCTTCAATTAGTTTCTCAAGTAATTTCTTATGTGGTTCCCGTGGATGATATAGAAGCTCTTTGTTCAGATTTGAAGAATGATGATTTGGTTAATCGTGAACTAACAAACATTGTAGGTCTCTTAGCATTGAAAGCAGGAAGATTGGCAGCACTTGCTAGCGGGCTATTCCAGGTTGCTAAACACATCAAATTCAACAAAATACAAGAAGTTTCAAGAACAATTACAGATGATTCTAAAACTCAACCAGCTACGCCGAACAAAACTGAGCAGGCTGATGTTGGGTATGATACTGTCTACTAAGCATGATTTAAAGATTTCTTAATGATATGTAAAATAATGTCTGAAGAAGTAGAAGAAAGAACCGGAGGTGTTGAACAAATTACTAGAGACCAACCAAAAGAAAAAACTGAAGTTAATAATTCTAAAAAGAGGGAGAAAGATCCTAAAAAAGTAGCAGCAGGTAAGAAATTAGCTGAATATAATAAAAAAGCAAAAGAAGCATTAGCTAGAGAGACCCTACGAGCCGCAGAGCAAACTAAAAATGAAGAAAATTCAAAACAAGAGAGTGAATCTAAAGCAAATCGGACGGAGTCCTCCCCGCGAAGCGGAAGCTGGATTCCAGAATTATCTTTTACAACCGTTTTATCTATTGTAGGAATAGGGTTTACAGCATTTGATATGTTTATGAGATATTATAAAAATAGGGTAGTAGATTTATCTCAAGTTCCGACTAATATTCCAAACACAAGATCCATAGGACCGGCTCCGAATAATATCCCCACACAACCATCACAAACACCACAACCGCAAAAAATGGGAATGATATGAGTAAGCGATTTCAGCGTAGCTGGCCGGCAAAGCCGATTTAAAGGTTTTCTATATCATCAATAAAATTATGTCAACTGAAAACAAACTTGTGAAAACTGTTACTGATTCAGCAGTACTTATTGGGTTAGCAGCTGCTGTTGGTTATGTAGCTAAAAAGGTTATGAAAGAATCATTTATGAACGACCCATCCTCAAGTATTACAAATTATGCTAAATGGGTGGCTGTATTGTCAGGTAGTATGTATCTAAAAACATATTTAGAGGATCAAAAGATTTTACCAAATTAAGGATTTATAGACCTGAGCGAAGCGAAGAAACATGGCAACAATAGCAATGATGTTTGGAGGAGCTATTTTGAATGCAACCGCCTTTGTTGGTGGATCATATCTTGCAAAATATCTTTCTGGTGATAAAACAGATACAGAGAAAATAAGACATGATAAGGCATTAGAAAAATATCAAAAAGATTATGCTACATTTCAGGAAAATAGACAGAAACTAATTGATTGGAAAGTACAACAAAAGGATGCAAAATATCAGGCATCAAAAAATATTTCGAATACAGATGAATCTTTGAAATTATATTCCGCTTTGGCTCCAGAGGAGCCCCGGCTGCGCCGGTCGCGGGGAGGGCTACGCCCGAATAGTCAAAGCCGATCGAAGATCAGGACCAGCTTCGCCGAAATGCATGAACCAAAATTTGGGGAAACTCTGAAAGAGCCCAGCTTCGCTGATTATTATAGACCTAGTAACAATCAAAAGATGGGTGAAATGGCATATGTAGGTGGTGGTATGTTGGCATTAGGTTATATGGTAAGTAAATTCTTTTAGGTAATTGTATGTGATTAGTTTGCTCGACTTTGTCGGGAGGGCTCCGCCCGATCCGCCCGATTCACGGCCCTAAGGGGTCTACTGCTCTGCAGCGGCGTGCTTCACTTCGTGGGAGGGCTCCGCCCGATTTGCACGTTTAAAGATTTCTTACTGATTAGTAAAAAATCATGGAAGAAAAAGAACCATTAATACCAAACTTTGAACCAACTGATCTAGACGATGATGATGATGATATAGAAAATATTGAAATGGATCCAATATCATCCACCACTAGTGTAATTAACCCTGATGATGATGATGAGGAGGTAGAAACCTCGTTTGGCGGTGTGGGAGGTGATGATGATGATCAAGAATCTCCACCGATTAATGAAAATAAAGAAGACAATAGGTCACGAGCTTTAAAAAAGATACAAGAAAAGTTCTACAATTTCGACCCACTAAATTCACCATTCAGTGCAAGAATCGATGATGCGGGAGAGGTATGGGTTAGATTGACTGATCGGGTTGATAATAAGGAGCATTTACTTATTAGATATAATGGGGATTTGGTAAAAAATTATGAACTACTTCCTGTTAAAATTAAGAGAGCACTTGGTATTGATTCTCAGTCACTTATTATAAATAATAATAAACTAATTGATGATTTGAATAAAAAGAATGAAGAAATTAAGGAATTAAATAATGCATTAGCTGTGTTAAGAGCATTTGTAGAAACAGGTGAAAAGGAGATGGAACAATATGTTACAATTGATAGAAAAGAGTTGAGAGCTATAATTGAAAAACAACAAACCAGAATTGCGGAAAGTGAAAGCTATTTAGATGCGGCTGTTAAACAGAAGGTGGTAGCTAAAACAGAGGTTGAAAAACTTAAAGTTGAATTGAATCGATACAAAGATGAAATAGATAAGTATAAGAAGGGACAGTCAAATTTAACAATGTTAGAACGTAGTAATGAAAGATTAAAAGCTGAAGTTGATAAATTTAGAGAACTAGCAAGAAGGAGTATTATTTACAACCAAGAACAAATAGCTGATATGGAGAGTAAAAATGAAGAAATACTTAAAAATCTAACATTAAGAGATCGGATAAAGTACATCTTCAAAAAGTATGGTTTTACAGTATTTGCAGTTGTAAGTGCTGTTGGGGTGGTTATTGGTGTTATAGTTTCTAATCTTTCTAGAGGCCTATCCAACTTAGGTAAAGGCGTTGGTAATGGGTTGAAAGCTATTGGTAAGAAACTAGGTGAAATATTACCAGGGATGGTTGGAGCGATTGTAAGCTTTCTGTTCAAAACAGCGGGCGAGGTTATTGGATTTTTAGGTAAGAATGCTTGGTTGTTGATAATGGCTGTTGTTCTATATTTTGTGGAAAGGGTAAAGAAGAGTCGATAACAAAAACCCTCCGAATTCATTTAAAGATATCATGTTGATCAGTAAAATACAATATGGATGACTACAATAGAATTTATCCTAATGTTCCTGTTAATTCAGACCCAAGTTCCTCATTTCAGTCGGTTAATTTCAGACTACAAAAGTCATGTGAAGTATTAAATAATCTTCAAAAGGAAATTAAACATTACGAGGATGTTAGGAAAAAATACAATAGAGCGAGGGGAATATTTACAAAAATCAGTGTTTGTAGTGGAGTGCTTTCAGTTATTCTATCTGCAAGTGGGCTCGGAACGTCCCTTACTGGTTTTGGTGCTGTTGTTGGTATACCATTAGGAACTGTGGGAGGTATTTGTGGGGGAATATCAGTTGGATTCGGTGCGGCTTCTAAACAACTTTCTCATAAAGTTAGTAAACATGAACAGACAGTTTCTCTAGCAAAAGCAAAAGTAAACACTATTCACGACTTGGTTTCAAAGGCACTAAAAGATAACGTTATATCCGATCAAGAATTTTCGTTAATTTTATCAGAGGTTGATAAGTTTGAAAAACTAAAACTAGAAATCCGCCAAAAAACTCAGAAAGATACAGAAAAAAACTTAAATATGAATCAGATAAGAACAGAGGTTCGAGCGGAAATATTAAAGGATCTAACCAGTCGAGAACACTGAAAATTTCATATGAAAGAACTGATGTGGGATTTAATTGTTTTGCTGGTATTAGGAAAGAACGGTATTGATTTAAAAACATCCTATTATCAAGGTAAATAATAAGATGGGATTATACAATGATTTCAGAAATATGTATCCAAGGGCTGATCACAGTCAATTTATATTTGTGTCTGATCCATATGGAGGTTACATTAAGTGGAAAGTTGATGGAACAACAATAATGACAAATGATGATCCTACTGGAAAAACATGGACTGATGACATATCACCTAATATGAAAAGACTTTTATGGAAAGATTTGGGACTGAGCGAAGCGAAGAACTTGAATGGTGATGAATTGAGTTCATTCCCAAAGAGTTTAACTATAACTAATCTATCTTATCCAATACCAGCTGTTAATTTTGATGACTTTTCAACTGATATAACAAAAATGCTAACCTCGCTGGATATATACGTTTCAAATACAAAGAAATTCACAGCAAAGATGAGAAACATATTTACATCACAAGTTGTTACTTTCAAATTTGGTAAACAGAGTAGAAAATGGTTGAACGCCCCTGATATGAATTATTGGCCACAACAACTTAACTTTGCAGTTTGGTGTGCAACATCTGGTTGTGGGATAAGTCCTTTTGAAAGTCTAAATTATCCTAAAGTAGTAAATAGCTTCATTAAGTTTCATGTGTATTTCACAATAAGGAGGATATTATATGAATTAAGTCTTCCCTTACCTGATGAGCAACCTTTTGTAATAAATAATAATCCATATAGTAAAGTTGCATATCAACGATTGTGTGCAGAATTGGGAATTGCTAATAATTCCGACTTTCCGCGGAGCGGGGCCCAGCCTTTGGCTGACTTTAGATGGAAAGGTGGTAGAAACGGCGGATTGGGAGATATATTCCTTGATTATGGTGCAGGATATCATGGAAAAGGTGGTGGATATCAAAATGTACATATTGTAAGGAATTATGATATTGAAGCAGATCAATGGCCCGGTGAAGGTGGTAAATTCTCTGATGAAGGAGGTAAGAAAGAAAAAGGTAATCTCATTTCATTTATACGTAATGATGACTTTGCTGATTTCAAATATGCTTGGTTTATCCCTACAAGTGGTCATGGACTCACTAAAGCTGGACTTGGCAGATTGAATCGATCTGCTGAAGCTTTTGTTTACTGTATATTGGGTGCACAAGTTAACACAAGAAATTCAATTTATGGTAATGGTGGTGGGGCGATAGAGACACAACAAGAATTCTTGGCTTTATTTGAAAGTAGTGTGATAGAAAATGACATTTCTAGTTCTATCCAAAGGTATCAATTAGCTGTACAAGAAGCGAAATTACAGCTTGATTTAGCTATTGCTCCTGGTGTATGGTTAATGCCGAGTAATATGATAATCAATACTGAAAGCGTGGCTGGTTTTAACAACAAACTTATGAAAGCGAGTAATGATATGAATTTTGGTGTTAATAATTCCCTAAACACTGAAGCAAAACAAGTTGGAATAAGTCATAACTTAGGGTCTTCAAAGTTAAAGTTACCTCATATTCGCCTGGAAGGTAAAACTGAAACGAAGAAAAACCCACAGGAACCAAAAACCTCAACGAAAACAGACTCAACTCAAACATACTCGATGAAACAGGAAAATAATATTGCCTCAACGCAACATGAAAAGAATATATTAGCATTTATAATTGTCTCTGGTGGATTAGCGTGGTATCTATAGATGACTGGATTTTTCAGCTTACGCGTAAGTCGTTTTTTATCACAGTCGGTTATTATAGAAAATTTAAAAAGATGAATATGGTGTAATCAAAATAAAAATGTTGAGCATTACCATGCATGAGTCTGAAACTAGGATTTATTTAGATCCTCCGCTGAAAAATCTTCGGGAGATACAACTCCTGGATTGTAATATAAAAACCAAAAGATTGATTAATTTCAAGTATGAAGAGATATTATACAATGAAAAGAATCAACCCGTCATAATAATACAACCTGGTACATATTCGTTGCGTGATATTCAATCGATCTTTCTAAAAGATACTGATAGGGAAAAGATAACAATAATTGAGACTGATACTGTTAACTATCTATATTCAAATAAGAACTTTAACATTAAACTTACTAGAGGGTTGTCGATTGGTTTAGGGGTGTCTGAAGTTATAAATCCTGGTAAATTATACCCTATAAATATACAGATTAGAGAACCACTGAGACTTATGTGTAGTATAGTTGATAATAAGTCGTCATATATGAATAACACCAAATATGGAGAACTTGTGAAACTCTCACCATCACAACTACTTGCAAACATACCCTCAAAGGATTATCCAACAATTCCAGTTCGAAAATATGATAGCGTTATAAACCACTTTGATTTAAACATCTTAGACAATGAATGGAAAAAACTTGATCTGAAGGGTTCTCCCATAACTTTTAGCTTAAGATTTAGATAAATTTTTTATGTTATGTAACACTTACTTGCGTTATATAACTTAATTTTTTCCCCAACGTTCTTTCAAATCCCTTAACTCCTCAAAATCAAGACACCAATCCATATACCTATCCGGATTCCATGCTACTTCCATTAAATCATCATTTAAGTCTTTGTAGAATTTTTCTTTATGATTTATTTTATCATTATTTATATATATAATAACCTCTAAAAATCTAACAATAAAATCTTTATCAAACTTTTTAATATCACGTTTGTTATCATGATAAGCATAATTTCTATCAAAGCAATGAAAATGTATCTTATTATAATCTATAAAATAATCTTTTAATCTTCCATGATAAGAACTTAATGCTGATTTTACAAAATTATCAACACATATTCCATCAACATCAAAATTTATGGTTGATTTAAAAACAATAACATAAAAATCATAACTAGGATAATGATAATAAGTAATTACAAATTCAATATATTCTTCATAATAATTAATAAACTCGCGATTTTTTGATATATTTTTTAATAAATCTTCTTTTATTTCCTCTATAAAATCACAAAAACTCAGTTCTTTTTCATTATAATAGGTAAAATTAAGAATTCTTTTTTCACTATATACTTGTTTTACTAGGCTTTCCATCTTTTTTTTTTTATATTTTATTTTATTTTATATCTTTAAATCATAATTCATTTTTTTTATTCTCCCATAACTTTTAGCTTAAGATTTAGATAATTTTTTATGTTATGTAACACTTACTTGCGTTATATAACTTAATTTTTTCCCCAACTTTCTTTCAAAGCCCTTAACTCCTCAAAATCAATACACCAATCCATAAACTTATCTGGATCCCATGCTACTTCCATTAGTTCGTCATACAAGTCTTTGTAGAATTTTTTTTTATGTAATTTTTTAAAAACATCTAAGGGTATAATAACTTCAAATGAATAAATAATAAAATTATTAATATTATATTTTGTTTGATAATCATCATCATATTCACCATCACCATAATAAAAATAATAATCTTTCAACCATTCATTATGCTGGTCATTTACAATATCTAATAATTCACCAACAAACTTATCGGTGTATATACCATCCACAGCAAAATTTTCATCAACGTTTAAATCAATATAATTAGTATAATCATCACTATACCGAATTTCAAAAAAAATTTCATTATTAATAAAACAACGATTTTTTGAGATTTTATATAACAAATCTGCCTTGATTGATTCTATAAAATCATTAACACAAAGTTTTTTCTCATTATAATATTCAAAATCAAAATTTCTATTTTCACAAATTTCCAACACAGAATCACACCTCTTTAACTGTTTCATTACAATCTTTCTTTTTTTTTTTTTTTTTTATCTTTAAATTAAAATTAAAATTCATTTTTTAATTCTACATTCCTTACAAGAAGCTTTTTGTTTACCATGCTCACATATTTGCGATCCCCCACACTCTTTACACTGATATTTAACCTTTCCATGTTCACATATTTGAGCTCCACCACACTCTTTACATCGATATTTATACCTTCCATGAACGCACATTTGAGATCCACTGCATTCCTTACAATTATACTTATACTTTCCATGAACGCAATTATATTTATTTTTTACTTTGGATAATATAATTTCATTTGGTATGTTGATTTTCATATCAAACAATTTTTGAGCAAGCTCTGTTTTTAACAATCTGGATCGTCTATAAACTTTATGTTGTTTAGCGAGTTGAAGTAATTGTATATAACTAAATTTCAACAATTGTTCCATTTATAAAAATTTTTTATGTCTTTAAATAGAAATTTCAATTTCATTTTTATTTAATTTTCACGCGGTTGTGATATGGAAAGTCAACAAAAGGATGGTCACGTAAAGTCTGTAAAATCATGCCGTCTCAATTCCAGAAAATTGACTAGAGTAATTCCTGTGTCTCAGAGCTATTCCTGATTAAATTTTTAGCTAAATTTTAAAAAACATCAGAAAAAACATCAGAAAATTTATTGAAGTAATTCCTGTGTCCCAGTCCCGTAGTTTTACCCCTCTCTACGGAGTTCATTATGCAGTTTAATTAAACAAGAAACTTGATGGTGATCAAAAGGACAATAGTAGCAATGTACGATACAAAGAGCGCCTTAACTACCAATAATAACTCATTGCATAAGCGAGTTTATTAGGCAGTTTTTACGGAGTTTAATTAACCAAAAGCTTGACGGTGTTCAACGGGGACAATAGTAGCAGTGCATGATACGATGATCGGCTTAACTACCTATAATAACCTATTGCACAAACGAGGTTATTAGGAAACTTGAAATTAGCCGCTTTGCTTGGAGGCAGTTTTTAATTTTGCCAGCTGGTGTTAAAGAAGAACGGGTTACAATAGCGGCAATGACCTCTTTTGAGGAAGAGGCGTTCTGTCACTTGGAACGTGACTTACACCGGGATAGTGAAAGCCCTTTAAGCGTACAAAAAATGCGCTTGTTTTACTCACGAAGCGCTAGTTTACACTCACTATTGGTTTAACTGCACTTTACAACAAACACGCAAAAGCACAACAAGCACACAAATCATAGCATCCACAAACTTATCAGCGGTGTATGCTTTAGTTACACTTAGAGCAAACAATGTATGCTTTAGTTACACTTAGAGCAAACAAACTGTTCGCCCTGTTGTCACTGATCGCACAGATCGTAGAGTCAAAGAAACAGGAAAAAAGCGAATTCGGATGAGAACTAGTCGAGAAGATAAAGTTCTGATTTCGCATGTGACCATGAAAGTGAAGACAACCAAGTGTAATGAGTATATTGAAATGCGCTCATTCACGCGGTATCGAGCCGTTTTTATTCAAAAGCAGACAAGGACATGCCGGAAAAACAGTTAAAAACTTTACTTAACGTGTCCGGCGCAGCTAAATGAACACACTGTGCAACTGTGTAAACCTTTTTCTGCAATTGCAATAGAAAAGGTTGTTTCAAGCCAAAAAAAATCTTGTTTCATCTAGTTTTAATTTCTGTTATCAGCACTGCGTACGCATCAGGGAGCAATTTAAACTTGTTCTTTGAAAGCAGTTTCACCTTAGGGTAGAACTCGGAGGTACTTAATTTCTAAATTGTTTACAATAGTGACAATTTCTTCTTTTTTTTTAGTACAAACTATCCTGCTTGCTCACGATGGAGCATTGCTCCTCAAATTCACAATAACGAGAGTCGGTTTCTCTTACGAAAACAGAAAGGCATGTTTTACTACGAAATGCATATGGCAAGAATGAACTTTGTATAGGAACGTACTCTGGAATAAGAGAGCAATCTATTCCTACTCGCAAAAGATGGAGCATTGCTCTCAAACTGCAGAGTATCGGCATGGATGCTCGCATTAAAACCAAAACGTGTGTTTGACTAAGGTTTCACAATAAAGACCGACCAGATATTGTTTTGTGTGTGTGTGTGTGTGTGTGTGTGTGTGTGTGTGTGTGTGTGTGTGTGTGTGTGGCAACAAAATACACAGAGTGAATTTGGCGATCGGGGAGAAATTTCATAGTTCCAAGTTGACAATAATAATTCCATTTACCATCTGATCGTGACCGATGAAAATGTAAAAATGCTCAATGAATAAATAAAAAGAAAACAAACGAACAGAGACTTAACAGTTCAATAGGGCTCCCATTGTGTATTAGTACGTAATCCTTCTACCATGGGTGTTCGTCTTTTTGCGTTTGGGAGTGGCCAAAGGTGTTTCCAAAACAAGAGGTTTCTTAGACGCGAAGTGGGTGTCGAGATCATCTGGCGTTCTAACTGGCCTTTTGCGGGGAACAGGACGAGGAACTTTAGACTCTTTAGTTCTCGTACGTGTTCCAAGCTTCACGCTCATAGGGACTGTCGGTTTCCTTTGAGATGTTGTTGGAGGGCCGACGGAGCAAACACTGTTTCTGTGGATGGTGGTATAATCACTGGTAGGGCAGCCTTACTCTCACCCTTTATGTTTGGCCAGCATTTGATATCGTTGTGTAAGGTGTTCCAATAAAACAATTTTTTGATCATCATGCAACTTGAACTCAATGATGTGTTTCATGTCTTGATCCAATCGCGTTTCTATTGTCATCTGTTTAGGACTTGTCAATCAATGTTCCGTTTCCATACTTTGCATTACAATTGTTCCGGAATCAATACCATCTTTTGTGCCTGTTTCATGTTCAAACTTTGCGCCAGCAGTGTAACGAAAGTGGTGATCGTTGTGTGTCAAGTCAACAGAGCATTACCTTGTACGATGTTAACCGTTTAAATGGACTGTTTGCTTTAAGGATGGCCCCTTAGAATTACTTAGTTTCTATACTGAAACAAGCCGTTCTGCATGTGTTCAGGGGGTGATCCCTTAGGTAATTTTGCTTCCTTGAAGAGCCTATTTAATAAATGTTTCCGTCTGTTCACTGATGGATCCGTGGCCTCCTGGAAGTCCATGTCATCTTTGTTCATGTAGCGTGTTTGCGTTTTCATGATTTCTTTGTGCACGGGATCCGCTTCCAACTCGTTAAACCATGTGAGATAGGAAATGTACAGCTTTCGCATTCTTTTCCTGTAGGCAGGAAGTAATTCATTAAAGGCCTCTACCTCTGCAATATCTTCAGACACCCGTTGCAGCGTGCGGATGTTCACTTGTTCTTGAAATTGTGATTCAAGATCATTCACAGCCTTACAGAGCAGCTTATGCCAAGGGTTCTTTTCAGGCTCCTTGTCGCTATCTAAAGTGGTATCTTCACTCTGCTCCTCTTCGCTTACATTGCGCTCATCTCCGCTACTGTCTTCATCCTCGCTTCCCATTTCCTCCATTTTGTCATTACCGGGAAATTCTGTACAATCCTCTTCAGTTGAAGAGAAACTCTCATATTGCTCTTCCATTGAACGATTGGGACAGTGATGCTTTTCGTGGCGGTCTCTGTTGTAGGCTACGGCTACGATTAAATACTTTTGGACAAAAGTGACAGATATACTCCATCATAGGACTCTGCGTGATGTGAACCGAACGCTCTTTTGCTTCAAAATGAGCTCGGTGCTCCTTGTCCTGCTCTTTCCACTACTCTTCTTTTGAGCTGAGCCGCCAACGATTGAATTAATCAGAAAAGAAACGCGAGTATATTTTACCCAGGAAAGAGTTCACTTAGGTATTTGGCATGTAACCGTATTATACCCTTGTAAATATAAGTCAGTGGTCTGTACTAAATTTATACTTGACTGGTTTTTCTTTTTCGTACAAGAGTGAAGACAACCACTTGTTATTCGACGTTCATTCGTTTATTATACACATTATCAAATCAATGCATGTAAGTACGCTCACTCCTTCCAATTTAAAAGTAAAATTCGTTTACAAGCTCGTTCACTAGCAAATCGAGATCAACATTTTGCTGCTTTTTCATTAGATTGTCTTGAGGAGTACGAATCTCGATAAGACTGTCAAAATCTATGGGCTCTGTCTCAGAAGATCCAACACTGTCACAATGTTCTGCAGTAGAAAACGTGGTTACTTCGTTAAAAACATAATATATGGCTGTGAGGATCCGATCCTTTAAGTCACTGTTCTCTTTGTAGTGTTCGAGCTCTAAGACGGAAAGATAAATCCAGGTCCTTGGAAACTGAGTGAGCTCTGTCAGGTAATCTTCCCAATCGTTGTGAAGGGTGAATCCGAGAGCGGCGCATACTTGCCTTGAAATGTTTAAAACACGCAGCAGGTCCATCCTGTCCATCGCCCGGTCGAAATAATAACTCCAAGCATCCTCTTGGTCCATCATCAAGCATGAATGATGTCTTTGGCTTGGGTGATTTGTTTCACAGCCATAACAAGAATCCATCTTTGCTTGATTAACGGTTTCATCACAAACAGCAGCATACGAAGACGAAAAATATGACCAACCAAGACTGCTAAACGTTGCTGCGTCACTTTCTCCACCTCATCCACTGCAGGTAACAGAGATTGAGGAGGTTGGATCTCAATATGTGATGCTATGTTTGTGTTATTGGTCTCGTATCCAGTTGTATGAAGTAGCGTAGACCTGTACCAGCTGTGATATTTATATCTTAGGTAGCAATCCTAGAGATCACTGCCCAAACACGTTTACACAGTGGCTTTGTGTAAGCTCTGTTCTTCATCATCGACCTGTTATCAGCCTAACACCATCACCACACGGTAAACTGGTTTTACAGGGAAAAAAAAAACAGATTTTTCAAGCACACCGTGGGTAACAACTCGGCCAGACACGCTTGTTATCGACTCTTCTTTTCATGCCAAGTTCCGTTGCAAATTGGTTGCAAACAAAAACATCCATAGTCATTCCAGGACAAGCTCTGTTCATCTTATCTCCTTCCTGTTTATTCATTGAGCATTTGTACATTTTTATCAGCTGGTTAATAAAACTATTATTGTCAACTTGGAACTATGAAATTTCTCCCCGATCGCCAAATTCACTCTGTGTATTTTGTTGCCACACACACACACACATACACACACACACACACACACACACACACACACACACACAAAGTTGGTTTAAGCCAGAATTGGAACCTGTCCAATTTGGAAACTTATTTTTCTTGGCACTTTAATGTGGTTATGTTTTTTTTTTATTAATGATACTTCTTTCAATGAATTTTTAACCTAAATTTTATTTAGTTAAGGAACGGCTTACAGTGAACAAAAAGCACTTCAAACTGGACGGTAGATTAGCCCGCGGGAGATGAGCCCCGGCAGTCATTAAATTTGGTGGTCTGTAGTCATAAGACGATTACAGGGGTACTTCACAATGAGTGGCTCACCCAGTTTATCAGAGAATATAAAAATAATTAATACAGTGGATAGGTTCATTGAAAATTAAAAAAAAAATTCCTTAATTTTCACGTCAACACTCGGGGAGAAATTTGGTATCCCCGCGCGACCAGGTAATATCAGATGGGAAATTCAACAGCAACAAAGTCGTGTCAGTGTACTTATAAGATGTTGATACTACGTTCTACAGACCACGTGTGAAAAAGTACATCTCACCCAGAACCAGAGGACCCCTGTCAGTACCACGTCTTTCGATGTACTAGAGGACCCTGCAAGTCAGGCTTTTGAATAAAATATCCCACCAAGGACTAATGGATCCCCGTAGAGGACCCCAGCAAGTACAACATCTCAATCAGGACCAGAGGACCCCTGTAAGTACACATCTCAGCAGGACCAGATGAACTCTTTTTACACACACTGCAAGCCTTCTGTCTTGTGTAGAGTGCCAATTGCATGGACGCATATTAGTTTCTCCGCTACCCACCAAGTAGTCTCCTCCGCAGCCATTATTAGGATCGTCACACAACGCTTCTCTCCCACTAAATGAGAACCCGCAGAATTGATCGTGCCCACGACCCGAGAGCCTGGCACAGGCTAAACATTATATAGCATTATAGACATTTTTAAACGCGTTTTTTTCAGTGTCACATGAAACACCGCGTTTTGTATGTCTCACGATTGTAGTTCGGACAGACTCATGACTAACTGGCCCGCATATTACGCAGAATTAAGCTTTTGTCGATATAGTGCTCGTTAAAGTGGCATATACTGCTTGAATATCTAGAATATTGCTGGGAAGCATAATTCACTTTCTCTAAATTATGCTTCCTACCATCAGAGTTATGCTAATTGGTTTTTAATCAAATACACACCAAAAAAAAATTGTCTCATGGTCAAATATACAACAAATTAATAATAAATGCATTCTCCTTTTGCAAATACTGACAAGACTAGAATAACGTCAGTTTCTCAAGGATAGAGTAGCAGTCTTAAAACGTGTAGTTAAAACTCTACCTCGTATTTATGTAGTGCTGAACTGAGAAACTGTTATGAGTTTGCTAACCTCATAATCTCTGATCCAGCACAAGCTCCTGGCTGTAAAAACACTCGCCAGTTGAGTAAAAAGTACAGTGTATGTCTTCGACTACTGACAAGGCGTGTTATGTAGCCTGGCCTGGCAGTTATGAGTTCTGTGCTCAATCACTTGCTGCCTCATTGCACCCACTATCCTAAGTCATCAATACATAACTCATGCCCAGTCTTCGAACACAACAAAACTTAACGGTGAAGTGGGGCAAATGAAAGCCGGTTTTCGTGTTCTTTTGACGGAAGTTACTGTACTGAGAAGGACTAAATGTAATCACCGGCCTTAAATGTAATAACTTTTGACCTTTTAAAATGTAATAACCCCTCAGTGCGATAAACTGGCCAGCGGACTCTAATGCAGTAACATTGTAGTAACGTCATAGATCAACCTCGTTCCCAGGGCTTTTTTCCTGTCATTAATGACGTTAGGGTTATTACATTTAAGGCCAAAATATTATTGCATTTAGGACTTTATTACATTTAAGACCGAAATATTATTACATTTAGGACTTTATTACATCTAAGGCCGGTTATTACATTTGGCCTTCAACAGTTAGAAGTTTGTCTCACAAAAATTTCCAAAGATTCCAGTTTTCGGGAGCAATGCGCCAATCACAGGAAGTTGTAGAATAAGGAGAATAAGGGACCGGCATTATTTATACGGTGAAGCGGGGGGCTGGTGCAAATAGGGGGCGAGTGTCCAATTTTTGTGCATGGCCAAAAGGGGTTGGGTGGGGGGAGTGGGGGTTTACATAAATTTGTTCAAATATATGGCCAGCAAAAATCCTCTTTAATTTTTACTTCACACATTCAAGAGGAGAAAGGGGGGTGAGGAAAAATCCTGCTTACCGTTAAGGGGGGGGGGGGTGGGTCAGGAAAAACCAAGTATGGGATATTCACTGTTGCACCAGCCCTCCCCTAACCTATAAATAAAATAATCATATTTTGCTTATGCGCCTACAACCTTAATTCATGTAGCGCGACTTTCAATTATGTTTATTCTTGAAGTGTAAAAATAGCACAGTGTTTGTTCAGTTGATATTGTGTTCTTAACTGTTATGATTTGAATTGAATTAGTTTCAGTCTTCTGCAGTATCAACAATGTACAAGCTATTAAGGGACCTTGTGTTCTTTTGGTAATATACATTGACAAACAATGTTCAAGTTATAAGATTTAGGTTATAAAACAATAACGAAATTTAGTAACTAAACGGAAAAAAATAAACTAGCATCGGGTCGGACGGCTCGAGAAGTGAAACAGTGAAGGGGGTATAGTATGTTGGGTGTGGTAAATTTGTGAGAGATGAATATATTTTCAGGACCGTCACTGGCAAACTCGGTGAAAGGGAAATCCGAGTTCTTCAGATTGGTGTCGAACCTCCATCCGTAGAAAGAAATTAAGTACTGCAACATTATACAGCTTTACACTGGACTGGCCTCTCACACATGAGAGGAAAAATCAAGCAATCAACCTGTTTTCTAACACAAATCTGGAAAACCGTTTTGGTTGATAGTTTGGACAGTTTGCTCTTTATGAAATCTGCAAATTATTACTGGGTTTCTAGATTGTCGGTTAATTAGGGAAATCTGACGCTGGCGCAGTAGCCCAGGTATCTCGAACTCTCAAGGGTGAATGGAAAATAAATCGAGTTGGCGGGGTTTGAGATAAGGGCCTTGTCGAAAAGGAAAATTACGGCACGTGAAGTGTCACGTTGTGTGACTGTTATGTAATGGCTCGTCATGTTAGTAATGTGAGTATCGTGAAATTGAATCTTGTCAGTTAAGTTGATTGACAGTCTTAGCACATGTTGAATCTCACTATTGGAATCTAGGAGTATTTTTCCCGGGGGGATACTCCCATATATGGACATTATTGGTATGTGCCACGTGATAGGGTATGGTTTTTGAGGTTCTCGATCCTTAATAAATAGGGTATCATTTTTGCACATGTTGGCATAGCGTTCCCAGTGTGATCCTTAGATAGGGTGCCTAAATTGTATCAGCTAAAATAGCAGTGCGTCAATACCCAGTTAAGCGGAACAAATGATCTGTTAAAGTTGAAGTACTAGCAAAGCGATTTTATAAAGACTGTGTTTTCCGCTCAAGTTATTTTCAGTTTTTTTTATTTTTCCCTTGCATAGGGTATTATTTTTTGGGTTTGGGCCTTAAATAGGGTATCAATTTTCCTTTGCGTCATCATTTAAATAGGGTCAGGGTTTAAGACCCTTCGCGGCACACACCTATCCGAAATTTATTAGGTTTACGCCCCCCCCCCCCCCCTCTCCCCTTTGTCTTTTTTTTTCATCGCAAGTCGCTCTTGCGATATTAGTTCAGTCTAGGATTTATCTGTACCAGGAAAGTTCGTCACGATTAAACGAGTTAAACCTCTGAAGATTTGCGTCTTGGTTTTAAGTCCCGAAATAATAGGATTTTATTCACATCAACAGGCCAAGCTCACATTTAAACTGAAAACTAAAAATAGCCTTATTAAAAAAGCTAAGGTTTAAATACGCTGTTGCCCATATTCATGGTTGATGGAGGCTCCTGGCGAGGACTACTAAACAAAATGACTTATGTAATTTAGGTTACATTCTATACCGTACATTGTCTATTATAGAATTGAATAATACATTTGGTAATCAAGACACCGTACACACTGAAGGACAGAACGCTTGTCAAATGAACCGATATCGCATCTCATACAACTGATCGCTGCGCTTACTTCTGAAATAGGGGAAATTTTGTATCCCCGCTCGGCCGTGTAGTATCTTCTATATGTACACTGAAAGAGAGTTATTACACGGGAAATTCAACAGTATCATGAAAGTCTTGTTACCACAAGGTGTGTGTCGAAAAAGGTGCCCTAAAAGGGCAAGATTTCCCCCAGGATCAGGGGACCCTTGTAAGTACCAGATATCGGGACTACGGGACCACTCTAAGTACAGCATCTTAATCACGACCAGAGGACACTTATTACAACATCTCTTTCAGAATAGAGGACCCCTGTAAGTACAACATTTCAACCAGGACCAGAGCAGGGTTGCCACTCATTAGAACCCAAAAAATTACCTGACCTTTCCCTGACTTTTCACTGACCTCAAAACAATTTAACAACCACGCCACACTCAACCTCGCTCTGATGAAAATGGCCGAAGGAAAACACCGGTTCCCAAGCTTCCCCGGATTTCTCTTCCTTATTTGGAAGAAGACATTCACAACAAAAACCACTTACCAAAAACACTGCATTTGAACGCATAACTCATTACACATCGACTACTTCACAAAACGTTGTGGAACCCTGAAAACAAAATTCCCTGACTTTTTGCATATTCCCTGACTTTTCCCTGCAGAGGAATCACTTATGTATGCACTATCACGGACTGCCAATTGCATGGACTTCTGATATCTCCAGGTATTGGGCTCCTGGCTCTATGAAAAAAGTTACCCTCAGAAGCCCTGTCCTGGTAGCCTTTTCTTGTAAAGTCTTTCACATTCATCCTGGCAGTTAAAAAATCGATTTCGCCCTTTAACGGACGTGTAATTGCCTACTCGTGCCAGCAAGAAAGTATAATACAGCCAGCAGTGACAAAAAAATACAGTGAAGTAAAACAGTTTATTTATAAGGTTATCAAAAAGGATCGCCATACATAGACAACAACAGTTTGAGATTACTCAGTTTTATCACTAAAGAACAAGTCCTCGTTTTGGTAAAGGTAAAATGCTTCAAGTTCTTGTTTTATTTTTCAATTTTTTGTTTCCATTTTGTCGACTTTCGATGCTATGTTTACCAGATTTGTCTGTAAGGCTTCTACTGAATGACTAGTTTCACTGCAAAAGCTAAAAGGGCAGCAAACCAAGCTTTCCCCTGAAACCAAACGCCTCCACTGGGTTTAGTTGTACATTGCCCGCCTGGACATTCTAGTGTGCAACGATTGGCGTTGCAATTGACTAGGCACCTCCCTCCTGGGACGGCGCATGTCTGCTGGCACTCCCTGACATTGGAAGAGCAGGTCATACTGCAATTGCCAGCATAGCATGTTTGTGTGCACATATCAGCGTCACAGCTCATGTTCGCAATTCCACGATGGCCGATTTGAGTACAGGTCTCCACCCCCGGTAGACACGTCATGTTACATTCCCCTCCAGGACATTGTTGCTTGCACGACTTTCCTTCACAAATCATCGCTCCTAACACGGACACCTGTTCACATTTAGTCGCGCTCCTGGGACATCTTAGGGTGGAGCATGTAACATTGCGACCGTAGCATGTTTGAATGCAGTTTTTGGCGTGGCAGAGCACGGAGCCACGATGGACGATTTGAGTACAGGTCTCCACCCCCGGTAGACACGTCATGTTACATACCCCTCTAAGACATTGTTGCTTGCACGACTTTCCTTCACAAATCATCGCTCCTAACACGGACACCTGTTCACATTTAGTCGCGCTCCTGGGACATCTTAGGGTGGAGCATGTAACATTGCGACCGTAGCATGTTTGAATGCAGTTTTTGGCGTGGCAGAGCACGGAGCCACGTCCACGATGGAGGATTTGCGTACAGGTCTCCACCCCCGGTAGACACGTCATGTTACATACCCCTCTAAGACATTGTTGCTTGCACGACTTTCCTTCACAAATCATCGCTCCTAACACGGATACCTGTTCACATTTAGTCGCGCTCCTGGGACATCTTAGGGTGGAGCATGTAACATTGCGACCGTAGCATGTTTGAATGCAGTTTTTGGCGTGGCAGAGCACGGAGCCACGTCCACGATGGAGGATTTGCGTACAGGACTCCACCCCCGGTAGACACGTCATGTTACATACCCCTCTAAGACATTGTTGCTTGCACGACTTTCCTTCACAAATCATCGCTCCTAACACGGATACCTGTTCACATTTAGTCGCGCTCCTGGGACATCTTAGGGTGGAGCATGTAACATTGCGACCGTAGCATGTTTGAATGCAGTTTTTGGCGAGGCAGAGCACGGAGCCACGATGGAGGATTTGCGTACAGGTCTCCACCCCCGGTAGACACGTCATGTTACATACCCCTCTAAGACATTGTTGCCTGCATGACTTTCCTTCACAAATCATCGCTCCTAACAGGGATACCTGCTCACATTTAGTCGCGCTCCTGAGACATCTTAGGGTGGAGCATGTAGCAATGGGACCGTAGCACGCTTGAGAGCAGTTTTTGGCGTCGCAGAGCAGGGAGCCACACTTTTCCAAGTAACATGACTGACGACAGTATTCCGCTGCCCGGCAATCAATGATGTCACAGAAGCCGCCATAACAGTCTTGCTGACAAGAGTCATACTCAGACGAGTTACCGCATAGCATCTTACAGGGAAACTTCGGGCATCCTGCCTGATAGCAGGTATTTTTGAACCCAGAAGTCTGACAGTTGGTTCTCGTGTTCGTTGTTTCAACAAGCATCCCAGACAAGGACAGGATAACAATGGAAAGGAAGGCAATCATCTCTTGACGCAGACTTAAACTGTGAAATCGAGAGGGTTTTTTGGTTAAGGTTTAGATTAAAGTTTAAGTGCGCTGTGCAGTAGATCATTAAAAAGAAACTAACCATACGAAAGTTTTCAAAGCATGAATTCCAGTGTGGCATTTAAGGGAAACCGGAGTAACGGAATTTTTTTGTTGTTGGAATTATGGAATAATGCCCGCATTTCGTGAGTCGGAATAACATATTTAAGACTTCCTTTGGAATGATTGATTACATCGTCTGGAATAAGTATATATATATATATATATATATATATAGTTGTTGCGGGAGAAAAAACACACAAACAAACTACAGGTTTATCCCTACAAGCCTGTTTCGTGGTTGCCCACTCATCAGGGGATATTCCCTGATGAGTGGGCAACCACGAAACAGGCTTGTAGGGATAAACCTGTAGTTTGTTTGTGTGTTTTTTCTCCCGCAACAACTACTTCGCTCTACGTTCACGTATTGAGCACTGTTTTACGATTAATCAACTTTTACACTTTATATATATATATATATATATAAGCAGAATAATATGGTTTGCCCAACGATGACTTCCAGTAGAAGGATCAAAAGAGATACCGTGCTTCAATGTGAATTTTAGTTAAGTGTAAAATGAGGCGTCATGAAGCAAACTTCTAACTGTTCCGGCTTTTAATCCGACGTTTCGGCCTTCGGCCTTCTTCAGAGTGGAACAATATACACGTTAAAAAGTAAAAAGTAAAAAGCTAAGAATACTAGTAGGTTTACAGATTCGCAAGTATTTATATAGGATCACAAAAATGTAATTATAATTACAAAATGCTATACCAACTGAAATAAAACATTACGTAACAAAGCTAATGGCAACCTAGAAGAACGCACAGATGATAAAATTCCAACAATGTATCTGCGAGCGCCTAAAAGTACAATAGTTAGTCTAATTAGATATTGTAGCGGACGCGATTTTTAGACCTAAATTCGCGTCTCTTATTAAGACCATGAGGGTAAAGTGTAACTAGCTGGGAGGTCCAATAGGCCTCTCTCGTCAATAGCAACTTGTCAATATAAGCAGCGTCACCTTGGTTAGTAATTTGTTCGATGACAATAAACTTAATTTCAGAAATTTCATGCCTTGTACAGTTAAAATGGACCGCAAGTTCACACGTCTTTTTGTTGGTATGCATGGACGATTTATGATTGCGAAAGCGTACTTTGAATTCTGTGGTGGTAGAACCTACATATTGCAATTTGCATTTATTACACGAGGCCAATTATACAACGTTTTTGGAAGAGCAAGACAATTTTTGATTTATTTTATAGGATCGGCCTGTGGAAAAGCTTTTAAACTTGGAATCCTGAATTAAAAAGTTTTTGCATAGATCACAACGAGTACAACATTTGAAGCACCCTCCCATTTCCTTCTCTGCCTGGTTTGCCCCATTGTCGCCACGAAATTTAGATGGTGCTAAAATATCTTTGAGATTTTTGGTACGGCGATATGCTGGAAAAATCGATTTAGATGGAAAGATTTCAAGTAGTTCGGTTGACGACCTCAAAAGATGCGCATGTTTCTTGATAACTCTCTGAATATCAGGCAGGATAGGATTGTAATCAAGAACTAACGGGAAAACTCTCTTGACAGGCTTAACCTTTTTCTTAAGCAATTCTGATCTCTCAATACTAAGCGCTTTGTCGAATTGTTTGTCTACTAAAGCGACATTATAGCCCTGGGATATAAGGTACCCTTTGTATTCAGCACACCTCTTGTTTAGAAAATCGTCGGTAGAACAATTACGTCTAACTCGTAGCGCAACCCCATAAGGAATAGCCCTTTTACAATGTGCTGGACGGGAACTTGAAAAAGGTAGATAAAGATGACTATCCGTAGGTTTAGCATAGATATCTGTCTTAATAAACCCATCCTGAAGGTGTAAAGTGAGATCCAAGACATTGATGGTATGCTGTGAATATACCAGCTCAAACTTGATGGTGGGATAGAGGGAATTGATGTAATCAGTAAACTCTAACAATTTAGGTTGGCCACACCCTATAATCCAGCACAAGTAGAAGTTCATTACAACCATCGTAGTGGAAAATCCAGGAGCAGAAAACGGCGCTTCACTAGAAATCTTCTAGGAAGAATGGCACCACATTCCAATGCCCATCAAGCCAGTTTGCCGCCTGCCAACGATAAGAATGTACCGGATTTAAAACCCATCAATTTAACATCTGTTGAACTTTCGGATGCTGAGCAATCCCTTCTGGTGAAGGGACCAGCGTTCTGTCCGGCGCCAAAGGATGTTAATTGGCAAAAAACCGTCGATGATTTGGACAAATTTGAGAGACGAATTCGTCTTGCTGTATTCTATCATGGCAAAGATCTTGACGATACTAACCGAGCAGTGGATGAACGTTTCCCAACAATTCCGTCTACTAGCAATTGGATGCCTCCAAAGTCCAGCTTTCCTGAAGTAGAACTTTTCTTAAACAATGTGAAGAAAGACATTCTTGAGCCCAAAAACTTAAGAAGAGCTAAGGATAATCTGACGAAAGAGGAAAGGTTAGCCTTAAGTAAACTTAAATCTAGTAATACTGTATTTAGAATTCAAGATAAGGGATCCAGATTTGTTATTGTTTCTAAGAATGAGTATCAGGATAAGATGTTTGAGCAACTCAACAACAATCTCCATTATGATAAAATTAACTATGATCCTACCATGGAGCATTTTGAAAAGATCAAAAAATGGGGTCGTGATTGGCTGGGTAAAGGTCAAATTAGTCAAGAGATTGCCATTTGGGTTGCCAACTTGGAACCGAAACCGGGGGTGGCTTTTGGAAATGTAAAAACGCATAAGGAAGGCAACCCTCTTCGCCTAATCACATCTTGTTGCGGAACGGCAATTGAAAGACTTTCGGCCTTTACTGAATTTTATCTCAAGCCCCTCGCTCAAAATTTACCTTCATTTATCAAAGATACTACTGACCTTATTAAAAAGATCCAAATTCTCAATTCCGAGAAAGGCCCCTTACCACCTGGGTGCTTGCTGGTGTCTTGGGATGTAGTTGCTATGTTTCCCAATATTGACAATAATTTAGGAATTTCAGCTGTTAGAAAAGCTCTTGATTCTAGATCTGACAAGTTTCCATCAACTGATTGCATTGTGGAGGCTATTGAAATTTGTCTCCAAACCAACAATTGTCAATTTTCTGGAAAAAAACTTTGTGCAAAAACACGGTACAGCCATGGGGCCCAAAAACGCATGTAGTTATGCCGACTTGGCAATGGGTTTGATTGATGAGAAAGCTAAATCTGAAGGTGCCGTGAAACCCATGTTATGGTGGCGTTATAGGGACGATGTTTTCGAGATTTGGCCGCATGGCTTACCTAAATTGTTAGAGTTTACTGATTACATCAATTCCCTCTATCCCACCATCAAGTTTGAGCTGGTATATTCACAGCATACCATCAATGTCTTGGATCTCACTTTACACCTTCAGGATGGGTTTATTAAGACAGATATCTATGCTAAACCTACGGATAGTCATCTTTATCTACCTTTTTCAAGTTCCCATCCAGCACATTGTAAAAGGGCTATTCCTTATGGGGTTGCGCTACGAGTTAGACGTAATTGTTCTACCGACGATTTTCTAAACAAGAGGTGTGCTGAATACAAAGGGTACCTTATATCCCAGGGCTATAATGTCGCTTTAGTAGACAAACAATTCGACAAAGCGCTTAGTATTGAGAGATCAGAATTGCTTAAGAAAAAGGTTAAGCCTGTCAAGAGAGTTTTCCCGTTAGTTCTTGATTACAATCCTATCCTGCCTGATATTCAGAGAGTTATCAAGAAACATGCGCATCTTTTGAGGTCGTCAACCGAACTACTTGAAATCTTTCCATCTAAATCGATTTTTCCAGCATATCGCCGTACCAAAAATCTCAAAGATATTTTAGCACCATCTAAATTTCGTGGCGACAATGGGGCAAACCAGGCAGAGAAGGAAATGGGAGGGTGCTTCAAATGTTGTACTCGTTGTGATCTATGCAAAAACTTTTTAATTCAGGATTCCAAGTTTAAAAGCTTTTCCACAGGCCGATCCTATAAAATAAATCAAAAATTGTCTTGCTCTTCCAAAAACGTTGTATAATTGGCCTCGTGTAATAAATGCAAATTGCAATATGTAGGTTCTACCACCACAGAATTCAAAGTACGCTTTCGCAATCATAAATCGTCCATGCATACCAACAAAAAGACGTGTGAACTTGCGGTCCATTTTAACTGTACAAGGCATGAAATTTCTGAAATTAAGTTTATTGTCATCGAGCAAATTACTAACCAAGGTGACGCTGCTTATATTGACAAGTTGCTATTGACGAGAGAGGCCTATTGGACCTCCCAGCTAGTTACACTTTACCCTCATGGTCTTAATAAGAGACGCGAATTTAGGTCTAAAAATCGCGTCCGCTACAATATCTAATTAGACTAACTATTGTACTTTTAGGCGCTCGCAGATACATTGTTGGAATTTTATCATCTGTGCGTTCTTCTAGGTTGCCATTAGCTTTGTTACGTAATGTTTTATTTCAGTTGGTATAGCATTTTGTAATTACAACTACATTTTTGTGATCCTATATAAATACTTGCGAATCTGTAAACCTACTAGTATTTTTAGCTTTTTACTTTTTACTTTTTAACGTGTATATTGTTCCACTCTGAAGAAGGCCGAAGGCCGAAACGTCGGATTAAAAGCCGGAACAGTTAGAAGTTTGCTTCATGACGCCTCATTTTACACTTAACTACATATATAAATATATATATATATATATATATATGTTGCATCGAGCACTTTTTGCCAGGCAAGACTCCTCTTCAAGTAATTATATATATATATATATATATATATTTTTTTTTAATGCAATAATGAGTTCTTTTTTACTGGAATAATGGGAATAAGCAGGCAGGGACAATGGAAAAATGGACCTTTGATAACTGCTCTTTGGTCACGAAGACAAATAAGATCATAACTGTAGTGTATAGAGTGCTGATAACTACCGTTTTTCTCGAGTAAATTAGCGTGGTGCAGTAAGAGTGTAAAAGTTCTTAATAGACTGGTTTTAACTTAAAATCGCGGCGAACTACAATAACCCGTTAAAACATTAGCGGATGCTGGTATATTTGAAGTAGGAAGACACTCTTTCCTTAATTAGGGGTACTATATCGAATGGTCCTTGCGAGAATTTACGAGCACTGTGTTTTATTTTGCGAGCACGATCAATGACCGAATTTGTCTAGCGAGCAGCAAGCAGTTTAGAAAAATTCAACTGGCGTATATATTTAACTTATGTTATTGTGCAGGTTATGGTCCTTTGCTTGCAACTAAACTTGACAGCCAGATCGAAAGGTGTTCAGTACGATGTAGTAAAACATTATTTCCGTACCAAAACAACGCCGAAAAACGATTTTCCAACTTTTGAGCAATCGAGCAAATTTAAGCAAGAATTCGAGCATGCAAGCAATTTTCGAGCACAAGCAGGTGTCGAGCACTCGTCTAAAATTTGCGAGCAAATCGAGCAACGACCAAATTTGCGAGCACTTGAAAATTTGAAGGATCATCTGATCATTCGGTACCCCTGGCCTTCACTTCGGTGGCAATAAACTGAGAAATAAGTATCGGCTTTCTTCATTTCTCCGATAATTAATAATGTATCGCCAAATAATATATCTTCATAAGTTCGACTTTCAACAATGACATATAGAAAAAGTACGGTCCAATATATCGCCTATCCGGCCGGTTGAAGCTTAATGCGTCATGGTAGTACAAGGCTATACTTATGCACTATATACTTACTCTGTACTGGTCAATATTTGGTGATTATGTGAATAATTATCAGTGTTGCCGAAACCTCACTACCGATCTTCTACTTGGGCTGGTTCAACGCAGCAATTGGATTGTATCTCCGTTTATTTCCGTGGTCCAGCCGCGTCCACCAATGCTCTAATACAAGCAACATAAAACTCTAATGAACACTGCTCGAACGTTCGATCTAATGTGAAGCTACAATACTACCGCACCGTAATTTACCCGTACATTTGCGTAACAGTAGTTTTCCGGCGATAATTACACATTGAGTAAAATCCCATATTGTTCAGTATGTTGCTAAATTTAATCTAGAATTCTCGACTGCATTGACTGCACTGACCTACAACGCGTGGAGCAAATATAATTGCCGGTTTAACAACATAACTGCACTACAGACTTTGTCTACATTATTGTGAAATCGCATGTCACAAACCTGAACTACCTCCCTTTACTACTACTGTCACATTTACTGCTTGCGAATCAATTTATATTTTTTAAATACGCAATATGTGAGTTACGCTTTCCAAATAATCAAAGGTACGTGCTCAAAATGTTACCAACTTTTGCAAGAAGGGGGTTGAAATGGCTCAAAGTATTCTCGTGGTAATTGAACTAACTAGAATCGTTGTATGTTGCTGTCAATTCGGCTGAAATCGCGAATACGATGAGAGAAAATGATCGTTCTACTTCAATGCAATCAAATAGTCACCATTTACAGCCAACAGCAAAATACGACTATTTTAGATTACTTAAGGTTTTTCATATTCCCATATGAATCCTTTTCAAAATCATATTAGTATGCCACACGATTAACCCAGAGATTGTCTGAGCAACCTGTGATATATCATCGTGAAAGCGAACCGTGTACCCGTAGAGCAGGCCATGCACTGTAAATCAGACTAAATCAACGCTATAAACAAAACTTATCTACTATTTTTATTTTCATAGACAAGGCAGACCAAGGCACAGCTGTTGATTACGACAATTTAATGTTATTTTCCGGAATATTTGAACATGAGGAATGCGCCACTTTTGGTAGTTTTTGATACTGCTGACGTGAGGTGAAGCCAGCCACACTATCACGAGGTTCGCGCGCAAGTTAAATTCCAGATTTCAAAATCAACACATGTCTTTGTATGCTTTGCTTTATCCAAATCATGTCGTGTTTGTTTCGTCATTTCCAAAATTCACCAAGGGTCAGACATACATCGTTTTTCAAAATCAGGAAAGGATCATTTCAAGTTAATTATACTGACATATGTCCACCGCTGTTTTGACTTTTTTTAGACATGAAACAGGAAAATATAGCCTCCCACGCAAACGTTCTTAGGGGTTCGTCACGCGTTCCTACCCCGCGTGGGGTAGGAACGCGTGACGAACCCCTAAGAATGTTTGCGTGGGAGGCTAAGGAAAATAGTGTCTGACTAGCATAACAGTTATGCCTCAATTAGTAGAATTAATTGCTTGCTACAGCATTATTTTTAAACGCGTTTTTGGTAACAAACACAGCGTCTCGTATGCCTCACATTGTAGTTTGCAAAACTCAAAGGGCTTGCACCGTGAGTCTCATGACTAACTGGCCCGCACATTACACAGAATAAGCTTTTGTCGATAGTGCTCGTAAAAAGTGGCATATGATTCTTCTAGAAGTGCTCAGAAAAGCCGAAATGACACAAGTTTCTCTAAATCATGCCTCCTACCATCATATTCGGTTTTTAGTCAAAGGTAAAACGGACCAGGGGAAATAAAGACAAAGCAAGGAACGAAACCGTTTCTAATGACTGTAGGTTTGTTTTTACTGAATATTCAATAATTTATGTCTCATATATCATCTCCAGTTATTCTTCAGAATCAGCAAAATACTTAGTCTGACGTCATTCCGCAATAGTCGACAAATAGACGAACTAAGGACGATGCTATTAATGTTAACATCACACAGAGCAAACCGACCACAAGCAGATGGAGACCAACTATCATCCAACGTTTTTAGAGAAAAAATATAATGAAGGATTTGCAAATCGAAATTTCGTCGCTTTTTTATTTTTTGAAAGTAAAACTGAAGCCAAATTATGGCGGCAGTGCTAAATCAGATAAAAGTCATAAATTATGCTCGAGCTACTAAATTCTGCCAAAAATGGTGCTGGCACAATATTGACAAAAGCCGTATGTAGACCCTCTGACAACCAATGCAGGACAAAAACTGGTTCATGGTCAAAAATACAGCAAATCATCAATCAATACATTCTCCCTTTGCAATATTGACAAGACTTGAGTAACATCAGTTTACCATCCAACAGCTCAATTTTCAAGAACGCTACCTCGTTTTTAACTCGTGGATACGCGAAGCGTATTTGCGAGTTTTTGTGGGGACTCCAATATGCAAATTGTCACTCACTCACTCACTCACTCACTCACTCACTCCAGTGTAGACATCTTCGTAATTAGTCGGATAGAACTCGGGGGCACCGATATGAAGACGACAATTGTCGTGACCGAAGTTACGGAAGTCTGTTGATGAAAGTTCACGCTGAAAGTGTATCGTACCGTTGCCAGAGTTTGTAATGATTTTGTAGCTTAAGAGGACGATTAGCGAGGCCCTGTTAGGGGTAAATTTCGAAAAGCGACATGGCCTTGAAACGGCGACATAAAGGACCTGAAATGGCGACGAACGACGAGCCGCTCACGGGAAATTACGACAACGACCTTCGACCTTCCGAAATTACGACGTGAAAAGGTTTGAAACTCAGACGCGCGACATAAACAACCTCACTAA
Source organism: Ricordea florida (assembly GCA_949710005.1). Lineage (NCBI taxonomy): Eukaryota > Metazoa > Cnidaria > Anthozoa > Corallimorpharia > Ricordeidae > Ricordea > Ricordea florida. Next base: position 11,912,832 of record OX453284.1, read on the forward strand.
CAGGGCCTCATTAGCGGTCTTACTAAAATCAAAAGGAGTTTAAATGTTTCCAGTTAGGACAATAACCAACTTGGAGACTGAATTTCATGAGCCTTTTACTCGGCCAGGCGCTAAACGTGAACAGATGATAACTATTCGCTTTTCCGACATCCACCGCCCCCAAGATTACAAGCAGTATATGAATTTCAGTTGGCTCGAAAGTGATCTGAAGATGTGAAAATCTCTTGCTAATGTAGTAAGCTTTGATGAGAACTCATAGAGCGAAATTAGCACTTGAATGAGAACTTATATGAGCGAAATGAGTACTCGTTATTGAACGAAACTACTACTGAAAACAGAATAAATTGACGAATCCATGATGTGAAACCGAAGAACTTCTGTGGCCAACCTGGATAAGAAACATCGCATGGAGGACGTTTCTACTGATTTAAGTGTTAGTACGAACAGGAATGGAGTTGGAGAAGTATTGGGACGGTCAAGAAGTATGTCAACGCTTACCATTTAATATGGAGGCGCATGCCATGGCGGAGAACCATGAAGATTACAATGTAAGAAAGTCATTAAAGGGTTCGAAAACAGTAAGTCATGTAGAAAATGTATTAAGCGTTATATTATATACAATACACCACAAGCCGTTACAATGAAAAGTTTTCTGTCTATTGATTTCCGAATTTACCTTGAAGTGAACTAGATTGTGTTGAAGTAGACATGTTGGAAAAATAGGCTTACCTGTTTTGCTTACTGTTGTGTGACTCATCATATTTACATTGTAAAAACAAGAAGTTATAAGGATAAAAACAAAGATGTATTGCTGTATTAATGATGGAAAGTATGATTTTTTTTAAGTGCAACCCTGAATATATATACCACTAATAACCTAAAATGAGATGGTAATGTAAATAAACTAATTCAACTTGATAAAGGATTGAGAGTCTTAAGGATTTTAAGATCATCACTAACATACTTTGCAAAAATGCAAGAAAGACTTGTTTGGTATGATTCGTCAGCTGGGCTGTCCTACATGGTTTTGTTCATTATCAGCTGCAGAATCAGGGTGGATATTTCTGTTGAATACATTGAATAGACTTGTAGACAACAAAAACTATAATGATGATAAAACTGACAATGTCATGGCAACAAAATTCAGACCTTATTCAGAAGGACCCTGTTACATGTGTTACAAACTTCGAACTCACAGACAGTGAGCAGCAGGATACCAGAACTACATTTGGTTTCGGTGCCATTCAATCCTGTACCCTTATGTTAAGTTATCAAATTTTTTAACAACTGTATGCTTGCCACCTGCCTTATAACTGATGCCTAGTGTAGTCAAATGATTGGCGTCATGTACTCACTGTATGTTTATTTCAAAAAGCTACTCAGCTCCCTGGTCACTTTTATGTTGTGATTATAGATTATTAAAATTATCTTCAAGTTCATTCAATCACAACTCTGAAAAAACACCTCGTTAAATTTTTAAATTATTTCTTTTTTTTCTGTTTTGTAAACATATCCACGAGTTCACCATAGTCCTACTTTGATTATGTACTGCTGCACTGAGGAACTGTTATGAGTTTGCTAACCTCATAATCTTGGATCCAGCACACGCTCCTGGCTATAGAAACACTCACCAGTTGACCGAGTAGAAAGTACTGCGTACATCTTCGACTACTGACAAGATAGACGCGGTATCTACCCTGGCAGTTAATAATCACTACGCACTGTAAACATTCACTACACCCACTATATACGACATCAGAACAAAACGTACGCTCAGTCTTCATACCCTCAAAAACAGTGAAGTGGGGCCAATAAAAGCCGATTTTCTTATCCCTTTTAACAGAAACTACAGTCTCATTCATTTCGGAAAGAGCACAGGATACGGCCCCGGCGAAAGTTTGACGATGGTACCATGGTTTTTCATTGTTAACCATGGTTAACCATGGTTGACAATGATGATGACCATGGTGTCTGACCATGGTCATATTTAGCCACTGAGCATGGTTCACAGTCAACCATGGTCAGACCAAAAACATTCAATATGTAAAGAATGTGATTATATTTTAACAGGTCTGACATGTTTGATAAAAGTAAAATGTTAGTAATTAATGATAAGTTTCACCAAAATAAATAATGACTGCTCACCATGGAATACCATGGAAAACCATGTCCAATCTACTTGGCACTCATTGCAGACTCTCAGTCAGAAATTTAGAGTGAACAGGAATTTTTAAAACATTCACATAACTTTAGTTGGTTTGATATTGCATTTGAAACATTAAAATTGTCAAAAAGAATATATTAAGAATCACTTTTTGCCAACCATGGAATACCATGGAAAACCATGTCCAATGTACTTGGCACTGATTGCAGCCTCTGAGTCAAATTCTGAGTCACCAGGAATTTTCAAAACATTTACATAATTTTAGTTGGTTTGATATTGCATTTGAAACATTAAAAATGTCAAAAAGAATATATTAAGAATCACTCTTTTGCCAACCATGGAATACCATGTCAGACGTAACTGTCACACTTCAAAAAATATATCACAGGTTAACAAGGGTTTTAAATACAGTCGAAGCTCTCGTAAGCGGACACCCTCGGGACGGGACAAAAAGTGTCCGTAACTAGAGCTGGCCGCTTACGAGAATGGTTCTTGTAAGCGGCCATTAGAGGTGTAGGGGATAGATGGCCGCTTACAAGGGTATATTCATGTAAGAGGTGTTTCGAAATGTAAACCGTACGTGGATGAACACAAAACAAACACTGAAATATGGTACTGTAATTACTGTAAAGTCATTGTGACGAAAGATGATGTGAAGTTGATTGATAAAAACAAGATACAGGGGTTGTTAATAGTATTTTGTTTGGGGTGTCCGCTTACGGGAGCTTCAAAACAATGAAAAAGTAAAAGTCGTTATCTCTTAAAGTGTCCGCGGCCGCTTACGGGAATGTCCGCTTACGAGAATGTAAAAATACAGAGTTTGTATGGGAGTTAAAACGGGGTTTCAACCAAGGCGGCCGTAAGTAGAGCTGTCCGCTTACGAGAGTGTCCGTTAAGAGAGCTTCGACTGTATTAGATAATCCCAGATGAAGTATTCTGCCCTTAGCTTTCTTAAGTTATAAAGGGCAACAACAGCAAAAACAGACACATAATAAAAATCTTCCTTTTCAATTTTAATAAATTTAATACAACTGTGAAGGAAGACAATTTGTAATCACAACATTAAGTTATGATAATATCTTCTTGCTTAAAATAAAATACCTACTTGAAATTATCTCTCCCTTCTTTGTAAGAGCAACACAGCAAATTCTCTTTTTCATGCCTCTGTATTCCTTTGCATAGAGTTTCTCTTGCCCCTTTATTTAGTGCTTTACAAAGTTGAGACATATCTTCCTCCCCTGTTTGTTGTTTGATTAGCTCTAATTCATCCCTGAGTAAATCAAGCAAATTTACAACTTCCCAAAAAAATAATTAAATATTCTTAGGGAAGAAACGTTTGCCTGCTGACTCTTGATGTGAAATTTGTAAAAGGATAAACGGAAATGGACCTAATGTACGATAATACATGTTCATCAGGATCAAATATTGTTGAATCTGCAGTGTTTTCATAATGTAACAGACCTGTTTGGTTTATTGAAGAATTTGAATGTCTAAGCGTCTTTTTCCCATACGCTGCAGGCTTTTTCATGTGTGTTGTTGTAGTCTGCGTCAGCTGAGGCTGGAGTTTGTAATCTATTTTTCCACCACGTCGATCGCTAAAGAAATACAGGCACCGCGCGAGTCGAAGCTGATATTCTAAACAGGTCTTGTACTCACTTCATAAACTTGGGAGACCAACAGAGCACTTAAAGAACCCCGTCTTTTCGTAATTCCCATGAATTGAAGAATTATTTTGACTAGGATGGTCCCTTCTGAATCAACAACTAATAACCCACTCGCGGCCATTTGTCCGCCATGTTGAGATGAGACTGCCGCCAAGGCCCTGGGACGAGATGCATGCCTGCTGAACCAATCAGAACTTGCAGATTCTCATGTGACTTCCGGTTCTGCGGCAAGCCCAAGCGGTTGAATTTGAAAATTGCGATCGGTTATTGACCATGCAGTCTGCGTGCTTTTGAACAATGGACGACATAAACTTGCACGTATGATACGTGGATTAAATCAAACGTTTTCAAAGGCTTGGTGAGAAGTAAAGCCGTATAAATTTACAAGTAATTTGGAGAAACACGATCAAGATTTATCTGAGAATCATTCAAAGGCGCGCAATTCGTGGTGAGTACAACAATGGCTTCCTTTACTCACACATACTATACACTGTAGGTTTCATTTAACTTTAAAGACACTTGGAAGGGGCTTTATGCTGATTCGAATGAACACAATGGACTCTTTTGTTTTTGTAATTTATCAGTATGTAAATATTGTGAAATCTAGCTGAGCTTAAGAATTATGCCTTGGAAATTAGCTCCTTAATTATAGTAATATCACGACTATAGTGAAAGTAACATAAACTCGGGCGCTGCTTCATACCTCCTTAAATTATGAACTGCATGTTTCTGTGTTAAGAATATTTCGAAACGCTGGCTTACTTAGACTTGCAAGTTAAGCACCCTATGAGATTTTCATTTAGTTTTTAAAATGGATTCTGCTTTATAAATAGGAGAAACTGGAGCAAAAGATATCACACATACAAGGAAAAGTATAAATTTTCCATTTCTGTATAGCACAGGACATGATTAAAATCCTGTGCTAGAAAATGCTTTTGGGGCTCACTCTTTTAACGTTAAAACCGTGAGCCCCAAAAGCATTGCACATTTTGTAGCACAGGATCATGTCCTTTCCGCTATTTCCTGTGGGTGTTTTGTTGTCCACAGCCTACTAGGAATGTGACTTGTACTGTCCAGGTGTAGTGTAAAATAAGTTCCTATATAATGTATGTTGAAGTTTTATCCTGATGAAGTCTCACTAGCAGATGAGACTGGTCGATTAACTACAAGACAAGTTGCTGTGTGCTGCCCACTAGTTCTCTTATAAAAAAAAAAATAATATTGGCCACTCAGTTTATGAAACAGGAAACCATTTCAAAACAAAACTCAGTAAGATCTGATTGGCTTACATGACAAAAGATACATGCAACATTCAGTGTAAGCAAACAAGGGGCGGCAGACAGCTCATGCAGTAATTGTATTAGCTATCCTTTTTTCTCTCATTTTCCCGCCATCGAAAAATCAGAAAATCAGTATTTTTGATACCACATATATTTCCAAATTTCTTAATACTTGTAAAATGAAACTATTTTGCAGTTTTGTTTTCTGTGTCAGTGTGTTAAAGTTTACGTGTATGTCATATTTTTATAAGGCAAGTTTCAGTCATCATTAGTTAAATTACAAAATACTGACAGTATAATCACAGACATTATACATAACATTATTTACCCTCACAGGTGTACAAGAATGATCTCCTGAAGCCTCTTAAGCAGTGAGATATGGTAGCCAAAATCAAATTATAATAAAAATGAAGAAGGAACAATACCTTGTCTATGGTCTAGGTGTATTTTTAAACCAAAACTATTGAGTTTGAATTTATCTATACCCGTAATACTATTTAGTATATTTCAATGTCACACTGCTTTTAATCCATTTGTTACAGGTTTGTTTACGTCTATTGTCAACTAGAAAAAAACATGGTTGACCATGTTAAACCATGATCAGTCTTTTGTTAAAGTCATGGTTGACCATGTTAAACCATGGTCATTGTTTTGGTAAAATCATGGTTGACCATGAAATGCCATGGTTTGCTGTACAATCAGACTGTGGCTGACCATGGTCTACCATGGTTTAGTAGGTTTCACTGCTGTGGTTAACCATGGTCAAACATGTTTTCCAGTCATGGTCATCCATGGTAAAACATGGTCAGAAAGCCATATTGACAACCAATGTTGACCATGGTTGACCATGGTCAACTTTGTGCCATTTAACGTTCATGGTTGACCATGGTCAAACCATGGTTTAACCATTGCAATAACATGGTTGACCATGGTTGCAAACCATGGACTGCCATGGTAGAAGCATGAATGACCATGGTCTATCCATGGTCCTGACGCCGGGGGGTACAAGTACTTGTAGGCCGCTTTAATTTACTCGTAAGTATAGTTGACTTCCGTTGGATAGAAGAAGAAGAAGAAGAAGAAGAAGACGAAGAAGACGAAGAAGAAGAAGAAGAAGAAGAAAAAGAAGAAGAAGAAGAAGAAGAAGAAGATTCTAGTTTTCCGGAGCAAGGTGTCAACCGACGACAGGAAGTTGTAGAATAAGATAGACATGTTTTGCTTATGCGCCTATAGCCTTGAATCATGCAGCGCAATTATATCTTTTTCTAGAAAGAGTAAAAATAGCACAAGTTTTATTCAGTTGAGTATGCAATGACCCTGAACAATGGCGGTTCAACTTATAGGCGGATAAAATTTTAAGGAACTTTGTCAGCTAAAGGAAAATAAAATTGGCAACGGGTCGGAACATTTGAGAAGCCTGTAAATTTGTAAAAGATGTATTTTTTAGGATCGTCACTGGCAAGGGAAATCCAACTTCTCCCGACTGATCTCGCGCGAACATCAATCCGTAGAAAGAAATTAAGTGCTACAACATTTCACATCCTTACACTGGACTGGATTCTCACATATGAACGCGGGGTACTAGAGTCAAGTAATTGACCTGTTTTCTAACACAAATCTGGCGCAAATATTTTATGATAGTTTACCGGTACGCTTTATGAAAAGTCATTACGGGATTGCAATATTATTGGTCAGTTACACTATTGGTCAGTTAGATTATTGATCAGTTAGCTATCTGATGCTGATGTAAATGTTTCAAGAACATGAAATAAGCCGATTTCAAAGACTCTAAGCTGTTCAGTCCTTGAAGTCACTGTTCGATTCTTAGTTCATGCTCTCAGTGTAAGTAGACTTACACAAGATAACAAGATATTTTTTTTCTTCTCTCCGGAACACAAAATCGCAACAAGATCAAAATGCGCATGCACGTCGACAATCGCAAATCGGGTAGCTTTCCCCTGGTTCGATCGCAAACGCATAGTTACACAACATTAGAAAAAACCGACTATAATCAGAAACTCAAGTGGCGAACAAAACCACATGGCCACATGTAGTAAATGTCAATAATTGTGACACATATCTTGTATTAACCTTTTCACTCCCAAGATCTTGACAGTACTTCTCCTTAGTGAAGTCTATGCGCTCCCTTATATGAAAGTTTGGAGAATTTGGTGTTAGATCGATATAATGCCCTGAAGGTGACACTGTTTCCACCATATTCTTGTCACTTGTCTGCTTGAAACAAGACTGACATCGTAAGGAGAAATGCATGCTGATAACCTCTGGGAGCGAAAAAGTGTGACCTTGTGTTCTAGCGTTATCTGTAAATGAGTTAAACCCAATCTCTACTACAAGTCTTACATTTCAGTTCCTTTTGTTTCAGTTGCTGCTAACTGACGCGTTTGTACTAAACACAAAGCAGCAGACTCAGAAACCCTGAATGTAAGCCTCAAAAATCTCAACTTAGAGGATTACATTAGGAACATTATGCTATTAAATCTTGGGCATTCTGCAACGAAGAAAAGAAATCGCCGTTCGCTCAGTTGGACGGCGTCATTGCAAAGCTTTCCTTCTCATTCTTTCAAACACAAGTCGTTTTAACTCCGTCTCCAAATCCTTTTTCAGTAACGCATAAACGATAGGGTTTGCTGCAGAATTCGCTATTAGGAACAGCAGTCGCCCGTCCTTAACATAACTGGGTATATGACGAGAGGAGTTGACGAGATAATGAAACGAAAATACCATTTCAAAGGTGTAACACAACAAAGAGACCAACGACTAGAGTGATTAATCTCGCTGATGAGAAATGACGCGATTGGGTTCGTTTCTGTGAAGAGCGACACACTGCAGGATGATTGAAACGTAACTGCGATATAAGAAACATGGTTTGTTGCGCGTGTTTGCGAGAAATATAAAATACGCGAGTAGTTGCAACAACCATAATCAAACAAGGAAGGAATTCAAGAAAAGTAAAAAGGAAAGCTATGAAAAATTTCTCGCAAATTTTTCGAGTTTCTTGCGACGGCAAGAACGTCCATGTAAAAGGCAGTAAACAGACGGTCAAAGGAACGAACCACGTTGCGAACAACGTGCGGCAAATGGGTCGACGAGTCGTCCACGTAATGTACCTGAGAGGAAGCGCTACAGCGACGAAGCGATCCGCCGTCAAGGCGCAAAGGTTGCAAGCTGACGAATAGAAGAAGAAGTAATGAAATGATGCTAGAATCTGAGGTTTGCAGTATCTTAGCCAGACGTTACACGCGTTGTAAGATGGAAATACGAACAGCGCAACACAGAAATCGGCCAAAGCGAGCGACGTGACAAACGCGTTCGCAGATGTGTGAAGACGCTTTCTTGGAACAATTATACCAATGACGAACGAGTTACCGAAGAGAGCCAAAATACTGAGAAACCAACCCAGAATCAAAAACCAAATGTTCATGTTGAAATTCAGCGGTAGGAAAATGGAATGTTCAGTTTTTCTTGACGCAAAGTGTTAAGTAAAATTCTAGCAGCTGTTAGCAATAGTCTTTCAATTTGACTCGACTTCTCTAATGAAACCAGTTTCAACAACACAAACCTTTTGTTGATTTAGTTTTGGATGATTTTTTCTTTATTGCAGCGTAAGTTGTCATTTTAGAAGCTAAAACAAAAACACAGCATAGTCAATTTACATTGAGCCGGTTAATGGTCATCGATCTTCCTGTCTACTGAGTAATAGTTTAATAAGCGGAAGTCTGACTTGACTGAAAAAAAAATTAATTAATAAATTGGAACTAAATCTGTTTAAAAGTTGAAGATGATAGATAACCCAAGTGAATTTGCTTCTGGATTTTGATAACTGGAAAAAAGGAGAGGGAGCTTATTATCGAGAACAGCTTGATTTCAGATATCAGTGTACACTGTGAATATTCCAGGCGGGACATGACTGATAATTTTATCTTCGAGGGTGAAAACAATAGTTATCATGGAGCTCGGAAAGCCAGTGAAATAACGCTTTTAACAGGAAAAAAACCCCTAAGGCCACACTGCGATTTTTAATGGAGGAACAGCGAGGAATGACTTCGTAGTATTGTCAAAAATGGAGATGTAAAAATACAACACTAAGGAACCCGGATCTGAATAAGCTTGAATTTTGTTAGTAGTCTCTTTTCTGGACGAGGCAGTCGTGTATGTTAAAATAGGTCCGCAGTGAGTAAATGCGTGTGCTACCAAAATAGACTGATCTACTGAGATCTTATACCTCTTATCTTAGCTTAAAACATAACTCAGGTACCGTGACTCGCGTTCTAATTGGTCGAAAACCTATGGGTTTTTGTGCCGGTAAACCCATAGAAAAGAGAAACATTCTGTTCATATTTGAAGTTAGTTTATAAACGCAATAAAACGCAGTTACTATGCGTTTATCGGCGAAATAAACTACGGTTTACCGCTTAAATAACGCTATACTTTTAAGAAATATTACTTTAAAATAAAAGAAGAGGGTAAAAACATGGCGATTCTGGACTGTTTCCCGTTTGTTATGGGTCAGACGAGACGAGGCTTATTGGAAGGGCAGGTGAAGAGTTTCACTTTCCAAAATCAAAAGTGTATGACTGAGCGAGGAAAGTCTCATCGGAATTTTTTCACAATCAAGGGCTTGCTCAAATATTTTTAACCCTGAAAGAATTAACAGAAACTGACTAAGAGTTACAAGGTGCAAAATTACTTGAGACACTGCATCTACTTGGGGTGTTGGTAATTTAACAATGGTCTCATACATTAAAGTCCTCTTTAACCCCTCCCCTCCCCTCCCCTTATTAATGTTGCTATCAAAGCAAAACCATGGTGAAAAATTTAACATACAACTTTGAAAGGGGGAGAGGGAGGGGGAAGAAGTAATTTAACAATAGTCTCATACATTAAAGTCCTCCTGCCCCCCCCTCCCCTCCCCTCCACCCTTATCAATGTTGCTATCAATGCAAAACCATGATGAAAAATTTAACATACAACATTGCAAGGGGGAGAGGGAGGGGGAAGCTGGAAAAACAGCAAAACTTTGTGCCGGTAGTCATTTAAAGGAGGATTCAGAACATATGACAGTTTTAGATTTGTGAAATGCGGAAGAGAGATTTTATAAGTGAAAGATCATCCCGGTTAATACTTATGTACACAACTAAACGCCGCGTACGCCACTAAAAGTAAGCTTGAAGATTTCTCCCCAAGTAATGTCTGTTCAGAAGATCCTAAGACCTGTTTTTGTTTAATATAAAAAAAGGTGTACGGTACTGAACAGCAAAGGTAGCTCGCTTTACCCCCGCACCCTTCCTTCGAGTTAAATACTTAATATATGCTACATCGATGTATTCTTGGGACCATCAGTAAATGCAGCTGGTTTAAAGTGTGTCTAGCCCTGCACAGCAGAATCTTGCTTGACAGGAGCTTTAATGAAGAAACGGTAAACGTGCAGCGTGCAACCATCGAGTTATGGACGCAAGCGGGATAGAGGTTGCTAAGCACGAAAGAAGCGTAAGAGATGTTGGAGGCGCAGCCGAGAACATCTCTAGCTTATTGAGTGCTTAGCAAACTCCCAAGTGCGTCCATAACTCGATGGTTGCTCAGCTGCTTCGTTTACCATTTCTTTTACAACATAACACTAGTAGATTAGACGGCGCTTGAGATCGGAGAGCGGGGCTTGGGCCTAGTAGGGAGAACAAGGACATATGCATATGATGAACCAGTTTGGAGTTGGTCGCCACATTGAATGACTTTACGACCGCCATATTGAATGTTTTACTTTATGATGGCCATATGGAATATATGACTTTAAGGTTGCCATGTTGAATGGATTACGTTATGGTCGCCATATTGAGTTTATAAACAGCGCCAGAAAAAAAGGGAAAGTCAACACGAGGTATAAATTACAGTAAACGCGCGGGAAGATCGGTGTCCTCTTAAAGAAATTTATGCATGCAGGCCGGGCATGTTGAGGCGCGCATACAGCAAGGCACTAATATACTGAATATACCTTTACATTTACCACACAACGCATAGTTTCACGTTTAAAAAAATAGTTTATTGTTCACACAAATAAAAATACAGTTCAGTAACACTGTCCTTCAATTATAGTAAAATGAGACTCCAGTGTCCTTGTCTGTAGCTTGATATAATGGTGGAATGTTCTTTTTGACATCTTCTATGACGGCAAATTGTCTCTGTAGCTTGGGCTTTATCGGTTGTTAGTTGTTGGACTGCCGTGATGAGATGTAGAAATTAGCTCCTAAAAGAGCCGTTTTCATTTTAGTTTTTCACTTACTGTTCGAGAAGTGAGACTAGCGCGTTCATGAGGAGCGCATTTTTCTTTTTCTCTTCCGCAACCTTCTTGCGAAGCGTCAACTCCTTAGAGTGCCTGAGGAGGTTCTCTGGCACTCTTGCCAAAACGTTTGGGTCTACCAGGACCTTCAACTCCTTTAATCTCATAACCTCTTCAATCATTGGCAATGGCGTACCCGCCTCTAAGGAGTTACTTGGAAGTGAAAGGTCTTGTTCAACTTCCAATAACGCTTGGGAAAGTGAAGCTTCAAACTCTTTAATTTGACTGGCTCCATCGTGAATTTGAGTTTTCATAATAATATCGGGGTACTTATACACTTCAGCGCTTAGTGCATAATCAAGTTTCGCAATGCTTTGTTGTAACTACCCATAATAACTTACAGACTGTTCAAAGTAGTTTTATTACGGAGTTCATTATGCAGTTTAATTAAACAAGAAACTTGATGGTGATCAAAAGGACAATAGTAGCAATGTACGATACAAAGAGCGCCTTAACTACCAATAATAACTCATTGCATAAGCGAGTTTATTAGGCAGTTTTTACGGAGTTTAATTAACCAAAAGCTTGACGGTGTTCAACGGGGACAATAGTAGCAGTGCATGATACGATGATCGGCTTAACTACCTATAATAACCTATTGCACAAACGAGGTTATTAGGAAACTTGAAATTAGCCGCTTTGCTTGGAGGCAGTTTTTAATTTTGCCAGCTGGTGTTAAAGAAGAACGGGTTACAATAGCGGCAATGACCTCTTTTGAGGAAGAGGCGTTCTGTCACTTGGAACGTGACTTACACCGGGATAGTGAAAGCCCTTTAAGCGTACAAAAAATGCGCTTGTTTTACTCACGAAGCGCTAGTTTACACTCACTATTGGTTTAACTGCACTTTACAACAAACACGCAAAAGCACAACAAGCACACAAATCATAGCATCCACAAACTTATCAGCGGTGTATGCTTTAGTTACACTTAGAGCAAACAATGTATGCTTTAGTTACACTTAGAGCAAACAAACTGTTCGCCCTGTTGTCACTGATCGCACAGATCGTAGAGTCAAAGAAACAGGAAAAAAGCGAATTCGGATGAGAACTAGTCGAGAAGATAAAGTTCTGATTTCGCATGTGACCATGAAAGTGAAGACAACCAAGTGTAATGAGTATATTGAAATGCGCTCATTCACGCGGTATCGAGCCGTTTTTATTCAAAAGCAGACAAGGACATGCCGGAAAAACAGTTAAAAACTTTACTTAACGTGTCCGGCGCAGCTAAATGAACACACTGTGCAACTGTGTAAACCTTTTACTGCAATTGCAATAGAAAAGGTTGTTTCAAGCCAAAACAAATCTTGTTTCATCTAGTTTTAATTTCTGTTATCAGCACTGCGTACGCATCAGGGAGCAATTTAAACTTGTTCTTTGAAAGCAGTTTCACCTTAGGGTAGAACTCGGAGGTACTTTTCTAAATTGTTTACAATAGTGACAATTTCTTCTTTTTTTTTAGTACAAACTATCCTGCTTGCTCACGATGGAGCATTGTTCCTCAAATTCACAATAACGAGAGTCGGTTTCTCTTACGAAAACAGAAAGGCATGTTTTACTACGAAATGCATATGGCAAGAATGAACTTTGTATAGGAACGTACTCTGGAATAAGAGAGCAATCTATTCCTACTCGCAAAAGATGGAGCATTGCTCTCAAACTGCAGAGTATCGGCATGGATGCTCGCATTAAAACCAAAACGTGTGTTTGACTAAGGTTTCACAATAAAGACCGACCAGATATTGTTTTGTGTGTGTGTGTGTGTGTGTGTGTGTGTGTGTGTGTGTGTGTGGCAACAAAATACACAGAGTGAATTTGGCGATCGGGGAGAAATTTCATAGTTCCAAGTTGACAATAATAATTTCATTTACCATCTGATCGTGACCGATGAAAATGTAAAAATGCTCAATGAATAAATAAAAAGAAAACAAACGAACAGAGACTTAACAGTTCAATAGGGCTCCCATTGTGTATTAGTACGTAATCCTTCTACCATGGGTGTTCGTCTTTTTGCGTTTGGGAGTGGCCAAAGGTGTTTCCAAAACAAGAGGTTTCTTAGACGCGAAGTGGGTGTCGAGATCATCTGGCGTTCTAACTGGCCTTTGCGGGGAACAGGACGAGGAACTTTAGACTCTTTAGTTCTCGTACGTGTTCCAAGCTTCACGCTCATAGGGACTGTCGGTTTCCTTTGAGATGTTGTTGGAGGGCCGACGGAGCAAACACTGTTTCTGTGGATGGTGGTATAATCACTGGTAGGGCAGCCTTACTCTCACCCTTTATGTTTGGCCAGCATTTGATATCGTTGTGTAAGGTGTTCCAATAAAACAATTTTTTGATCATCATGCAACTTGAACTCAATGATGTGTTTCATGTCTTGATCCAATCGCGTTTCTATTGTCATCTGTTTAGGACTTGTCAATCAATGTTCCGTTTCCATACTTTGCATTACAATTGTTCTGGAATCAATACCATCTTTTGTGCCTGTTTCATGTTCAAACTTTGCGCCAGCAGTGTAACGAAAGTGGTGATCGTTGTGTGTCAAGTCAACAGAGCATTACCTTGTACGATGTTAACCGTTTAAATGGACTGTTTGCTTCAAGGATGGCCCCTTAGAATTACTTAGTTTCTATACTGAAACAAGCCGTTCTGCATGTGTTCAGGGGGTGATCCCTTAGGTAATTTTGCTTCCTTGAAGAGCCTATTCAATAAATGTTTCCGTCTGTTCACTGATGGATCCGTGGCCTCCTGGAAGTCCATGTCATCTTTGTTCATGTAGCGTGTTTGCGTTTTCATGATTTCTTTGTGCACGGGATCCGCTTCCAACTCGTTAAACCATGTGAGATAGGAAATGTACAGCTTTCGCATTCTTTTCCTGTAGGCAGGAAGTAATTCATTAAAGGCCTCTACCTCTGCAATATCTTCAGACACCCGTTGCAGCGTGCGGATGTTCACTTGTTCTTGAAATTGTGATTCAAGATTATTCACAGCCTTACAGAGCAGCTTATGCCAAGGGTTCTTTTCAGGCTCCTTGTCGCTATCTAAAGTGGTATCTTCACTCTGCTCCCCTTCGCTTACATTGCGCTCATCTCCGCTACTGTCTTCATCCTCGCTTCCCATTTCCTCCATTTTGTCATTACCGGGAAATTCTGTACAATCCTCTTCAGTTGAAGAGAAACTCTCATATTGCTCTTCCATTGAACGATTGGGACAGTGATGCTTTTCGTGGCGGTCTCTGTTGTAGGCTACGGCTACGATTAAATACTTTTGGACAAAAGTGACAGATATACTCCATCATAGGACTCTGCGTGATGTGAACCGAACGCTCTTTTGCTTCAAAATGAGCTCGGTGCTCCTTGTCCTGCTCTTTCCACTACTCTTCTTTTGAGCTGAGCCGCCAACGATTGAATTAATCAGAAAAGAAACGCGAGTATATTTTACCCAGGAAAGAGTTCACTTAGGTATTTGGCATGTAACCGTATTATACCCTTGTAAATATAAGTCAGTGGTCTGTACTAAATTTATACTTGACTGGTTTTTCTTTTTCGTACAAGAGTGAAGACAACCACTTGTTATTCGACGTTCATTCGTTTATTATACACATTATCAAATCAATCATGTAAGTACGCTCACTCCTTCCAATTTAAAAGTAAAATTCGTTTACAAGCTCGTTCACTAGCAAATCGAGATCAACATTTTGCTGCTTTTTCATTAGATTGTCTTGAGGAGTACGAATCTCGATAAGACTGTCAAAATCTATGGGCTCTGTCTCAGAAGATCCAACACTGTCACAATGTTCTGCAGTAGAAAACGTGGTTACTTCGTTAAAAACATAATATATGGCTGTGAGGATCCGATCCTTTAAGTCACTGTTCTCTTTGTAGTGTTCGAGCTCTAAGACGGAAAGATAAATCCAGGTCCTTGGAAACTGAGTGAGCTCTGTCAGGTAATCTTCCCAATCGTTGTGAAGGGTGAATCCGAGAGCGGCGCATACTTGCCTTGAAATGTTTAAAACACGCAGCAGGTCCATCCTGTCCATCGCCCGGTCGAAATAATAACTCCAAGCATCCTCTTGATCCATCATCAAGCATGAATGATGTATTTGGCTTGGGTGATTTGTTTCACAGCCATAACAAGAATCCATCTTTGCCTGATGAACGGCTTCATCACAAACATCAGCATACGCAAAACGAAAAATATGACCAACCAAGACTGCTAAACGTTGCTGCGTCATCCACCTCATCCACTGCAGGTAACAGAGATTGAGGAGGTTGGATCTCAATATGTGATGCTATGTTTGTGTTATTGGTCTCGTATCCAGTTGTATGAAGTAACGTAGACCTGTACCAGCTGTGATATTTATATCTTAGGTAGCAATCCTAGAGATCACTGCCCAAACACGTTTACACAGTGGCTTTGTGTAAGCTCTGTTCTTCATCATCGACCTGTTATCAGCCTAACACCATCACCACACGGTAAACTGGTTTTACAGGGAAAAAAAAACCAGATTTTTCAAGCACACCGTGGGTAACAACTCGGCCAGACACGCTTGTCATCGACTCTTCTTTTCATGCCAAGTTCCGTTGCAAATTGGTTGCAAACAAAAACATCCATAGTCATTCCAGGACAAGGTCTGTTCATCTTATCTCCTTCCTGTTTATTCATTGAGCATTTGTACATTTTTATCAGCTGGTTAATAAAACTATTATTGTCAACTTGGAACTATGAAATTTCTCCCCGATCGCCAAATTCACTCTGTGTATTTTGTTGCCACACACACACACACATACACACATACACACACACACACACACACACACACAAAGTTGGTTTAAGCCAGAATTGGAACCTGTCCAATTTGGAAACTTATTTTTCTTGGCACTTTAATGTGGTTATGTTTTTTTTTTATTAATGATATTTCTTTCAATGAATTTTTAACCTAAATTTTATTTAGTTAAGGAACGGCTTACAGTGAACAAAAAGCACTTCAAACTGGACGGTAGATTAGCCCGCGGGAAATGAGCCCGCCAGTCATTAAATTTGGTGGTCTGTAGTCATAAGACGATTACAGGGGTACTTCACAATGAGTGGCTCACCCAGTTTATCAGAGAATATAAAAATAATTAATACAGTGGATAGGTTCATTGAAAATTAAAAAAAATTCCTTAATTTTCACGTCAACACTCGGGGAGAAATTTGGTATCCCCGCGCGACCAGGTAATATCAGATGGGAAATTCAACAGCAACAAAGTCGTGTCAGTGTACTTATAAGATGTTAATACTACGTTCTACAGACCACGTGTGAAAAAGTACATCTCACCCAGAACCAGAGGACCCCTGTCAGTACCACGTCTTTCAATGTACTAGAGGACCCTGCAAGTCAGGCTTTTGAATAAAATATCCCACCAAGGACTAATGGACCCCCGTAGAGGACCCCAGCAAGTACAACATCTCAATCAGGACCAGAGGACCCCTGTAAGTACACATCTCAGCAGGACCAGATGAACTCTTTTTACACACACTGCAAGCCTTCTGTCTTGTGTAGAGTACCAATTGCATGGACGCATATTAGTTTCTCCGCTACCCACCAAGTAGTCTCCTCCGCAGCCATTATTAGGATCGTCACACAACGCTTCTCTCCCACTAAATGAGAACCCGCAGAATTGATCGTGCCCACGACCCGAGAGCCTGGCACAGGCTAAACAATATATAGCATTATAGCGGGGCTCCCGCGCGCGAAGCGCGCGTGGAGCAGAGCCCCATACTCATGGAATATGGTCAACCTCTTTTCTTTTGGTTGTCACGTGACTGACCGAGCGTACGTACGTCCGTACGTCCGTACGTACGCGTCTACAGATTGTACGGGTAGGGTAGGGGAGACTATCAAAAGGAAGGGAGGGGTATCTCAGGCTTGTCTTGGCAAATCCACATCTTTTATATTGGACATTCACAATATGGTCAATTGACAGCTGTCAAAACGGGATAGCCACTGACCAGCATCACATGACCATATTGTGGGCTCATGTGTCAACTCATCGAGGTGACGTGATTTATTTGGAAGCTGTTCTGGTAGCCCGCGTATTTTTGGCGGGAAATTGCGTTGACGACTGAAAAAGAAATTTTCAGTTCATTGTCTTTTGAGACACAATATTACTACTCTACACTGTTAAAGTTTTACTAAAGGATAAACGAAACAATTTCTATTGCTATGTCAACAAACAATAGCAGAGAAAATATAATTTGCAGAACACAGGGTTCATGTGAAGAGCAACGGGAAAGAGAGCAAGAATTAACTGAGGAAGAATGAGCGAAGTAGATCGCCA
The DNA here is from genome assembly GCA_949710005.1 of Ricordea florida. Taxonomy (NCBI): domain Eukaryota; kingdom Metazoa; phylum Cnidaria; class Anthozoa; order Corallimorpharia; family Ricordeidae; genus Ricordea; species Ricordea florida. The sequence goes on from OX453284.1 coordinate 11,930,609, forward strand.
AAGAAGGCGCGCTCGGGAAAGAGAAAGGAGACGAAATTATAGCGAAGAACGCCGACAAGCAGAAAGAGTCCGGGCTCGAGAAAATAGACAAAATGTTAACGAAGAACGCCGAGAAGTGGAAAGACTTCGTGCTGTGGAAAACAGACAAAATTTTAGCGAAGAAAGCCGAGAAGCGGAAAGACTCCGTGCTGTGGAAAACAGACAAAATTGTAGCGAAGAAAGCCGAGAAGCGGAAAGACTCCGTGCTGTGGAAAACAGACAAAATTGTAGCGAAGAAAGCCGAGAAGTGGAAAGACTCCGTGCTATGGACCACAAATTTGCATAAGTTTTGTCTGCATAATATTTGCTCACTGATGCGTGACTCAGCACTCGCACTTTCCACTTTCCCTTAAACTTGACACTTGACTTGGAAAACCGACTTCTAAACAAACCTTCTTCAGAAAAATGATCTTCTGAATGCACTACTTTTGAATGAGAAGCAAACTGATGAAAGATTTCAAATTTTTATGTCCTTTAATCATATAAACATCTCCCCTGTCGACGGCTAAGAAATACTCCCGCGGGAATTTTCTCTTGGCGGCAAATTGCAGAATGTAGCGCTTTCACTGGCAGCTTTTCGCGTTGTCGACGTTGTCATTTAGTGTGTCGATTGAGAACTTTGGTTTCAACGCCGTTGTTTTCGTAAAAAATGTTCTTCTAAATTGTAAAATGTCTCAAATGTATGTTAGTCATTCACGTGTTGCGTTGGACCAGGTCTACTTATAGTTCACACTTTTACGGTTATTTATTTCTTTTGTTAAGTAATTACAGCTGATTGTAGTGAATAAATGAAGGCAGTAATTTTTTAAACTTACAATGTAATTAAGAAAAGAATAATTAATAATTATTTTTTCATTCTCGTGAAAAATGTTTTTCGGGCTGGTAGATGTTGGTTACAGCTTGCCCGAAGGGCAATCTGTAAAATTAATTTTCTTTCCACCCTGCTTGGAGTAAACATTTATTTTACCGAGGTGTTCGTTTTAACACGAAAATGACAAGAGTTGTGTCCTGCATTTCCCAGTAGCGTGTACAAATCTTTTAAATACATTTACGCAAATAGAATGGTTAATTTCATCAGGAATAGAATACAGTACATTGATAATTTGTGTTTTTTGTAGAGTATACTCCATGACTTTGTAGGTAGAAAGACCGTACTTATGGCAGACGAAAGTTTAGACAAAAATCATAGCAAGTTAACCGACCTCGACACTTAACTATAGTTAAAAACGTTTGTGAATTCCTTCGCAATATTTTAGAATGCTTTTACAGTTTAAAGTGAAATGAAAGTACTAACGGGAGCCCCGCTTTTAGGCTTGGCTAAATCTATATTAGACATTTTTAAACGCGTTTTTTTCAGTGTCACATGAAACACCGCGTTTTGTATGTCTCACGATTGTAGTTCGGACAGACTCATGACTAACTGGCCCGCATATTACGCAGAATTAAGCTTTTGTCGATATAGTGCTCGTTAAAGTGGCATATACTGCTTGAACATCTAGAATATTGCTGGGAAGCATAATTCAGTTTCTCTAAATTATGCTTCCTACCATCAGAGTTATGCTAATTGGTTTTTAATCAAATACACACCAAAAAAAAAAAATTGTCTCATGGTCAAATATACAACAAATTATTAATAAATGCATTCTCCTTTTGCAAATACTGACAAGACTAGAATAACGTCAGTTTCTCAAAGATAGAGTAGCAGTCTTAAAACGTGTAGTTAAAACTCTACCTCGTATTTATGTAGTGCTGAACTGAGAAACTGTTATGAGTTTGCTAACCTCATAATCTCTGATCCAGTACAAGCTCCTGGCTGTAAAAACACTCACCAGTTGAGTAAAAAGTACAGTGTATGTCTTCGACTACTGACAAGGCGTGTTATGTAGCCTGGCCTGGCAGTTATGAGTTCTGTGCTCAATCACTTGCTGCCCCATTGCACCCACTATCCTAAGTCATCAATACATAACTCATGCCCAGTCTTCGAACACAACAAAACTTAACGGTGAAGTGGGGCAAATGAAAGCCGGTTTTCGTGTTCTTTTGACGGAAGTTACTGTACTGAGAAGGACTAAATGTAATCATCGGCCTTAAATGTAATAACTTTTGGCCTTTTAAAATGTAATAACCCCTCAGTGCGATAAACTGGCCAGCGGACTTTAATGCATTAAAATTGTACTAACATCATAGATCAACCTCGTTCCCAGGGCTTTTTCCTGTCATTAATGACGTTAGGGTTATTACATTTAAGGCCAAAATATTATTGCATTTAGGACTTTATTACATTTAAGACCGAAATATTATTACATTTAGGACTTTATTACATCTAAGGCCGGTTATTACATTTGGCCTTCAACAGTTAGAAGTTTGTCTCACAAAAATTTCCAAAGATTCCAGTTTTCGGGAGCAATGCGCCAATCACAGGAAGTTGTAGAATAAGGAGAATAAGGGACCGGCATTATTTATACGGTGAAGCGGGGGGCTGGTGCAAATAGGGGGCGAGTGTCCAATTTTTGTGCATGGCCAAAAGGGGTGGGGGGGGGGAGTGGGGGTTTACATAAATTTGTTCAAATATATGGCCAGCAAAAGTCCTCTTTAATTTTTACTTCACACATTCATGAGGAGAAAGGGGGGTGAGGAAAAATCCTGCTTACCGTTAAAGGGGGGGATGGGTGGGTGAGGAAAAACCAAGTATGGGATATTCACTGTTGCACCAGCCCTCCCCTAACCAATAAATAAAAATAATCATATTTTGCTTATGCGCCTATAGCCTTAATTCACGTAGCGCGACTTTCAATTATGTTTATTCTTGAAGTGTAAAAATAGCACAATGTTTGTTCAGTTGATATTGTGTTCTTAACTGTTATGATTTGAATTGAATTAGTTTCAGTCTTCTGCAGTATCAACAGTGTACAAGCTATTAAGGGACCTTGTGTTCTTTTGGTAATATACATTGACAAACAATGTTCAAGTTACAAGATTAAGGGTATAAAACAATAAGGAAATTTAGTAACTAAACGGAAAAAAAATAAACTAGCATCGGGTCGGACGGCTCGAGAAGTGAAACAGTGAAGGGGGTATAGTATGTTGAGTCTGGTAAATGTGTGAGAGATGAATATATTTTCTGGACCTTCACTGGCAAACTCGGTGAAAGGGAAATCCGAGTTCTCCCCAGATGGGTGTCGAACCTCCATCCGTAGAAAGAAATTAAGTACTACAATATTATACAGCTTTACACTGGACTGGCCTCTCACTAGCCTCCTTCGCAGCCGTTCTTAGTCTCGTCACGCAATGCTTCCCTCCCCACGTGGGGAGGGAAGCATTGCGTAACGAGACTAAGAACGGCTGCGAAGGAGGCTAGCCTCTCACACATAAGAGGAAATATCAAGCAATCAACCTGTTTTCTAACACAAATCTGGAAAACCGTTTTGGTTGATAATTTGGACAGTTTGCTCTTTATGAAATCTGTAAATTATTAGTGGGTTTCTAGATTGTCGGTTAGTTAGGGCAATCTGACGCTGGCGCAGTAGCCCAGGTATCTCGAACTCTCAAGGGTGAACCAGAGATGCCAACTCTCCCGCTTTTGGCGGGAGACGTTCGCTTTTTTGCCTCGTCTCCCGCTTTGATACATAAATCTCCCGCTTTTACGTCCACTATAAATATTGACTACTTAGTAAAAAATAAAACAGACTTCCTCCTTGTTGTTTTGTGTCACACTCCCGCTAGATAAGATCGAACGCGCTATCTGCACAATGATATAAACAATCTTCCTATTGGAGCAGCTTTTAAGCCAATGAACGATGAGAATACATGAGACGGAACCAGAGATGCCAACTCTCCCGCTTTGATACATAAATCTCCCGCTTTTCAAATTTTTGGTGTTGGCATCTATGGTGAACGGAAAATAAATCGAGTTGGCGGGGTTTGAGATAAGGGCCATGTCGAAAAGGAAAATTACGGCACGTGAAGTGTCACGTTGTGTGACTGTTATGTAATGGCTCGTTATGTTAGTAACGCGAGTAACATGAAATTCAATCTTGTCAGTTAAGTTGATTGACAGTTTTAGCACATGTTGAATCTCACTATTGGAATCTAGTAGTATTTTTCCCGGGGGGTACTCCCATATATGGATATTATTGGTATGTGCCACGTGATAGGGTATGGTTTTTGAGGTTCTCGATCCCTAATAAATAGAGTATCATTTTTGCACATGTTGGTATAGCGTTCCCAGTGTGATCCTTAGATAGGGTGCCTAAATTGTATCAGCTAAAATAGCAGTGCGTTAATACCCAGTTAAGCGGAACAAATGATCTGTTAAAGTTAAACTAACTAGCAAAGCGATTTTATAAAGACTGTGTTTTCCGCTCAAGTTATTTTCAGTTTTTGTTTTTCCCTTGCATAGGGTATTATTTTTTGGGTTTGGGCCTTAAATAGGGTATCAATTTTCGTTTGCGTCATCATTTAAATAGGGTCAGGGTTTAAGACCCTTTCCGGCACACACCTGTCCGAAATTTATTAGGTTTACGCCCCCCCCCCCCCCCCCCTGTCTTTTTTTTTCATCGCAAGTCGCTCTTGCGATATTAGTTCAGTCTAGGATTTATCTGTACCAGGAAAGTTCGTCACGATTAAACGAGTTGAATCTCTGAAGATTTGCGTCTTGGTTTTCAGTCCCGAAATAATAGGATTTTATTCACTCCAACAGGCCAAGCTCACATTTAAAGAAAACTAAAAATAACCTTATTAAAAAAGTTAAGGTTTAAATACGCTGTTGTCCATTTTCATGGTTGATGGAGGCTCCTGACGAGGTCTACTAAACATTAATATGACTTATGTAATTTAGGTTACATTCTATATTGTACATTGTCTATTAAAGAATTGAACAATACATTCGGTAATCATCACACCATACACACTAAAGGACAGAACGCTTGTCAAATGAACCGATATCGCATCTCATACAACTGATCGCTGCCATGTAGTATCTTCTATATGTACACTGAAAGAGAGTTATTACACGGGAAATTCAACAGTATTATGAAAGTCTTGTTAGCACAAGGTGTGTGTCGAAAAAGGTACCCTAAAAGGGCCAAATCTCCCCCAGGATCAGGGGACCCTTGTAAGTACCACATATCGGGACTACGGAACCACCCTAAGTACAGCATCTTAATCACGAGGACACTTATTACAACATCTCTTTCAGAACAGAGGACCCTTGTAAGTACAACATTTCAACCAGGACCAGAGCAGGGTTGCCACTCATTAGAATCCACAAAATTACCTTTTCCTTGACTTTTCACTGACCTCAAAACAATTTAACAACCACACTACACTCAACCACGCTCTGATGAAAATGGGCGAAGGAAAACACCGGTTTCCAAGCTTCCCCGGATTTCTCTTCCTTATTTGGAAGAAGACATTCACAACAAAAACCACTTACCAAAAAACACTGCATTTGAACGCATAACTCATTACACATGTACATCGACTACTTCACAAAACGTTGTGGAACCCTGAAAACAAAATTCCCTGACTTTTTGCCAAATTCCCCGACTTTTCCCTGACCGTGGCAACCCTGCAGAGGAATCATTTTAGTATGCACTATCACGGACTGCCAATTGCATGGACTTCAGGTATTGGGCTCCTGGCTCTATGAAACAAGTTACCCTCAGAAGCCTTGTCCCAGTAACCTTGTCTTGTTAAGTCTTTCCAATTCATCCTGTCAGTTAAAAAATCAATTTCGCCCTTTAACACACGTGTAATTGCCTACTCGTGCCAGCCAGAAAGTATAGTACAGCCGGCAGTGACGAATAATACAGTGAAGTAAAACAGTTTATTAGCGGTTACCAAAAAGGATCGCCATACATAGGCAACAACAGTTTGAGATTACTCAGTTCTATCACTAAAGAGCAAGTCCTCGTTTTGGTAAAGGTAAAATGCTTCAAGTTCTTGTTTTCTTTTTCAATTTCTTGTTCCCATTTTGTCGACTTTCAATGCTGTGTTTGTAAACCAGATTTGTCTGCAAGGCTTCTACTGAATGACTAGTTTCACTGCAAAAGCTAAAAGGACAGCAAACCAAGCTTTCCCCTGAAACCAAACGCCTCCACTGGGTTTAGTTGTAGTTGGTGATTTGAGAATGGTACATTGCCCGCCTGGACAGTCTAGTGTGCAACGATTGGCGTTGCACTTGACTAGGCACCTCCCTACTGGGCATATCTGCTGGCACTCCCTGACATTGGAAGAGCAGGTCATATCACAATTGCCACCAGGGCATGCTTGCGTGCACATATCAGCGTCACAGCTCATGTTCACAAATCCACGAGGGGCGAATTGAGCACAGGTCTCCACCCCCGGTAGACACGTCATGTTACATACCCCTCCAGGACAATCTTGCCTGCACGACTTTCCTTCACAAATCATCGCTCCTAACAGGGATACCTGTTCACATTTAGTCGCGCTCCTGAGACATCTTAGGGTGGAGCATGTAGTATTGGGACCGTAGCATGTTTGAGAGCAGTTTTTGGCGTCGCAGAGCAGGGAGCCACATTTTTCCAAGACACAGGACTGATGACAGTATTCCGCTGCCCGGCAATCAATGAGGTCACAGAAGCCGCCATAACACTCTTGCCGACAAGAGTCATACTCAGACGAGTTACCGCATAGCATCTTACAGGGAAACGTCGGGCATCCTGCCTGATAGCAGGTATTTTTGAACCCAGAAGTCTGACAGTTGGTTCTCGTGTTCGTTGTTTCAACAAGCATCCCAGACAAGGACAGGATAACAATGGAAAGGAAGGAAATCATCTCTTGACGCAGACTCAAACTGTGAAATCGAGAGGGTTTTTTTTGGTTAAAGTTTAGATTAAAGTTTAAGTGCGCTGTGCAGAAGATCATTAACTAGACGCCTATAGGCGCATACTCGGGCTACTGTCGCGTACACAGATAAAGGGAAAGAAGCATTTGTACATGGGACACGGTGTTATGGCGAGCATTTATTGATTGTATGGCTTTAAGCTTGAAATATGTCGAGTTAGCGAACGGCGTGTGCGTCTGTATGTATTTTGAGCGCCCCAGAAGAAAACACATTCGTCATTATTTCCAATAACTCTTTATGCTACGAGGAACACAAAGCAAGAGGAATGCCCGTATGTAAGTCACATGACTATAAGTCGTGCGTCGCCTCTTTTTCGTGAATGTCTCAATTGTATGCATTACGTCAGCATATATAATTGTGACATGATGATAGATAGACTGATAGATAGAAAACCGAAACCTAGACTCGGCCTACCTTTCAGGTAGCCCGAGTAAAAAGAGACTGACCAGACGAAAGTTTTAAAAGCACGAATTCTAGTGGCATGTAATGGTCCGTGATCAATGATGCTCGAACGGGTATATATTTGTCGAACAGCAGATAAGTATCGGAGGATGGGGAGAGTGAAGAGAAGAAATGGGATAACGGAGTAACGGAATTTCTTTTGTTGGAATTATGGAATAATGCCATTTCGTGGGTCGGAATAACAGATTTAAGACTTCCTTTGGAATGATTGATTACATCGTCTGGAATAAGCAGATAAGTATATATGTATATATGTATATATACATATATATATATATATATATATATATATATATATATAGAATATATATATATATATATATATTCTTTTTTTAAAGCAATAATGAGTTCTTTTTTACTGGAATAATGGAATAACCAGGCAGGGACAATGGAAAAATGGACATTTGATTACTTCTCTTTGGTCACGAAGACAAATAAGATCATAACTGTAGTGTATAGAGTGTTGATAACTGTGTGAAAGCGAGAAAGTGTAGGGTAATGTTATGCACATGGAAATATGCAATTAGAATGTATATCTATAGGAGTGGTAATTTATTCCGGTAGCTTTTTCTCGAGTAAGTTAGCGTGGTGCAGTAAGAGTGTAAAAGTCTCAATAGACTGGTTTTAACCTAAACTCGAGGCGATCTACAATAACCCGTTAAAACATTAAAGGACGCAGGTATATTTGAAGTAGGAAGACACTCTTCCCTTAATTAGGGATACTATGTATCGAATGGTCCTTGCGAGCATTTACGAGCACTGTGTTTTATTTTGCGAGCACGATCAATGACCGAATTTGTCTGAGCAGCAAGAAAAATTCAACTGGCGTATATGTGTAAGTTATGGTCCTGTGCTTGCAACTAAACTTGACAGCCAGATCGAAAGGTGTTCAGTACGATGTAGTAAAACATTATTTCCGTACCAAAACAACGCCGAAAAACGATTTTCCAACTTATGAGCAATTGAGCAAACTTAAGCAAGAATTCGAGCATGCAAGCAATTTTTGAGCACAAGCAAGTGAGCACTCGTCTAAAATTTGCGAGCAAATCGAGCAACAGCCAAATTAACACTTGAAAATTTGAAGGATCATCTGATCATTCGGTACCCCTGGCCTTCACTTCAATGGCAATAAACTGAGAAATAAGCATCGGCTTTCTTCATTTCTGCGTCAGTTTAAGAAGCAAATGATATATCTTCCAAAGTTGGACTTTCAACAATTACATATAGAAAAAGTACAGTCCAATATATCGCCTATCCGGCCGGTTGAAGCTTAATGCGTCATTGTAGTACAAGGCTATACTTATACACTATATACTTACTCTGTACTGGCTAATATTTGGTGATTACGTGAATAGTTATCAGTGTTGCGGAAACCTCACTACCGATCTTTTACTTGCGCTGGTTCAACGCAGCAATTGGATTGTATCTCCGTTTATTTCCGTGGTCCAGCCGCGTCCACCAATGCTCTAATACAAGCAAAATAAAACTCTAATGAACACTGCTCGAACGTTCGATCTAAAGTGAAGCTACAATACTGCCGCACTATAATTTACCCGCACATTTGCGTAATCAGTTCAGTAGTTTTCCGGCGATAATTACACATTGAGTAAAATCCCATATTGTTTAGTATGTTGCTAAATTTAATCTAGAATTCTCAACTGCATTTCCCTACCCCTTGTTTAGCGACCTACAACGCATGGAGCCAATGTAAGTGCGTTTAACAACATAACTGCACTACGGACTTGTTTACATTATTGTGAAATTGCATGTCACAAGCCTGAACTACCTCCCTTTACTACTACTGTCACATTTACCGCTTGCGAATCAATTTATGTTTTTTGAATACGCAATATGTGAGTTACGCTTTCCAGATAATCAAAGATACGTGCTCAAAATATTACAAACTTTCTCAACGTATTCTCGTGGAAATTGAACTAACTAGAATCGTTGTATGTTGCTGTCAATTCGGCTGAAATGGCGAATACGATGGGCGATAATCATCGTTCTACTTCAGTGCAATCAAATAGTCACCATTTACAGCCAACAGGAATATACGACTATTTTAGATTACTTAAGGTTTGTTCAGATCAGAGGATATTTTCAGCTCGTCTTTAAATGTATGTTCGAATTCTTAGACGTACATTCCCATACAAACCCTTTTCAAAATCATATTAGTACTAGTGTGCCACACGATTAACCAAGATATTGTCTGAGCAGCCTGTGAAATATATCATCGTGAAAGCGAACCATGTGCCTGCAGAACAGGCCATGCACTGTGAATCAGACTACGCTATAGAACAAAACTAATCTACTATTTTTATTTTCATAGACAACGCAGACCAAAGGCACAGCTGTTGATTGCGACAATTTAAAGTTATTTTCCGGAATATTTGAAAAAGACCATGAGGAATGCGCCACTTTTGGTAGTTTTTGATTCTGCTGACGTGAGGTCAAGCCAGCCACACTATTATGAGGTTCACAAGTTAAATTCCAGATTTCAAAATCAACACATGCCTTTGTAACTATGCTTTGCTTTATCCAAATCATGTCGCGTTTGTTTCGTCATTTCCAAAATCCACTAAGGGTCAGACATACATCGTTTTTCAAAATGGAAAGGATCATTTCAAGTTAATTATACTGACATATGTCCACCGCTATTTTGACTTTTTTTAGACAAGAAACAGGAAAATAGTGTCTGACTAGCATAACCGTTATGCCTTAATTAGTAGAATTAATTGCTTGCTACAGCATTATTTTTAAACGCGTGTTTGGTAACAAACACAGCGTCTCGTATGCCTCACATTGTAGTTTGCAAAACTCAAAAGCAAAGGGCTTGAACCGTGAGTCTCATGACTAACTGGCCAGCACATTACACAGAATAAGCTTTTGTCGACTGTGCTCGTAAAAAGTGGCATATGATTCTTCTAGAAATGCTCAGAATTTTTGGAGATTATGCCGAAATGACACTAGTTTCTCTACATTATGCTTCCTACCATCAAAATTATGCTATTTGGTTTTAAATTAAAGTTAAAACGGACCAGAAGAAATAAAGGCAAAGCAAGGAACGAAACCGTTTCTAATGACTGTAGGTTTGTTTTTACTGAATATTCAATAATTAATGTCTCATATATCATCTCCAGTTATTCTTCAGAATCAGCAAAATACTTAGTCTGACGTCATTCCGCAATGGTCGACAAATAGACGAACTAAGGACGAGGCTATTAATGTTAACATCACACAGAGCAAACCGACCACAGGCAGAAGTGGGGACCAACTATCATCCAACGTTTTTAGACAAAAAATATATTCATGGAAGGAATTGTTAATCGACATTTCGTCGCTTTTTCATTTCTTGAAAGTAAAACTGAAGCCAGATTATGGCGGCAATGCTAAATCAGATAAAAGTCATAAATTATGCTCGAGCTACTAAATTCTGCCAAAAATGATGCTGGCACAATATTGACAAAAGCCGTACGTAGACCCTCTGACAACCAATGCAGGACAAAAAATGGTTCATGGTCAAATATACAGCAAATCGTCAATCAATACATTCTCCCTTTGCAAATATTGACAAGACTTGAGTAACATCAGTTTACCATCCAACAACTCAATTTTCAAGAACGCTGCCTCGTATTTATGTACTGCTGCACTGAGGAACTGTTATGAGTTTGCTAACCTCATAATCCTGGATCCAGCACACGCTCCTGGCTATAAAAACACTCCTCTCACCAGTTGACCGAGTAGAAAGTACTGTGTACATCTTCGACTACTGACAAGAGTCACAAGACGCGGTATCTACCCTGGCAGTTAATAACTACGCACTGTAAACATTCACGGCACCCACTATATACGTCGTCAGAACGTAACAAAACGTACGCTCAGTCTTCGTACCCTCAAAAACAGTGAAGTGGGGTTGAATAAAAGCCGATTTTCTTATTCCTTTTAACAGAAACTACAGTATCATTCATTTTGGAAAGAGCACAGGATACAGTACAAGTGCTTGTAGGCCGCTTTAATTTACTCGTAAGTACAGTTGACTTCCGTTGGATAGAAGAAGAAGAAGAAGAAGAAGAAGAAGAAGAAGATTCTAGCTTTCCGGAGCAAGGTGTCAACGACAGGAAGTTGTAGAATAAGATAGACATGTTTTGGTTATGCGCCTATAGCCTTAAATCATGCAGCGCAATTATGTCTTTTTCTAGAAAGAGTAAAAATCGCACAAGTTTTATTCAGTTGAGTATGCAATGACCCTGAACAATGGCGGTTCAACTTATAGGCGGATAAAATTTTAAGGAACTTTGTCAGCTAAAGGAAAACAAAATTGCCAACGGGTCGGAAGATTTGAGAAGCCTGTAAATTTGTAAAAGATGTATTTTTTAGGATCGTCACTGGCAAGCTGGGTGACAGGGAAATCCGACTTCTCCCGACTGATGTCGCGCGAACATCAATCCGTGGAAAGACATTAAGTGCTACAACATTTTGCAGCCTTACACTGGTCTGGATTCTCACACATGAACGGTACTAGAGTCAAGTAATTGACCTGTTTTCTAACACAAATCTGGCGCAAATATCTTATGATAGTTTACGCTTTATGAAAAGTCATTACGGGATTGCTATATATTATTGGTCAGTTACACTATTGGTCAGTTAGATTATTGGTCAGTTAGCTATCTGATGCTGATGTAAATGTTTCAAGAACATGAAATAAGCCGATTTCAAAGACTCTAAGCTGTTCAGTCCTTGAAGTCACTGTTCGATTCTTAGTTCATGCTCTCAGTGTAAGTAGACTTACACAAGATAACAAGATATTTTTTTTCTTCTCTCCGGAACACAAAATCGCAACAAGATCCAAATGCGCATGCACGTCGACTATCGCAAATCGGGTAGCTTTCCCCTGGTTCGATCGCAAACGCATAGTTACACAACATTAGAAAAAACCGACTATAATCAGAAACTCAAGTGGCGAACAAAACCACATGGCCACATGTAGTAAATGTCAATAATTGTGACACATATCTTGCATTAACCTTTTCACTCCCAAGATCTTGACAGTACTTCTTCTCAGTGAAGTCTATGCACTCCCTTATATGAAAGTTTGGAGAATTTGGTGTTAGATCGATATAATGCCCTGAAGGTGACACTGTTTCCACCATATTCTTGTCACTTGTCTGCTTGAAACAAGACTGACATCGTAAGGAGAAATGCATGCTGATAACCTCTGGGAGCGAAAAAGTGTGACCTTGTGTTCTAGCGTTATATGTAAATGAGTTAAACCCAATCTCTACTACAAGTCTTACATTTCAGTTCCTTTTGTTTCAGTTGCTGCGAACTGACGCGTTTGTACTAAACACAAAGCAGCAGACTCAGAAACCCTGAATGTAAGCCCCAAAAATCTCAACTTAGAAGATTACATTAGGAACATTATGCTATTAAATCTTGGGCATTCTGCAACAAAGAAAAGAAATCGCCGTTCGCTCAGTTGGACGGCGTCATTGCAAAGCTTTCCTTCTCGTTCTTTCAAACACAAGTCGTTTTAACTCCGTCTCCAAATCCTTTTTCAGTAACGCATATACGATAGGGTTTGCTGCAGAATTCGCTATTAGGAACAGCAGTCGCCCGTCCTTAACATAACTGGGTATATGACGAGAGGAGTTGACGAGATGATGAAACGAAAATACCATTTCAAAGGTGTAACACAGAACAAAGAGACCAACGACTAGAGTGATTAATCTCGCTGATGAGAAATGACGCGATTGGGTTCGTTTCTGTGAAGAGCGACACACTGCAGGATGATTGAAACGTAACTGCGATATAAGAAACATGGTTTGTTGCGCGTGTTTGCGAGAAATATAAAATACGCGAGTAGTTGCAACAACCATAATCAAACAAGGAAGGAATTCAAGAAAAGTAAAAAGGAAAGCTATGAAAAATTTCTCGCAAATTTTTCGAGTTTCTTGCGACGGCAAGAACGTCCATGTAAAAGGCAGTAAACAGACGGTCAAAGGAACGAACCACGTTGCGAACAACGTGCGGCAAATGGGTCGACGAGTCGTCCACGTAATGTACCTGAGAGGAAGCGCCACAGCGACGAAGCGATCCGCCGTCAAGGCGCAAAGGTTGCAAGCTGACGAATAGAAGAAGAAGTAATGAAATGATGCTAGAATCTGAGGTTTGCAGTATCTTAGCCAGGCGTTACACGCGTTGTAAGATGGAAATACGAACAGCGCAACACAGAAATCGGCCAAAGCGAGCGACGTCACAAACGCGTTCGCAGACGTGTGAAGACGCTTTCTTGGAACAATTATACCAATGACGAACGAGTTACCGAAGAGAGCCAAAATACTGAGAAATCAACCCAGAATCAAAAACCAAATGTTCATGTTGAAATTCAGCGGTAGGAAAATGGAATGTTCAGTTTTTCTTGACGCAAAGTGTTAAGTAAAATTCTAGCAGCTGTTAGCAATGGTCTTTCAATATGACTCGACTTCTCTAATGGAACCAGTTTCAACAACACAAACCTTTTGTTGATTTAGTTTTGGATGATTTTTTCTTTATTGCAGCGTAAGTTGCCATTTTAGAAGCTAAAACAAAAACACAGCATAGTCAATTTACATTGAGCCGGTTAATGGTCATCGATCTTCCTGTCTACTGAGTCATAGTTTAATAAGCGGAAGTCTGACTTGACTGAAAAAAAATTAATTAATAAATTGGAACTAAATCTGTTTAAAAGTTGAAGATGATAGATAACCCAAGTGAATTTGCTTCTGGATTTTGATAATTGGAAAAAAGGAGAGGGAGCTTATTATCGAGAACAGCTTGATTTCAGATAATTTTATCTTCGAGGGTGAAAACAATAGTTATCATGGAGCTCGGAAAGCCATTGAAATAACGCTTTTAACAGGAAAAAAACTTTAAGGCCACACTGCGATTTTTAATGGAGGAACAGCGAGGAATGACTTCGTAGTATTGTCAAAAATGGAGATGTAAAAATACAACACTAACGAACCCGGATGTGAATAAGCTTGAATTTTGTTAGTAGTCTCTTTTCTGGACGAAGCAGTCATGTATGTTAAAATAGGTCCGCAGTGAGTAAATGCGTGTGCTACCAAAATAGACTGATCTACTGAGATCTTATACCTCTTATCTTAGCTTAAAACATAACTCAGGTACCGTGACTCGCGCTCTAATTGGTCGAAAACCTATGGGTTTTTGTGCCGGTAAACCCATAGAAAAGAGAAACATTCTGTTCTTATTTGAAGTTAGTTTATAAACGCAATAAAACGCAGTTACTATGCGTTTATCGGCGAAATAAACTACGGGTTACTGCTTAAATAACGCCATACGTTTAAGGAATATTAATTTAAAATAAAAGAAGAAGGTAAAAACATGGCGATTCTGGACTGTTTCCCGTTTGTTATGGGTCAGACGAGACGAGGCTTATTGGAAGGGCAGGTAAAGAGTTTCACTTTCCAAAATCAAGAGTATGACTGAGGAAAGTCTCATCGGAATTTTTTCACAATCAAGGGCTTGCTCAAATATTTTTAACCCTGAAAGAATTAACAGAAACTGACTAAGAGTTACAAGGTGCAAAATTACTTGAGACACTGCATCTACTTGGGGTGTTGGTAATTTAACAATAGTCTCATACATTAAAGTCCTCCTGCCCCCCCCTCCCCTCCCCTCCACCCTTATCAATGTTGCTATCAATGCAAAACCATGATGAAAAATTTAACATACAACATTGCAAGGGGGAGAGGGAGGGGGAAGCTGGAAAAACAGCAAACCTTTGTGCCGGTAGTCATTTAAAGGAGGATTCAGAACATATGACAGTTTTAGATTTGTGAAATGCGGAAGAGAGATTTTATAAGTGAAAGATCATCCCGGTTAATACTTATGTACACAACTAAACGCCGCGTACGCCACTAAAAGTAAGCTTGAAGATTTCTCCCCAAGTAATGTCTGTTCAGAAGATCCTAAGACCTGTTTTTGTTTAATATAAAAAAAGGTGTACGGTACTGAACAGCAAAGGTAGCTCGCTTTACCCCCGCACCCTTCCTTCGAGTTAAATACTTAATATATGCTACATCGATGTATTCTTGGGACTATCAGTAAATGCAGCTGGTTTAAAGTGTGTCTAGCCCTGCACAGCAGAATCTTGCTTGACAGGAGCTTTAATGAAAAAATGGTAAACGTGCAGCGTGCAACCATCGAGTTATGGACGCAAGCGGGATAGAGGTTGCTAAGCACGAAAGAAGCGTAAGAGATGTTGGAGGCGCAGCCGAGAACATCTCTAAATTATTGAGTGCTTAGCAAACTCCCAAGTGCGTCCATAACTCGATGGTTGCACAGCTGCTTCGTTTACCATTTCTTTTACAACATAACACTTTACAACTCCTCAATCTGACTTCAGCATGCAACCAATGGGCAAATGAATCGCGCGTCATTAGCCAATCATTGCGCGCGCTTTCCGAAAGCTATGTTATAACATCATTTACAAAATAAACAATGCATCGTAATAGCAGCGCGGGATGCGTCATCTGAAATTAATGATTGAAATGATATTCCAACCACGTTTTTTTTGTCGATAGCGTAGTAAGGAACGTCTGCGTAGCCTGTTTCAACGGCAAGCATCTGAGCGCAAGTATTGTCATCACTTTAAAGCTATTATGGACAAAAATTGCATTGAAATTGGCTGTAATACTAGATTTTGTGACCCAGCTAGGTGACCAGCTTTTGTTGCCAGACCAAGTAAGCTTTAGACTTGAAATTTGCGTCGTTCCTTACTTTGTGCAATAGAAGCGTCCTCTGCATGGCGGTGCTCAACTGACGTCCGTGATGAGACGGCGTCCATTCAGTGGCTTTTAAAGGATGTTCTCTTGTTATGTGAAAGAAATTGAATGACCCGTTATATTGTCCCGTCAAACGTTTCTTGAGGTATGAGAATCCAATTCATGGTCTATCTACGGTTAATGTTTACTGATAGAGACACAGGAGTTGGGGGGGGGGGGGGAATTGGTATGTAACCAGAGAAAAGGTCTCAACAATCCGCGTAAGTCCTAAGACTTACAAATTCCTTTTTGTACGAAACCCTGTTTAGTAAAGCCACAAGGATATATCTAGAAATACACTAATTGTTGTAAGACAATTTAGGAATCAGTTGATGAGATGGAAGTGGGAAATGTCTGAGGCTTATGGCTGTTACTTAATGCTAATGGGGTAGAAGATACTGTCCTTAAAGTGCTGCAGAGAATTAGCATTCTTTGGCTTTTACTTCAGTCTTCATAAGGAAAAAAAAGATTTGTAACGAAAAGGTAGGGATACAAACCGTAAGGTAATTAGCCGTATCTAAACATGAACCCTAAAGTTTTTCGATATTTTAGATGTTGAATTGAAACAGTGAAAACGGCATTTCTGGGAACGTGTTATTCGTGAAAAAGCTTTGTTCAGAATTGAACATAAAGCTTTAAAATATTTTTTCCGCGGCAAAACTGCGCAGTGAGTCCCAGACGTCTGGAAAAGTCTGCAATAAGCTTTTTATTTACCTCCAACCAAGTAAACATTTGTTATATTTCCGGGTTTCATTTTCACAGCTTGTGACATTAGGACTGTGCCAGTAGGACTGTGCATGATTTTTTGACCCAGTCTGTCAAAAATCAGAATCCCAGAGCCATATAAACAACGAATGTTCGATTCCCGGGTGACAGTTGACGTGCTGGTGCACCCCCGTGTTTGAGTGATGTTGCCCACTGTCATGTGGGTCAACAGGAGTCGGTCGACCGGCGGGCATTGCACTCCTTAACCGGGCCCGGCCGATCACTTAAACTGACAAAAAATATACAACGAATGTATCTGATCTAATTTTCATGATTAATTTTTATATCGGGAGTCTCTCATCTTATTACATTGTTTTCTTGTAGAAAGCTTTTGTAAAATTAGATCGATTTATGGTGTTTTGGATGTTTCAGTGTCGGTGATAACAGGGCCGGTGCAAGTGCTTTGGGAGAAAGAGAGACAAGCCTTGCATGATTCATATAAGAGCAAAAACACCGTGTTTCCCGAACAGAATAGTTCTATAGCTATTTGTCGATACCCCGTGGTTGGCAGATCGAACGGCAATTGCTAAGCTTAGTAAAAATTGTTTTAACCATTATTATTTGCGGCCCGATTAAGGAAATGACAAGGAAACCCTAAAGGGAAAACCTACATCCCTTAAAGGCGGCCATAATTCTTTACCGCCGGGGTAACTCTTTTACTTCGATCGATCGGTACACTCTAGAATCTACTGATGAATGTTCAATAATACTGAATCCACTGAGGAAACGTTTTACTCGACATGTGGTTGGGTTCATTCAGAAATTTCTTTCAAACTTGAATCAGTGCAGACCTCGCCCTCGTTTGCAGGGACAAATCTCGGAATATTTCTACTGCGTTCCGAATTTACAAACCTTTTCTTTCGACTTGCAGCACGCTGTTTCGATTCAGCAGCACGCAGCAAGACCGTCCCACTTATTATTGCCATATACCGTAAACCATGTAGACTTCAAAAGTGGTTTATCAAACGACGGTTGATAAAGGGAGTTGTCAGTCGCTGTAAGATTAAAGAGGAATAGATGTTTCGAGCGTAAGCCCTTCCTCAATGAGTTATTAGCTTGTCTGCCTAGCCAGCCTTGGATACTAATTAACGTTACACACTTGTGCATATGTTGACTGATTCGTGAGCCATACGTTTAAGTACCAGAGAAGGAAACACTGTCAGTATCACTTCCAATAAGTGAGAAGAGTTAAAAAAAAGACACGGCTCGAGAAAACACGTTTATTGATTTATGTTGACGGGCGAGTGCTGTATAATTCGACAAACGGAGAGGAAAAGCTATGAAGAATACCTTTGGTCGTGCTGTTGTTTGAGACGTCTCTCAAAACACATTTGTATGTGCATGAACGCAATTTCAAAAAAAGCAAAAGAAAATATGATTACGCACAGCTTGAATTACTAGACCAACTAACCAAACAGGATCGAGGAAAATCGGTGTTATGTTTCGATGCGGAATTACGTACAAAAAGAGTATAAATGCTGGCACATTTAGTCTTTCCTATGCAATACGGTATGACCAAGAGTAAATGGGGATCCCTCATTTTCTCTTGGTATAATGTTGTGACGTCCCTTTGAAGTTATCAAATACCCAGATCACATTTTGTTTATAGCTTATTAAACGGCAAACGCACACTTCTAAAAGCTGTTCAAAGATAAAGAGATCTGTCTCTGATAAGATAAGGGGAAAATTATCTTTTCTATCATGTTTTGGGAGCTGGCCATGGACAACAAGCACAAAAGAAAGCATACCTAGATAGAAAAATAACGTTAATTACGGCTTCCTATGAAAGCTTGGCTACAGATTAGACACGTTAGAAGAATAATAGGGGTGGCAAATGAAATGGTAAATGCGAGAATTTGCGAGAGGGCAAGACTAGCGTTTTTCTTTGCGAGCCCGAGACATTTTGACTTTTTAGATTGCGAGACAAACCGCTTTTAGTGCGAGACTCTTTCGTATAAAAATCGAGACTGCGAGACGCACATAACCGTGAGAAAACGAGACTGCGAGACCCGTGAAATTTGACTAGAATTTTGCGAGACCCAGAGTTTTTGAAGGACCATTCGCCACCCTTAATAATATACATAAGCAGTCCCCTTCTTACAGGGAGTGCTGCCCTAAATTAACTACCTCGATCATGTACGACATAAATACATATCTAGCCATATCTACACTATACGGCAAGAGAGTTCGTGTACCAAAGCAACCTATTACTTATCAGCCCTACACTGATGTATTAATGAATTGTCAAGTCAGCGGATGACTAGAATTCATGACCTTGTCGATTTACTATCGCCGTATTCAAGTTAACCAAAGTAAGAATTGAACGATTTAAAATCCTGTAACTATACAATAACTTATTTTAATACAATAACTTAATGATGAGCAAACGACACTACACGAAAGCGCTGTGCTACAGCGCCAAGAAACTCTCAACAGCATAGTGTCATAGATAAATGACAAAAATACGGCAACACGTCGCGAATCAAGATGTTATTATGGCATTTTGGAGAGTTAAAACACTTCTTAAGAGTTTGGTAAGAATACCCATCTAATTGTAAGGTAAAATTGTTATTTTGTGAGAATACGCGAGTCTAAAACCCTTTCACTTCTAGAAGAGTCAAAATAATAATATAAAAATCATGACAATATTGAAGAATGTCAAAGAAACATTTTGATGAGAATTAGGATTGTTATTTACAAAAGTTGGTCATCGATCCAACTTCAATTTCTCCGTATAAGGCAGCGTATTGCCTTCAATAAGGAGAGTTACTACGGGGAAGTAAAATAGTTTTTAAGAAGACACGGTCACTATGATTCAGTTTGCTGCAGAGATAGACCTGCAGACCACGACTAGACGCTGGGCAATGCAACGAGGCTGACTGCTGACCGAATGTGCTGTCCAGAGCACTTTGACTACCTAATGCGTCGCACAAAGTGGGAGAGCCAAAATCTGAGGCTAAGCTAAATAATCAGATCGCACTAGTTTAAAATTTAAGGGATACGCAAACTGTATCGCTATAGAGCAAGATGCCAAACAAGGGAGAAAAAGAGACATATTCGGAAATGGAGAGCAAAGTGTTAATTACTTAATTAATTGAAAAGAAACTCTACAAACGTTCACACATGCTTACAATTAGCAGAGCTAGTCATGGTAGGCAGTGAGAGGACGCTTCGTTCATGCATTACTGAAAACTATTTTTCATTGAAATACATTGACAACGGTAATAAGAACTGATATACAAATATGAAAACAAATACAAATACTATACAACTGGTATAGATAATTGTTACAGACACGTAGAGAACAGAAAGATAACTAGGAGGAGAAAGAAATTATTTAACACGATAACTTTTGTATTTTATTCATACCGATAAGGGTGTCTTAGTCATTTTTTTCTAGTAATGAACTTGTTAAAAGTTGAAAAAAAGGACGAATGTTATTTTAGTGTGATCCAAGGAAAAATACTTGGCTTTAGTAATCGATGAGTACACGCTACTTTCAACAAAATTGTAGTAATCTATACTGTAGGAAATTTAAGATTTCCTACGATTGATGTTATTACAACGTAGTTGCAACCTTTCACACAGTAGTCAATACTGCAGCCACAGTACCTAATTAAATTAAAGCAATCGCTCTACGAATAAGAAAACCACGTCCCTTTTCCAGTTTTAAAGTCGAAACTTGGGTCGCCAGATCGCAAATGTCACAGACTGTTATCTCGTTCGAAAGATAAAATCGCGTTTTCTCTAATAACCAGAGCCGGCTGTAGATACGTGCACTTATACCGCGGTAGGTTATCTGCTAGATCAATATACTTTCAATTATCAACTATCCAATTAGAAAAGAGGTTAGTGTCCTCACATATTCACAACCCCTTTAATATTGGTGCCGATCGACAGAAAATGTTATGTTTTGCTATGCGACAAGATACGTCAAATTAACATAATCCACGGTGACGGAACAATTAAATAAGAAACCGTGGAGACTAGATAATAAGTATAAAAGGGAAATAAATGTCCATGTCGCCGTGGCCAGCAGAGATAACTAAGGTGTAGACAGTATCATCTGAAAATATAACTGGAATAAGATTCTTTCATCTCTAAAGGTGAGGAAAATTGCTGGGTGCTGGTGCTACAAAGAAATTTCTTGTGCTATTAATTTGGTCACAGTAGTGAAGGAGAATGGAACACGAACAGTGAGCCATACTTAAGTCAGTCTATATAAGGTACTGTAACTTTTATCACTGCCCAAGTACACGACGTCGACAAAGATATTTTATTAAGGTTCGGAAGAAAATGGTGCGCGAACCAAAACCGAATTCGGCGCGGATGGATTAAGTGGTGGTGTAAACAACGTTTTTTTCATCTGTGCCAAACTAAAATTTCACCCGTGCTCGGATCTTTATACCCTTTGGGAATCTATATGCACTTCTCGCGTCGACGTCAATCCTCTGACAGGCAGTTCAAAAACATTATACTGTAGCTTTGTTTCTCCTTCAAGATTCGATTAGCTATTTTCTTTGCTATTGCCTTTTGCTGTATTATGGATTATCAAGACCTCAGATGGACCCGAGGTATCCTTCAGTTGATCAAGTTCTAGATTCTAGTTAACTTGACCATCCATTGACATTGCAATGGGGGTGGTTGCCCATTGGCGCTGATAATGGGACCCCTACAATATATGGTAAACTTTAATTTGGAAGGCAAAACAGGTTATACTAAGCTTCTTTACAATTAACTTTCAATCCCTGTTTTTTTAAGGCTTTAGAAAGTTAAGGATGTCACGAAATTAAGGATGTGAAAAGGTAAGGAAATCTGCAAGTTATATCAGCCGTTTAAAGCCTCCTTTTAAAATATTTAACTTAGAGCGTAGTTGTATTATGGTCTAAAGTATTACGGCTGAAACTAAGGAGACCTCCCGCCTTAGCAACTTAATCATAGAATAAACGCTAATTATTATCAAGATACGCGGCCAAATTGAAAACCGCCCTCTTGAAAACACGCGCTTTGCGGGCCGCAAATGACTCCTAGCGGGCCGTTAATGCATTAACGGCCCGCTTAACTTTCCATACCATAGTTTCATGCTACATCTCTGTTAAACATTTTTTTCTTATTAAATGAATTTGTATGATTTGGCCTTGTGTATTGATAATAATGATAATCACATGACTTTTGTCGGTCATATAGTTTATTTTGTGTCCCTCGTAGCATCATTTGCGCCCTTGCGCTTCGCGCTCGGGCGCAAATGATGCTACTCGGGCCACAAAATAAACTATATGCCCTCCAAAAGTCATGTGATTGTCCTATTGTGGTAAGCAAAAAGAGTAATTTTTCTGTCACAATGGTACATCGCTGAAAGGACAAACTGCAAGACTAGGACAAAAGATCGGAAAACGCCTCCCTTGGGAATACTCGTTGAATGTTCCCCCCCTGGCAAGTCTTGCATGGAGATGTAAAGGGTTCGCGGTATTGCGTTATTATTGGTGCGGTGTTGCGGTGAATTTTACTCCAAATAACGGTACTGCAAGACCATGCGGTTTTGGTATTTTTGGCCGTGAATCTCGAGTCGGTATTGTGATATTTTTCATTTTTTCCTTGCGTTATTGCCGTATTTGGACTCCCTTTACGTCCCCACTTCTGTCTAATATAACTCGTTTGAAAATCTGCTGTGGTCCGTATAATAAATAACAGTGGTCGTGTCGTCAAATGTCATTTTTAAATAATAATTGTTTCGAATATTGCGAGTGTTTTGATTGTGTCGTTGAAATTTTTTCGCGGACCGCCATTTTGGGATCTTGAGACGCATTTACATTGCTATTTTTCTTTTTTGTCATTGTAACAGAATAACTATTTCTAGACTCAAATCAATACATTTTAGAAGTCATTAGTTAAGTCCTTTCAAATCGAAAATCTTAATGACGCAATGAGATCTTTAAAATATCAGCAATCCGCAATGACGGAAACTGGCGGCGAGCACGAATTCTAAACTCCTAACAAGAAGCGCTTGGTTTCTACACGTGTTTTCATTTGACTCTCGACCTTTTTTTCTTTGCAGAGATTCACTTAAAATGGAGCTATACAAAAAATTTTAACCCCCATTGAGTGCAACTAGTAGGAACCCTGTTAAGGCCCATCAGTGGTTAGACAATACAAACTATGAATTTGTGTACAAAATGAATACAAATTGAACATATATCTTCCATTAGCTCACCTTCCAAGAAGTAAAGCTGGTGATGCAATTTGGCCTCAGCAACCCCTCATAAACCTCTAATCATAAATTTCTCGCATTTGCTATTTTCCAGGGACAACGCTGATGGTTCTCTTGTTGTTTTTTCGTAAAGCGATGTTTCAAGCAATTCTAGTTCTTTTGGTGCTGCAATCTGCACCAATGAATGGCAATCTTGGCCCATATTTGCCGACAAAGTGTGATGTAAGCTACAAGAGATCCTGCCATCAGTACCGTGCAGTAGGTGACCACAAGATGATCTGTGGCAATAGAAAGCAACATACCTACTGCCAGCAGACGTGCAACGGTGCAAATTGCCGTTTGCATTGCAATGCGCTCACGAAATGTCAGCAGCAATGTGCAGCTGGTCGGTGTGACGTCATGGTATGTGCAGCGAGGGATTGCAACCAAACTTGCATTAGAGGCGGCTGTGAGATGGATTGCCGCGGGAACGAGTGTCGACAGCACTGTTACATGGGAGGCTGTAACATGAAATGCGCACAATCGGTGAAAAAGTGTTCCCAAAGCTGCGAAATTGGGAAGTGCAACATGCATTGTCCTGCTGGCGTGCAACAGTGTGAACAGACGTGCAACGGTGGAAAGTGCAATATGATATGCAAATCGAAGGAGTGTAAGCGTTCTTGTGATGGAGGGCAGTGCTCGTACAGCAGAAAAGTTACACGAGAGTCTGATGTTGAACTCACCCAGAGGTATTGCGACCACAGCGACCATGCTGATAACTGTCTTCAGACTTGCGTAGAAGGTAACTGCTGGTTGAGGTACAAATACACGAGCCATAGTTCAATGGTGCAACTGTGCCCGGGAGGACATTGCGAGTTTGACTGTAAAGCTCCTTTAAAATGCACTCAAATCTGCACGGGTGGCAGATGCCGAAAGTATATCTGTAACTCAAAATTTTGCATTCAAGAGTGTGTCGCAGGAGGTTGTCAAATGGAATGCGAAGCGGAAACTTGCATTCAAATGTGTCGTGGGGGTAACTGCAAGATGATTTGCTATTCTAATGTAGACGACTGCTTCCAATGGTGCGCAGGTGGTGATTGTATTTTTCAGTGCAGTGCAAAACATTGCAATCCATTTTGTGATTCCTTGAAATGCATTACAGCCGGTGGCATGCCTAAACTTCAGGCAATATCAAGAAAAGTGCGATGCGCAATGATAACGCGTTCATGTGACCAGGTCTGTCCTGCACAACGAAGTTGCGCCTTCATAGGATGGACATATTTGGATGTATTCCACTCAGCCAATCAAGTGTGCCCCTCGGGAGACTGTCGGCGAATGCTTTGCCATATATCAGGCTCGTGCAATCAGACCTGCATTGACGGTGCGTGCGGACTAATGGTTTGCAGATCAAGTACATGTTTTCAGGATTGCACTGGGGCAAACTGTGACATGAACTGCCATGCTAAGTCTTGCACGCAGCTCTGTCGTGGAGGAGGGTGCACGATGACTTGTAGAGAAGGTACTGAGCACTGCGTGCAGCTTTGCAATGCAGAGATTTCGCGCTGTCAATTAATTTGTCTTGCAAAGTCCTGCTCGGTCAGTTTGCCGTAAAATCGAAAATAGGTTGGAAGAAAGAAAAATCCGGGTGGTTGCAAATGAAAGCAACCTTTATAGTGACACATAAAACGCGTCGCTCTAAGAGTAGATAAACTACAGCTTTGTACACTGTAAGGAATTTCCACCGCATACCAGGGACGTAAAAATTATGGATAACTGAGATTTAAGCGTAGACATGGCATCTTATTATTATAGAGCATTATACCAGTATGCTTGTATATACATCCTATTGGAAACTTACGAGTGAATAAATTAAGCAAGGGTAAAATCAGCTAACACTTTATGCCACGACAAGTGCTTTGAACAGTTTTGTTACAGATACACAGGCAAGCACTGTCACCCTTTCCTAGCATAAAGAAATCATTTGCTTTTTGCTGAGTTCAATTAAGACTATTGCTTAATGTAATGAGACTGTAGTACCTCGCTCTTAACTAGGGCTTATAAATGTATGTTTACAAGTGCGTACGACAGAAAAACAGGGCAGCAAATTGAAGATCGGCTTTAAACGTTGCACAACCAAAGCACAAAAAATGTGCAGCCAGTTTCATCTTATGGGCTGACCTACAGATAGTAGGGACACTTCGCCAACAACACATAAGTCTCGATTTTAGTTGAAGTTGTTGCTCATCGCAAGAAAATACTTCTAACTAAATTTTTTCAAATCAATAAAAAAAGACATACTTGTCCAATACTCTGACAAATTTATGCACAGCATTGCATTAAAATGCATTGTGTTGTATTGTGTCATTCTAGAATGCATTGTTGAACTATTGTTATGGCCATATAATACAATACAATGCATTGCATAAATTTGTCGTAGTTTCTGACAACCTTGAAAAACGACGAAAAAAAAGCACTGCACAATACATCGACTGAAGTCTTTGTTAATTTGCCCAATAATGCATTGCGTGCGTAGTGAAGCAGTTATCTCTCCACACAGGAGCACAAGAATTCAGTCTGTAATAATCAGTCTCCAGTCAACTTTATACAATGCCACCAAAAAAAATGGAAAGAAATTTGTTTTTTAGAGGAATGAAAGTCACATTCACTATTACAAAGGAATTTGTAAAAAATGTAGCGCTTGAAAAGTAACCTTTCATTTCTAGTGAACCGTCGGTAAACAGAGTAAACGCTAAAACCATACAGACTATGCGCCAGGAGGAAAGACGTTTTTCTTTCTTGTCTATTCCGCTGTAGTTTAGATTTTCTGTGTAAACTCGTTTTCAGTATTTTCTTTTTTTCATGGCCCCAGGGTCTCTCTGGACGGATAACTGAATGGTCCAGCCCTCTTCCACTGAAGTACATATGAACCAATGAGGCCTTTTAGCTGTTATCCAAATTGCTAGAATTGCAAAGATTCTGCAAGCGGAGACTGAAAAGATAAAATAACCTTTATTCCAAAGGCATAGGGTTTTGTCTGCAACGCGCATGCCTTAATAGAAACAGTCTGCCCTTTAAATCGGATGCAAGTTGACTCGTGGCAAAATCTGTGAGGTGGCTTATTGCTATACTACGTATCTACAAAGTTTAAGAATTACAAAGATTCTGCAAGCAGAAATATGATAGAATAACCTTTATTCTAAAGGCATAGGCTTTTGTCTGCAACGCGCATACTTAAACGAAATAGTCTTGTCTAAAAATCGAATGCAAATCGAACCGTGGCAATCAAAATTTTATTCGCTAAATAAACCTTAGGGTATATTTTAATAATACAGATAGAGTAAAGATCCGAGATGATTTAGGTATCACATTTTAGCTCTTAGAAATAGTGTAAACATTCGGATAATTGCGTTTTCAATAAATGACCTTTTAAATGCGAACCAACTTTTAGTTGAAAATTTTGGTTGTGAGCACGGTATTGCTTAAGGTTTGCATTAGGCAAATGTACTATGCGAGTTCCAAAAGAGACAACCATGTATATGGGACAAAAACAACACACATTGATGAAGTTTAACAACTAATCTGCTTTTGTGTTCGTACCTGTTTTTGTTTTTCTTGTTTGCGTCTTCTTGTTTATCATCAGTTACAGTGTTGTTTGGTTCCCTTTAGCACAAGTAATTTTTTTTAAAGAACTCATTTATACAAGGTAGTTGCGGCCTTGTTATACTTTAAATGTATCTATACTGCTTTATTCATCCATGCTCAACCTTCAGTTGTGAATTTTGTTCCAACAATAACTGTGCAAAGAAAAACAGCTCGCCAAACGATACCAACCACGCTGTACGACAACCAAACTCCTGGGTGTAAACAAGTTCGACAATCAGACATAGTTTGATGCTACGCTGGTTTGAAATAATGAATGTCAGTGACTAAAAAGTTACATTTTAACACCGACCCAACGTTTCGACCTTCCTGTCTAGTTTTCTTTAGGGGTTATTGAGCAAGGCTGTGAAGCGCCTTTTATACACGCAATGAATGGTGTTACCGTTAATTTCAGGTGTAAATAAGCGTCGAGTAGTAACCCCGGCCGCCTTCGTCGCGGTCAGTTTCCTGGAGCCGGCGTGCATGGGCGACAATATAATAGATACAATTAGTAAATCAACAGTTATCGCATCAAGGCAACAACCATTCGGGACGAGCAACAAAAATGAATAACTCTGTGGTTTAAAGTTGAAATTCCAAATCGCCATAAAAGGCGATTTCAGAGCACAACACACGAGCAAATCTAAACTCACTCAGCCACGTGGCTTTAGATAGCCGCTTACTAGTAGACACTACGGCGTTGTTATTTTGCAAACTTTGGAGCAGTTTTTTTCGCACTAAAAGCACATTTAAGCCGTCCATTCAGTTCCCTGCCGGTATCCCACAAAATGCCAGATGACCTTGTTGCAGGGCCTCAGTATGAAATATCGCCTGATTAAACGTGGTTACACTCCATAATGTTTGCTACTTGCACTATCTAATTTTGATGCATTCCCCTGATCTATTTTTTCACCAGATTTGAATTCGTAATAATTTTCACTTACCTGCAAAGTGTTTCAACAGCTTCACAGGTCATTTGAACTTCCCATGGTTATCAATACAGATCATTAAATCGTCTTTCAGGGGTTGCAATTTTCAATAAGATCAAGCAACTGTTCATGAGTATTATATTCGAAAGCTGTCAATATGTCATAGCACGCAAGAAGGTGCCCCGCCTTTGCATTCAATTCAGATATGACGCGCAAAGTATCACGAAAATTAAGTCGATATTGTCCTCAGTTTGGTTACTCACTATCTCTTGTAAAAGGTAATTAGTAAAGCACGATCTTCTAGCCTCGAAAAAAGTGGCGACTTCCCTTAGCTATGCTTTGCATGGAGCGCCAATGCGGTCAGATATTTTTCGCAGACCGTGACAGACAGCCTGAAACAAAACCATTTAACAGTTAGTTTGAGCTCGCACCGGTGACTTGTTCCCCGAACGAGCTTAAATCCCACTTTTTCAGAAGATTTATGAGCTCTCTAAATCTGCCGTTGTTTGTAATGTTACATGATACTTTTCTGGTTGCACATGAACATGTTCGGCTAAAGCGTGATTCAGCTAGCCACAATAATGATTTAACGCTGTAATTTCATCATGTGCTTTGAGTGCTTATTCGACAGTTTACTCGATTCGTGTATTGTTGCATTTAAAATTTAATATGCCCGCGACTGAATTTATAGAATCTGTGAAAAACAACAGTTTATAGCGCCTGTATGAAATAGAGCCAATGCTCAGTCAATGCTCTATAGCTGTTCATATATCTAGTTGTAGATGTAGTTGGATAGTTGGCCGAGAACTGTGCGAGTTTAAGTGAGTACCTCACTGCCTCGCAACAACTGGACATTCCGCTCGCTTCGTGCTCTACAAACTGACTGTTCGAGACTGTACATGTATTCGCCTGCATCCAGAACTAAGGTGAGTATTAAACAATTATGTCCAATTCGCATTCATATGTAGCTGTATTTAACGCCTGCGTTCTGACTGAAATCTAAATGTATTAATACAGAAATCAGTTAATAGTCGTCAGACCAAGTACTTTTGTTACATTTCGAGAAAACTGAGATTTCAAACGAATTGCAAGCTCGGCTACCCGGCGCTTTGGATACAATGTTAACTTACCCTGTCTCCAAAATGTTAATGTTCAATTCCACCTGTTTTGTTTTTCAAAGCCAATGTAAATACATGTATAATAAAATGTCAGGCTTTAAATCCAAAAGGTTCTGTTACTGTTTATTCCTGGGTGCCAGCACTAAGCCAGGATAAGCCGCGTTAAGCTTTTGTTTTTAGTACCGGGTTAATTTGAGCTAAACAAGGTTAAGCATTAAGCGTCACTGAGTTAGCCATCCTTTATTTGAGCATTAATCGGTGTTCTATGAACCACGGCCACTTTTGTTGATTTTATTTGAAAGCAAGCCAGAGTAATTTAAACCTTTCTGCATCTATAGCACAATATTATGCATGTGAACGGTAAACTATTTTAGGTGAACGTGTAATCCTTGAGCCTCTTTTGGTTTCAGCTTCGGCGAGCGATAAATGGCTTCCTCTGCTCAACAATATACAACAACAACAACAATCTTTATTTACTTAGCATACATCATTATTTGAACAATTATAGTGCTGACCCGCAAATTAGCAGCAACACTAATCGAGGCGGGTCAGGTACGGATAAAATATTAACTTATATTACTTACATATAGTATATACTAAAATTAACAGAGGGTTGGAAAAGAGAAAAGAAAATTAAGAAAGAAAAAAAAATTATAATTTTGTCTTAAGCGAATTTAGAAATATCGCAGACTTCAATGCCGTTTAAACCTTGAGGTAATAGTAAGCGTATATAAATAATCATCCTCAAACTGAATAGAATAAAAAAAATATATCTAAAAGTTGTCGATGAATTACCGCCTTAAATTTATATTTTGATAGTGAACGAATATTAAGAGGGACACAATTCCACACCTTAGCACCAAAACAAGAAAGCGACTTAATCCTCTGCTGTGTTCTCGAATTTTTTATGGCGATGGTGCCAGCCTGAGAAAATCTAGTGTTATAATGATGTGCGTCAGAGGCAAGAGTAAATAAGCTAGACGGATATTACGGGATGCTTTGTTGTTAGATATTGCATGCATTATAATGCAAATGGATTTAATGCGCAGAAAATTCAGTGGGAGAACATTATAGAAGTCAAATAAAGGGATAGCATGAGATTTGAACGGTGCAAAATTGATAAGGCGAAGCGCACGTTTTTGTAGTATCAAGATCTTTAATATTAAGATTAGATAAAGCAGCTTGGCCCCAAATCGCTAGGCCATAGCTTATATAAGGTTGAATCAGAGATCTGTAAATATTTAGCAGATTGCAAGAAAGAACAAAGTGCTTTAGCCTCGCCAAGATGCCAAGTGATTTGCTGATTTTTGTTGCTATGTACGCAAAATGATCGATATTTCCAAGACAGATTCGAATCAAGCAAGACACCGAGGTACTTTACATGGTCTCTATGTTCAAGGGAAACATACGAATTAAGGCAGAAATCATAAATCCTTAAATGAGGCCCTGCCAGGGGGGGTGGGGGGGTGGGGGGGTCCCAGGTCGCTTGTCGGAATTTTAAAATGCCTCGTGTCGGCGTTTTGTCAAGGCTTCACGTCGCTGTCGGAAATTAAGGGACAACTACTTCAGTTCTTTGTCACTAATTCTCGGCTTTGATGTCGCTGTCGACATTTTTTAATAGAATGGCAGTCGTTTGTCGCTATTTCATTTGGTCGTACGTCGCTGTCGCTACTTTTCGGCCCGTGTCGCTTGTCGGAATTTACCCTGGCAGGGCCTCTTAAATCAACATTGTAATCAATTTTTTCTGATAAGGACGAATATAACAAAATTTGATTAGCTGACATATACTAAGTTCAGCATTGACAGTATTCTCGAGAGATCTTAAGTTCTTAACAGCATAGAGTAGATTAGAATCGTCAGCAAAAAGATAGAAGCTAAATAATTATTTCTCTGATGAATTATGTCATTAATGTACAGTAAAAATAAAACTGGGCCTAGGACTGATCCTTGAAGCACACCGCCTTTTTAGAGACGCAAGAACCTATTTGTGTACTCTGGTATCGATCAGTCAGATAGGATGAAAACCAATTATTGACCACACCTCTAATACCATAATGTTCAAGCTTTTCCAGTAAGATTGAATGGTCACCAGTATAAAACTCCTTCTTCAAATCGATAAAGATAACACCAGAGTAAAGCCTTCTATTGCTGTTAAGTTACATTCTATCAACAATATCTATCAAAGCATGCTCAGTGGAGCAACGTTCACGAAATCCATATTGAGAATGATATAACACATCGTGTTTATCAAGAAAAGATTTTAGGCAACTGTACATAAGTTTCTCAGATATACGGTTGAAGGAAGAAGGGAGTGAGATCGGTCTATAGTTGTTCGGCCGGATCTAATTCATCACCGGATTTGAAGACTGGTATAATCTTTGCAAGTTTTAGCTAAGAAGGGTACATTCCTATTTCATGCGATTTGTTTATAATTGCAGCAAGAGGTTACGTTTCGATAGAAGGTGAGCAGCAGATTTTACAATTTTAGTGGGGCAGGTATAGCCTCCGAGCTTTGTTTAAAGGAATACTGGCTTTTATTATTTCCTGGATATCCTCGGACAAAACAGTTCCAAACATAAAGGAATCTGAGTATTTACGCTTATTTTCGAGAGAGTAGCACAATCTTATTTCTGCCGGTTAAGTTTATATCGCTCCGTATTTCCAGAGTAGAAACGCTCATTCTTTATCTTAATAGATTTCTTTAGTGCTTTAGTTATCCAGGGTTTTGACAACTGTTTACTTTTCCGTTTAGATAGGGTACGAAGTGGAGCACGTTTATTAGTAATCTTACTTTATTTTAAAACATGTTCTGTCGATATCATCCCCACGCAATTATACGTCCCATTTTAATTTATCATCGAAAGATCTTCTAAAAATCCGTATGTTTGGAGAACTGAGAAAAGTCACGAGTAACTGATGATTTTCTCAGGCTCAACTTTAACCAAAGACGATTTCACGATGCAAAATTGAGAAAAATGATCAGTAAGATCGGTAACGATATTGCCACTTACCAAATAATCCGTCAAACTTATTTATACGTATACTATCAATTAGCGTAGCTGAATTGTTGTAAACTCTGACAAGTGTGCTGCCCTAGAAATGAGAAAAGGTAGACAAGTTGGCAGCAGCAGGATAGACCTACTCGATGATCAGCACATTGGGGAAATAGAGGAGGAAGGCTGCAAATGCATGCCTTGGCATTTTATAGTTGGACCAGACTCTCAACGGTAAGATGAAAGGTAAAATAACATCCGAGTATGTCAGAAGAGTCAAGAAGTTGTGTAAATCCAAACTGAATGGAGGAAATTTGATCAGCGGTATCAATACCTGGGCGGTGGGCGTAGTACGTTACAGTGCGGGGATTGTAGAGTGGACAGTGGAAGGGTTGGGGAACATGGATTGAAGAACTAGGAAGATCTTGGCAATGAATGGCTGTCTGTGCACCAGAGGTAATGCTGCGAGGCTGTATTTGCCGAGAAAGGAAGGGGGGAGAGAGGATTGATATCGATGGGCATTGAGGAGTGTGTAAGGAGGGAGAGCAAATCCCAAATCAGGGTTACCTAATAGAGTGGATGCTTCAAGCTGCTTTGAAGGAGAAGCTTAAGGTGATTCTTGAAGGGAACCTTCAGGACTATAAAAGGAGGAAGGAAAAAGAGAAAGTTAGGGACTGGAAGGAGAAAGCCCTGCACGGAGAGTTTGTCAAACAAATATCAGATGTAGCTGGGGAGAAATCCTGGAGATGACTTAGGAATGGATTCTCAAAGGAAACAGAAGGCTGATTGATCCTGGCTGCTCGATCAAGTACAGCATCAATAAGACCTCAGAATGACCACTGTGTAGATTGTGCGCAGAATCAACTGAAACAGTACGACATATTGTCAGTGGATGCAAAAAGCTTGCCCAGAGAGAGTATAGTAAGAGCCACGACAAGGTGGCTTGGGAGATGTGCAGTAAGTGCGGGATAGAGTCTGCCGACAAGTGGTGTGATCATCAATTCCTGTTGGTCGCAGATAATGAGAAAGTGAGGATTACCTGAGACACGACTATTTACACAGATAAGAAATTGAAGCACAATCGGCCAGATATGCTAGTGTATAAAGACAGGTACACACACGAATAGACGCTTATTGACGTAGCTGTGCCAGCGAAATAGAACCTGATGACGTTGGCTCATAGCAATTTTTTTTTCGAAAACATTCGTTTTTGTTGTTGTTAAGTCATATACATTTCATGTTGCATCGCCTTTGATCAATCAATTAAAATGGTCCAAGAGTTCCCCTCCCTACCTTACTGGGTAACTTTTCTCCTTTTTCCCAACAGTCTGCGGAGACGTCAATTGAGGAAACTGGGAAATTGTTTGTCAGAAAGACGAGGATAAAGTTTAATTGTTTATTTTGCGACATTTTTGCTACATTGCTGCTTTCCTTGGTCGCTGTAGGCTGTTAGTTGGATTGCAAACAAAAGGAGATGTATTCTGTACAGGTTTCTGAAAGTTAATAGACGTTTGGGTACAAAGAACAGTTCATTTTGTGTTTACAAGAACAAGGTACTGTAAGTTCGCACGTGCTACGGTTTAAGTTTAGTAAACAATATTTTGCTCTATAAATGATTTTAAACAGCATGTTCTCCTATTTGAGTATATTTGTAATATTCATCTCGCAGCTTGTAGCTAGGAAACTGTGCTGTTCATTCCGTACTGGAGGAAAATTAATCATAGAAGTTTTAAAAAGCTTCCGATACGAACTTTTCCTGTTGATGTAATTTATATTCACGTGTGCACTGCACCACAGAAACGCTATGTCTGCGCTGTTATGTACGGTGTAGTTGCATGTTTGATATCACCAGTTTGTAGTCATCATCGTCAGCATTGTAGTCATCATTTGTAACCAATTTGTTAGCTCTTCATCGTTTTCTTATCACCTCGTTCCAATGGCCAAATATATATGTTGTTTATATTAACTTGGGCTAGTGCAGAATACCCGACTCACTAATTTACAACTTGAATTCATTTTTCATTGCCGTTGACATTTTACTGGAGTTAGTTTTATGTATAGGTCGACTTTCCATTGTTGGATTTTATATTTGCATCAAATTTTCATTGTGGTGGGGTTTTTTATTAGCCTGCAGAACAGGCGGATTAGCGGGGCCCGGATACGCGATACTTATTATTAGTCTCGTTTCTCGTGAGAATCACTGAACTGTGTAGTATGGTATAATTATATTACTCGTAAGAAACTGCAAATGATGTAGCCTCTTTAACCACTAACCTTTCCATTGTTTACAGATCTCTTGTTTTCAGTTCTTGAATTGTTTGTTTTCCTCTAGATTCAATTCTTTATTTGCCTTTATCACTTACCAGATGCAAGAAGGTTGAATATTTTAATTGACACCCGTTGATCAGAAAATTGGCTTAGCACACTGCTTAGCCATAACAATGTGTCCAGACACATGGCAAATTACATCATCATCATCATCAATCCTCTTCGTGTCTCATGGCACATAAGGCCTTCACAGAGTCTTTCCACGTATCTCCGTTAGCCTCAATGGTCTTCACTTCCTCCCATGATCACCATCTTGCTTGTGCGCTTTCATTTTCAACCGTTTGCCTCCAGGTAGTTTGTGGTCTTCCTCTTCTTCTTTTTCTTTCTGGTGCCCAAGTCATTGTTATGTTGCAATCGCTGTTTTGGCCCTGTCTTATTATGTGCCCAATCATCTTCCATCTACGATGCTTCACTTCGAATTCTTCACTCATAGGTTTCGTGTCTGCTCTTTGTAGCAGTTCTTCAATACTGACATGGTTCTGCCAATGGATCTGTAAGATTCTTGTAGACGTGCACTTACAGTGTATGAAAGACAGCTACTACTCTGTCATCTCCTTTGTTCATTTTCCATGTTTCACTCCCATATAGCAGAACTGGCACTTCCATATTCTACTTTTATATAGCCTCAGTTTTGTTCTTCTTGGGATGTTTTTTGAGCACCAGATCCTCCTTAATCTGACAAATGCACTCCTCGCTTTTGAAAGTCTGTTTTTCAGGTCTTTCATGCCACCTCCCTCCTTACAATGTGTAGCCCCAAGGTAAGTGAAGTCATCCACTTCTTCTATTCCTTGTCCATCTGTCTTAATTATCTGTTGATTCTTTGCATTAATTCTCATCAGCTTCTTCTCCACGTTGATTTTTAGTCCTACTCGTCTGGCTTCATCATCGATTCTATGTTGCTTAGTAGAGGATATTAGCACTACATCATTTGCAAAGTCTAGGTCATCTAATTTAGATGTGAATTTGCACAAGATACCCTTCTCACCAATAATGACCTACATGACCAATCCTTCTCATTACCCAATCCATAACAATCAAGAAGAAAAAACCTGACATATTACATCCTTGTTTGATGCCAGCCTTGTCAAACTACTCGCCTATCTCTTCTTGGTCTTCTCCAGCACACTTAAAAGTCTTCATAGAATATTTTTACCATTCTAATTATCTTTTCTGGGATTCCATATTTTATCATAATTGCCCACATGCTTTCACAGTGGATAGAGTCAAATGCTTTTTCAAAATCAATGAAGTTCATAAAGAGTGTGGTTATATACCTAGACTTTCACTCAACAAGACGAGCACTGTGATTGGTTGAGTCTTAGTCACGTGCCTCCGATCAAATTTAAAATTATGTATCCCGACCCGGATATAATTGCACAGTTGTTGTGCGTGCCAATTGTGCCGTCTTTGTTTGTTTGTTTTTGCTATATTTTGTTTTAAGGGAAAGTCGAAATATATAACAAAGCACTTAATGTATGGTCCCTCGGGAAACTAGTTAGTCTTGTTTTCCCTCGAGTCCTGATGTTTCCCTCGACTTCGTCTCAGGAAACATCAGGACTCTTGGGAAAACAAAACTAACTGTTTCCCTCGGGACCATACATTAAGTGTATATTGCTTGCCACTCATTAACCTTGTCAATAAGCCCAGTTCAGCAAATAGAACAGGAGTTTTATTGTTACAGCAACGGTGCATCAAACAGCCATGTTGAAAAACACAACTCAAAACTGAACATGAACCTTGACCCAAACACATGGTCAGACTAAGCTCTGGTTGGCTGAATTTTGTCAACTGCTGATATATCGTCACAAACCTGCTCAATGATGTTCTACAGGATAAATACCTGTTCTATACAGTCATGTAGTCCTCCTGCCTTTTCTATAACTTGCCTGTTCTTTCCTTAACCTGCTATGGACTCCACTTCTTATCCCGTCAATAATAATCCTGCATAGTATCTTTCCCACAACAGAGAGTAATGTTATACATGTACCTATCCAATTCTTGCAGTGTTTGGTATTTCCTTTCTTTGCTAGTTTGATGATTATAGTCCTCACCTCCAACTCTTCGGGATCTTGTCATGTGGCCATATTTTCTTCATCAGTTGATATATTTTCTTTCTTGAGAACTCTATGTCTGCTTTAAGTAACTGCGACGCTTTCCCATTCTGTAATCCTTATATCGCTGTTTTGACTTCACCTAGTGTTGGTTCAAGTACTGATCTCTTCTATTGTGTCGTGAACGTCATCATCCTGATCATCAGTTATTGGGTTTGCTGGTGCTTCTCTATTAAGGACTTCTTTAAAGTGTCCGGTCCATCTTCCCTTGACTTCACTTTTATTACTACAATTGACTTAGGCTACTGCTATTCTTCAGTCTTACCTGTAGCACTGCTTTGGTAGGCGTTGCACCTATTGATAGCCCTCTTCAGCACTCATGGTCAAACAACTATGCATCAGCTTGTTGACATCACCACCGCGTGGTATACTGTATCAAAAGGGGCTTAGCAAGGATTTTTCAAAGGAGGGATCTCACTGTGTCACACTCAGGATATTTACTAGGTTGGCATTTCAACATCCAGGCCATGTTTTACTAAATGTAACTATCTAGTACTGGGAAAGATTTACAGTGTATTGCATGTTAATTTTTCGGATTTGCGTGTTTTCACCACCTGAATTCTTGGGACATAGAACAATTGTCTCTCGGGGGGGGGGGGGGGGCACTCCAGGACCCCCTAGTTTGGCCCCTGATCAGGTGGTATAATCTGGCACAATTGCTGTCAGTTCTAGACTCTCTTCTGCACCTGTACTTTCAAATGTTCTTATATACAACTACAGTATTTGTGACGGCCTCTCTGGTAAGAACTGGTCGAGGCCGTTGAGTGTCTACATGCCAGTGATGAGCCGGAGTCTCTGAACACTTAACTGACTATTTATTCAATCCGACGTCGTTCAAAGCGGTGAAACATCAGTGAGAAATCCTGGTAACTGGAACATGGCTGATTTAAGTACTAAATAGAGCAAAACCACGAGGTAAAAAACAACATTTCTTCCTACGTATCGCTTAGGTATATCATTTCGTTGCAAAACAGCGGCTACTACAGTATTTGCCTGCAAACACAGGTAGCTCAGGTGTGGTGGGTAATGGTGGTTGGAGGGGAGACCCACCATGCTGGTCCTTACATCCTTTAGTTCTGGCTTCATCAGAACCAGTTTAGCAGATACTGTACTTTTTGGTGGCTAATGAGCATTCCCTTTGCAATTCTCCATCCATGGATAAACGTCAGAGGTCAGTAGGGCACTTGGTTGGACATTTGGCAGTTTGTGATTGCCGTCCAACTCAGCTAGAACTTGTTCTTTGGCTTTGGCCATCACTATCTACATGTATTTCTCCATTTCCAATTCCTGTTTAGATTGTTGTTGTTTGAGCTCCTCCTTCTGCAATTGTTGAATTTTCTTTAAGGCACTAACCCCCTGCTAGAAGCTTTGCCTTTCTTGCTGTGGCTTTCACTCTTCCACTTTTTCAGGTTTTTCTTGGAACAAAAAATAGATTGACAAAGAAACTAAATGATACACGCTATTATACATGTTTTTATAAACCAAAGCTCCAGAATGACTCATTATCTGCTTAGGCAATTTCTGATTTTATTAATACAATCAAATACAGGTATAAAGTTGAGAAGTTTTCCTAAGGTTACAGAAAGCTCAGCTCTGTCTTCTCCTCTTATTTTAGCCATTATTCTTAATAATAAGTAATCGAAATAGGACTGAGTGGAGTCCAATTCAGTTTTGCTGTAATCATGAGTGATAACAAAATTGGACGATACTTGACCTTGCAATAACAAAAAGGTAGCCACGGCTGCTTCATGGAGGTGGTAGTTGAATAGACGTATCAAATACAGCATTTTGGTGTCAAATAATTCGGGACTTTAGAAAGTTGTCGTCCTGCTTTATAGGTGGCCGCTTGATACGTGTTTCATTGCAGTTTCCTGTGGGATTGCGTGAGCGGTGCTGGACAGGTCATATGATTATAAATGATATTAATGTAGATGTAATAAATTGATGATGAAGGACATCATTGAGTAATTGATTGGTTATCATTGAGTAATCAAGTGATTAGTCACTGATTATTAGCAATAATCAGTTAGTAATGAATGAGTGACAATTTTGTGGGCTATCAATTCATCATTGAAGTCATTGTTTTTCTTTTTTTTTTTCACTTGTTCCCCCTATTGTATATTTTCTCTCTTTTATCCTAAATAGAAATATAGTTCATTAAAAGGGCTTGTTGTTAGTCTAACTGTATTTTGCCATTCTCCATTTACTGTATCTTATGTTTAATGTGTTAATAAGTTGATGTATTTTAAAGTAAATGTAGGAACAACAAAGTACAAATACAAAAATGATATTGAGTGAATGATGTGATCAATTGCTCATTGATTGAAGAAATGGTAAATGTGCAGAGTGTGACCATCGAGTTATGAACGCATACAGGAGGTTGCTAAGCACAAAAGATGCGTAAGAGATGCTCAAAGCACAGCCAGGAACATCTCCAGCTTCTTGAATGCTTAGCAAACCTCCCAAGTGCATCCACAACTAGATGGTTCCAAAGCTGCTGTGTTTACCATTTCTTTTATAACATAAGACTTCACAACTTCACAACTTCACAATATGACGTCAACATGCAACCCATGGGCAAATGGATCGTGCCAGGAGCATGCTTACCTCAAGCTATGTTATAATACCCATTGAATAGTCTTAGTAAGATATCACATGTATTATAATGCAGCACATAACCCATACAATTTTTGGATCATTGTAAGTATCTGGCCAACTGTGCACCTACCCCTCCCCTAACCCAACATTTACGCTAACTTTTTAACTTATTATAACTTGTTGGGTTAGGGAAGGGGTCGGTGCACAGTTGGACAGAACTGATACTTCCATTGATCCCGGCCGGCCCATTTTCTCTCTTTATCTATTTTCAAGTGGTTATATGTTTGTTTGAAAATTTTGTGGCTTTCTCTCGGCAAGATGTTTTGTTCTAAGCATACAAGTGAGCTTATCCAAAATCGAGTAGTTGGGTCCTTTCTAGTTTCTCATAATAAAATCATATTCACTAATAAACATGCAATAACATCAGACATATTTGTGAGGATAGTCTCTAAAGAAACTGGTGCTGCGTCAGTGGGGAATTGAAACTCAAGAAATTGATAGAGGGAGTACAAAGAAGAGCTGCACGCTTTGTAAAAAATTGTTACTCGAGGGAGCCGGGAACAGTTACGAACCTTCTGCACGATCTACACTGGTTACCCCTAAAGGTGCGCAGAACAATTTCTCGTCTGATTTTATTTCACAAAGCGATTCTTGGCGCTGGTGGTCTGGCCTTTCCTGACTACGTTATGAAGCGCAGCAGACACTTAAGGAACTCTAACCTGAACAAGTTCATCGAACTGCAACCTAATACTGAGTCTTATAAGAATAGCTATTTCTGCAGAACTATTAAAGACTGGAATGCTTTACCTAGCGAAATTGTTAATATTAAGTCCGTAGATCTTTTTAAAAAAGCCTCATTCGAGTATTTTAGTCGTGATAAATTTTAATATTGCATAATAATCGATGTATTTTATTTTATTTTATTTAATTTTATCTTCCTTAGTTAGGCGTCTTGCGCGATGGTAACCCCCTTGCAGGACTATAAATTTTTGAATAAAGGTTGAATAAAGGTTGAGATAATCAAACGAATTGATAAGTAAGTTATACCACCGTAAGGTAAAAGGGAGGTGCAGACATTTCGAGCATTAGCACTAAGAAGAAAAGTGAATGTATAAGGCCCGATTCAGACGCCGTACTATTTATGAGCCAAACTAAATTCGAATTTGGACCGACGCAAGTTAACAGAAGTACGCCTGTTGATTCAGACCTCGAACTTAATTAGCCGTACTTCCACAACCGTTCCTATAATACAGTTACAGGAAAAGTAATCAATATTGTCAGTGGTTTTGAAAATATGTACCAATTAATAGTTTATACATTAAGTTTGGCGCATGAAAAGTTCGTCGTCTGAATAAAGGCCATCCCAAAGTCGAAGTTCTCGGCCAAACCAGGCGAAAAGAACGCCCTGAGCCGTTCCAAATTAAAACGAAACGCAACTTACTTGACTCTGATGATGGCTTCCGCTCAGGTTATCCAAACGTCAGTCAACGCCACCAACTGTTCTTCTCAGACTGGGAACTACTTACACTACTTGTTTCAAAAGTAAAAATGTTAACCACGCAAATAATTTTTTTCAGCTAAATATTAAGTGGGGTCGGTGTTAGAGTTGACGGAGCTTTCCATGTAGGCAGGTCATTCCGAATCTCTGCAGAACTTGATTCTTGCAAGACTCTATTTAAGTAGCCACTTCTTGAGAGGAGCAGCTCATTCCTCTATTTTCATTAATTAAAATTATCTTTTCCCCAATCCCCTCCCCCCCCCCTAAAAATCCTGTTCAGCGTCCCCTGCTCCTCACCATCTTCTTCTGAGGAGAGAGTTACATGCAGTGATTTCTGTGATTGGTTCCCTTTTTCCCTCAGGGGAAAGAAGCCTATCAGAATGCATTCTCCTGTTTGGCGGCAAATTTGTAATGTAAATGTTTAATTAATTATTCATTCATATTCCTCGTCACCTCCGTCGTCCAAAGCACGAGGTCGAGGAAAGGAAACGGCTTCTCCATCTTCAGTTTTTCTTGAAGTCTGTTAATTGGCCGTGCTTTGAAAGGAAACTTTCAAGACCAGATGCACCTTTCCCATCAATCTGCTCAGTTTTGTTGCTGATACGCGCAAAAGTCACGCGGTGGAGGCGAGCGGAGAAAGTACATTGCAGAATAGCCTTCTTGGTTTCCCCCCAAGGTAAACAGAAATTTTGTATTGAGCATTCTTTCTTTCAAGGAATGCCTTGGGTGCAAGTCTTAAAGGGTTTCCGGTGTCCGCTTTGTAAAATATTTTAGAACAACTTGGGAATAGTCTTCCGACAGCTTTCTAGCGTGTGAAACTGAGCTTCATGGCGTTTTATCGGAAATGGTTTATTTACTATTAAAGAGTAAAAGTGTAAGGAATAATGATAGCAAATACATGGAACAAATCTTTCCTTCTCTTGTCTTCAATAGTATTAATTCTCCGTGTTTTTTTTTTTCCATGTCACCGGACCACCAGGTAAATGATGTATTTTACAATGGACACGTTGTGAAGACAAACATCAAGCAATGAAAGCACTGGAGATTACTTGAAAGGTAAGACAGAAATCATTTTTTCTTTTAATATATAGCATCATTTTTTCATACCTAGGTGCATTTGTAATAATCCCTGGTTTGCAATTAATTTAATTAATTGAGTCGCAAAGAAAAAAAGAATTAGTTTCCTAGTTTCTTTCTAGTCGTAAGGTTTTATTTGACTTGCACAAGAGAGCGAGACCCTTGGAAACGTAATGCTCAAAACAGTTTCAAGACATGGAATGATTTCCGCACAGGTCCCTACTTCATTATGCATGCTGAAGCTGTCTTGTCTGGTGTAATGCACGTGGAAATATTTCTTGTGTTCGAAGAACGAAATAGTATAGTTACAGAAATAATAATAATAATAATAATGAACTTTATTTGAGTGTCAAGTGTATTTAGCACTGCTGTACTAATTGGGGACACTGTAAAGCACAAATGAAATAAATTAAATCAAATCAAATGTTGGTTTTTGTGGAGAGGGGAAAACCGGAGTACCCGGAGAAAAACCTCTCAGAGCAGAGTAGAGAACCAACAAACTCAGCCCACATATGACGCCGGGGCCGGGAATCGAACCCGGGCCACATTGGTGGAAGGCGAGCGCTCTCACCACTGCGCCAACCCTGCTCCAGAATGCATATTGAAGTAGGGACGTTTGCGGAAATCTTACCCAAGACACGCCCCACAGCCGGCAGCACCTAGATGAGCCAGAGGAGAACATAAGCATTAAATTTGAGTAGAAAAATTCTAATTTTTCGTGCTTAGTCACATCTATTACGCCGCATACGAAATTAGAGTTTTAGCCAAGCTCCTCTGGTTTATCGAAGTGCTTTACTGTGGGGCTTGACAACTGCAGGGACGCCGCATCTCAAAGGTCTTAAGAATTTAGATGGGTGACGGTTTCAATTGCTAAAAATGCCGGTACGATTTCCGGTAAGATTTCCGCACTGGTCCCTACTCATTACGCATGCTGAAGCTGTCTTGTTTGGTGTAATGCACGTGCAAATATTTATTGTGTTCGAAGAACGAAATAATATAGTTACAGAATGTATAATGAAGCTGTCTTGTCTGGTGCAATGCACGTGCAAATATTTCTTGTGTTCGAAGAACGAAATGGTATGGTTACAGAATGCATAATGAAGTAGTGACCAGTACGGAAATCTTACCAAAATGTCTCGTTTTGGCCGAATTTTTTCAACCCTGGAATTTTTTTAAGAAAAAATAACATCACCCAAGACCTTCTGAAAATTTTCCAGAACTTATTTCAAGCCTCCGAACCCTATTTTCTGTGGTACCTTGAATTCAGATGTTACCTCCTCAACAATTTTGACCCTGAAAAATCAGGAGGTGGAAGTCTACCGGAAAAAATTAATTCCCAAGGGAACCGTTTCTCTTTGTTGAACTCTGCTAAGTAAGCTAATTAGTGACGTCATCATGAACAATGGAGGCCTATTATTCACACTATTTTTACCAATAAATAAAACAGTGAGAAATATTAGGAAATGTGAGACGAAACATTGCTGAATTAATTTATTTTATAATACTTATTTCAGGTTCCACGTGAAAATGTCTCCCAAGACAATGCGTTCTCCACAAAACACAGGAGTCCTTGCGCTCCCTTGTGGTCAAAGAGAAGAATCTAGTGAGTGGCTTCAAAGGTAGAGATCCTTGTTAAACATGAAAATGTTTCTACAATTAAAAGAGGAACTTAAGCAAACAATGACGCCAGTGAAGGCTGGAATTATCTAAGGCCCGGTTAAACGTCGAACTTCACATGTGACGAATCTAATGCAAATGAGAAAAATCTATTGTTTTCCCTCATTTGCATTAGATTCGGCACGTGTAAAGTTCCACGTTTGAACGGGGCCTAAGGCGCGGCAAATGAGTAATGTACAGCGCCCGTGCGGAAACGGCATAATTTCACACGCACGAAGCAAAGAAATACGCCCAGGTCGCAGTAGCGGAAAGATTTTGTTTAGATTTGACACACGCTTCTCTTGGATCGCGAAAATAAGTCATACTGACGATTTAGAATGTTTCTTTATTCTCAATACCGTCGTGTGCATATACAATTGGTCACAACACAAATACAAGACATCGTATCGCTTAATTGAACCTACGACACGTTCATAATAAAACACAAAAGTCATAAAAAAATTGT
This sequence comes from Ricordea florida, assembly GCA_949710005.1. Classification (NCBI taxonomy): domain Eukaryota; kingdom Metazoa; phylum Cnidaria; class Anthozoa; order Corallimorpharia; family Ricordeidae; genus Ricordea; species Ricordea florida. The sequence goes on from OX453284.1 coordinate 11,974,168, forward strand.
TATTCAAACTCTGCAAAATGTCATAGCCTGAGAAAACTGAGCCATATTCAGGAACATGCCAAGCATAACGAGAAAAATAAACCTTCCTCCCCTTCAGAAAAAAAAGAAAAAAAAATGTTAAAAATTGTCTTCAAGCTTTTCTTTCCACCGTAGAGTAAAACGCAGAAAACTTAAAGCTTAAGATGTTTAATTTCTTATTACACGCATAATATTTTGAATATGAATTCAATTGCAACGTATGAAGTACTGATTATTTTATGTTATTTCTGAGAAAAAAAAACTTCAATCAAGATTAAAGAATGATTCCTGGAGTTACAAAACGTACAACTTTCCGCGCTCGCATTTCAGTAATTTATTCTCTTTGGCCAAAAATGTCTGTCCTTGTTTAACTTCACGTGTCTCGAAACTTCATTAATTGCATTAAATGTGGAACCTTGACATAGTGGGCTCCACAGTGCGACCTGCATTAAGCCTAAGGCTTGGCTCCGTCGTGTTTGCTCGAACGTTCCTATCTAGAGAACCTTTTAAAAACTACTACATGATATATTGTAATTGTCAGAACCTAGGCCTCAAAGGGGACAACTGAATTCTTGGAGAGATTTTAGCGCTGAGAAATCTAGCTAAGCGTTGTTTTCCCAAAAGACCAGTAGCGATTTAGATATTTTTGCAGCCTAAACTGCTTAAGTTTCGCAAACATTTTTGTAATGCGCTAAGAACGGCTTACATTGGATATAAAACTCGGTTTTATTTTTTTTTTCAAGAAAATTCTTGCTTTTAAAGATCTCGTTAGTGCGCCCAAATCATTGATATTTAAAGTCAGGCGATCTGTAGGGATAATTCAGCTAAAACGTTTGAGGCTTACTCCGTACGTTACTTTAAGGTGTGTCACGCGGAGTGAACTAAAAACGCGCGATAAACATGAGTTGCACAATGTGTCTATCTTTCTTTCGAATTTTGTTGGATATTACTTCACGTATTCTGTACGCGCAGCACATTACTTTTCCGTAGCTTTCATAAGAATCGTTACACTGTATCGTTTGATGCACACATGAAAAGTTAGAATCACTCTGTACAGTAAAACGAACAGTACCAATAAACAGCACTGTTCAGTAGCTCTCCAAAGAGCAGTTACTCTGTATAGCAAAACAAACTGCACCACAGTACAGTACTGTTCAGTTGCTTTCCAAAGAATAGTTACACTACATGGTTTGATACACAGATGAAAACGTTGGAACCACCCTTTATTGTAAAACTAACAGTACCACAGTACAGCATTACTCAATAGCTTTCCAATAATTGGTGACAATTCGTTCAAAGGTAGAATGTCTAGAACTACTCCTTTTTAATCAAGCACTAGCTGCACGACAGTCTTATCTACAGTTTCTTAGGGCTGAGAGTTTCATTGTGCAACTCAGTGTGTGAATGTGGGGATAGTTTCTAAAGAAACTGGTGCTGCGTCGGTGGGACATTGAAAATTGGGTAAATCAAACGAGTTGATTAAGTAAGTTGTGCAGACGTTTCGAGCGTTAGCTCTTCGTCATTCGCTCCGACGAAGAGCTAACGCTCGAAACGTCAGCACCTCCCTTTTACCTTACGGTGGTATAACTTACTTAATCAACTCGTTTGATTTACACATTTTCAGTGCGCGAATGGTTTATTTCTAGTTCCGGCTGCTAGCTAGAAAGCCGAATAGTGTAAACAGCGATTTTTGCGTGGCGCACCTTAATTACTGTACCTTTAACTCACTGTAAACAGCTTCAAAGAAATAACGACGGGAACCTCACACCATTTTCCCCCAAAAGTATAAGTTGGCGTTCTCATATCTTTTAGCTGAATTTACATATTAATCATCGTACTACAAACTATCTCAGAACTTTCTCGCTTGAAAACTTATTAGTTTTGTTTTAGTTACCTGTCTAATCTAAGTGAGGTTACCGCTTGTGACTTCGTAAGCTCTGATATTTATTTGCGACATTCAGCGGATCCTTCCACTGTTAAAGTAGCATTTCCACTAAAATAGCATTGAGAGCTATAAATTCGCGCTAAAAACTATTTTAGGGATTGCGTCTTTCATTTCGGAAATACTGTCGCCATTTATCTTTTGGCAGAATTGGCAATTTTTGTTTTACACATTCAACGTCGTGGCTATAAACTTGCGCAGCGTGGAAGAATCCAACGGATTCGTAATCTTGTAAAGTAACTTAATTAAGTGGAAAGCTTAACTTTGTTTATGAGCCAAGTCAAACCTCAATTTATGCCGGAGTGTTCTCGGAAGCTACAAATACAAAATACAGTGTTAAGACTTCGGTGTAAATTGAGAATTTTACTGGGCAGGGAGACGAAGTGAGGCTTCTCATCGTTTAGAAATGTATGTTGCAAGCTTTTCTTTGTTTTGCGAGCTAAGTTCGACCTCGATTTCTGCCTAGGTACTTGAAGTCAACCACAGAACTTCAAGAAGAAACATACTGCGGTGTAAATTGAGATATCTTGGCGGCCAGACGAAGTGGAGCTTGTAATCACATTGTATACTTAGAAAAGTAAAGTGCAAACTTTGCTTTGTTTGCAAGCCAAGTTAAGCCTCAATTCATGCTGGAGTGTTGGCGCAAACAAAAACTCCAGCGTAAATTGAACATCTCACTTGACTTGCAGACAAAGCTGGGCTTGTCACTTAACATTATTCAGAAGCTTTGTAACTAGGACGCATAAGAATTAGAATAACACAAGTCATGTAAATTAGATGCTTTATTAAGTAACGCATATTAGCTTTGTAAATAAGAACTTAGAAATGCAAATAAAGAAATGAAAGAGAAACGAAGTTGTATTTTAATGAATATCACCGTTAAAATTTTTTAAAAAAAAAAACGGCGCATGCGTATTTGGCACGCCGTATTTTTCTAAGTCTTTTGGCGGGAAAATTGCCAACATTTGAACAGGGGTCACCCTAAAAAATAAAAAAAAAATTGGCGCATGCGTATTTGGCGCCCTGGTATTTTTCTAAGTCTTTTGGCGGGAAAATTAGGTCAATTTGAACAGGGAGCTGTTATGAAGACTCGTTATGCAAATAGGGAAAAGAGACGGCAAATGGAGAGATAGAGAGTGCAAATATTAAACCAGTGCATGCAGAAAGGCACATTAGAGACAGTCTTTAAATTGAAGGAGCAAAATTTCTCGCGCATGCGCACTGACCCAAAATCGAGACTATTTTTGGAAGAAAATTTCTTGCGCATGCGTACTAAGGTAAATTCGAGACATTGTTTTGGGATTTGCCTTTCCTACCAAAAACGCAACGTTAGCGCACTGGTTTAACGTCCACAAACTCTGAGTCTGGTTCAACAATCTTTATTTGCTTCTATAATGTACAGTCAGAATAAGTTGCTTCTGTTCTCTGTCTTGTGTTTCTTGCTTTCACATCTGAAAATACAAACAAACAGCAGTTAAACAGTGAATCAGTTTCAGCCACGGTACTCTTCGTAGAGGGCCTTTGGAATCTACTGCCAATCAACAACGACGAGTGCGGCTTTTCATTGACCGTTTCTTTCACCAAAACTCTTTAAACAAACATTGGCCTAGAGATTAAATTTTCTGCTAATGAGCAGCAAAGTAATGTGGAACTATTTTAACTGCCTTCAAGTGCGCAAGCTATCACTTGTTGATGAAATAGTACCCGTCGTTTACGACGAGATTTCTTAATAGCGCTATCAAAAGATTTTAGGAGATTTTTTTGAGGATAACGCGAAACCGCACATTATCAATTCTTTGCAATCTAAGCTTGAAGGCAGCTAAACCTTTTTCAGAGAACTCAAGCTGTCGCGAAAACGAAATCAGTTCCAAAGTAATTACTCTGCTCGATCACGACAAAATCAGTTCTATGAACTACTCAGAACTGTCGCCAGCCCTAAACGCGGGAAAACACGTGCCAGCTGATCGCTATTGGTCATAGTTTTACTCGATCAATCACCTGTCGTAGCGATGCAAAAGTAAGGCAAGTGCAAAATTACATGTGACAGCCTTGAAAACCACTTAATAGCTACTGCGCTTGTACAATGACACCTTAAACAAAATGGGTGCTTTGCTAAGTACTCAAGAAGCTAAAGAAGCTAGAGATGCTCTCGGCTGCACCTCCAGCATCTCTTACGCTTCTTTCGTGCATAGCAACCTCCCGCGTGCGTCCATAACTCGATGGTTGCAAGCTGCACGTTAACCATTTCTTCAAGATCAGCGTGTGAGAAGACGGTGAAGTTCAGTACTTGTAACCAAATTCCATTGAAAATGAAAAATTTTTTAAGGATTAATTAATCCCTTCCAAAGTAAAAGAAAAATATTGGTGTATAGATATATAAATTCTATCTTTTAAGGGAGGAAGTTAGGCGCAAAAAAAAAATGTAACTGTAGTGAACGATACTGTACTGTACTGTGGTACTATCACGGCAATACAATACCAAATAATGTGGTCCTAACGTTTTCATCTGTGGTGAAAACATAAGTGTGGCCATTCTTTGGAAAAGCTGCGGAACAGTACTGTACTGTGGTACTGTTTGTTTTACTATTAATAATATACATGAAAAAATTACTCGATTCTGATTGGCTAAGAGCAGTGCAGTTCAAGTGTAACACCAGTGCAAAAAGTGTAATACCAGTGCAAAAAGTGTAACACCAGTGCAAATTACACATCGATTTTCTGGATTATGATATTCTTTATTTTTAAACGAACCGCTTTGAGTTCGTAGCGTTATCAGTTGATCTTCATCAGCCAATCAGTAAATAAAGTGTCAAATCCGCGTCAAATGCTTACTTCCTGTCCGTCCGCAATGAGATCTTCCGGTACTTCCTCCAGGCGAATTTTTTCATGTTTATATTATTAATAAGTAATCATACGGCTTTTCTCGTTCAATTTTGAATTAATTTGTACTTGTGAGTTTTTCAAAAAGCTGAAATTGCACTCGCCGAAGCGGCTCGTGCAATTTCAGCTTTTTGAAAAACTCACTCGTGCAAATTATTTCCAAATTGAACTCGGAACCGTATGATTACCTTTACAAAGTGTGGCTCTAACATTTTCATCTGTGGATCAAACCATGCAGTGTTACCATTCTTTGTAAAGCTACTGAACAGTACTGCACTGTGATACTGTTTGCTTTACTATACAGTGTGGTTCTAACGTTTTCATCTGTGGATCAAACCATGCAGTGTAACCATTCTGTGGAAAGCTACTGAACAGTACTGTATTGTGGTACTGTTTGTTTTGCTATACAGTGTGGCTCTAACATTTTTATCTGTGGATCAAACCATGCAGTGTTACCATTCTTTGTAAAGCTACTGAACAGTACTGCACTGTGGTACTGTTTGCTTTACTATACAGTGTGGTTCTAACGTTTTCATCTGTGGATCAAACCATGCAGTGTAACCATTCTTTGGAAAGCTACTGAACAGTACTGTAGTGTGGTACTGTTTGTTTTTCTATACAGTGTGGTCCTCACGTTTTCATCTGTGGTGAAAACATGAAGTGTGACCATTCTTTGGAACGCTACTAAATATTTTAAACCTCGTGCAAGAGCTAAAGGATACGCAGATTTCTAAACAAAACCTCTTAATGAAGAAATATTGGTTTTCAAGAAAAAAATAATTACTGGTGGACTAAGAAATGGCTATGTAATGGAATCTAATGGAAATGGTTACTATGTACACATTTATAAAAATGTAGAATTATGTTTTACTTATCTCAAGACGGGCTCACTGTTGCTTTTTCCTAGTGCATATTCTGGCACAATTCTTCCCTGTTTTGCTGTTTTAACAGTTTGTTGGTGGTGATGATTTTGAAGGCCCTCACGCTTGATTACTGAAACCAAAAATGGCCTTTTTCTTGGGCTACCTGTGGACAGGATGATAGAAAGAAGTCATTGTTACTTTATTTGCCCAGCGTTATATATCTTTATAAGCAGTTAAGTTAAGTTGAACTTCAGAGGTCTCTTACGTTCGAAAAGAGGACAGGATACTCACTAGTAAAATAAACATTAATTGCCTAATATGAATTGTAAGAATTTAGTATGAGATACTTGGTTTAAAATAATTAACAGTTCTCTGCAAGCGATAATTCTCGGCGAGAGATCGTATCGGCTTCTAGGAATGTGCCGCAATTAAGCTACAACTGTCTGGCATATCTTCCAAGTTAAAGAGGTTCTACTTTTGTAACACTGTACAAAGTGGCAGGAAAGAGAACCAGCTTATATGGTAGCGAAGTATTGGTAATAGCGACAAACATTTTCCATGGAAACATCCATAAAATGTAAAGCAATGAAGACACAAATATTGAATGGAATACCTATAAACTGAGTAGATTCGACCGACTTGAGTTCTTAATAAGCTCCGTTAGGTTGGCGTCAACGGCCACATGTCAACCACTTTCATCAAGTTAAACGGCGTCCCCTGAATCCAGATTTTGCAAATAACAAACTCCATGAAACGGTGGATGAACAACCTCCATAACAGGGTCATTTTTTCACTCTGAACTGAACGCTGCTATATTTTGCTGGTGCTGTAACAGCAGACATATTCGTCTTTCGAAACGATCCTTTCCCTCCAACGTGGCCAGAAAGGTGACAAACAAAATATGAATAAATTAAATTTGCAAAAAATATTTGCATTTCAAGATATTATAATTAAAATACATTCAAAATTGTTTTTGATGGTTACGGATATCTTTGTACTTTAAACGCTTCTTGATAACTAAAGGGAATGAATTCTCTTTTAAACAGCAAGCAATTTATGGAACTCAGTCATTTTACTCAGTAAAACATTTTATAGAAATGACACGTTCCGACTTCTCTTAACATTGCATACTGAAAAGACTTGAATTGTGCCGCTTACCAGTGTACCTATTTTTCTAGGTCGTTATGGTAACAGCTCGCTTAGTTTTTCTTTTCTTTTCTTTCTCTTTAAGTCAAATATTGTGGCATATCCTCTAAAGCGTAAAAGCTGTATTCATTTTTCGGAAAACGTATTTAAGAAAATATTCAGTGCTACGTACAAGATAAGGAAAATTGCACATTAATCGTTTTTCAAGGTGATAAGTATACTGATTTCATGAAGCTTATAATGCTCTCTGAGCAATCTGCTCTAGAATCAACTGGCTTAAGCAAATAACTTCACTGGCAAAATTCAATATGATCACGAATAACAATCAATCTAATTTTCTTTGTAAGTATTGTTCTATTACTATACTACAAATTATATCTGCAAGCGGAGACATGATACTGAATGATCTTAAGCCCAAGGGCATAGGCTTTTATCTGCAAAGCGCATGCTTAAACGGAAACAGTCTGCCATAAATAGAGCGTTTTCACATGACGTTACAGCAGCCATATTGGTGTTCCAAAACAGTGAAACGGCGGCCATGTTGGTGTTCCAAACTAATCCTCTGGGAGTTGAACTCTTTTCTTATGTAAAAACGTTCTTTTGTTCCAAAAAATTTGCATGGCTGCTGGCCACGTGGGTGAAAACGCTCTATTGGATGGAAATAAAATTGTGGCAATCAATATTATATTCGCCAAATAAACCATAGGGTATACCCTACTATTAAAGGTAGAGAAACGATTCGAAATGATTCGAAGACTTGTCCTCTCCTAAATGACGGTCCTACTGCCCATACAATCTACCGATAAATGATGTATTTTGATCAAAATCTGTGAGGCTGAGTTTCCTAGGAGCGAACCACCTGCAGGTGTCATATCTCAGCTTCTAGAACGATTACAAACACGGGATACAGTGCGTTTTAAAGTAAGTAAGATGGTGAAAATTTACATATTAATCACCAATCTGTGTGATGAATACTGATTTGATGAAGTTTAGTACTGCCTGAGCAATCTACTCTACTGATCAACTGGCTTAAGCAAAGATCTTCATTGATTACTTGTTAATAATATACATACAAAAATTTGATTCCAAACTTCTGCACTCAATTTAAACTTACTGCACTCGATTTCAACATTCTGGGATCAATTGACGTGTTCTCAGCCAATCAACGCGTTGAAATTCACGTATATATATTATTATTATTAGATATACAAACTTTAACATGGGTTTTATTCCCTCTTCGTGTTAAAAAGCGTTTTCTACGATAAATTTCTCTATTTAATTCAGAGCATACAATCATCAAATTGTATTAAAAAAACAGTTAAATTGAATGTCCTTTTCAAGCTCTCGTATCTGCATTTAAATTTCGCACTAACCCTGGGTTACCTTAACCCTGCTTCGAACAATCCGGCTCAGGGGTCTTAGTATCTCAGTTGACGAAGGTGACACATCAATGTAAGCCCAGCTCTTTTGCATTTGCCTCACTATCTCATTATGAGTATCATTTACCTTTTTCTATTATTATTAGTCAGTTATAACTGCTTTTCTACATTATCCTGCTCATTCAGGTGGTGAACACTACTCACACTCGGAAATTTTGTAATCAGCTAGAGACAGTTCATTTTTTACGAGGGAGGGGGGAAGTGTGATTCGGGAAGAATCATTTAAAACCTGAGCTTGCCAATATTTTTCACATGACCCCCCCCCCCTTGAAGCACACAACTTAAGCAGCTGTGAAATTACAATATGTCAAGTTCCCAGTTGGCTTGATAGCTCAGTTGGTAGAGCACTGCTCCGGTATCGCAGATGTCATGGGTTCGAATCCCGTTCAGGCCTGAGTTTTTTTTTTTTTTCAGGCTTTAATTTCACAGCTGCTTAAGTTGTGTGCATAACTGCGATGATCAATTAATGTCATTTCATATTAATCCGCAGTTCAAATATATGGTCTTTCACTGATATATTCATTTGCATCATTCTTCTTCATCTACGGGTATATTACTAACTCACAATATGACAAGCTCCCAGTTGGCTTGATAGCTCAGTTGGTAGAGCACTGCTCCGGTATCGCAGAGGTCATGGGTTCGAATCCCGTTCAGGCCTGAGTTTTTTTTTTCAGGGCTTTAATTTCACAGCTGCTTAACTTGTGTGCTTAACTGCGATGATCAATTAATGTCAGAACCCAGTATGGAGGATGCATTCTCTTACTTCATTTTCTCTTAACAAACATTAGGGAGAGTTTCCATGGTTCCGGTACTCTCAAAAGTATCTGATTTCCCCTCCCCGTCCTTTGATCGTGATGTTGGTCTTAGAGCAGTAAAACACATGCTTAACTAATAATAATAATATTATTGTAAAGTTTGTGTAGGGAAGAAGGAAAGAATATTTGAAGTACGTTCCTTTGAAAGTACCACCATACCGGCTGTAGACAGAGACCAACCAACAACAACAACAACAACACTTTATTTAGCACTCGAGATTGTTATATTACATTCATATAATTATGTCTTATAAGTTAATGTTTAAAAAGAGCGCAAGGAACTTGATAATAGTTAAAACTAATCGAGTCAAGTACCTCAGCCAAGGGTCTATAACTAAAATTTTGAGAGTATGTTGTAGGAGGATACATCAACACAATAGACGAACAGGAGAAACAACAGAGAACTAAACAAACAAACAAACAAACAAATAAAACAAATAACTTGGGAGAACATATCCCAATTAAAATTTAAATTTAGTACAATAAAACACAAAAATTCAGCTACATATAACATGAAATCCTACGAGAGTCGCAGAGTGAGAAAATTTGCGGCCATCTTGGACCAAGATCGCTGATACTTTGGTCACAATTGTAGACTTTACAAGGACCCTCCGAAATCGAGTTATGATTTTTTTATCTCTCGTTTTACTACCCTTTTAATTAGCATTTTCCTTATTGTTTTCGTCCGCCTACTTTACTTCACGACTGGTATCTATTGACTTTCCTCTGTGATTTTTCAAAGCAGTGGTTTAAGATGAAATCGACTATGTTCTATCTACAGAACTGTTTTGAATTTTCAAGGATAATAATGCGCACTTGGTTGCAAGTAACCCTTTTTACAGCATTACAATGTGACATCTTTTCGCTCTGCACTCATGTTGACAAGCTCCTGCTGCTGAGTTACAAGACTGTATACATATATCTGTGTTTGAAGAACATTTCATCTCACACGACCCGCCAGGGCAGAGCTGTGTGCAATTCGTAGATCTGCAGTCCATTATGCAATTGCTACCTTGGCATTCTTGGATGCAATCTTTCGATCGACACATCATTTTCTTGCATTCTCCCTCGACGCAAATCTGGTTGCAAGACCCAGGCATGTAACACGTCATGCGGCGGCAGCTGCCTTCGTCGCAAAGCTGCTTGCACGACTGGGCAAACTTGTAGTACCTTCGACAGATACAACTCCTTCTTTGGTAGCATTTGTGCTGACAAAATCCAGTTGAAAAGGCGCATCTCACAGTGTAAGTTAATGTGGCAATTTGCGGGCGAACGTTGGAAGTGACACAATTTCCTGTTTCACAGAACGGATGACATCTTCGAGCGCTGCAAGTAAGCTGACAGCTACCACCGGCACACCATTGGTAGCAAAAGTCAACTTCCGATGGGCAATTCATAATGCAGCCAGCTCCTCTGCAAAGCTGAAAGCAGGTCTTTGCTGAACACTGCAATCTACAGTTTCCACCCACGCATTCTTGGAGGCACTTTTCCGAATTGCATCTAAAATCGTCGCATCTTCCACCAATGCAAATTTGACGGCATTGAAGGGGAGCTATGCAAGCAAAACTGCATTGTCCTCCTTCACAGACTTGGATCGCAGCTGGATGTCTTGTGTTGCTGTATACAAGAGCACAGTTCCCTTCATTGCAATCTTGACGGCACGCGGTCCTTGAGGAATTCCCAAGAAAAGTAACATTGCAATCTTCAACTATCGTGAGCGCATGCGGGCTTCCAATACGTTGTGGATTATAAATGCACTTCCCTTTTTCACAAGACCTATCACACTGCTCTGCATTACACGTCATCGCACAAATACCTCGCATGCAGTTTTGTTCGCATTTTCGCACACCAGAAGGGCAACGCATATTGCAATTTCCACTATGGCAGGTTTGGACGCACTTGTCGGCATTAGCAGAACACGTCATATTGCAACCAGATAAGCGGCACTCCTGTTGACACAGTTTCCCATTGCACTCCATCTCGCAGGCGCTTCTTGTGCACTGCTGACTGCTGTTCTTTGATTCGCATCGCATGATGCCACAATGTCCACCTGCACAATTCTGTTTGCAATAACCCGGTACCTGACAATACATTTGGCAATTCGCACTGTTGCATTCTTGGTGACAAAACGTGAGTTTCAAGTCATTCGGACAGCTAACCTCATGGCTTCCAACGGCTCTATACTGATGACAGCCGCCTAAGTACTGCAAATTGCAATTTGCGGGAGTTGAAGGTGAGACACCAGAAATTTCTCTTGACACAAAAGCTAAGGCAACGCCGACGAGAACGGTGTTCATGTTTGATTAACTGAAAATAAGAAGAAATGAAAGATAGTTTGAGGTCTTTCATTCTTCAAAGGGTATTAACTATGCCATGCACAATATAGTATCATAGGCGTGGATCTAGAAAAAATGGTGACCGATTCCCTAAACGAGTTCCGAAGGCGCAAGTTTCTAAAAGGGTCCGGTGTAAAATAGCCTCCTGCGCAGACGTCCTTAGGGCTCGTTAAGAGGAGAAACGAGCCCTAAGGACGTCCGCGCAGGAGGCTAGTTGTAAAACGGTGGAAACCAGTTTGGATCCGAGCCTAGTATCACAAGTCGTTTAATAAGAAGCTTATCAGAGATTAACACGTTCGTTGGATGGGAACCTTTTGAACGTTAGGGACGGACCATTAGAAAAGTGATGGGGGGGGGGGGGGTGGGGGGTGAGGAAAAAAACAAAAAAAAATTCATGCAAGGGAAAATGCCAAGAAAAAAAACTCACGCAAAGAAGAAGGTAAAAAAAAAATTCATGCAGGAGGAAGGTCCAATTGTGACTTTTTCACACGTAGTAAAAAGAATTCATGCAGAGGGGTTCACCTGAAAAAAAATTCCTGCACAAGCAGTGAGCGAAAAAAAAATTCATGCAAGCTGAAAATTCCCCACCCCCCCCCCCATCACTTTTCTAATGGTCTGTCCCTTATATTTCATAAACAGGAGCCCATTACCCTGACATGAAAGTGCCGTTACCAGAATGTATGGCACTCATTTAGAAAGACTAGAAAAAGGTATACACACTACAACTCAGAATCAAACCTAAAGTAACTGAGACGGGTAAATGAAGGATCAGCTTAAAACGTGCGTAAGCAATATTCTGATGCTGGCCTTGCCTTGAGCACACGATAAATGATAAATTCCAAAAACAAGGCTTCCACTTGAGACAAAAAGTGCCTTTTGACAACTGAAAAAGTGTTATGGATTTTTTTCAACAAAGTATTAAGTGTTTGTAATCTAACGCAATGCGAATTTAATTATTCCAGTTGCGGCACTTCTTTTTCCAGGCGCAACAAAATATCTTAGGTATTAGGAGGCCTTAACCTTTGGAAGCGTGAGATCTCAATGCCTAAACCATATGCCAACACAATCTGAATCTCCTCTATGCATTAATGCTGTATTCCTCTCGTATATATGTATTATTATTATTATCAAAAGTATCTAGCGATATTATTGATTGGTTTATGCCATTTTCTCACTGAAATACTCAACATTTCATTTGATGTTATATATAGACCGCAGCGATCGAACGAAACATAAAACTGTAATCTGAATCAGTGCGATTAACACCACGGTATCAGACTAAAAAGATGAATTTTGACAGTCAAATTGACTTGGAGTTGTTGATGGTTAACAGAAGTACAAAGCAAATTGAGTTTCAAAATCAGCAAATTGAATTAACTATCTGTTATTTGGAGATAATAACAAAGGAAAAAGTCTTCAATGCTAGAATATATAGAGAACAACATATAGAGAGAGCAGTGGAAGAAAGTTATTCTACAGTTATCACTTCCTAAGAAAAAAAATCCGAAAAAAGGACTAAATCGAGGTGTTATAATTTGGTCTAGTATGAGTTGTACATCATTCTATTATTTTTGTGAGGGGTGAACACTGCTTATAGTTCAGCGAAACAAGCTGGGTGAAAAATTCCCTATTAACAGGCGCAACCGAATTGCTGTCAGTAATAAAATGTAATTTTGGTCGTGATATCGTGAAAATGCATCACAAATTATGCAAACCACTTCGTTGTTAACATGTAATTCCACTAGCTTCACTCTGGATGCTATAACGACAGGTTTGACTAGGTTTGGCCTAATTCAATAAAAAGAAATAAATACTACCACTTCTAATAATAATGATAATAAAAATAATAAAAGCAACAACAACAAATAATGATAATTATGATTATGAGGATGGTGACGATAGGATGATGATTATGTTTCCACAATAGATAAAATGGACTACAGTCACTCCATACCTCCAGTCCCTGGCCAACATGAGCGTGGTAATCATTGACATTGCCCAATATACGTTGACTACTACTGGCTTGTTCAGTTTACTACTGTTTTTCGCTCAATTTTAAGGCCTCTGAATGAAAAAATACATGGCTATACATCAGACATAGTTTGATGCTACGCTGGTTTTAAATAATAAATGTAACTTAAAGAGTTGCATCAGTTTTAGTTAATCAACTTAAAAAACCTTAGGGAATTCACTATTCTGACTATTGCTTACTTATTGTTCACTCCAGCCGTACTCATTAATCAGAAAGACGTTTTCCAGTGTTATGGAATTCCAACTGACTTCGTGCAGGAATGAAACCTAATAGGTCGGCATTGCCGCATGAGGATTTATAATGGTCTTGGTGCTGTCAATACTGACTGTCTCTTTCTTCGTTGACTGCGTTATTTGTATATATAGAATGCTAATTCTAAGTCCTTGGGACCCTTAAGTAAAATCCAAAATGAATTTTATAAAAAAAACGGCTGGTGGCTTGTAGAGACCATCGTAAACGCCTCTCTTTACACAAAACAAAGCCTGACTCTAAAAAGTGCCTCAAGTTTGTAAAAAATAACCTCAGAAAAGACTCTTTAAATCGCGAATAGTACTGAACTAATGATTAAAACTGCCTTTCCTGCCTTTAGTTATGGCCCTTTCATTTCTAAGATACAAATAAACACTTAAAGTAATACCCACCACTGAAACAGCAACAACTTAAACGGGCGCAGAAAACATTTTCACTGAGTGCTTATTCTTTCACAGTATGCGAACCGGTAGTCATATAATGTTTGTACCTAAAACAATTTATACTGTCTGGTCTGGGGTCGAGGACTACGTTAAAACGGGGATATCATTTCGCTGTACGTTATCGCGATCTTCGAAGCGATCATTCTAGATTTTCAGCGGTCTAAATTGGATAGTCCGGTAATAAAAAAAAAATGTTATTTAAGTCAATCATCATCGACACAGTCAGGTTTGAACTGAAACATTCTCAAAACGTAAAACTGGCTTAAAACTGAGTACCAAGAAACTTTGCCTCCTGATTTATGTAATTAACCTCAGTGACGCTTGGTCTATGGATGTGCAAAAAGTTCTCTTTGCAAGTGCTGTGATAGTTTTCTGTGCTCGATACTGGAAATTAATGTCAGATTGTTTGGGATTCTTTGAATCGATAACTCTCTCCATTAATTGCATTCGTGTTTTCTGTGTACTCTTGACTTGAAAGGACAAACTTGATATAATTGAGGACTTCTATTAATTAAGAGCGGAAACCGCTAGCATCGTTTCTCTAGTACTAACGAGACGCAACCTTAAATGACCTTATATTTGACTTGATTTTATTGAGAACTCATAATTTTTACCTATGGCAACTGAAGGCATGTGGGACAATTCAAGAATTCTATCTTGTCGCCCTTTTGTGGTTTGACTTTCCCGCTGCGATGTGTATTCGTGGCATTTTCTAGGGGAGGGTTGGAAAATTTTGACTTGTTAAGAATTTTTTTCCCCTTTGGGCTGTGCAATAAGCAATAATTTTTTTAGCACCTTAAGGTTGTGCACAATTTTTTTTTTCCATCGGTTTTCAGTCTCATATTTATTAACGTATCAACAAAAATGTGCATTTCATGAGGTACTTGGCCTATACAAATGTGGAACAGAAAATGATAGATGTACCTCAAGCACTGCTGTCTCTCCAGGCTGATACAAGCTGCATTTAGTCTATTCAGTGTTACATGTTGGGTTACAAAAATGAATGAGAAATAATATTCAGCTAAACTTTTAAAAATGGCTGGATCCCTGTATCCAATGCCAGGAAATCAGTTGAGTATCTTATTTAAAAAACAAATGTGTTGTACAGAAAACACTTAGCCATTTACTTCCCAACCTCTTACAGTAACAAAGCCTTGCCATAAATGCAGCCTGTCAGCATAAAGCCATGTGGTGTGTCTTTGTCCCACAGTCTTATAAACCCCTTCCTGGCTGGTGCCTCTCCCATAGACCATCAGAGTGGAACCAGCTGCCCCCATCATCTTTACAGCACCTCTGTAGGGATTTCCACTACAGAAGGTAGCACCGTGTACAGGTGTAGGACAGAAGTGGAAAAAAGTGGAAGCAGGAGCAAAAACATAGTTTATAGAGGGCAATATCAGATCCTTCTTGGTTGCTTTTGTTTTTTAACCACCAGTACAACCACTCTAACCATTGTTCTTTTATCATAGTTGTATACATTGGAGACTGTGAACACTATCTAATTATAGTTATTGTTTATTCGAATCAATAGATATCAGATATGTTGAAGATAACTGTAAGTTACATTTTAATGCAAGTGATAAGAAAATGATATTTGTATGACATGAATTTTTTATTATACCAGATTCAGTGAAATGGTTTAAATTTATGTTTTAATACAAGAGATAGATGAAAATGATGTATTTAGGATATTTGTGATATGAAACACAAAGAGGTGAATTGATATACAACAGCATTTGTGTCTGTTTTAGTCAAATTATAACAAAATTTACAGACACGTTTTTTTATTTGGTCTAACAGGAACCCAGGAGTAGAAAGGCGTGTTCGATTTTTTTCCCTTGGCTCACTGTGCATAATATATATTTTTTCTATACTTTTCCTGAGCAGGAATTTTGGTAAATGCCAAACCCCATCCTTCCCCCTCAAAAATAAAATGGTTCATCTCTAACAACACGTTTTCTTTCTGAAGCGATGTCTACTGTCTAGTACAGAATAAAAGACTGTTATATGAAGCCTACAGTCAACGTTTGTTGTCTCAGCTTAATGGAGTATTGTCATGGTGGGTGTTCCATTGCGAAAATGAGCCTTTCCAAGCCTGCGGCAGCCTTTTAATTAACTCCTACCTTATCTGTGGGAAAATATTCTGGCAAACAATGAGAAATTAAACTTTGAGAGAGGTGAAGGACATAAAACCTCACGTCAGAATCACACGTGGAAAGTTGCCAATCTGATCTTGATTTGGATTTTTCTAGCATTTTGTGATTTTCTGGCGCTAATACGATTTTATCATTTCTTCCTAATCTGAAGTTGATTTAAATTACTTCAATTACTTTTTTAATTACTTTTTCGTGGGGATAGTTTGTCTTTTGGTCAGTACTGTTCCAAAATTTTGGCCACGCAGTTCCTTTGTAGACCGACTTGACCCGTATCACCAAAACCATGCAAGCTATTCAACTGAATTAATTGTTCCAATGGACAGCAATCCATTGAATTACTTTATGTTACCCATGCAAACTGAAAAAATGTAGTCTAAAGTTGTCATCTGGTTGTCCATGTCTATCCCAGTCCGGCATGCAGAGTGGAATTAAAAAGCAAATTTGAATGCAGTCGTCTAATATTTGGCAACGATTCAGGGTAATTAGTTGTTCGGTTTGGCTGATCAGTTATTGAAAATAGATTGGAAACAGAACTCCTTTACGCTGGCCGTTTTCCAGACAATGGGCCTTGACCTCGCAGCTAATGGGCCAGAACCTTCAAAGGGGTACTGTTGCTAAAGAATTTTATCACAAGAGTTTCTTAGGAAGAAAGGATCGTTTGTGAAGAATTGTGTGAGTGAGATTAACCAGCTTTATACTGTGAAACAGGACCTAATGCTATTTCTGCCGAATGAGCCTGCAAAGAAGGCTGAAATGAATGTTTTGCTGGCACGAGACACAACGCGGCCTGGTGCTCAGGCCGGTGCATTGTGGGTAGTAAGGAGACGATGTTTAAAGGGGGGTTAGCACGTGATAGTCATCTAGGCCTCAGAATCAACCCAGTTCAGGGCTCCACTTATTTATGTCTTTATTTCTATAATTTTTTATTAAATTTTGTTCCGGTCCTTTATTGCTTTGTTTTCCGTGCTGTCGGCGTGTTTTTTATGTAAAGCCTTCGTAGATGTGCTACCTGACGTTGGAGCATGACAGGAGCCCATCACCAGCATAAGCAATGCTTCCTGCCCAGATTTCCTGCCTCTTTTTTCTCCCAAGGGTTTTTTTTGTGGCAATTTTTTTCTGGTCTCCGTTCTAATCTCACTTTCACTGTTAGCGATTGCTCAGTTCTATTAGTTTTTAGTACAAATCTACTAGTATACTAATGCAAATTCCGCAATCTGATTGGCTGAGCTACTGCATCAGCCATTAGGCGGCACTTGGCTGAAGATCGTTTTCAAACACTTTAGCAAAGTTTCGCAGGAAGATTAAATATGTTGGTATTTTTTTCATCGACACATGATTCTTTAATTATGATTTTTACTGAAACAATTAGATTATTCGCTCTCGATTTCTATGAGGTGATAGTTGATGAGGCCGAATAGAAACGATCTCGAGCTCTTAATCATAATAATCTAATTGTTAATTAGCAGTATCTACTATTTTGTTCCTTCCTTTTCCTTAGTGTTTCATTGTATGGCGTGTATCCGGAATTGTAGGTTCAGTTTTATCCATGTAGCCTAGTGATTTTCTGTTAGACCGCCTTATTATTGACTTTAATGTGTTCTCTTAATGTGTTCTGTAGTCGTTTTTATTCGTTTTAGTCGTTTTCTATTGCAGAGACGACGATGACATTTTTTGTCATTTTACACTTATCCAGGTTGCCTTTTTTTAGGAAACATCTCATGGAGAATGTTGAAAATACCATTTCCGAGCCTCTAGATTTCAAAATTTTCAGGGGGAGGATGCCTCCAGACCTCCCTACAAACTCTCCCCTTCGGCGCTCGTTTTCAAGCCTCTCCACTTTAAAATACGCTCCGCCGTCCCTGTATTGTAGTGGTCCTACCCAGAGCCAAACTGGCGGGATGATGTGAAAATTTAATTTACATTATAAGCCTGTTAACCCAGCAGCTGGCTTGTGAGCTGTGTTTACATGGTTTATATGGAGTACTTGGTCCAAAGTTGGGCTCGACCCCTGGCCTAGCTGGCAGTCTGACGTGAACTTGAAACCCTCCGTGGTTGTGATGATCCATAGTGGACTCGATCCCATGCCTTACTGGGAAGTCAGACGTGAAGTTTATTAGCCAATGAGGGAGGCGAAGGGTCGTTGACACTCTGGGCAGATGAAAGAGGAAGTGGATTAAAAAGGTAAAGGCGCACACGAGCCTTTAAGGCCCACAAGGCCGGAGATTATCCCGGTTTCGATGGCATGAAGCACCTGGGCGTATTATTACTCCCCCTGGATAGGATGCTAGTCCATCGCAGGGTCACACCCAGCATTGTATCGCCGGTACCCGTTGATACACCTGGGTAGAGAGAGACAGTGTGGAGTAACCAGGGTACCACAACAAAGGGTACCAGCACCAGGGTTCGAACTCCAAACCTCCAGCTCGAAAGTCCGACACGCTAACCACTACACCACTGTGCCTCCACAGGAAGTGCATTGAGGAGGGTTTTTTCTATCGCGATCCTTGCGTTTCTGATGCTTCTCCTCTTGCCTGCAACACCTTGTATGCTCAAGGGACGCGAAACCCTCATGAATCGTGCTTCTCCATCGTAACCGATCTGAGGCAAGCTCTTCCCAATTATCTGCAACCGGACGGCAACCGGAAGTGAGCTGTTTCCCCTTTTAACTTGTCTTCACACAACCACATTTACATGGATTAGTATCTTTTCTCCATTAGAGATGATCACTATAAAAATCTGGGAGACACCACTGTCCTGGCACGCGTAATGTTAACTTCTGGTTGCCGTCCGCGTCTCAAAAACGCGCGTGCTTAAGCTCCCTAATTTCCAGAAGACGGCGGAGGCAGCGCTAATTGTATTCAATATCTGTGTTGCCTGTAGGTGGTCCACGATTCCGAGCCAATAAGGACGAAGGTAACATTACCGCCTTTTAGTATAAATAATCAGGTGATTATACAAAATCGCGCGCTCTGATTGGTTCGCTATCTCGGATTATCAGCCGATAATCACCTCGAAGAACAAAATGGCTGCCAGCCGTTCGCGCGCTTTTGATGAAATAAAGTTTTTGTGTTGTACAATGCTTTTTCTTTTCTTTTTTTGAAATAATCACCTGTGTATTTATACTAAAACAATTATTCGCCTCAGGCTCAGTGATTATCACCGAGACGAAGTCGAGGTGAATATTCACCGATAATCACTGAGACTGAGGCGAATAATTGTTAAGTAAATCTTCACCTTAGTGTCGGTTATTATGCCTCTCTCCTCAAAAACCCTCTCGCGCATTCGTCCAAAGGCATAGCTAGCGAATCGAAGGCGATGCTGGATCTCATCATGGATATCTGCTTTAACAGAAAGGAAACTGCTCAGATATGGAAAGGACTCAACATTCTTTAGGACTGACCCGTTGATCTTGAAGGAACGGGAGGCCGGTTCGCTTTCAAGACCAGGCGCAGGTTGGTAAAGGATCTCGGTCTTTTTGACGTTGACAGACAGGCCTAACCGTGGGTATGTATGCCCAAAAGCATTCACAATACTCTGTAGGTTCTCCTCGGAAATGGCACAGATCATTTACAGTAAATGTATGGATAATAACCGTAGTTATAAAAGCGATAATTGTAGATCCGCTGTTGAACAAATATCCATCTGTAATATCGGTAATAAAGAAATAAATATATCAAGCAATCAAGGTCAGTAGACAAGCCTGACTCTGTGCATTTGCCTGGGTTCTGAAACGTTATATCGCTGTGTGACGTCTATGTACATTTGCTGGGCTTGCTCGATATCGCAAAAAAACATAGATATTAACCATTTCCATACGCAGTAGTATTCAATTTCATTTCCTGTCTTCATTTACCTCTATTCTCATCACCAAGAACAATGCAAATATAGTCCTTATTGATATTCCTTTTATAATTTCATATCTTTGTTAATTGCAATTGCTCTTTTTTTGTCATTCTCTCCGATTCGGCAATCGGTTCACCTGTCTAACAAGTTTCCTATAGTGTTATTGAGGTTGGAATTTTGCCGGAGTCGCAAACCTACGAACTCATCTCACGCAATTATGCTGTAGGAACATAAAAAATACTTTAGAACTTTTTATTCTAGAGAGCTTCTACAGTAGTTAAGGTTTTAATCAAGGTTCAGAGATGATTAAATCTTCATTTTTGGAAACATTAAGCATTTCTTTCAATACTGTGTTGGGGTTACTAGAGTCTATCCACAATGTTTTCCGGCTGAAGGTGTTGTTTTCTCTTTTGTTTGTTTGGTTTTTTTTTGCGCCCGATGCAAATAGCAATTGAAATTTGGACAGTGTACGTTAATATCATATTACAATTTTTGTTATAAGAAAGGATTTTTTTTAATCATTTGCATAACATCCAAACCTTAGTTTTTGTTGTGAATCTTAGACTGAGTCTCACAAAGTAATGAGACCGTCAATATTAACGTGAATTGATCTAAAAATGCGACACTTTTTCGCTATTTACATTGACAATCATTATTACAGTGGGATAGTCTAAAACAAGAATTCCCAGCTATGACTTCCTGATACTGATGCAAACGAGAGCTAAGAATAGCATTTGGTATTGAAAATTAGACAGTTTCCGTAGCTCAAACTTCATTTACAAGAAAGTAATACGGTAAATCCATTTGTAGGATTTTCGATGCTACCACTTAAGTAAATAAAACAGTAGTTCAAAGCGATGGATATATTTATGTTGTTGTTATTCCAGCAATAAAAGCTCGTGGACGTCAGCCACCAATTGCCAAACTCATAAACTTGGTAGAGAATGGCGTCTAGAACCTGCGCATTAGTTGGTTCTAATTTAATCCAAATGATTTGGGGCGGGAAAACTCTTTATTCGTTATTACCTGTGTGCAGATATCATATCAAGATACTCAGCTCCGCTACTCTGAGGCGATGTCATATATATCTCCTGCAGTAGTTTCGTGTTACGCAGTATAGGGCTGAAATAAGCTCTTTTCAGAAATCTATTTTCTTGAAATTCTGTTGTTAGGTGAGTTGTATTTTCATCATTTATCCCATGTACCATCGTTGAACACGAATTTTTTATTATTCTAAACAATATTTCACTTACAGATGACTAGTTTGCTCCTATGTTTCCTCACCAACGAAACGTTTGTCTCCCTTAAGAAAACTGAAATGTGATACTGCATTGTAGAGATGCACTTTTTCATGTTTCTCGTATAATCTATATCAGATACAAATTTAAACCCTGTCAATGTTGAACCTGCTTTGTTACATTTTGTTTCTAAGTTCCCTTCGACCGGTTCAAAAATTAAAGATTCAGACTAAGTCTTCATTTTTTATTATATTCTTTGAGCGGATTATAAGCTTTCAGAACATTGTGCATAATGTAAACAACAAAACACCAACAAAGCTTCAAAAGGAACTCAATTATATTATCTGCAAGAGGTTATCTGACCCGCCTAGTAATCTTGAAGTCTTTCGCTTAGATTTTCTTTGGCGACAAAGTGAATCTTCAGTTATGCACCTCAAAAAGGACAAAAGCAAAAAAACAGAAAGACAGACAGAAACTAGAAAAGAATAGAGTACAGCAATTAAATTGGCCAAGATTCTGTAAAGCATTAATAATTTACTTCCTAGAGAGCCATCGGCAGCCCCTTCAACAATATAACAGAGCAAGACGAAGTTTGAAAGTAGAGCAGCGATCAGATTTCTTTATAAATATTACCAAATATTTTTTAAGCTATAACAAGTCATGTGTAAGTGTTGCTACCAAAAAGAAAAAGATTGACACGTTTAACGCACAAAGACAAAATGGAAAATAATGGTTGCCCCCTTTTGAAGCAAACAAGCACAACAGCTGCTCCTACCTTGCAGTATAATTTAATTGCTGTAAGAATGAGTGGAACATGTGCAGATTGGAATAATCATGAACAGAGAAAAAGCACTTCAGTTAGCCCAGCAAAGTAACTGAAATTTATGGAACTGTGGGTAGCTTGTGGGTTGACACTTAATGTTAATAGTACACATAACGAAGACTGCCTCAACACTTTCAAACCGGCCACAGTTGCATTATCTATCAAGTTAATGCTTAAAACTTTTATTGTAACGTTAATTAAACGTGCAACTTCGCCATCAGTTTTCTTGAAGAGCGACTCTACAGTGCTGTCATTTATCTGCTGATATTAGCTTTCACATAGCTAATGGAAAAGATTTGACCTTGAAAATGGCTTAAATGGCGCAATTTCGCACTCAGATCAAAATAGTCTTCGATATTCCACTGAAACTTAAAATAGATATTTTTTTAGTAATGCAGTCCGTATCACATAACCAGTGAGTTTTTACGGTAAATTATTACCGAACAGTCAAATTTCTCCCTCTGCATACTTCTCTATCTCAAATTTGCACTCTGATCACGAATATGCAATATTTAAAATTAAAGTAGATGTTTTACCGATGATGCACAGTCCAGTGAGTTTTTGAGGGAAATTATCACCAATTTGTCTAATTTCCCCCACTTTATATAGTTGGCTTTCTCAATTTTCAACTCTGATCAAGATTCGCAATATTCCACTCAAAATTAAAGTAGATATTTTATGTTCAGTCGATATCGTTCGACCAGTGAGTTTTTGCGAAAAATTATCACCAATTTTTCTAATTTTCCCCGCTTTATGTAGTTTGCTATCTCAATTTTGCATTCTGATCAAGATTCGCAATATTCCACTCAAAAATTAAACCAGTTATTACAATAAGTACAATACATCATTAGCCAACTATCGAATTTTCCCCTCTTTGCATAGTTCTCTATCCCAACAGATATTGAATGCTTTATAAGAAGCTTTTGACATAGTAGGGCTTGTATTCAGTGAATACTAGGCTGCCTTATCCTCCAGTGATTGCATTGTTCGTGTGCAAAGCCAATTAAATCGGCCAATCAAAAGCCCGCTAACGAGCGTACCACTACAGACACCTCGATGTTTTAGATCCAAAAACCTGGCGTTTGTGGCCTGGTGGGGACCTTCTACAGAAAATATCACGATCGATAGTGTGTTTTCGTGCACGGTAAGGAGCTTTGACACATTTATTGTTGTTTTTTTTTCTCATGTTAGTTATACCTGACAGAATAACTAATGTACCAAGAATTAAAAGCTAAAACAAACAAGAGTTATTACATAAAAATAGAAAATTCTGCCAATTTCTCTTGGCCGTGTTGGCGTCAGCTTACATACATAGAACGCGTCGAAGTATTTTTTTTTTCTATTTTAAATGGCAAAGAAGTCCATTTAACAGTTCATTGGGAAGTCCTATCGAATGCAAGAGGCACAGTAGAACAACACTAACGAAATGATTATGACAAAACAGAAAAAAATATATATCCAATTTTCACGAGCCCTGCGGTCTCGCCTAGATGCGAAAAAAGTCGCCGTCTTGTATATGCACAGTGATTTCATTTTAGCAGTCAAGGGATTGGCAAAAGATTTGGTAGCTTTTGAAGAAGTTACCGAGTACCTGTAGCAATACGAAAATTTAAACTAAAAGAATTTTTTCTCTGTCTGTAATCATGCACTTAAGAATAACCATATAGTCGCCTTACTAAAAAAGCATAATATACTATTTAAATCGTATTTCACCAATGGGCTCCTGATTTCACTTAAATTTTACAACAAGGAAGTAGAGGGGACCAGATTCTCTTAGACATGAACAAAAATGAAATTGCAAGAAAAGTTCAATGTAATTAAATTTTTGCCTCTGCTTATTTTTTCCTCTTAGATTTTGAAATTGAGTCTTCCCAAGTTTTGCGTCAAGTTAATTTCCGTTGTATCAGCTGTTATCAATCTGTTTAATTTATTTTATGACCGCCGATAACGTTCAATTTTCCAACTGTATTTATCGAAAAAAATGTTTTATATCCACTCGAATAATCTACGTTTTCTGTATCTAAACTAAGCTTAGAAGTTTTTGAAAGAAAGGAGTTCTTAAGTGAGAAAACAACGCCTTTTCAGCCGACGAGTTATTTCACCTTGTTCTAGTCGGCACGGAAAATAAATTATCACATTCTCCGCTCGTTAATTCGTTAGATTCTCCACTAAGCAGTGTATGAAATCAATCCGAGTGCCTTCAATGACACCAGTGATAAATTTGTGTTGAAACATGTAGAGTCTGTGGAGTGAATTGTTTTTTACATTTCACGCTAAAACATTTAATATATACCAGCTAGGCTATGAGAACTAGTTTAATTGGCTTAGGAATGAGAGCCAACGATTCCTAATGAAATAGTGAATTTTAGCATCAAAACGGAATAGCCACGAAAGTGATCACTCCAAAAAGCTAAGGGCAACAATGTTTGTTTGGAAGGTTTTTCAAAGTTAGGAAGCTCTATTTTATTGTGGGGCAACAAAACAAAATGAATTCTCGAAGAAGTCATGGTCAAAGCTAATTTCACGTTTGCTTTGAGTTTGCATCGCTATAATCAGTTATTGGCAGAAGAATATTACGCCAATGAGAGCCAGTGAAATGTAAGACTTAAACGAATTCAATCTTGACCAGCCCACACGCCTTTTCCCGCTTTAATGGTACTGAGGACAATTTGTGTTTGTCATGAGTTGTGATTGCCTATATATGGTTGATTTGATTGTGTTCATCCGTTGAGAATTGCCAGAGTAGTTGCTATGGCACTGGCATGCAGTTGTAACCAACCCTGACTTGACTCACGCTGATTTCTCTATGAAGTAAAGGTGCACATGGGCCGGCAGGGCAAGGAATACAATGGATTGAAGATTGTAGAATTACTTGTAAAACATAGATAAAATTAAAGAAAATTAAACGAGAACCACTACGTGGAACTTACCGGGGCCCAGTGGGACACGGGATTGCATAGATATAGTTAACCTCTCGCACCTCTCACGATGGAAGGTTCACTCAATTTAGGTAGCTTTGATAAGTCGCTCTTATTCTCGATAAGTTTCACGTTGGAAGGTTCACTCTTAAGTGATCGCTCGTAAATTTGTCTCTCCAAATATTCACCCTTAAATCTTCGCTCATAAACTAGTGCACCGTAAAGGTTGGGGAACAAAAAGCTATAATCTTTCTCTTGATTGTCCTCCATGCCTCGTGCTTTTCAAAATGGCGGATAAGACTTCAATGAGCCAGCGAGCACAAGTAACGAGCCAGCGATATATCTCAGTCAGCGATTTATCCCTAACAATGTAACGTTGAAAAAACGACAGAAACCGTCTGCATTTTATGACCGGTGCCAGCCTTCGGCTGGGCCCCGCTAAAAAAAATGACCAGTAGTTCCTGTTATAATTAATTGAGTACAAGGAGGTTCGATGTGAGATTTTTGGTTTTCTAAACGTTTAGCAGTTTCAAGTCATGCTTTAAGTGAGCCTCGTAATGATCACTCTTCCTGCTGTTCCCGCCTTCCTTTTCCGCACGAAGCGAATGAGGTACATGCATTCAATAGTCTTTATATGTATACTGTGGGACGGAATGATCGTAGATCGAAGGAAGCATACCCAACTTTTTCTTTCGAGAAATTCGCTCCTACCAGTGTATAGCCTCCTAAAAGAGACGCTCTTGGACAGGATAACGCCGTTTTAAATCAAAACAACGACCAAACCGTTCCTGAATTTGAAAAAAAAATCCAAGAATTATTCTTTTTAGCACTTTCCTATCATGAAATAGATTATACATTTACAGTGTGGGTGAAATTGAAACGGATCATTACACTTTCGCAAATAAAGTTACCACTGGAAGAAACATAAATATACAAAAAAGATAAATAAAAAAGATAATTGCAAGGAAACTTCGTCGTCCACAGCTTGCACAGCTGTTGCAGGTTCCTTGTATATACAGTAACTAAAAAAGCCTTGTAGCCAATGCATAGCAAATATTGCATGCAAGGAAGACGGTCCAGTGATTTGTTGAGGTATCTTTTTGGTGTCGGTATTAAAGAAAACAACTTTTAATCCGTGTCTGCCAGATGTACCAGGTGAAATTGCCTTCGTTTAGCATTAGAAAAAGAACAGAATTTATAATTGTTTGGAGGCAGCAAATAGTAATACAAAGTTCGGGAATAGAAACGATTCGGCCTACAAACCTTCTGTAAGACCCGAAGGTTATCCAAAGTTAGGTGAAAAATGATTATGCAACTCAGAATAGTACACAAAATGTAAAATTGATAAAAACGTTTAAAAGTTTTGAAGATTCAATGCAGATTTGCCTAGTTTTCTGTTGTTATGAAGCACAGGTCATCTGAGGAAGAAGATCAACTGTGGTGTTTCTCTATAACTGAGTGTTGCGGCCTGTAAACCTGAAAAGAGCTGGAATTGATCTTGTCAAGCAGTTTTATGTCAGGTGATTATAATTACGTAGAAATTGTTTCCGGTTTCGAATATTCGAAAGAGCTAGTACATGTAATGAAAGCTTGTTCATTTGTCATTCAGAAAAGATTGTTGTTTATCGTGGTAACTTCGATGATATTATAAATTAGTTCTATGGTCTCACGTCGTAGGCACTTGGGTGGTGGTCGCGACGTTTCGACTGCTTACTGCTAGTCTTCTTTAGGAGACTTTTCCCGGTGCAGCATTCAGTATCACGTTGGTCTGCTGTGGTTGGTGCGTTTCGATCCGGCTATTGTTTCCGTTCACCATGTTTTCGTCCGGTGGCCGCTGACTTGCCGCGGGCTTGTTTTGATGTTTCCTGATCGTCGGCATCCACGCTTCCGGTATTTCGATTCCATTGTCCCTGTTGATGTTGTTAGGGTTAAGTCTTATGTGGATTGCCTCCTTTAATTTTCTTGCATACCAGTGAGTGTCCCGATTAATAAACTTCACAGCTTCCCGCAGCGGACTGTGTCCGGTCTCGTTGGCGAGTTCCGAAACGGCGGAGCACTGAGTGCTTGCTAGGCATACTGTTGTGTTCTTCAATTCTCTCTTGCATGGATCGGCAGGATAAACTACACCATCTTGTTTCGTTTGGTCAGCAGGATCTTTTGGTCTGACTAGTCGAGATCTTAATGTCGTGTTGGACTTGAAGACAATGCGTATTCCTTGTTGTTGTAGGTTGCGGCGGAGAGTTTCCAAAACTCCTTTGATGTATGGTAACACAGCAGTGGACTTGAATTCTGGTGCTTCTCTCATTATTTTCATGTTATCATCTCATTACTTTTTACTGAGCTCTTTGAGTGGATACTCTAATTAAGACCTTGCAAAAAAAACATTCGGGCCGATAAGTCCCTCCGGAGTCCTTAGCGAAATGTTGTAAAATTGAGTTATTTAGACTATTTGTTGGTTTGACTAAGACTAAATTTATTAAAACTGTCCTGTGGTGCCAGAAGATCAGAGCAAATGTAATGGCGAACGTCGAGCGCAAGGCAAAATGATTTGTTCAAAACGATGAATCTTTCAACAACAATAATATAACTAGATTTTTCCTTATTACCCTAAATATTTTCTTTACAACGGACAAAACAAGAAAAAGTGATAAATAATGCAAAATAATGTGCTGGTTGCCACGAACTTCCAATTCAGGCTCACTTTGCCAAATCGTTTAGGTTCGGGGTCCGACTGTAAACGTCGTGTACTTAATTTTGGTAAACGCATTAGTTGAAAGAGGTAAAGTTCAAGGGCTTCATTTAGCTCATTTCGATACGGTCAACAAGCCCGTTTCGGTTTTCGAAATCTAGTCTCACCATCCCTCACCTTGCTTTACAAGGGGCCGTGCGAGGTTTAGTCACATAGTATATCAATTTAAGTTAGCAAACCCAAATAGAGTCAAGTCGCCTATGTGCTGTGGAAAGGGGGGGGGGGTTGGGCGGGGCCAGGGGGGGAAATCCGGTCCGGTTACCAGAGCCGGACAAAGTGCGGAAAGCTTGCGAAGTCACTGAAAAATAGTCGCTTAACTAGTGGTAGACCCATTTCCTATTTTAACAGTTGACAAAGCTTGTATTGCTTAGGTGACCATCTCGGTTACCAGTGTTAAGGCCAGTGTTAAACTGTGCATTTTATCTACAGACAAACCTAATTTTAGATAAGTGCTAACGAAATACGATATTTGTTACCACTAAATGTCGGTTTATTTAGTGAAGACTAAATGCGGGTTCAGTTTAATATTTGAATCAGCCAGAGGCAGTTGAAGTTATGTTAAGTTATTTATACCGACACCTTCACAGTTTTTTTTGAAATGACATGCGGAAAATTATGCAAAAATGTCCAAATCAGCATGGCGGCCATATATAAGAGATGCATGAGCCACTACTTCTTTACTACATCTAAGCATACTGGCTGGAAGCGGAGTAATTTTGTTGCAACATATTTAATGTTTTAAAAAAAATACCGAAGAGACAACACATTCGAATAGAGGCGAAGGCAGAAAGAAATATCAGATGGGACAAAATGAATAAGTATTACTAAAGCCGATGAAATCAATTTAGCTGGCCAATCAAAATAGACTGGCCCAGTCCTAAGAGCCAATCAGAATTCAAAGCACGTACATTGTATGTCTCGTCTGCGTCAATTTCGGTTTTACTTTGGCGCGAAAAATTTAATGTTTAGCTGACCACCAATCGTCTTATTCGAAAACCTAAACAATCGTCCATTTACTTTTAATAA
Source organism: Ricordea florida (assembly GCA_949710005.1). Classification (NCBI taxonomy): domain Eukaryota; kingdom Metazoa; phylum Cnidaria; class Anthozoa; order Corallimorpharia; family Ricordeidae; genus Ricordea; species Ricordea florida. The sequence goes on from OX453284.1 coordinate 12,003,084, forward strand.
TTAATTGTCACAGCTCAAGCTTTAGTACGTGATGTTCTGCAGTGATTGAGATTGATTTCTAGTATTTAAAACGTCACGCAGAGTTAATACTTTTTTACCATATTTGCGATAAATTCTCATAAATGCGGCTAATTGTGACTGACTTTCGTTTTGTTCTTTCAACAGCGGGCCCCGAGTTATGAACGACACTACATCGGAGTACCTCAAAGATGACACCAAACTCGTTGACTTGCCGCTTTTTTGGACAGTCCTTGTTATGATTGTTATGGTTTTCGTTCTGATTTTAACAATAGCTGGTAATGTAGTCGTCTTGATAGTGCTGACCAATTCCACTGTGCTTAACTCCATTGTGAATTCACAATTTCTAATTTCTCTCTCCATCGCTGATCTTCTGGTGGCTATCCTTGTGATGCCTTGTGCTCTGGATGCCGTCAACACAGGAACATGGAGATGCGGACCGATCTGGAGCCAATTCAGTGGATTTGGAAACTTTCTTTTCTGCATTTCATCGATTATGCATCTGATGATGTTGTCGGTCGATCGTTATCTGGCAATTGCTCGTCCGTTGTTTTATCCTGTGGAAATGACCAAGGCTCGTGCTTTGCTGTTGTGTGTGGTCGCATGGTTGTATTCTGCCCTTTGGGCGTTTTTGCCCTTATTTGGAGTTAGCTCCTATGAATGCTTTATTGCTTACATTGGTAAATGCCAGGCTGAGGATTGGTCGAAATATGGTTTAAACTTTGCCTTTGCAATTTCGGTTGTATCAGGAACCTACGGTTTGGCTTTGGTGTCGATGGTTTACATCTACTGGAAGATTGCCCGTGTTGTGCGCGATCAAATTCAACGAATAGACAAGGGGTTGTCTTCAACCAACGTTAACCCACCTCACAAGAAACGCAAAATATGTCTTTTTAAAAATGCTAGAAAACTTAATAGAAAGAAAGGCGTCGTTACTCTTCTCGTAGTGACATTAACCTACCTCTTATGCTGGTCCCCGTTTTGTATTCTGCTTTTTATCGAGATTGGAACAGGTGAAAAAGTAGAGGGACCCGCGAGCACGGTGGCAATGTTAATCGGGTTCGCGAACAGCTGTTGTAACCCGATCATATATTCCATCAAGTACAGAAGATTTAGAATGGTGGTTATGCGCATGCTCGGTAAAGTGAACTCGGTTTGGAGTGAAAGCGTTTCAATCCCCGCAGCAACAGTAAACTTCTCACACGCTCTTCACGGAGTATCACTCGTATCGACTCAATAATCTTATTGTGTTATATCGGTAGAATGTAGTGATGTGAACAGGCCTATGTGGAACCGCTGGCGGGATAGCAGTTTTACCCATTTGTTACCAATTAAAAAGAAAATTACATGGTCCGGCTTGGAGTAATGAAATTTCTCTTTGAGTGTTGAAAAATAACCTGTGTAACAAGAGAAAATGAAGCAAGAGAACGTAGCTTCCATACTGGGTTCTCTTACTATGATAAGGGGACAGAATCAAGAGAAAATGAGGTAAGAGAACGTATCTTCCATACTGGGTTCTCTTACTATGATAAGGGGACAGAATCAAGAGAAAATGAGGTAAGAGAACTTATCTTCCATACTGGGTTCTCTTACTATGATAAGGGGGCAGAATCTATTTTTAGATCCGGAAACTATTATCATGAACTGACCAATGGCTGATGTCCTTCTCATCAGGTGGTTGTAATTTGAATGCGCCATGTGGAAACCGCGCAGCTATGGAACGAGATATGAATAGATTCCGCGCTAAAAATAGATTCTGTCCCCTTATCATATCAGACGGGGTTATATTCTCTTTCCTCATTTTCTCTTGCCTTGACGTCATCGACATCTTTACGTGTGGGGATATAAAAAATATGGGATCAATATCAGTTTCTGGGCAACTGTGCACCTACCCCTCCCCTAATCCAACAAGTTATAATGAGTTAAAAGGTTAGCGTTAATGTTGGTTTAGGGGAGGGGTAGGTGCACGGTTCCCCAGAAACTGATATTGGTAAAAAATATGTCACTGAGGCCCCAGAGGCAGTTTTGCATAAATATTGCAAGTGGTGTATTTTCCAGTGAAACACTCATGTCTGTAGGATAATATGAAAAGGCATCTTCAGCTCTAATTAAGTTTTTAGGACCGTTCCTGAACCTACTTTATTTTTTTTAAGGCTAAATAAGAAGTAAGCAATTATTGGACGGTCTATGATTAAATATTAAAATAATTGATGGCGAGAAGTTCTTTAGTTTTTTTTTTTTTTTTGTTGCTAAATCAGAAGCGCCTTCCTGATTTTCTCCGCACAGTTTGCGCGAAAGAGCAAAAATGCGAGAAATCAATTGAATGATGGATTTTGCTCAACCATTCGAATTTTTCGTTTTTTTTTTCTTGTACGAAAACATTAAACACAGGAAATTAACCAGCGATTTTTCGGATGAGACGGAAATAATGTTAATGATTAGATCTTAATGCGTAGAAGCAGACTGTTATTTGTGAGCACACAAAACGGGTTTATCAAACAAGTTGATAAATGCAAGTTGCGCCCTAGGTGAGATACTGAAGAAGGCAAATTCTGGCAAGATCGGATTATTTTCTTTATTTATTTTCTTTGTCCAGTCGAACGCCTGTCACGTGGTCTAGAAAGCCACACTTGTACGCATTGTGGGCCTATTTTTTCGTAGATCCGTGATCGGGTCTCGGCCAGCGAAAACACCAAATAGAGCAGGTTGAATGATAGCACTATTCATTGGTCTTTTCGAGAGTTGTAATGTGACGGAGATTAATTATTAAACTAAGTTTTTATTCTTCTCAACAAATTTAGATCCATGTTTTGAATTCACCGTGCCATAACTCCTTTGAATTTTTGAGATCCAACGCCAACAAAAAAAATTCCACTTTATGCTCCTAAATGTTTTATACAGTGCCAATAAGAAGAATGTGTTACACAGCCACTGGAACATAGGTTGTCCAGCAGAGAACTGCAGCCCTACTCTGTTCAAAGTACCACGTTCCAGCTGGTGCCAGCGCACTGTATATATGTTATTTACCGGGCGGGAGGTCCGTATGGGAAAAAACTGTGCCCGAGGTCTTGAGTACGGCCCGAGGCCGAAGGCCGAGGGCCATACTCAAGACCAAGGGCACAGTTTTTTCTCATACGAACCGACCTACACCGGTAAATAACTTATTTATTTTTTCTGTTTGTTTGATTTTTTCGCAACAATTTCAATTTGCCGCGAAAAGCGCGGATACAAATCCGGACCGTGGTCCATATCGTAAAAAGCTGGACCGGTTACGAGCGCGCGATTAGCCAATCAGATTCGAGGATTTGGGAGTCCGGCTCGATGAGATTCGGGAGAAAAAAATAAAGTTGGTTATGCCTCAAACTCGATTTTCTCCCCGATCTCTTTTCACAGAGATGTCCAACGATGACATGACTAATCATTTTTTTTAATAGGTATTCTCTGTGTTTGCCCTATATGAGCCATAACACTGCTATAAAGAAAATCTTACAAAAAGAAATGCATAACTCCACTCTTTATTTCGACGTTTATCAACCCCAGAAAGCTATATGTAGAGTTTGATTCTCTCAGCAGCGAAACCGCTCTCAAGCGTTGGATTGTTTGGTTTAGTTTTTACTTTTCTATTAACTGCGCTGAAAGGGAATCCTATACAGTCCTAAAGAAGAAGATCTTATACAACAGGGGCCGGTTGTTCGAAGGCCGATTAGCGCTAACCCACGGTTAAATTTTAACATGGGTTTCTTTTCGGCTCCGATAACTTTTTTCTATTTTATTCAGAGCATACCATCATCAAATTGTATTCAAAATGAAGTAAACTGAATGTGCTCTTTAAGCTCTCATATCTGCATTTAAATTTCGCACTAACCCTGGTTTACCTTAACCTTGCTTCGAACAACCCGGCCCTGTAAAACATTAACTCTCGAATACACTTTAATCTGCCTCAGAGTGTTTTGCTGCATTACTGTCTCCCTCAGCTGAGCAAATGTCGTCTTGAGCGGTTGGAATTTTTCTTCTCGATTTCTCATATGTTGTATTTGCACTGACCCTCGAGGCTCCGTCACTCGAGTGCCAAGTTTTATTTCTTCTATGAAAAGCACTCACACTAGTCATCGGCTTTCTTATCCCAAGCAGACCTGTGAGCGCCTTCCTAAATCGGCTGTATTTGATAGAATAAATGATCGGGTTACAACAGCTGTTCGCGAACCCAGCCAACATTGCAACCGTGCCAATGGGACCTTTAACTTTTTTCCCTTTGGCAATCTCGATAAACAAAAGAATGCAAAATGGCGACCAACAGAAGACATACACCATGGTAACTACCAATAAAGCGATAACTCCTTTATTCCTGCTAAGCTTCCTTGCTATTCTGGCGTCTTCACCACTTGCTTTCGTGCCAATAGCCCCGTTATTTTCTTTGAGATTGTCTAGAGTTGTTTTGATTGATGTAATTCGCCGCATTTGATCGCGCACAACACGGGCAATCTTCCAGTAGATGTAAACCATCGACACCAAAGCCAAACCGTAGGTTCCTGATACAACCGAAATTGCAAAGGCAAAGTTTAAACCATATTTCGACCAATCCTCAGCCTGGCATTTACCAATGTAAGCAATAAAGCATTCATAGGAGCTAACTCCAAATAAGGGCAAAAACGCCCAAAGGGCAGAATATAACCACATGACCACACACAACAGCAAAGCACGAGCCTTGGTCATTTCCACAGGATAAAACAACGGACGAGCAATTGCCAAATAACGATCGACCGACAACATCATCAGATGCATAATCGATGAAATGCAGAAAAGAAAGTTTCCAAATCCACTGAATTGGCTCCAGATCGGTCCGCATCTCCACGTTCCTGTGTTGACGGCATCTAAAGCACAAGGCATCACAAGAATAGCCACCAGAAGATCAGCGATTGAGAGAGAAATGAGAAAATACGAATTCACAATGGAGCTAAGCACTCTTGAATACAACAGCACAATCATTACGGAAGTGTTTCCAACCACCGTTAAAAGAATAACGATCACCATAACCGTCAGAATAATAATTTTCCAAGCGTCTGGCAGGTTAATAAGTATCATATCCTCCTCGTGAAGGCCTTCCCTAATAGGAGACGTCTCGTTCATTTCGTATTCTGTCAATAAAAAAGAACGCGATTAACCGAGAAACCTGAGGCGAATTTCAGCTGTAGGCTCTGTTTGTTAAGGTAAACAAAGTTCAAGTTGTTAAAATGTTAACCAACAATATCCACTAGAATACAATTTACTCTGTAGGTAACGGTGTGGACTCTCTAAGAAACTAAGGACAGATTGGTATATGCATACATTGTAGCAATTTAGTGAAGA
>OX453284.1:12015947-12020447 GCA_949710005.1 Ricordea florida
TTGCATGAATTTTTTTTGTTTTTTTTCCCCACCCCCCCCCTCCCCCCACCCCCATCACTTTTCTAATGGTCCGTCCCTTACCTGAGACAGTTGTGATAAATGAAAATCAACATAAATTTGTGACCATGAATGACAGAGAACGCCGGACTTTCCTTTTAGTTAGAGACCCAAAGACATTGTTCTTCAGTCTTGGGCGAATTCGTAAGAGTGTGTAATAAATTTGACACAAAACTCAGATGATTAACCATTTACAGGAGCCCATCACCCGGAGCCTCCATCTCCCTTATAAACCCTAGGAGACAACCTTTGCCCGTATCTTTCTATTTTTAGTCGTTCGGAATTCCCACGAATGCATTGTACCGTCCAATCAGAACAAAGTTGTTCTTTTACGTCACACGCAGTCACAAACCCTGAGTGATAGCGTCTCACAAAATATTCTCTTGAGACTGTTCTAAAAATAAAAAGATACGAGCAAAGGTTGACTCAAGGATATAGTTTGTATGGAGGCTCCGGGTGATGGGCTCCTGCCATTTAGCGAAACCGCTATTTAAGTCTAATATATATTGAGAGACGCTTTTAAATAAGCTGAGGAAGGCTATTTCCGATTTCTAGCTGAGGGCTTGTTGCAGGCCTAACTGTAATAACCGGCCTCAAATTTAATAAAGTCCTAAATGTAATAATATTTTGGCCTTAAATGTAATAAAGTCCTAAATGTAATAATATTTTGGCCTTAAATGTAATAAAGTCCTAAATTTAATAATATTTTGGCCTTAAATGTAATAAAGTCCTAAATGTAATAATATTTTGGCATGAATAAACTCCTAAATGTAATAATATTTTGGCCTCAAATGTAATAAACTCCTAAATGTGATAACTTTTGGCCTTAAATGTACTAACCCCTTAGTGCAATAAAATTAGCGGACTTTAATGTACTAACATTATACTAACGTCATAAATGACAAATGATGTAACTGACACATCATTACCCAACTCACTGGTCATAAAAACAGACACACGATCCGTCACACCTCTTGGCAAGCTAGTTGTCATATCAGGCATCGTTAACCTTATGACCAAAATCCTCGTGACCGGTAAAAAAAGACATGAATCACGTGACTAAATTAAACGCAACATCATCCACATTTCTGTACACATTAGGGGGTGGGTGTATAACGTAACGTAACTGACAGAAGTGTTATTTGTTCCTCCCCAACATCAGTTATCTCATTGTAATTATTTTGTTCTGTTCAGTCTGCTTTACCGTCATCCTTAACGTCAACCACAACAACTCTCGAGTCACCACACCAATTCTGATTTCAACAACGACACGTTGTCTATTTTCTTCACGGGCGGTCATCAACAATAAAAAATAGTTTTTTTTTTCAGAATGAGTTGAGACACATGAGTCTGCAATCTTAAGTCTTGTTACTAGTTTTCACGTCTTCACGTGTCTTTGGCTTATTTAAATTCCATGTCAAATTTATTACATCACATTTTCATTACTGGAGAAACATATAGCCGTCGCAGTTGCCATTAGGGAGCTTAAGATGCGGACGTTTTCGCGGTGACGGCGACGTGACAGCCCAGGTGGAATGGGCCAGAGGTTGCCGTTCTCGCGCCAAAATTAATTTGCTTAAGATTCTCATGACGGCCTTCCGCGACTTCGTCGAGTACATCGGCTCTACTTTCCGAGATTAAATCGCTTTTGTTCGTAGCATGGCCGCAATTGAAGATTTTCGACAACCTCTCAAACTTTACTACGACGCTTTTCCAGACTGAGTCCTTGCATTGATTTGCTGAATATTTGCTGGATGAAATTGTTCTGTTTAATACGCACTGAACGTATCCATATAAATTATTGCTCTAAATTCACAGCACTTCATCGAAGAAATATTTCAAGTGTGGTTATACAAGCCTAAAGAGTGCATTTACATATTGATGAGCTATGTAGTGGATTTGTTGGCTAAAGTGTAAAAGTGTAAAAAAATTCAGAACAAAATATTTATCTCTGCACTTTTTAGCAGCCTCCAGAACTCCAAAATTCGTTATCGCCTAAGAAAATTCGGATTCAATATGCTACTGGAGTCAGTAAAATATATTATATATATAATTGTTTTACAAGAAAGAATTCGTTGAACGTAACAGCTTATTTATCTTTACTGTCTTACTTATATTGTTTTGTCTTCACTGAACTAGTTTCAGAGTCTTCGGTCATTTTCCTGAGTTTTGTCTGTGAAGAGAGCACAAAAAGCCGCTAGAGTTACTTGGCACATCCCCAGGTGGTTTGTGCTGATAAAGAAACTGAAAAAAAAAAACAAGGAATGAAGAGTACAAAAAGAAATAGCGGTATAAATACTCACGTTTTCACTGCGACGGCAAAATCCCCAAACTGAGGTCGCCGACGTGAGGGCGACGGCGGGAATGTTGGAAATCGCATGCGCAGTTACACTCGCCCCAATCCTAATCGGTCTTTACGTCGCCGTCGCGTCGAAAACGTCCGCATCTTAAGCTCCCTATTGTTGTTGTTATGCAGCTAGGGGGAAAAGTTGACGACTGTATGTCTATGCTTAGTGCACCCTTAATAAGATTAAACTAATCAAATCAATATGCTTTTTCGGATTGAAGACAGAATTTGCAGCAGTCTGTGCTATGTGTGATGTAGCTTCTTGATGCATTGCACAAAAAGAAAGTTTTAATCATGTCACGGATAAAATCTCGGGAGCAGTTTACGTCACGTTTAATTTAGTCATATGATTTATGTCTTTCGTCTGTCACGTGGGTGTTGGTCATAGTCGTTAAGGATGACGTTACTAATGACGTGACAGGTAGCGTGACCGATCACGTTGTCTGTTGTCATCTATGTCAACACTTTCGCAACTACCCTTCTCTCAAGTCATCTATTTTCCTACTAAATTTCTCAATATTTCTCCTCCAGGACTTCTACAGACAAGATTGTGTTGAAATTTTTAGCTTCTTTTAGTAGCGACCAGAGTAGCGACAAGTCACTGGACAAGTCAGACAAGTGTTGATCGATCATTTTCGATTGAAATCGATTAAAATCGATAATCACAAAAATATTGACGATCGATTTCGATCGATTTCCGATATTAGTCGATTGATTAGTATCGATTACGATCGATTACATTCGATTTTTATCGAGTATCGAAATTATCGATTTGTTACGTCCTGACCAAAGCTAATCCACCAAGTCTTATCCACCAAGGTTAATCCACCAAGGCTACTCCACCCAGTCTTATCCACCAAGACCAATCCACCAAGACTAATCCATCCAGTTTTTTCCACTAAGGCTAATCCATCAAGACTAATCCACCAAGACTAATCCAGCACCTAATCTAACACCCCGCTTCAAGCATAAAAAACGATAACAATTTTAATTTTTGCGCCAAAAATACTTAGAGAAATTGATCACCTTTCATAAGTTAGCCGCAGAAGTGGTTTTAAACCTAAATTAGTTGAAGATGGATATAAAATAACTGATAGTTACGGGTTTAGGTTATCTTACCTCTACCAAACATTGAAGATGCAGTCGATGAATTGGTATGTGACGTAGTGGAGAAATGTTTATACCTTTCGTTTAACGCTTAATGATAAATATAATAACGATGAGACTATTCTCCAAACGGATAGTGTATATATTGAGTCTGATTATGATATATACCTGTTTCATATTCGTTGCTGTGAGAAAAACAGTTCGTCCCGCGTTTAAAAATCCTGAAGTACGCAGCCAAAGAGTTAGTGCACTGCATATAACAAATCGAATGTGGTTTAGCGTTGTCTGTGCTCTTATCGACGAGTACGTGTCATCACAGTGGTGAAAATGTTGTGGATTCACGAGGCGCAGCCGAGCGAGTCCGGAACAAATTTTGACCACTTCGATTACGCGTATTGTAGTCGATAACAGTACCCGATACAACGCTAAACCACATTCGATTTGTTTTTTACCCCAATATCAACGTGAAAGAAAATGTTTTTTTTTTAGAGCGTGACCAAGGTCGTGACACAAAGAAAGAGCAGTCGTTGTCTATAACTTTCTCGCAATACGATTGGTTTATTTCCAAAAAAAATGTCGTTTCTGATTGGCTATTGCTGACACATTGACGCTGGCAGCGTTGTCTAGACTCTCATCGACAACGGCAATTTAGCCAGTCAGATTCCGAGATTAGTAGCAATTGTGGTAAAAATCGTTATTGAAGATGTCCACTCTTGGGAAGAAGAACCTGAATATGTCCACTCTTTCAAAGAAAACACCTTTTTACTATAATTTTAGAAATATACAGTTATCTTGGTCAACACAAGATTGCCTTATCTATGGGAGAGATTAGGTTCTAACGCCTATATATGTAGCAAGTACACCTTGTAACCGATCTGTAAATTAGGCTGTACTTAAGAATATGGCCTTATAATTACATTTGACATTGATAATAAGGAGATATATGTTAAGGGATGCATGCAACGCTTATAATTAACAATTAGACCCGT